>OY253652.1:0-673657 GCA_958009055.1 Choricystis sp. odSpoLacu1
CCTAACCCTAACCCTAACCCTAACCCTAACCCTAACCCTAACCCTAACCCTAACCCTAACCCTAACCCTAACCCTAACCCTAACCCTAACCCTAACCCTAACCCTAACCCTAACCCTAACCCTAACCCTAACCCTAACCCTAACCCTAACCCTAACCCTAACCCTAACCCTAACCCTAACCCTAACCCTAACCCTAACCCTAACCCTGACCCTAACCCTGACCCTAACCCTAACCCTGACCCTGACCCTAACCCTAACCCTGACCCTGACCCTAACCCTAACCCTGACCCTGACCCTCACCCTAACCCTGACCCTGACCCTCACCCTAACCCTGACCCTGACCTCACCCTAACCCTGACCCTGACCTCACCCTAACCCTGACCCTGACCTCACCCTAACCCTGACCCTGACCTCACCCTAACCCTGACCCTGACCTCACCCTAACCCTGACCCTGACCTCACCCTAACCCTAAGCGCGGGGTACTGTTTTGGCGTGTCCATCTTTCGACCCTCTCCAGCATTTGCAGCCCAACACTCTCTTCGTCCCGTCCTCCTCTCCAACAACCCTGCCGTCTCCCATCACCCTGCTCTCCGCCTCCCACCAAAGACATGGCTGCCTCGCCGAGCGAGGCCAGAGCACACACCCCAACCGACCGCTATCGCACCGACCCCAGCCCCCCTGCCTCCACACACACACACACCAAAAGCAAAAAAAAAACTGCATCGAGGGCGATCCTGCTTTACACCTCCCCTCCCCCCCCATCAATCACGCAGCCGCGCCGCCCACACCATGGTCGCCACCTCTTTCGGCCACGTCACATCCTCCATCACCAGCGCCACCCCATGCTTCAACACCAGCAGACTAAAAATGCTTTGATCATGGCGATGGTCCTGAAAATCAGGGTGGTTGGGGGTCACACTGGCCACATCCGTCAACAACGCCGCCCGCTCGCACAAGGCGAGCCAGCGGTCGACTAGGTCGACCGTGCGGGGACACTTTTTGAACAGGAGGACGGCGCCACTGAGCTGGCGTTCCAGGCCGTACGTGGCGACGTCCATGTTTAATGCAGCATACACATCGCCCTTGGTCCAGGTGCGCGTGTTGTGGGGCATGCGGTAGCCCAGAAACCCGTGGCGACGGGCCAGGTCCAGCATGGGGGTCGGGTCCCCCGTCACCACGCTGCCCGCGTCGACGTACATGACGACGTCGCCATCGGCGGCTTCTTCCAGCAATTTCTTCACAAAGTACGGCTTCCACAGCCAGTAGCCGCCTCCACGAGGCGCGTTGAGTATGTCGGCGTGTTTGGCCGCGTACGCGGGGTCGATGTCCGCCTTGTCTGCCGCCACAATTTTCCCAAACGCACCCGTCGCGCGCGCCTCCGACGCCAGGCGGTCGCGTTGGCGAGCAAAAGGGCCCGTACCATACGTCAGAAAGACGTCGTTGTGCTTCGTGGTGGTGGTGCGGGATGGTGTGGTGGAGGCGGAGGCCAGCGCGATTGAGGCAGCGAGGAAGAGCGCGCGTTGCATGGTGGTTTCGCGGGCGAGCTGTGGCGTGCGGGATGAGGGCTGAGCACTTGAGCTCACGCGCAGGCTCTGGCGCGTGAAGGCGAGGAAGGCGGGAGGGCGGGGCGTGCGCGCGCGGAAGAGAAAAACGGCGACGCCGATTTTCGAACAGAGTGGGGTCGGGGTCGACATCTTGCGCCACTCTCTCTTTTGCCGCGCTTTTGGCGCGCGCCCTCCGGCTCCCTTGCCCCACGCACGGCCAGAAGTGTGTGCGCGTGTGCGCAAGGGCGGCAGCCCCGCCCATCCACCCACGCTACCCACGCACAACACACGATGCGACTCCCGCGGCTCATCGCCGCCGCAATCGCTCTGGCGCTGGTCTCCCCCACCACCGCCGCCCGGCCCCGCCCGTCGGCCCGCACTGCGTCCAGGAGGCATGGTGCTGCAGCTGCTGGCGGGGCGCCGCCCCCCTCCCCCATCTTAACCAGCCTGCACGCTGGCTACACGCGCCACCCCCACGCCGACCCACACGACGACACCTCCATCATCGCCTGGACGCCGCCGTCAACATGGTATGGTGAGCATGAAGCTACGACCATTGCGCGCGCGTTCCCTGGGTGCCAGCACCCGGAGTGGTGCGACGAGAATTACACCAACACCACCACGCTCGCCGTGCAGACCGCCATCCACGCCGCCCAAAACCCGCCATCCTGCGACTCCGCCCGCCTGCTCATCATCACCGACGAGTGGCCATCGGGGCTGGGGTCCACGCTGGCCATTCACGCGTACACGCTAGCCCTGGCGCTGTCGGACAATCGCGTCGTTGTGCGCGTCCCCACCCAAGGCTGGCCTTTTGCACCGCCCTCGCTGTGCCAGTGCGACCGTGTCGGCACGCCCTGTGTGCCTGGAGGCGACGCCTCTGCCACCCACGTCTCCTCCCTGGACTGCCTGTTCATTCCCGCCTCAAAGTGCGGCCTGCCGTCCGACTGGCGTTCCGCCCCGCCCTGGCGCCTGGGCGCCCCCGACCGGGTCATGCAGGCGACCTCCGTGTCTGAAGTCGCCGGCATCAGCCAGTGTGAAGCCACGGTGCAGGCTCGGTCGTCGGGGTTGGCAGCCTTTGCGCACCACCCGCCATCGTGGTGGCACGCCCAGCTGGTGACCTACGTCGCCCGCCCCAGGCCCTCCACGCTGACCCACATCGTGGCCCCCGCCATGGCGAATGCGTTTTGGGCGACGGGTGGGGTCCCGCCCCGCCCCCTGGCCGCCGTGTTCATGCGGGGCGGCGACAAAGGCAGTGAAGCCACGCTGCGCCCTGTGGACGCGTATTTCAACGAGCTGGCCCCCGTGGCAACCGCTCTGAATGTGACGCACGTGTATGTGTCGTCTGATGATGCCGCGTTGGTGGAAGCCGCCCTGGATGAGTACGACGGTGCGAGCCGGGAAGCGGGTGCTGCAGCCACCACGGTCGCGCCCATGGCTGTCGGGTTGGCTCAACCCCTGAAACCACAGCCAGAGGCTTCCTCAAAAGCTGCTGCTGTCTACTCCCTGCACGCCATCGAGTGGGGCCGCGCCCAGGGCGGCACCACCTTCTCCGCGCTCATGGCGTCCGCCGGCACGTGGCGCATGGAGCACACCGTGCGCCTGGCCATCGCAGACATGTACATCACCGCAAGCGCAGACATCGCTGCCGGCACCCTGTCCTCCAACTGGTGCCGCACGTCGGACGCGCTGCGCCGGGCGGCGGGGAGAGGGCGCACTCCCTATGTGACCCCCGAAAAAACACTCTACTACTCCATCTGCCCCAACGTGGAGGACACCGCCCCCGACCACGGCAAACACATGGCCGACTGGCCGGCCGCGGTGGCGTCGTTGAAGGCGGCGACGGCGGCCACTTGGGCAGGAGAGGGGGGGAAGTGAGCGAGAGGCAGCAGGGTTTTTTTGCGTTTAAACACACAACCGTTTTCCTTTTCTGTTGCTTCACACATAGAAACTTGGTGTGCGTTCTGCGCCTGCTTACAAATTGTCGAAGTGCGTGCGTGCCGGGGGGAGGAAAGGCGCGGACAAGCAGGGGCGGCGGCAAAACGGCAGGGTGCCGCGTCTGCCGTCCCTACACATCACGCACACTTGTCGCCGTTTCCCGCCCAACGCGGCACGTGTTTCCAATGAGGCCCGCCATGGTTTGATTCGCGTGCAGATGCGAATGATCAGGAGGGTGGCAGAATTCTTGAGGGGTGACGGAGGGGGGACCATAAAAAAAGACTTTGCAGGAAGGAGGGCAACCACCAAACCGGCATCAACAAAGAGACTTGGGGCGGGGGTGGGTAGAGGAAGGTAAGGGAATCTTCAGAAAGGTGTGGGTGTTGCGGGGAGGGGGGAGGGTTCAAACTTCGATCAACGGGGGGGAAGGATCGCAGCATCATGAGTTGTGCGCGCACAGGCGCGCGCAAAACGCAACCACGCCGCACCAAGGCAGCGTGGTCGGAGAGTTGTGGAGTTTGTGCGGACTCTAGCCATCCTTGGCCAAATGCAGGGCCAACAAACGCGACCGCCGCGCGCGTGTGTGCCAGCGCGCTGTGGCACCCACGCGCGCGTGCGTTAAAACCCTTTGTTTTCACTCGCCAACCGGCTTGCGCCGCGGCAACGACGGGCTGGCCACGCCCGCCCTGGACGCCACCGCCGCCCGCACGCGGGCGCCGCTGCGCGCAAACAGGGCGCCAAACACGAGGGCCGCGCCGAGTGCTTCGCGCGGGGTGAGTGGGTGGCCGTACGTGGCCGCGGACACCAGCACGGACGCCAGCTGGCGCACCGTCATGGTCAGTGACAGCACGAGGGCGCCATAGTGGCGCACCGTCAGCGTGATCAACAGGGAGGACGCGGTGGCGGAGGCTGCGAGGGCCGCGATCCAGGCGGCTGCGGTCGGGTGGTCGCCACAAAACGCCAACGCGCCCGCGACGCCCGCGCGCGCGCCGGCGACGCCGCCCAGGGCAAGAGCAGCCAAAGAGGCAGCGCACGAAAACAAGGAGACGTAGAGGACTTGATTCGCCGCAGACACGGTGGCCCGGTCAAACATGCGGTCTTGCAGGGTGGAGGTGAGGCCGTCGGCGGCCAGGTAGGCAGCCAGCAGCCCACCCCCCGCCACGTGGGCGAGCGTGGTGGCGGTGGCAGCAGCAGCTGAGCCGGTGGCACTTGTGTCCACCGCTCTGTGCGCCACAGACCCGCCATCCATGAACAGCCAGCAGCCTGACATGACGGCGACCGCGACACCGACATCGGCGCGCCCGTACGACCGCCGCAGCCACAGCGCGCCCCACGCCATGACGGGCACTGGTTTCAGGCACTTGGCCAGTGTTTGGGCGCCAAACGACACATACTTCAACGCTTCATACTGGCAACTGGTCGCCGCCACGTTGGTCAGCGAAACAGCAGCATAAGACGAGAGCGGGGCGGCGGGGCGCGCGGCGCGCACGCCTTCGCGCAGCGTGAGTGTGATGGCCGCCACGATGATCGTGGCCAGCCGGTTGCACAGCACCAGGAACAGGGAGTGGTTGAAGTAGGCGCCGTCAAAGGGGCGCGTCATGATGCGTTCCTGTGTGGGTGGGTGGGAGGCGAAGAGGTTGGACGAGGCAGCGGTGTGCGCGCGTTGGTTCCTTCTCCCCTCCTGTCCTCTCTCTCTCTCCCTCACCTGACACACGCCGTACATCACCAGCGTGGCCATCACGCCGCCCGTGCACGCGCAGAAGTGGAGGCGGTCGCCGGTGGACGGGGCGACGGGGCGCCGCATTTTTGGTCGCAAATGGGACGAGGGCGGTGAATCAAACTTCGCACACACACGCCACACCTTCTTCGAGCCAGGCGCCTGTCTCTCCCCTCAGTACGCACGGAGGGTGTGTCCGTGAGTACTGTGGGGAGGAAAGGGGGGTGGGGGGGAACCCGGGTGTGGCAGCAGCGCGCCAGCGCGACGCAAAAAGAAACTCTGGGGGGGTGTCGTCGCCTTTTTTTGGAGCGACGACGTTTTGGTTGTGGGGGGCTTCCCCACCGTCGCGCCCCCGGGTTGGATGGCCCCGTCGAAAGATCAAAGCAGTCGTCAACAAAAAGCAAAGCTACAAACACACACACACACACACACACAAAACCACCATCACACCGACACCAGCACGCTGCACGCGCGCCGCCCGCACGCGGCGTCCGCGATCACCACCATCAGCTCCACCGGCAGCGCGGCGAAAAGAGACACGCCCGCCGCCCTGTGATGGGCTGCCATCAGCAGGGCGGCCCGGCGGGCGGCGGGGGCGGTGGACGCAGCGGCACGCAACGCCTCGACGTCTGGCTCATCCACCCCGCCATCACTCGGCAAGCGCAACACCAGCGCGTCCAGCGTGGTGTTGGCGGACAGTGCTTGTCCAAAAGCTACCAACACAGCCCGCCACAGGCGAGTCCCCGCCCCCCCCCCACCCCCATCCACCGCCGACGCGTCCACGCGCAGCCCCTTCAAGCACGCGTTGCGGGCCAGGGAGCGGGCCAGCAGCACCAGGCCGGCCGCCACGGCGGGCGCGTCGGCGGCGTGGCAGTCGTGGAGGGCGAGGGTGAGGCCGCGCAGGGAGGGGGGGCCAGTGTGGGAGGGGTGTGATGGGTCGTCGGACGACCACTCCTTCCTCATCCAGCCATCACTCAGCAAAGCAGCCACACACGCCAACGTAGCGGGTGTCGCTGCCAGCAACGCCACATCGTTGAACTTGGCCACCGCGCGGGCGGCGGCCACGGTCGCGCGCGCCGTCGCGAGCCTGTCGACCGAAAACCGTTCCGCCAACGAGGCGCCGCCATCGGTGACGCCCACGTGGCGCAGCAGCTCGGTGGTGGCGGCCGTGCGCAGGGCCAGCAGGGAGGCGTCGGCCTGGGGCGCCCGTTTCTGCTTGGACAGAGGGGGAGGCTCAAACGGTGTCACCGCCACCGCGCGCGCCCCCCCCGTCAGCGCGGCCCCCAGGGCGGACCGGCGGTGGCGCATGCCGGTGGTGTGCGCGGTCCAGGCGGATGGCGGGCGGCGGGGCACAAAGCAGTCGCACGTGGCGCAGTGCAGGGTAGTGGCCGTGGAGCGGGGACCAGGGCAAGCAGGGGGGACACGCAGCTCAGCAGCAGCAGCGACGGCGGCCGCGCCTCTTCCAGCGTTTTCTCCACCATCTGGCCGTCGCCTGCGGCCTGGCCCGCCGACTGGGCCGTCGCGGGGGGGCTGGCATGCGGGGACGCCACCGCCCGCCAGCAGCGCGGCCACGTGGGCCACGTCAGCGTCCAGGCGAGGGACGCGACCGCGTGCGTTGACGTCGCCATCATCTTCAGATGAGGACGACGGGTCCGAGTCGGACGCGTCGGCGGGCGGGGGCGCGACGCGAATGGCCTCCATTGGGGGGGACGGCTTTTTTCACGCCCTGCTCCCGCCGGGGCCCGCCTCCGGGCGTGGAGGGGAAGGGTGCACACAAGTGTGTGCGTGTGTCGAGCCAGCACGCGCGTCCGCGCACGCGGGCCGCGACAGGGAGAAGAGAGGGCACGTCGAAACAACAAGCGCGAGGTTGTGTGCGTTGCCGACCTCTCTCTCTCTCGACCCCACCCCCACCTCTTGTCTCTTCACGGTGTCTACACACAACAAAACATGCCTTCTCTCACTCTCACACCGCCACCCAGTACGCCGTCACCGTGACCCCAACATCCCCCCCCCCCTCCCAAACCACGCTGACACCTCCATCACTCCCTGGATCCCCCGCCAGCGCGGCCGCCACCGCCTGCCCCCCCCCCGTGCGCGCGTGCACGGTGGCTGTGACGGCCAGCTTGAGGGGGGCGCGCAGGGCGGCCAGCCTGGCCAGGGCGGCGGCTGTGAGGGCGGCCGCCGCGTCGGCGGCCGCGTTGGCGTCGGTGGGGGGGGCGGTGGCGTGGCCCAGGGTGGCGGCCACCGCGTCCAGCAGGGCGGCTCGGATGGCAGTGGCGGTGGCGGAGGGTGAGAGGGGCGCAGGTGAAGGCGTCATGGTTGAGAGCGTGGGTGTGTGCGCACAGAGAGGGAGACGAAAGATAGGCGCGCGCGCGCCCGCCCCACACACACACCTCCCTGCTGTTCTGTCGCCCCCCCATTCGGGCGGCGACACGCGCGCCTCAAGACCCTGACCCTGACCCTGACCCTGACCCTGACCCTGACCCTGACCCTGACCCTGACCCTGACCCTGACCCTGACCCTGACCCTGACCCTGACCCTGGCCCTGGCCCTGACCCTGGCCCTGGCCCTGACCCTGGCCCTGGCCCTGACCCTGCCCCTGCCCCTGCCCCTGCCCCTGGCCCTGGCCCTAGCCCGAACTCTAAGCCTAAGCCTAAGCCTAAGCCTTCATGTCCACTGTTTGTAAAAGACAACTACACTCATTCCCTTGGCCCCTCGAAGCCCCAGACGTGGCCACGCACGTACACGACGTCGCCACACCACTCCCCCAAATCACTCTCACACAGCGTGCCCACCGCCGCCAAGTCGAGCCAAACTAAAGCGTCATGAATCGGGGACGCCGGCCCCACGTCCACCGACGCCAGCCGCCCGCCGGACGCCAGTATGTTCCGCCACGCCAAACGCTCAGGCGTGGCGGCCAGCGTGGAGTGTGTCTGGCCGCGGCCCAGGTGGTAAGGGAAGGCGTCGTCACTGTAGGCTGGGTATTCGCACGCGTGCAGCAGCAACGCAAAGCCTGTGGATGGCGTGTGGACGAGGTGGCCGTGGAAGAGGTCGGTCGGGTGGAGGCGCAGGGGGGGGGGGGCGGTGGGGTGTGGAGTCGTCGCAGCCGCCTTCTCCCTTCCACCGCCTACCAATCACAGCTGCCACAAACAGAGCCGCCATGTACTGCGCCAGCTTCTCATCCACAAAGCGTCGCCCCTCGTCGCGCGGCGTCAGCAGCCCGTCGCGCGAGAGGGAGGGAGGGATTTCGACAGTCTCGCCCAACGTCGCCCGAAACGCGGCGGTGGGGGACCTCCCTGCCACCACGCTCGCGTTCAGGTTGTGCCAGGCCAGGGGAGGGGGAGGGACGGGGTGGTGAATGATGTGACGGCGGGCGGAGCGTTCCTGAGAGAGAAAAGAGGGGAGAGGTGTTGGTTAGCGTCTGCGTGCGTCACAAAAAAGCACGTCATCTCTCACACAAACGCACAACACATTCACCCATGCAGAGCCAGTGGTGCGGCGGCGTCCTGCCACCAGGGCGACCAGCGCGTCGCCGGCAGCGTGGCGCGACGGTGCCGCCATTGGGCGCGGCGGCGGTGGCGTGGCTGGCGGCATGGATGGTGTGGTGTGTGTGTGCGCTTTGCAGCCGCCGCGCGGGCCGCGCGCCACGCGCGGCCGGCAGTGTGAAAAGTGTGGGACAGCAAGAGTGAGAAATTGGAGATGAGGGCGGTCTAGATGGCTCACAAAAAAAAACGCCCCCCCTCTGCGCCGTCTCCAAACCGAACCAACACACACTAGGCCCGCACATCGCTGCCCAAGCGCACCTCAGAGCGCGCCGCGCTGTTTGTTCGCGCCACGACAACGCGTGGTGTCTCCGCCACAGCGAAATGGTGCGAGCCATTGCAGGCCGGCAGGGGGGGTGGCGGTTGGCGCCTTTAACGGACGCCGCCTGTGTTGCAACTCCCCGCGCTGCACTATTGGCTTCAGCAAGCATGGCTTGTGGCAGCCGTTTGCATTGTCGAGCTGCCGCGTGCGCACCCAGCCGCCAATGTTGAATGCGGCCGCCCTTGCCAAGTCTCCGCTCTCAACCCACCCCACCCCACACCCCACAGTCTGGCCCCGTCACCCGGTCGCGCAGCAATGCTGCCGGCGTGTCCCCGTCCGGCCAACCCACGCGGCACGCTCCCCCTGCCCGTGGCCCTGCTCCACCGCCGCGCCGCACGCCGCCCCCACCCCGCATCGCGCAGCGGCCGGTGCTGGCGCCGCCGTCGCCCGCGCCGGGGGCGGTGGATCCGCGGGCCATGCTGCATGCCAAGGTAAGGGGGAGAGGTGAGGAGGAGGAGGAGGAGGAAAAGGAGGCGTTTTTCTTTGGCTCGTCGCTCTCACTCCAACCACCACCCCCTCCCAGGCCTTTTACGCCATGTCCTCCGGCTCCCTGGCCTTCATCCTGCCTTTTCTCAATGTCTACTTGACATCCCATGGCCTGACTGCCGCCCAGATCGGCGTCCTGGCGGCCGTCCGCCCTTTCGTCGGCGCCCCGGCCGCAGCCGCTGTCGCGGCCGTCGCGGACGCTAGCGGCCGCCACCGCACCCTGCTGGGCGGCTGCTTCATTGCCGCAGCGCTGGGTCGTCTAGCCATCCCGCTCGCACCAGGCGACTTTGGCGCCCAGATCGGCCTCGCGATCGCCACGGAAGCCGCTGCCGCCCCCGTCCAAGTGATCGCAGACGCGGCCGTGGTAGCCGCTGCCGCCGCCGCCCCCACCGGCGACGGCTACGGCCGCGCCCGCCTGTGGGGCGCGGTGGGGTGGGGTAGTCTGAGCCTGGTGGCGGGCTGGCTGGTGGCCGCGCGCGGCGTGGAGGCAGGTGAGAGATGGAGGAGTGAGAGAGGGGTGAAGGGAGGGGGGTCTATTGCCCCCCTCTGGGGGCTAACTATGCACGTTGCTGGCTGGCACGTGCGTCGCGCAGCGTCGTGACGTGGCGGGCGGGGGCGGAGGCGCATGTCCCTAGGGCGCAGGGTATTGGAGGAGGGAGTCTTGCGAGGTCACCTTGAGCTCTGCTTGATTGATGCCTCCCCTCCCCCTCTTTCCTCCCACAAAACTCATTTCTTTCTCACCTCCCCCTTCTTTCTCTTTCACCACCCTTCACCAACACACCAGGCTTCGCCGCCTACGCTGCCGCCGCCGCCTTTGCCCTGGCCCCCACCCTCCTGCTCCCCGTCGGCGCGCTCACCTCCAAGCCCACCCGCGGCCGGTGCCCCACCACCACGTCCGAGCCTTCCCTGGCCGCGCGCATCACCACCCTGCTCACCCCGCGCGCCGCCTGTTTCTATGGGCTGGCCATTTGCATGGGGTTTGCCGCCTCAGTCTCAGCTTCCTACCTCCCCATCTACCTGCACGACACGCTGGGCGGGTCCAAAGCGATGCTGGGGGCGGCGATCGCGGTCGCTTGCGCAGCAGAAATCCCAGTTTTCTACTTCTCCACCACCCTCGTCTCCAAGCTGGGGTCCCGCCGTGTTCTGGACATCGCCGCCATCGCGTTCGTGGTGCGTCTGCTGGGGTACACGATTGCAGGGCGCGCCGCTGGACCCGCAGCCGTCGTCCCCCTGGAAGCCTTGCACGGGCTCGCCTTTGCGGGTGCTTGGGCTGCAGGCACGGAGCGCTGCGCCGCCCTTGCCCCCCCTGGCCTCAAGTCGACGGCACAGAGTCTGTTTTCGGCGGCGTACATGGGGGTGGGCGGCGGCGCGGGCGCCCTGGTGGGGGCGCCCTGTACACGTCGGGCGGCCCTGAAGCCTGTTTTCAGGGTTCAGCAGTCGCCCTGGTCGCAGCGTGGGCGCTGCTGTGTGTCGCGGAGGCAGCCCTGGCCGAAGAAGAGGTCGGAGTGGTCGCCGCGCCGCGCACCGCGCTGGCGTCGAGTGATGAGTGAAGAAGAAGTAGAGCCTTTCTCCTTTTTGATTTTTGTTCGACAGTGTGCAGCCTTTCTGATGATTTTGCAACCACCAAAACACCACGCGAGAGAAAAAAATACGGGGGGCGAGTTTTTCATTGACCCCGACACACACACAAAAAACAGCAGCGAGTTTTTTGTGTCTGTCCAAACTCGCGGCTCCGTTCTCTCAACGACGTGTGGCCGTCCTTTCCGCCCCTCCACACGCGTGCAAGCTAGGCTTGCGAGCCTAGATCAATCCGCATTCGGACGCCCGCCCTCCCCCAGGGTGCGTCCAGCCCCCGCATCGCGCCTCTTTCCCCTTGTGTCTTTCGTTGCCCGACCAACGTGTCGGTTGGCCAGTCTTTGAAGATCCCACGATGCTGGATGGACGCAACAGTGTCCACTACGTCCTTGGATGGGCAGAGGGGGGGCACGCGTGCCGGCGTGCGGCCGCGGGGGCCGAGCACACCGACGCCATGCGCCCTCGTCGGTCGGAAAACAACGAGCTGGCCAACCACCGACCCTTCCTCCCCTCCCGCAGAATACACCCCCCCCCTTTCACCATGGTCCATTAAGACAATCAACACATGCTCCACCCCATCCTCACGGCACTGGCGCTGGCCGCCGTGTGCGTGGCTGCGCCCGCGCCGTCGGGCGCGCCCGGGCCGTCGTCGCCCGTCGCAGCCCAGTCGGCCGCGGCTCAACCGGCGCCCGCGCCGCCATGGGAAGCGGGGGCGACAGCAGCATCAACACCTGTCGCAACCAACATGTCGTCCTCACTTTTACCGATCGACACCGCCGCCGTCGCAGCCGCGGAACGCCTCCTCGGGTCCCCGCGCCTCACGGACGCCCAGCGGCGCGGTCTGTACGGCGACGGCCTGCCCTACATCCCGGCCACACTGTTCACCCAGCTGGAAGCGTATGCACGGGTGAGAGGGGTGGTGGCGGCTGGGCCGGAGACTGTGGCGGGCGGGGGGCACGCACCGCTGGCGATGGTGTATGCTCCGCCCGAGTTCAACGGAGTGAGAGCAGGCAACAAGAGTCACACCAAAGCTGGCGGCGTCGGCGTGAGCAGCGTGGTTGATGGCGACGATGCGCCCATCACCTCCATCGCACTGGACGACATGGCGGACGATTCAGCCAACTACGTTGGCGATGATCTGGGAGCAGGTGCCACCGCGGCTGCCGTACTCACCTCCCTGCCTCGCCTTCTCACCTGGGCGTGCGGCAGCACCTGCAGCGTGCGGGGTGGTGGCGACCCGGTGCTACACTGGCGCGCTCCCGCGCGCACGTCTGCCCCTCCCTCCCGCCCCCCCCACCCCCGAGGCGCTGGCCTACATGACGGCCCTGGATCTGGGAGCCCTGGTGCGGGCTCGCCGTGTCACCGCGGTGGAGCTGGTCCAGCTGTTCACCGCTCGACTGAAGAGCTTGGACCCGTTTCTCGAGGCTGTCGCCTTTTTCACCACCGACGCCGCCCTGGCCGCCGCACGCCGCCTGGACGCTGAAGCCGCGGCCGGCATGTTTCGAGGGCCCCTGCACGGCGTCCCGTTTGGTGTGAATGACATCTTTGCGGCCAAGGGCGCGCCATCGACGTGGGGGTTGCGTGCGAACGAGTCGAGAGCACCACCCGACGTCGACGCGACTGTTGTGTCTCGCCTCGCCGACGCGGGCGCCATCCTCATCGCCAAGCTGGCGACTGGCGAACTGGCTTTCGATGATGTCTGGTGGGGCGGCCACACCAAAAACCCGTGGAACATCCAGCAGGGCGCGTCCGGGTCGTCGGCTGGGCCTGCTGCCGCGGTGGCAGCCGCGGGCGTCCCTTTTGCGCTCGGCACCGAGACGCAAGGCTCCCTGGTCTCCCCCGCCGCCCGCTGCGGCGTCACTTCGGTGCGCCCCACCCCCGGCCTCATCCCGCGCACCGGCGTCATGCCGCTGGCCGAGTCGCTGGACAAGGTGGGGCCGCAGTGCCGGTCGGCGGCCGACTGTGCTGCCGTGTTGGCGGCCGTGCGAGGAGCAGACGGCATCGACCCCTCCGCACGCGACGTGAACACTGCCGACCCTGAAACCATCGACCTTGCCTCGCTCACAGTCGGCATCCTGCCCAGCGTGCGGGGCAAGGTTGACCCCGTGCTCAGCGCCCTGCGCGCGCGTGGCGTCACAATCATCGATGCCGACGTCAAGTATGTGACGCCCGCCACGGATGTGGTGACGACCATCCTGTTGGCGGAGGGGGGGGCATCGTTTGACTACTGGATGAGGAGGTGAGGGTGTGTGAGAAGGGAAAGAGTGCGTGGCGGCGCCCGCTGCTTCTTTTGCTCACCCTCCCTCGTTTCTCCTTCTCCCTACACAGCAACGCCGCCCGCTCCGTCCTGCGCCAAGACTTCTGGCCCCCCCTCTTCCGCCTGGCCCGCTTTGTGCCCGCCCCCGAGTACGTTGCCGCCCAGCGCGCGCGGTCGGTGTTGGCGGGGGAGCTGGCGTCCGCTTTTGCAGGCACCACCATGGTGGTGCCTGGCAGTGCGGGCAGGGGTGCGGTGCGGGCAGGGGCGCCGACCCCTGCCCGCCGCCCCATCCACGCGTTCATTGGTAACGGCACCGACCTGATGGCCGCATCCAACCTGGTGGGTCTGGCCAGCGTCGCTGCTCTACTGGCGTTTAAGCGCATTGCAGGCGCGGCCCCCACCTCGCTTCGGCGCACCGTCTCCTCGGTCGGCTTCTTTGCGCCGCCCTATGGCGATGCAGTGGTGTTGGCGCTGGCGTCCGCCTGGCAGGCCGCCAGTGATGCCCACCTGCAGCGCCCCCCCGTGGGCGAGGTGGAGGCGGACATCAAGGTGACCGCGTGCGATCCGTGGTCGCGGTGTCGCACGGCGGGCGGCAGTGGCGGCTGGTGGGAGGGAGGCAGCAACTTGACTGGTAGCGGGAGTGGTGGTGGCAGCAACCGGACGGGGGGCGGCGTGCCGTCTGCGCGATGACACACGATTGTTTTTTGATGTCACTCGCGAGATGTGTTTTTTTCCCCTGCCTCCCATCCTTTTTTGGAAACACACTTTGTTTTTTTTTGCTTTCATGGTGTAACATCTGGGTGTGTGCTGGGTCGGCAATCCGATTTTCCCCAGGGTTCACTGTGTTTCTCCACGCTAATCACTCCCCGAAAAAACCGAGTCCCACACACCCCGCCGCAATTCTCGCGATGGCGACGGGGCCTGTGCCTCGGGTGCCTATGTCTTCTTCCTCTTTTGGGTGTTGTTTTTCTTCGTGGTGTTGACCTCCGTCCCGACATTTCTTTATTGTCCTCTCTCCTAATCAAGCCGCCACGTTGCGCGCGATCGAATCGTGCGCGGCGGCCGCCGCCGTGGCGGCCGCCGCGTCCGTCGCCGCGCCGCGCGACACCGCCACGCGGGCGCCCAGCATGCCCGCCGGAAAGTCGGCGGGGCGCCAAAAGCGCACCGCGTCGCCGACGCGCACGTGGTGCGCGTGGCAAAACTGGGTCCACGACCCGACGAGGGACCCGGTCAGGCCGTCGCCCCGGCGCTCGAATGTGAAGGACCAGGGCTGATGAGAGGGGTGGGTGGGTGGAAAGGGAGGAGGTGAGCCAAGAAACGTGCGCAAAAAAAAAACACGCTTCCCTCCGTCCCCTCCTCTCTCACACCTTGTTCCTCTCATCCACCAACACCACCGGCATGCGGGCCGGCGGGTCGCCCGTCACCGGCACCCGGAACAGGGACGCCAGCCGCGAGGTGACAAACAGGCGCCGCGTGTACGTAGCCGACGTGATGGCGCGCGAGATTTCGCCGCCCGGCGGCGGGGGGGGCGGCTGCACCTGGACGCGGCGTTGGGGGCGGGGAGGCGGGCGAGGCGGCGCCAGGGACGCGGCCCACGTTGGAAGACCGAAAGATGGGACGGGCGGGAACGCGGGGTGGGGGGGCTTGCCAGGCTCCCCTCCTCCCGACTCCAGCTCCTGCAGCAGGGTGACGGCCAACAGGATGTCAGACAGGAACTGGGACGCCGCGGTGGCTGGGGGCAGCGGCGTGGCGGGCGCGTGCGGCGCAGTGCAGGGTACGGACATTTGGGGCGCGAAAAGTGTGTGTGTCTCTCCGCGTGCCACTCGGGGGCCCGAGTGTCACGCACAGGGGACCACTTGAGGGCCTCGCGCGTGGCCCGCCACACACGGGTGGGGGTGGGGAGTGGGGGAAGGGCGCGCCGCACACACACGCGCGTGGAAATTGAAAAAAAGAGTAGTTTGTTTGCGCGACGGCGTGTTCATGGACCAACCCCCCCACCCGCGCGTTTTGCACACACGTCACCCTCACCGCTGGCGCCACCTGAGACTGTGTTCACGCACTCTCTCACACCCACAGAGCGCTGGCAAACCAGGGCAGAGACTCTGCGCAAAATGTGACCCTGGTGCACGTTTCAGACGTGCAGCGTCCTCTCCTCCCTCCCTCCCCTGTCCCCCCCCCCCCCCCAAACACTCCCTTGCCTGGGGGCGTCCCCCAGGCAAAAAAACAGCTTGCCCCAGCGGCGGATTGAACGCCGGACCTTACGCTGGCTCTGAAGAAAGAACCCCACCTCCAAGGAGGGAGGATTCGACCACGAGACGTCTCCCAACGCCTGGCTCTACGAAGCGCACGCTACTACCACTGAGCTACTGGGGCGACGGCAGTGTTGCCGAGCGAGTGTCAGAATGGAATTAACACGGGTTTGTACAGCAAGAGAGGGGAGTGCACAAAAAACGGGGTGGTGCACTCCCCGTCATCACTCCTTCCCCCGCCCACCGTGGATGGCGTTTGTGCGCGTCCTCCCACTCCTTCTCTCACCCGCCCGCGGCGCGGGCGGGCCCGGCAGAGACGCGCAACGTGTGTGGATCCATCAGACTCTGCACACGTCCTCGGGAACTGGTGCAGCTTCGCCCAACTCTCTCGCCACGCCGCCCGCCAGCTGGGCTGCAGCAGGTCAAACATGGCGTGCGCGGTGGGGACGAGGGCGGCGCTCGCGGTGTCGGCGCTGGCGTCATCGCGGGTCGCCGGCCGTCGGCCTCAGCAGCTGCGTTTTTGTTTTGTTTTTGTTTTGTTTTTGTTTTTCGAGTGCGCAGTCCAGCACTCCCTTTTCCCTTGGCGCCGCGCGCCCACCCCCCCCACACGCGCGCACGCCCCCTCGCCCACGCACCTGTACGTACGGCAGCGACATGTGGCGCGACACGCGCGCCCGCCCGCCCCCCGCGAAGGCGCGGCGCGTCGGGGCGCGCGACGGACACCACCATCCCCCGACCTTCCCATCCCCCCTCCCCACAGCACTGCGCCCACCCACCCACACCACACACACAACCATGGCGTCCGCCTCCACCCCCTTGTTCGACGCCAAGGCCGACCCCTCCTCCACCACCACCGCCCCCTGCCCCCCCCCCGGCTACGACCCGGAAGTCGGCTTCGTGGCCGACTATGCCGCCGCCTTTGCCGCCCAGTCGGTGCGGGACGCCTTTGCACGCCGCGTGCTGACCCTCGTGGCCATCCAGCTGGCGGTGACGGCGGCTGCCACGGTAGGCATCATGTCGTCGCCCCGTGCGATGCTGTACGTCGCCTCCTCCCCGGGCGTCGTCTTTGCTAGCTGGGCGGCCGCACTTGCCATCACCATCGCCCTCGCCTGCTCTCCCACTCTGCGCACCCGCCACCCGCACAACATGGTGGCGCTGGCGGCGTTCACTGTGTGCTACGGATTCCTAGTCGCGGTCACCACCTCCTTCTACTCTGCGTCCGCCATCACTGTCGCCCTGGTCGTCACCGCAGTCACGGTGGCCGGCACCGTGGCCATCGTCACCATCCGCGGCATCGATGCCGCCCGCGGCCGTGGCCTCCTCTTCATCGCGTCCTGGGCTTTCGTGGCCGCTGTCGCCGTCTCCGCTTTCGTCCGCTCCTCCGCCCTCACCCTGGCGATCGCGGGGGGCGGCGCCGCCCTCTTCGCCGCGTACCTGCTGCACGACCTGGCGTTGATCATGGGGGGGACGTCGTGGTTGACGCCCAACGCGGCCATGCGCACGCGTGTGGCCTTGGACCCTGACGATGCTGTGATGGCGGCGATCACTTTATACATGGACATCGCCACCCTGTTCCTCCAGATCGTGCAGCTGGTGCAGGCGGCCCAGGATTCGTAGAATGTGTGGGGACGACTTTTGCATGATTTGTTTTTTTATGTGTATTGAACCAAACGAACCAAAAAAACTCGCTTGCTTTGATGTGGGGCGCGTGCACGCACGTACGCTCGTGCCGGGTCGTTTGGGGGGTGTCGCGCGTGGCAAGCAGGAAAACACACTCACCTCTCTCCTTCACTCCCCCCTTCCACCCCCCAACGCCCACCACCCACCCCCACCACGCGCCTCACTCTCCGCCGCGCTCGCCGCCGCCACGGCAGCCCTCAGCTCGGCCTTCTTGGACGCCGCCACCACTGCCGCGCGGAAGCGGGCGTAGTCGCTGCGCGCGGCGGCGTCCAGCTGGCCGTGGCAGGGGGGAGGGGGGATGGCGGACTCCTCCTCGGACAGGGCGCGGCGAGAGGGAGTGAATGTGGTCATTGGAAGCGGCGTTGGGCACTTTATGTTGAGGAAAGGGAGGGTGAGATGGAGGGCGCGACACGAGACCCCAGCCTTTTCTCCTCCTCCCCTCACTCACTGGAGGGCACACCGGCGGCGGCGGGCCGCCGTAGCCGCCGCCACTGCCCACCGACGTGGACGCGGATGCAGACCCGTTGCAAGCACTGGCTGATGAGGCGGTGACGGACGACGGCACACGGACGACGGACAACGGGGGCGCGGCCTGGTGGGGGGGGGAGAAAAAAACAGCCTCGGCGGCCGGCCTGACGCCTCGGACGCCCTGGCAAGCACACGTGGCGTTGAACGAGGGGCGGCCGAGGGCGAGGGAGGTGGCAGCGCGTGCGGGAAAAAAAGGATGCGCCTCTCTCACTTTTCCTCTCCCCCACACCTTTACCCCAGCCGCCGACCCCACCAGCCCCGCCAGGCACAGCATGGTGCAGAACACAGCGTGAGAGAGCATGCTTTGCGGGGGGGGAGAGGCCTGTGCGCGGGTTTGCGAAAAGAAAAAAGAAGTGAGTTCGTTTTACGTACTCCTGCCGCACTCCAACCCCCAACCAAACTCACATCAACTGTGCGCCTCCCCTCCCACCAGCACGCCCCCCCCACCCAGAACGTTGATCCACGCGTCGCTGTGTTGCTCCGCCGTCATGGGGGGCGGCAACACCTGGTCGCCACCTCCGTAGCCGCCCCCAACGTAGCCCCCGCCGACCAGGGGGGGCAACTCCAGCACAAAGCCGCCCTCGAACGCCAGCTGGCCTGTAAAGGCAGGAGGGTGCGTGTTTCGGGGGGTGGTGGCGGCGGCCGAGTCGTCAACACTGGTGGCGTCGGCGGCCGGGAGTGCGGTCTCGTCACCACCCGCCACCGCCTCCTCCCCACCACCACTCGGCACCAGGTACACGGTGGGCACGCCACCGCCCTCGCTGTCCCCGGGTGCCGTGGTGGCCACCCAGTCGGTGCCGGTGGCGGGCGGCGCGTCAACCGCCGCCGCTGCCTCTTGGTCCGCGTCGCGCGCCGCACGGGCAGCCAGCTGCCACAAGTCCAGCACAAACGCGGGGCCCAGCACGCCGCGCGGGTTGGGGGGAGGGGAAGGGGAGGGAGCAGGCGGGGTGGCGGCCAACGGCTGAGCTGCAGGGGCGGGTGCCGCCGCGTTGACCGCGCGTGCGGCGACGTTTACTGCGCGCGCGCCAGCCGACCGCGTGGCGCGCTCGGCCAGCGGCTGCACGGATGTGATGTCACCCACTTCAGGCTGCTCTACAGCAGCCGGCGCGGCTGCAAAGGCGGCGGCGTGAGAGAGAGCGATGCGAGTCCATCCTTTATTTTTTGTGAGAGAGAAGGGGAGGAAGAGAGGCGCTGCGGGGCTGTGTGTTTGGCTGTGTGATGGACAAATCGAATACCATGTTTCAATTGAGGATGGGGCGGGGGGGGCGCGGGAGAAAAAGGGGCGGACACAACGTGTTCCTCATGACCGCTCCCCGCTCGCTCCCACAGCTTTTCTTGCGCACTCATCCCGATCTGTGTCGTTACATAGTTGCGCACATTGTGCGGGGCGGCAAGAATGATTCTTGTCCCGCCCACGAAAAACCAACCCCGGAGAGGGGCGGGGGGGGGGGGGCACGCGTGTTTGTGAGTGAAGGGCGGGGCGAGGAAGAGAGGGCGCTCGGTTGGACGCCCCCACACCGCGCCCGCCTCCACACCACCAAACCAGGCTGCGTTCTCTCACTCACGTAACTCTCTTTCTCATCGGAAACAAGGGAAGGGGCGAAAAGTGGGGGAGATCACACACCCACACAGCACAAGAGGGGAAAAGGGAAAGAGGTGTCTTTCACAACCTCTCTCACCAACCTCTCACTGCACCGTGATCTTGCCCTGCATGCCGGCGCCCTGGTGGGGCTCGCAGTAGTAGCCGTACGTGCCGGGCGTCGTGAGCTTGACGGTGTACGTCTCCCCGGGCGCGTTGAGGTAGTCCTCGTGCGAGATGGCGTCCGCCTTGACGCTCTCGGGCACGGCGTCCTCGTCGAACACGATGTTGTGGGGGAAGCCGGCGTTGTTCTTGAAGGTGACGGAGTCGCCCGCCTTGATGGTGACGGCCGCGGGGTCGAACACGAGCGCGCCCGAGTCGGCGCCCAGCTTGACCTCGGCCGCGTTGGCGGCCAGGGTGAGGGCCAGGCCGGCCACGGAGGCGGCGGCGGCTTTGGCGAAGCTGTGGATGATGGGGTGGGGTGGTGGGGAGGAGGGACAGAGTGAGTGCACGCAGAGCGGTGAAGGGGGTGACGTTCTCGCGTCTCTGCTTTCACCCGCGCGATCGCCAGCGCGCCCACCCCGCCTCCAGTCCGCCCACCCCCGCCAGACGAGGCCAGAGTGACATGGCATCGTGTGAGGGGGGGGTGGAGGAGGGAGGCGTCTGCACGTGGCCGCAGCAGACGCCAACCGCGCCTGCACTCGCACGGCGCGTCGTGTCAGCGACGGCACACGGGGGCCACGGTCGCAACGGTCACCACCAGCCCGCCACACGACACACTCGATCCCCCCCTTGGAGCACGCGACACACTGGGGCACAGCGTGGGCGTGAGGAACGAGGAGGGACAAGGGAGTGGGGGCGCAGGCAGCACGCGAAAAACCAACCGCGGCATCCCTCGAAAAACGGGACAGCGGCCCACTGGACCCGGTCGCGCCGGTTTGGGCCGGAATGCGGGGGGTGTTGGCCCCCCCACGCGACGCGTGGGAGCAAGTAGCCCGCGTTGGGGGCGGGAATGGGGGGCGGCAGGCGGGCGGCCGGCGGCAACTGCCGCCCAAACGACCGGGCCCTGGTGTCCCCGCCACCGAAACACTCAACCAAAGAAAAACTACTCACCGCGGCAGGGCCGCGACCTGAACGGCGCGGGTGGGCGCAGCGGTCTTGGCGACGACGGGGGTGCGAACGCGGAGGGTGGCAGCCATTGTGGAGGAAGGTGGGGGAGCGGGGAGGTCGGAGAGGCAAAGGGTTTGAAAGGTGAGCGAAGAGTGTGGCGGCCTGGCCGCACACCTTTTTTGGGGGCGCGTGTTCACACCCCCACCCTCCTGGCTCCCACACACACACAGCACACACCATGCGCACCGCCTCCATCGTCGCCGTTGTTGCGATCGTCGTGCTGGCGTTGGGAGAGGTGAGGACGGGAGAGAGAAGAGAGCGAACCGCAACACGGCGGGCGACTGGTTTTGACCGCCTGCGCGCCGACGTCCCTCCCCTCTCCCTCCCCTCATCTCTTCTCCCCTCCCCAGCCTGCCCTCACCCGCCGCCAGACACCAGACAAGCCGCGTGCTGCTGCGGCGGCCGCGGCTGACACCCAAGCCGCCGATGCAACCGCGCCGCTGCCCGCCCCCGCGCCCGAGGACGACGACGCACTGCCCTTCACCACCCCTCACTTTCCTCATCAAGCGCCACGAATGTAGCGCAGCAGGATGCCGTCATTGCCCAGGATGAAGCCGTCCCCCGCTTCGTTGAATTCAATGGCGTACAGGTTGCCCGCGACATTGTCGGCCGACCGGTCGCGGCGCCACGTGACGCCGCCGTCGTCGGTGCGGAACAGGGACCCCGACCCACCGCACGCAAAGCCGAGTTTGCCGCCCTTGGTGAAGCCGACGTCCAGGATGCCAAAGCCGCGCGACCCCAGCTTGGCTTGGTCGAAGGCGCCGTCGGAGGAGGCGCCATCCACAGCGGGCTCCCCAAAGTACACGTCCCCGCCGCGCGTGGACAGCCAGACACGCCCCGCAGCCTCACCGCCCGGCGCCCACCCCATGTTTTGGATGCGGCGCCCGGTGGGCCGGTTGTGGGGCTGCCAGAAGGTTTGGCCGGGGGACCAGGTCATGTAAAAGTTGCCGCGCGACGAGACAGCGATGTAGTCTCCACTCGGCGACCGCGACACGTTGGAGAAGGAGCCCTCATAGTAAGACGCGCCCGAGATGCCGGACGACACGGTGCGGTTGAGGGTGGCGTCCACGGTTTCCTGGATGGCGGCAGTCCACGTGTTGGCCGCGTTGTTGGTCACATAGACAGCGCCCGCGTCAGTGGTCATCTCGGCTTGACCCGCGGCGCCGGGCAGGGCTTGCACGAGGACGGGGGTGCCGGGCAGTTTGGCGGACAGGGGGACGCGCTCCCAGTTTTTGCCGCCGTCGGTCGTGTGCAGCAGGATGGCGGGCTTGCCCACAATCCAGCCCTCGTCACCGTTGAACGACACCGAGTTAAACCTGTAGTTGAAGCCTTCGTCGGAGACGGCGGCCAGTTGGCGGGGGGACCAGGTGCGGCCACCATCGGTGGTTTCGAGCAGCGTTTGGCGCGTGCCCAGCAGGAACCCGTGGTCGGGGTCGGTCCCCGTGAACCCGATGTCCATCAGCACGATGGCGGGGTCGATGGGCAGGGTCACCTGCTCCCAGTCGGCGGTGACGACGGTGCCGGCGCGAGCGGGGAGGGGGGTGGAGAGCAGGGTGGTGGCGGCAGCCGCCGCCGACGCGCCGGTCAGCAGGCCGCGGCGGGTGGTGATTGAGGGGGTGGCGTCCTCAGAGGGAGCCGACGACGCGCGCGGCGTGGCGGCGCTAGTGCGGGTGGCGCGGGCGGGCGCGGCTGTGAGGGGAGAGAGGTGGGGTGTTTTTGTCGTGGTGGTCGGTGTGTTTGGTTGGCGCTGCGGTCCCTCCCGAACAGCACGCCGCGTTCTCCTCCCCCCATCCCCACTTCCGCGCTACTTGGACAAGCAGCCCGGTGCGCAGACAAAAGTCCATGCCCACGCATTGGTCACCGCCCACCGCGCCCACCGAAGCAAAGCGCTGCGTTCGGTCGTCAGCGGCAGCACCTGCCCGCGCTCCACTCTCCACACGCCTGCCGCCTCTCCCCGGTCCTCAGGCACGCGCATTGCGTGCTTGGTGGGTGTGTGCGCAGCACGGCGGCACAGCAGGAGGGTAGAGCGCGGCCACAGCGCAGCACTTTCTCTCCGCGTCGGAAACACTCCAATCTCTCGCCTCCCCCTCCTCACCACACTCACCCGCGCGCTGCGCCAGCCGGCCGGTCAGAGTCGGAGTCGGTGCCATTGTGGAGTTGACAAGGGCGCGTGTGCGTGTGTGGGAGGAGAGGGACTGCGCGTGCTGTCCAACAGAAAAGTGTGAGCACAAGGTGTTTACAGCAGCGAGCTCTCGGCGCTCTGCGCGCCGGTGTGGCGCGCTCTCGACGCAGCGAGCCGCCTCCCTCGTTCCTCACTCCCGTCCCTCGACTCTCTCCGCCTCCGCCACAGCCGCCGCGATGGCCGCCGCCGCCAGCGGTGGCGGCCGCGGTGGCGCCTCCCCTGCTCCCCCCCCCCGCCTCCTGTCCCCCCGGTCGGAGCGCGAGTAGGGAAACGCGCGAGCAAACAGGGTCGAATAATCACGCCCGGGCGCACACACCACAAAGTCTGCCAAGTCAGCCCAGTCGTCACCGCCGTCGCCGTAGGATGAGTCGGAGGAGTCGGTGTCGGCAGGGAGGGGGGCGGCGTTGGAGGCGTCGCCATCGCCTGCCCTTGCTTTCCTGCGCTTGCGCTTGCCGGCCGCCACCTCGGCCAGGGCGGCATCCACAAACGGGTTGGCGGCGGCAACGCGGGCCCGCCTGCGTGCGCGCGTGGTGGCGCCGGCGGGGGAGGTCGGGGACGCGTTGGCGACGGCGGCCGTGTCGTCGAGAGGGGCAGCGTCTTCGCCTTCTTCCTCACTCGTCGCTGCCTCATCATCCTCCTGCCGCCTTTGCGGCGGCGGCGGGGGCGCCAGCCCTGCGCCCCGCGCCAATCCGGACGCCAGCTCGGCCGCGACGCACGCGCCCGCGGGCAGCCCCCCCGGCAACCGCGCGCGCGCGTCGGCCAGTGCGGCCGCGGCTCGCCGGAACGCGGCGGCCGCGCCATCCAGGGCGGCGCCATCATCGGGCGCAAAGTCGGGAGCAGCATCCGTCCACCACCACGCCAGGCGGTGGGCGGAGGCGGCCAGCGGGGCGGCGGCCGCGACAAGCGCGGCGGCGGACCGCAGCGCGCGCGCGGGGGGTGCGCGCGGAGGTGGGCCCGCTGCAGCGGGCGTGATGCGGCGTGGAGTTGGGGCGGTGGTGGTGGTGGAGGGTGCCCCACGAGGGGCTGGCACCACCACTGCCGGCCGCGCGTTCTCTTTGTCGGTGGGTGCAGCGGACGGGGGGGCACCCAGCACGCGCCTATCACCATCCCCTTTGGCCTCCTCCTCCTCCGCCATGGCAGCCGCCAGGGCGGCGTGCAGGTCAGTCACCAACCTCCGCGCGGCTGCGGCTGCCGCGTCCAGCGCTGCCACCGCTGCGCGTGCCAACGGCGGCAGTGCGTCGGCGCGCGTGAGGGAGCCACCGCTGCCGCCCGGCGCGTCGCCGCCGTCGTCGCAGGCGGCGTCCAGGGCCAGGGCGAGAGCATGCAGCACGGCTGGCGAGGCTGTGGGGGGAGGGCGGTCGGGTTCAGTTGGCGCACACGCACGCTGCAGCAGCGCGGCTGCTGCTGCGGCGGCCGCACCCCGTGCCTCTTTCCCGGGCGCCACCGTCCACAGCCTGGCCAGCCTGTTGAATTCGGCGGGCGCCCACGCGGGCAGAGCCGGCGGCACCCCCGGCGGTGGAGCCGGGCACCCGCCCGCCAGCGCGGCCAGTGTGGCGGCCGCCACGAGATCGGGGGATGACGGCGCCACTGACCCACGCGCCAGCACGCGCACCGCGGCCGCCACGCCGGCGGGGGGCAGGCAGTGCAGCTGCAGGCGGCCGCCTGTCATGAGGGCGGAGATCAGGGCGGCGGCCAGGGTGAGCGGGGCGGCCCGTGCGGAGCGGGGCGACGCGCTGCCCCCACCCTCGCTTGCGGCCACCACGCCCAGCGCGTCGATGGCGGCCAGGGCCGCGTGGGCCAGACCGGGCGTCACTACGGTACCTGCTGCCCGCGCCCCCGCCGCCACACGCTGCAGGCGGGCGGCCAGCACTAAGGCACGGCCCCCAACAACATCACCCACCGCTGCAGCCGACGCAGCATGCTGCTTGGTGGCGCCCGCGGCGCGGTCCAGGGTCAGAGTGACGTCCACTGCCACGCGTGCGACGAGGGGGTCGGGCATGGCGGCGGTGAGGGTGGAGGCCAGCGTGATGGGTGGGTGGGGGGCGCCGTCGTTGGCGTCGCCATCCTCCTCCGCCGCGCCCACGACTGCCGCCGCCGCCCGCGCCAGCAGACGCAACGCGGCAGCATGCATGGCCTGCCAGTCGCCATCCGCCAGCGGGGGCGCCGTGTTGGGGCGCAGGCCGGCGGGTGGGGTGGGTGCTTCCGTGGCGCGGTCATTGCTGCCGCCGCTCTCGGGCGGCAGCACGCCGTCGTCCAGCACGGACACCAGGGCCGCGTAGTGCGTCCACGCGGTGTGTGCATCTGATTGGTCGGATGGAGGGCGCAGCGCGTCCAGCCGGGTGCCGACCGCCGCGACCGCTGCGCCTGCGGGGCGCGGGCGGTGCACGCGCGGCGCGTGTGCTGTGGCCGCATCCCCAGCCGCCGACGCGGCGGCCGCCAGCTCCACAGCACGCGCAGCCATGGAGACAGGCGCACCGCTGACGGACGCGGCGGCGGCGTCCAGCACGTGTGCAAGGGCCAGGGGGCACGCGTCGACGGGCGGCGGCGGGGGCGCGCCGGACGACGACCGCCGTGACCTGCGGTCGCTGTCGTCATCGCAACCGCAACCATCAGCCACCACATCCCGTAACAACGCTCGTCCCAGGGACAGCGCGCCCGCCAGCGGCGCGCCGCGCGGTGGCGGCGTGCGCGCCGCCGCGCACACCGCGCCCCGCACGCGCGCCAGCTCAGACGCGGCCGCCAGGGCGCGCCGGCCGCCGGGTTTCAAGCCCCATAATAACGCGTCCGCTGTTTTGGCGACGCAGTCTAGGGCGGCGGCTGCTGCAGCCGCGTCGGGCGGCGCGCCTGATGCAGCGCGCGGGTCCAGGACGGCAGCCAGGGCCGCTGGGTCGGCCAGGGCGGCAACTGCATCAGCAGCAGCAACACAAACAGCCACCTCAAAGTTGACGGCGCCTGGTGGCGGGTCGCACGTCCAGCCACCAGAGAGCGACAACGCGGCGCGCAGCAGCGCGCCGCTGCGCGGCGCCAGCCACGCCGCCCGCCGAGCGTCCGCGCCGCCAGGGGCGGTGGCCACCCTCCTCAGCTCGGCCGCCACGTGCGCCGTGGCGGCGGCTCTGACGGCGGGCGGCAGGGTGGGCGCGGTGGAGGCGACCGCTGTGTGTGCCAGCGCGACCGCGCGGGGAGCGCGCGCCGCGGCCGCCAGCGCCAGCGCGGCGGCGCCACCATCAGAGGATGAGAGTGCGCCAGTGGGAGGGGCTAGGAGGACGGTGATCAGGGCGGGGCGGGCGGTGAGCGCGGCAGTGACGGCGGCGACAGCCGACTGTTGGAAAGGGAAGGGAGGGGGGTGAGTTTTTTGTCGCCCGCACCACTCACACACGCGCTCTCTGTGTCTCGCCTTTTCCAAACCTCCTCTCTCACCTCGGCGTCATCGCCTGCCGCCGCGTCCGCCAGCGCTGCAACCGCGGTCTCAGCCGCGGCGCGCACGCGCTGGGCTGCGCGGGCGCCGCGCCCGGCCAGGGCGGCTGTCCACTGTTGATGGACGGCGTCCTCCAGGGCGGCGAGGGCGGAGATGAGCTGGGGTGTGTGTGGGAGGAGGGGGGGGAGGGATAGGCGAAATTGATGCATCGGCGTTCGGCGGGGCAGGCGCCTGTGGCCGCGCGTCCCGGCCCACTCGCACAACAGGCACAGCGCGTACACATCCACCTATACAGCCATACGACCCACACACACTCACCCCTCCGCTGGTGGACGGCGCGTCCGCGTCGCGCATCTTGTTTGAACGGGGGAGGGACGCGTCACCCCTCCTGCCGCAAGTCGCGCACGCCCGTCGGTGCGCGAGGGTGTGATTGACGCGGGCGTCTCGCGTGTGGACGCGCGTCACCGCATCGGGAAAGAAGAGCGCGAGAGTGTGGAGACAAAAAACGAAAAACAACGCCGACGTCCTTTCGCTCTCTGCCACTTGCTCCCAACCCGCCAAGCGTGTTGGAACAGAAGATTCAGGGGAGTGCGTGTGTGCGTATACGTTTGCAACAATGGTGAACGCTGACTCTCTCTATTCTCCTGGGTTCTCTCTCTTCACACCCACGCGTCGCCGCCACCACCCTCCTCCACCACCACGGTGCCGCCCACACCCTCGCCACCTTCATCCTGCACCATGTGCACACCGTTGTCAGCGTCGCCATCCTCCTCCTCCTCACCATCGTCGTCAACGCTCGCCGCCTCCTGCGCCGCTGGGTCCCTGCGCTCGCGCCTCGCCTTCTTGGCCGCCGCGCGTGCCGCTCGCTCCAGCCTCCCCACGTCCGGCGCAGCCGGCCCCACCGTGTCGTACGCCGACCGTCCACGCCGCAGTCCCGCCCTCGCGGCGGCGGCCCCCGTCTCGAAGCGGGTGGGGGAGGGGCCGCGCCGCCGCCGGCCGACGTCCGAGTCGCTGTCGCCCGTGCCACCCCCCCGCCGGGTGGTTTCCCGCACGGCGGCGTCCAGCCCCGAAAATGTGTAGTCCACCCGTTTGGTGGCGGTGCGGCGGGCGCGTTCGACGGCGAGGCCGGGGCCGGCGGCCACAGCAGCTGCCAGTTTGGAGGGGGTGACTTCGAGCCCCGCGCGCGCGAGGCGGTCGGCGACACGCGCGGCTTCATCCGCCCTGTCGGCTGCTAAAGCCGCCCTCTGCAACAACATCGCCAGCGCCCTGTCGGCGGCCAAACGGGAGCGGGCCAGCTTGGCTGCCGCGACGCGCACACCATCGCCATCCCTCGCAATCGTCTCCCACGCCGACGGCGCCAGGGCGCCCGCATCCCGTTTGGCGGCGGTGGCGGAGGCGACGTCTTTGACGGAGGGGGGGCGGGCGCGGCACAGGCGCACGCCGTGGGCGCCCCAGTCAAAGAAGAAGAAGGCGCCGCCTGCTGCGTCCACGCCGAGCGGTGTGCGGCGCAGCAGGGACGCGAGCGGGGGGGTGGGGAGAGGGGTCGTGTCATCGTCCGAGGCGTCAGTGTCGTCATCAGAGGATGATGCCGCCGGCCGCCCGCGTTTGGCGCGGGTGGTGGTGGCTTCGCTGCGCGCCGCGGTTTCGAGAGCAGGCCACAGCCGCATCGCCACCACCTCACACAGCGCCAACAAAAAAGCCACCCTCTCCATCGCGGTGGCGGTCGCGTACGCGACCGGCGCCCGCTTGGCGACCAGCAGGGTGGGGGGGACACCGTCTGCTACTGCGTCGCCATCCAGCGCAGCCGCCCGTTTTAGCCTCTCCGCCACGTTGGCGGGCCACTTGGCGCCGTCTACAGGGGCGCGAGGAGAGGCGCCTCGGATCAAGGCGGTGTGCAGGGTGGCCAGCACGGTGCCTGGGCCCGCGTCGCAGGAGACAAGGTCTGACGCGAGACTATCGACCGTCCACCTCTGCGGCGCTTCAGGCAGGGCGCGCGACCTCATGGCCGCCGCCACAAAGTCCAGGGCCAGCACAAAGCGTGGGTCGGCGTCCAGGGCGTCGCCCTGGGCGGAGGCTTCGGTTGAGGAGAGGACGCGCGGCGGCGGCGCGTCGTCGCTGGTGTCGGAAGACGAAGACGGCGACGGCGGGGGCGAGGCGTCCGCCTCGGATGGTGAGGGCGGGGCTTCATCCTTGAAGCGCACTGCGACAGGGGGGGCGACTGGAGTGGGTGGGTGGGTGGGTGGGTGAAAGGGCGGTTGAGAGACTGTGCATTGGTCGCGCCCGTTTTTCAGGCGCCCGCGCGCCACGCACCCTCCATCGCGGGCTTGCAACGCCCACAGAGGCTGTTCTCTGTCCAGCAAAGGGGCGAGAGGCGGAAAGGGGGGCGGAGAGAGTGTGTTGAGCGCGAAAACACGCGCGCTTGCAATCGAGAAAACCGAGACGACTGTCTTCATTTTTTCCGCCTTCATTTTTTGATTTCGTCCTCAAACGAACAATCGAGTGCGCCCCCTATTACAAAAGACCCTGGAAAATGAAATTGAAAAAAAAGTTGGTGGTGTTTAGATCGTCCCCTGGTAGCATCGCAAATCACCCGGGCGGGCGACGTGGGTGAGGAAAGGGAAAGGGTCAGCAGGCGGCAAAACGCCTGCCCACTCCACCTCCCCACCACCCTCGCCGCCGTTGCCCGGGCTCGCTCCACCGAGCAAAGTGGAGCGCGACGCAGGTGAATCCATGGCGGTCCCGCGGAATCGGGCAGGAAAAAAAAAAAGTGGGGGCAAAGTTTGTTGATCATGAAAGAAAAAGCGAGGGGAAGGAGTGTGTGGAATCAAATGCAAATTGTGGTTGTGTTTGCCGGCGTCAGCACGTCCACCGCAGTTGCGGTGTGTGGTGGTGGGCCGACACTTCAGAAAGGGCGATGTGGGAAACATATCGCCGAAAGAAGGGGTGTTGGTCTTGATTTTTACGCTCGCGACTCTCTCGCCTCTCACCCTCGTCTTCCCCCAACCTCACGCCACCCCAGTAAAAAAAAAAGGAAACCTCCAAATGAAGAAAGGGGCAGCAAATCACTCCCAATTCACTTCCCCTCCATCACCCCACACACTCTCAACCCCGCGGCGTGCCACTCGCCGCGTGTGCGTTCTGCCACTCCAGCAGCAGGGCGTGCGCGGCGGCGGCCAGCTGTTCATCCCACGCCGACCAGTGCGGGTTGGCGCCGGAGCGGGTGGCGTGCAGGGCGTCGTCAAAGACGGCGCGCACCGCGCCGCGGGGGGTGGGACCCCGGAACTCGCCGTAGCCCAGGGCCGCCATGAAGCCGCCCACGTCGGTGGGGGCGTGAATCTCGTAGGCGGTGGCCACCTGCTTGGCCACGATGGCGGGAACGCCGGCCGAGATGTCGTCCAGGCCGGCGGGGGCGCCACCGCGGCGCGCGGAGGCAGACGACGGGCGCGGGCGCAGGCCGCGCAGGGCGGCGCGGCCGCGCGACCACACAGTGGTTTTGTCGGTGACGGTCGGCTCGGAGCCGTCGGAGGAGGCAGGCTCAGGCGCTGGCGCGCGCGTGGCGGCCGCGTCGTCCGCACCCGACTCGTCGCTCACATCAACAGCAGCCGCGCGCACACCCGCGCGCGCGCTGGCAGCCGCCAGCGCAGCCAGCGTGACCGGCTTGGCCGGGGTGCGGGGCGCCAGCGTGGTGGCCGCCCCGGTGTCGGCGGCTTTGCCAGTCGCGAGCTGGGATTGCAGGCGCGCGTTTTCGGCGCGCATCATCTCCAGCTGCGCCTCCACCGCCGCCTTCTCGCTGGCCAGGCCGGCCGCGTCCGACCGCAGGGACTCCAGCATGGCGTGGATGGCGTTTTCGTCGCCGGCGCGGGACTCGGCGCCGCGCAGGCGGGCGACTTCGGCCTCCAGCGCGGCCGCGCGCGCTTCCGCGTCGGCCGCGCGCGCGGCCTCGCGCTTGGCGGTGGCAGCCGCGGCGGCCGCGTCCGGAGACCGCACCGCGGCATCGCGCGCGGCCGCCGCTTTGCGGGCGGCCTCCAGCTTCTCGCGCAGGACGCGCACTTCCTCAGTGTGCGCGGCCGCCTGCGCCGTGAGCGCAGACGCCGTGTCGGCGGCAGCCGACCCGCCGCTCGTGGACGCCAGGCGTGTGGCGCCCGCCAGCTGGGTGCGCAGCGCCTCCTTTTCGGACGTCATGCGGTCGGCGCGCAGGGTGGCGGTGGCCAGCTCGGCTTTGAGGGCGGCCACGACGACGCTCTCGGTGCCGACACCCGCCGTCCCCGGGCGCGACTTGGACGCAGCCTGCTCCGCGCGGGCAGCAGCCAGCTCAGCGGCAGCCGAAGCAGCAGCCTCGCCCAGGGCCCGGTTTTCGGCCATCAACGCGTCCAGGCGGGCGCGCGCCGACTCTTCGGCAGCGCGCGACACGCGCGCCGAGTCGGCCGACCGCCCCGCGTCGGCGGCACGCTGCTCCGCGTCCGCCAGGCGGGCGCGCAACTCTTCGGCGTCCGCTTTGGCGGCTTCCAGGCGGGCGACGCGGGCGCGCAGGGCGGCGGACTCGGCCTCGGCAGCGCGCGCGCGCGCTCGCCGCAGGCAGCCGCTTCGCCACGCGCAGACAGCGCGGCCACCGCGTCATCGCGCGCGTCCACCGCCACCGCCTCTGCCTCCGCCAGCCGGGTCTTGAGCTCGGCCACTTCACCCGCCAGGGAGGCGGCGGCCGCCGCCTTGGCGCGCAGGTCGGCGCACTCGTCGCGCAGTTCGCGCAGCTGAGCGTCCTTCATGGACGACACGCCCTTGAGCTGGGTCACGGACGCCGCCTGGCAACGCAGCGCGTCCAGCTCGGCGCGCAGGGACTCGGTGGCGGCGGCGGCGAAGGCCGCGGCGCGCGCTTCTTCACGCGCAGACGACAGCGCCAGCTCCGTGGCCGACAACCGCGTGCGCATCGCCTCCACGTCGGCGCGCGCGTTCTCCAGCAGCTTGCGCGTGGCTTGGGCATCTGCAGCAGCAGCCGCAGAAGAAGCAGCCTTGGCGTTGGCGGCGTCGTTGGCCTCGGCGTAGCGGTCGGCTTCTTCCTCCGCGTCCGCCAAGTCAGCCTCCAGCGCGGCCACCCGCTCATTCGCCTTGGCCAGCGCGTCCTCCAGCCGGGTCACATCGTCGCGCAGCTCGCGCGCGATGACGGCCTCCCGGCGCAGGGTGACGACCGACTCGCGCAGCGCAGACAGTTCGTCGGCCTGCTCCCCGTTTTCGGTGGTCAGGCGCTCCACCGTGGCCAGCGCTTCGCGCAGGCGAGACCGCAGCGTCTCCAGGTCGGCCACCTGGGCCGCCGCAGCAGCGGTGGCTTGCGACCGTTCAGCGGAGGCGCGCTCGATCTCGTCCGCGAGGCGGGCGTTGGAGGCTTCCAGCTCGGCGGCCTTGGCGCGCGCAGACTCGGCAGCTTTCGCAGCGGCCGCGGCGTCCTCGTTGGCAGCAGCCAGAGTCAGCGCGTTGGAGCCGCGCTGGGCCAGCGTGTCGTCATCCGAGTCGGGCGCGTCGCGGCGGGCGGCCAGGGAGTCGAGGATGGACTGCGCGCCGGCCAGTGCGTCGGCGCGCGCTGCGCTCGCGCGGGTCGGTGACGTCGGCGTCCGACACCGCCACCCGGTGGGAGACGGCGCCCTTGCCCGAGGCGCGACCCCCGGTGCGGGGGCCGGCGGCGGCGGCGGCGTCCGCCACCGCGGCGGACAGGTCCTGCAGGTTGGCCGCGTCGGCAGAGAGGGACGAAATCTCACGCGCGAGCGTGCGGTTTTGTTCCTCCAGGCGCGCCATCAGGGAGCCGCCGTCATCGCGCAGCAGGGCGACGGCAGAGGTAGCGTCCACGCCGCCCGAGGCGGAGTCGCCCCAGCCCAGGGACAGCATGTCGCCGCCCGACTCGCGCGCGGCCTGCAGGCGGTCGATGACTGTGTACAAGCGAGCATTCTCAGCCTCCAGCTTGCGGTTCCACCGCTTCAGCTCGGTGGCCACAGCCGCGTTGTACGCGTTAGCCTTGCGCGCCCCCGCCAACACTTTGGCGACGCGGGCACCCACGTAGGACGCGACCTGATTGAGTTTGTCGACTTCCGTGCGCAGGCCGTGGTTTTCGCGAAACAGGCCCGACACTTCGTCACGCAAGCGCGAGATCTCAGACTCCAGCATGGGGACGCGGGCGACACGCGTCTCCAGGGCGTCGCGCGCGACGACGAGGGCCCGGTTTTCGTCGACCAGGCGTTCGGAGCGGGCGGTCAGTTCTTCAAGGTCGGCGGGTTCGACCTCGACACGTGCGGCGCGGTCGAGAGCGGCCGCCTCCAACGCATCCAGCTTGTTTTGCAGGGCGTTGTTGTCGGCGGCCAGCGTCTTGTTGGCAGCCAGCAGGCGGTCGGCGTCGTCGCCGGTCGAAGCAGCGTCTGGCGTCGCCGGTGCGTCGACCGCGTCGCACGCGACGGCGAGGGAAGCAGCGGTGACGGCCAGGGCGCGGGCCTGGTGGATGGACGGAATGTCGTCTTCGACGTCGTCGTCGTCGGCTGCGGTGACCTCGGTGCCGTCGGTGACGGGGTCGGTAGCAGCGGCAAGAGTCTCCTCCTCCGCCTGCGCCTCTTCAGCCGCGGCGGCAGCAGTGACTGCGTTCTGCACCAGCGCGCTGACGGCGCTGCCACCATCGCCCTCCACCTCCACATCAGCAGACGCGGGGGCCAGGGCGGGGCGGGGCGACGCAGGCGCGTCGGGGGTGCCGGGGGACGGCGACGCGCCAGCGGTCGACCCGCTGAGGGCAGCCTCAGCGGCTGCCAGCGCGGCAGCATCCAGCGTCCCGCCACCGCCGGGCGGGATGGAGACAGCCAGGTCGCCGGTGGGCGGGTTGACGTCCACGGCTTCCAGGGCGGCGTCGTCGGCAGCGGGCGGCACGCCCTTTTTGCCTTTGGGGGCGGCAGGGGCGGCCGCTTTCTTGGTGCGCAACCAGGAGGCCATGTGGGGTATGGGGTGGATTTGGATGTGTGTGTGTTGAAGCCTGGGAGGGGGAAAGGGGAGGAGGCAAGCTGTTGTGAGTGTGTGGCGGCAGAAAGAGAGGGGGACCGGCGGTCGGGGGTCGAAAGGGCGCGCGCCGGCGCTAACTGTTCGACGTTCGGTCGTTGGGTGGCCCCTCTCGCGCTCTCCACTCCCTGACGCCCCGCGCCCAGGCCGGGGGCCAGTGTCGTTGATCGGACACGAGGGAGTGGGTCGGGTGGCGTGTTCGCGGGTGGCGAAAATGGGGGCTTGTTGACGCGAGCAAGAATCGCGATGAAGCGAACGCGAGAGGACGCGCGCGCCCAGGCGCCGACGCTCGCGTGTGTGTGTGCGTGCGACCGCGCACTCCCCAGCCGTGGCACCGGCACGCCCCCCAACACCTGTGTCGAATTGGCAGCGTGGGTTGCCAGCCCGGGGCGGAGGGCGCGGGAGGCACCCAGCGCTCGAGAGCCGACCAGCGTTCGCGCTCTCGCTCGACAAGGCGCATTCCCGGCCCCCGTAGTTTATTGGCATTCCCCCCCCCAGCCGCGCGAACTCCACTCCGCCCCCCGGCTCGACGCATTGGCTACTCAAGCTCCACGTTAGAGGGGGAGACGCAGGGGGGACGTGGCGGTGGTGGCGACGAAAACCACCCGCAAGCGCTTCACCCGCCTCTCTTGCCCCTCGCTGCACGCGCACGCCCATTGCGACTCACCTCGCGGTTGGTCAGCACCCGACACTGCACAGCGTGCGTCCGATGCGACGATGCACGGCTTGGAGAGCGGAGAGTGGGAAAAAGGGGGAGTCCCGCGCGGTTTTCCCTCTCGCAGCGGCGTGAAGGGGGAAAAACGAGGAGAGAGTGAGGCAAGGCAGCGAGCGCTGCGCGTGTTTTTTTTGTGTGTGCGGCCTCCTGTGCCACGCACTCACTCGCGCACGCAGGATATTCAACGTGCGCCAATACGCTCTCCCTTGATGTTGTGAAACAAAATGAATCAACAGAAAAAGTTTTGCAGTGTTCTGTTGCAAACTGTGTTGTTGTGCCGTCTCCCCACCCTCTGCCCCCCATAGCACAGAGCCCGCCCGCAGCCGCCCCAAGCCAAACGTTTGCACTAGCTCAATCATCCCACTCTCTCTCACCCTCCACTGATGGGTGGAATGACAGCCACCTCGTCCCCTTCAGCCAGCAGCTGCTCACCCGCACTCGCATCCACATACTGTTGGTTGACCGCCAGCACGATGGCGTCCTCGATCTCGGCCAGAGCGGGAAAGGCGGACAGGATGGTGGCTTGCAGGTTGGCGGTGGTGGCGCCTGGGAAGGAGGAAGGGGTGTGTGGGTTGGTGGAGAGAAAGGGGGGGCGGCGCATTGCCCCCTTGCTGCGCCCGTCTCCCGCCTTTTCGCCACTCCCTTCACACACACACACCTGGCTCCACCTCCAGACTGGTCTCACTCACGCCCGCCAGCTCGCGCGCCCGCGCAAACAGCAGCAGTTTGAGGCGCATTGTAGAGCGGGGCGCGGACGCCAGGGCTGCGTCCGCGGCAGGCAGCAGAGGGTGGTCGGGCGCAGCGGTGGCGCGCCAGGCGGACAAGTCCTGTGGGAAGGTTTGTGGGGTCGTCGAAAACGGCGGTGATGAAAAAATCAAGGAGTGTCTAGAACCCGGGTTTTGCTGTTTTTTTCGTGTTGCGAAAAAATGCTCTCGAACCCGGGTGTTTTTTTTGACGCAAAACACCACTTGGGTCCGTGGCCATTCCACGCCTCCCTCTCTCTCTCTCTCACACACACGCATACCTGCACCGTGTCCACATCAGCCAGCGTGGGCACTTCTCCGTCCCCGTCCACCACCACCACCCCACACGCCGCAGCGGCAGCGCGCGTGTCTGCCGCCGCGTTGGCCGTCGACCACCGCGCCCTCGCAAACAGGGTGGCGGGGGCAGCCGTGCACGCCACCAACCAGTAGCCCCCATCCAGGGCGGGGCCCAGCACCAGGGAGGCGGGTGGAGAGGGAGGGGAGGAGGGGAGGGCGTCGAGTGCTGCCGTGATGGCGGCGGGGGTGATGCCTGGCACGTCCGACCCAATGATGGCAGCCTGGTGTGGGTGGAAGGGGTTGTGTGTGTGCGTGTGTGTGTGTGGACGGGCGGGTTTGGTCACCAACCGCCGCCCGCGTTGCGAGCCAAAACGCTGCTCTCAACTCACCTTGCCACACACTGCCAATCCACACGCCAGCGCAGCCTGCATCCTGACCCCCAAGTCGGGGTTCTCCACTTGGGGCTCATACGTGACGGCCGCCCCTCCCAGACACGGCGCCAGCCACGACCGCACCGCGTCCCCCGCGCCGCGCGGCGCAAACGCGATGGTGACCGCCACGCCCGGCGTCGCCACCGCAGCCGCCACCACGTGTTCTGCGCAGGCGGTGTAGAATGCGGCCGCTGCTTGGGCACCGATGGAGGCGGCCAGGCGTGTCTTCACAGTGCCCGCAGTCGGTTGTTTGACAAACACGGTGACGGACGCGCGGGCGGGGGCGTCATCGTCCCGTGTGGCGGGCCCCATGCCCCGGGCCGCGTGGCTGCACACACCCACACGCGGTGGTGGGTGGGCAAACGGGGAGAAGAGGTTGTGTTTTGGGGGGAGATTGCTGTTTTTTTGTGACTCCCGTTTTCCTCCAATGCGAAAACAAGTTTTTACAGAACAGAAAATCAAATCCTTCACACCACTCTTTCAAGCGGACGTAAACTTGGTAACCGCCTTGGTGCCCTCGGACACGGCGTGCTTGGCCAGCTCGCCGGGCAGGATGAGGCGCACTGCGGTCTGGATCTCACGCGACGTCACGGTCGGCTTCTTGTTGTAGCGGGCCAGGCTGGCGGTCTCGCCAGCGATCTGTGAGGTGGTGAGAAGGAGGGAAGAGGGGTGATGTGAGCGTGTGTGGGCAGGGGGACGGCGTGAGGCCGATCGCGAGGCCGCCATGTAAAAACGTGTTTCTCTCCCTCTCCCCTCCCCAAATCCCAACTCACCTTCTCAAAGATGTCGTTGATGAACGAGTTCAGGATGGACATCGCCTTGGACGAGATGCCGGTGTCGGGGTGGACCTGCTTCAGGACCTTGTAAATGTAAATCTTGTAGGTTTCGTGCTTGGCCTTAACGCGCTTCTTGGCGCCGCCCTTGGCGACCTTCTTGGCGGGCTTCTTGGCGGCAGCTTTGGGAGCCATTGAAAGGGTTTGTGTGTGGGGGTGGGGAGGGGAATGTGAAAGAAAGTGGAGTGTGGTGAGGCACGCAGTGGGAGCGAATAGGACGCGCGGTAGAGGGCGAGATTAAGACCAATGAGAGGGCAGCGTGTTTCCGCAGCGTCTGGCCGCAAGGCCCACTCACAGTGGCGTATGCTCACAGATTCTGTTGTAATTGGCTTCAATTGCCGCCCGTCACCGCGCAGATGAATGGTTCGAGCACCCTCACTCTCGCCACACTCCACACTTCTCCTCCTCCAGCCCCTCCACACCACCTACTCAAACTACTCCATCATGTCTGGCCGCGGCAAAGGCAAATCCTCCGCCAAAAAGGCCGTTACCAAGTCGGCCAAGGCCGGCCTCCAGTTCCCTGTGGGCCGTGTCGCCCGCTACCTGAAGAAGGGCAAGTACGCGTCGCGCATCGGTGCCGGCGCCCCTGTTTACCTGGCCGCCGTCCTCGAGTACCTCACCGCCGAGGTCCTGGAGCTGGCCGGCAACGCCGCCCGCGACAACAAGAAGACCCGCATCGTGCCCCGCCACATCCAGCTGGCCGTCCGCAACGACGAGGAGCTGTCCAAGCTGCTCGCGGGCGTCACCATCGCGGCAGGCGGTGTCCTGCCCAACATCCACTCCGTCCTGCTCGGCAAGAAGGGCAAGGGCGGCTCCGGCTCCGTGTCCCAGGAGTTCTGAGGAGGATGCTGTGATGTGCCTCTGACTTTCTGAACACGCTCTGCTCTGCTGCGGTGTTGACTTTTTTGTCACATCAAAAAACCATGCTTCCAAAAAACCCAAAAGACCAAAAAAACATGGTGTTAATTAACACCCTCATATTTGCTTGAAAACATCTTTGGAGAGAGGGCTGTCGTGGAGGGGAAGGGCGCGTCGTCTCTCAAAATGACAGCTAAAAAACCAGCCCACTTGTGCCGCCCTCCTCTCTCTCCCCACTGCTGCTGCGTCCCCTGCACACGCCCTGTCCACGCGCACTCGCTGCAACCAGCTGGCGTGTGTGTGGGTGCCTCTGCTGTGTGTCCCCCCTGATTTTTTTGTAAGTCAGAAAACTGAACGTTGCTGTTACACCGAATGAAGAACAGAAAACTAAACATAACAAACACTCTCAAGCACCAAACCCGTACAAAGTGCGCCCCTGGCGCTTGAGCGCGTACACGACGTCAAATGCGGTGACCGTCTTGCGGCGGGCGTGCTCGGTGTAGGTGACCGCGTCACGGATGACGTTCTCCAGGAACACCTTGAGAACGCCGCGGGTCTCCTCATAGATGAGGCCCGAGATGCGTTTGACGCCGCCCCGGCGGGCGAGGCGGCGGATGGCGGGCTTGGTGATGCCCTGGATGTTGTCGCGCAGAACCTTGCGGTGGCGCTTGGCGCCGCCCTTGCCCAGGCCTTTGCCGCGACCAGACATAGTGTGGTGAGTTGGTAGTGTGTGGGGGGGGATGGAGGGGAGATGGAGTTTGAAGCAGAAGCGAGTTGTGGCGGTGCGGTGGTTGGCGCCGTATTTCAGGCAAGGGCGCTCAGGGGCCGAAAGAAGAGGCTGGGTGGGCGGGCAAACCACTGTGTGTGGAAAGGGCTAATCAGAGGCCGGCGTTGTCACTATGGTTCGGACGCACACATCGACTGCCTCAGTAGGCGGTCTTGGAAGCAGACAGGACTTTTTTTGGAGGCAGTGAGAACGTAGGCAGCAATCGGCCACACACCTCTCCCTTTCCCTGCCGTCCTCTATACCCACTCACCACACACCATGGCTCGCACCAAGCAGACGGCTCGCAAGTCCACGGGCGGGAAGGCCCCCCGTAAGCAGCTCGCCACCAAGGCCGCGCGCAAGTCGGCGCCCGCGACCGGTGAGTTGGCGTTTGCGCGCGCGGGGCCGTGTGTCCCCGCCCTGCCCGCCCTCGCCACCCCCCGCGGAAAGCGCGGGGTGATCACGCCAAGCGGCCAGGGGGAGTGGCACGGTGGAGCGTGAGGCGCGCACACGACGCGCGAGACGAAAACAGCCAACACGTTCTTTCCCTCCCTTTCCCCTCACCTTCCACCAGGCGGCGTCAAGAAGCCCCACCGCTACCGCCCGGGCACCGTCGCCCTGCGCGAGATTCGCAAGTACCAGAAGTCCACCGAGTTACTGATCCGCAAGCTGCCCTTCCAGCGCCTGGTGCGCGAGATTGCGCAGGACTTCAAGACTGACCTGCGCTTCCAGTCGTCGGCTGTGCTGGCGCTGCAGGAGGCGGCTGAAGCCTACCTGGTCGGCCTGTTCGAGGACACCAACCTGGCCGCCATCCACGCCAAGCGCGTGACCATCATGCCCAAGGACATCCAGCTGGCGCGCCGCATCCGTGGCGAGCGTGCTTGAGAGAAGAGGCTGCCTGTTTTTTTGTTTGTGTTTTACCTTGCGTGTAATCGCTTTGTCCCCATGAATGTGCCACTCAAAAGAAGAAGGCCAGCGCGCGCGCGTGTGTGTGTCTCGTGTCGGCAGAGATAGAAAGAGAGTGCGGCCCGGGGGACTCGACAAAAAAGTCTTCAGCTTACATATACCACCAAAACTCAAACTCTGCCATGGAACGTTCATACCACCCATAATACGCCGGTTCTCGTCTGATCACCGAAGCTAAGCTGGGTTGGGCCCGATTAGTACTACGTTGAGGAATCACGCGGGAACCCCGGGTGACGTTCTGTTTTGATTGGTGAAGGGTGGGGTTTTCGATTTTTTGGCGTTGGAACGGGGCCAGGCTAACGCGCGCCCCACCAGGCTGATGATGGGCAGTGTGCAGAGCGCGTAAGGGAGGGAGGGAATCAGCAGAACGGCCGGCGGCGCGGGACGTGATGAAAGGCTCTCTGACGTTCGTTTCGTTTGTTTGTTTTTTTCACCTCTCTATTCCCTTCCCTCACCCCCGCCCTCCTTCACCAACCTTTTGTCCACCAACCCCGCCACATCGCTAAACCCCAGCGGCGGCAGCGGCCACGGCAGGCCGCCCCCGCCGTCGCCGCCAACGTCGCCCACCATCATCAGGCCGACCGCCGCTCCGTCGCCTGTCCAGGGGGGAGGGCCGCGCGCGTGGCGGACGCCGGTCTCATCGTACCAAAACACGACGGCGTCCAGGGGGGGGATGATGGGGAGAGGGGGCGTGGTGGTGCGGTTAAGCGCGTTCGGGGGCAAGCCGCTGCCGCCACCTGCCACCCGCTCCCCCGGCCGCGCGATGCGGGCGCCGCGCGAGCCGCCCGGCGGCTTGACTGCCGCCCCCGCCAGCGCGTCCACCACGTCGGCGACGGTGACGGGGGCGCCGTCGCCCGCGACCGCGGCGCGAACTGCTGCCACAACAGTCGCCGCCAGCGTCGCGCGCAGGGTGGAGGCAACCCCGCCCAGCAGGGCGTCGCAGACGTCGGGCCAGGTGGGCCGCTGGGAAGGGGCACGGCCGGTCGGTGGCGGGGGCGGCCACGCGATGGCGGCGCGCTCGGGCTTGCTGCGCCCCCCCCCCCCCAGCGCGAGCCACCGACACCGACGTCGGCGCGATGCCCGTCCAGGCGCGCGAGGCGGCTGCGTCGGCCGGGTGGGCGGCCGCAGCCGCGGCCACACTGGCGTTGTGCGCGGCGGCAGCAGCCGTCACAACCCCGACCGTCGTTTCGGCCGCGGGTGCCACTGCCGGCAGGGGCAGCAGCGCCAGGCCGAGCGGGGACGCGGTGACGGCGGCGTCCACGACGTCGCCTATCGCTTCTCCTGCGCGTGCGACGGCGGCCACTGCGCCCACAGCGACGGTGGCGGCGCCGACGGCTGCGGCTGCAAAAAAGTGGGGCGCGCGCGGGGGCGGCGGCGTGACGCTGTCCAGCCCTCCCAACTCGGCCAAAAACTCGCGCATCTCGGGAGGCTCCTCTGGATCGTCGGTGGCGCCTCGCCGCAGGGGTGGTGGTAGTGCGGGTGGTGGCGTGCGCGCCACGCCTGCACCCAGCAGTGCCGCCGCCACCCTCCGCTCCGCACGCAGCCGAAGTTGCCTCCTCACTTCGCCCCGCTGCGTGAAACCAATCTCGCGGGCAGCCTCTCGGGCCGCGCTCCAGGCGCGCTCCAACTCGCCCGCATCCAGGAAGACGGGCATGAAGCGCACCGCGCCCGCGGGCGTGCACAGCGACACGCCGACCCACGGCAGTGCCCACACACGGGTGTCCTGGCTGGTGGTTGACGCTTCTTGCTCCGCCGCTCTGCCCGCCTGGCTGGTGGATGGTGTTTCTTCCTTCCCCACCCTCCCAGCCAGCGCACACCATTCAGGCACATCCGTCGCCGCCGTCATGGCTGTGGCCAGCGGCACGCGCGCCAGGGCGGGGGGCGCTGCGTCGGCGGGCGCGCCCGCCGCGCGCGCGACAGCCGTGACGCGCGCGGCCGACGCGGCTGCGTCATCCTCCCCCGCCCGCGCAGCAGCGGACCGCCCCATCCAGTGGCGACGCTGCAGCAGGGTGGTGGGAGGTCTGGGCAGGGTGTCTGTGTCCAGAACGGCGGGCGGCGGCGCAGGCGGCGCGTCGAGGGGGGACGGGTGGGGGCGGCCAGGGACGCTGGCTCCAGAGCGCCGGGCGGCCATGCCGCGCGCGGCAGCAGCTTCTGCAGCTTCTAGGGATGTGTACATGGCGACAGCGCCGTTCTGGTGTGTGGGGGAGGTAGTGAAGGTTGAGTGATTCAAAACACACCCACCCACCAACCTTTCTTCCCTCCTTCCTTTCTCCACTCACCTGCAGCCTGCCCCCCGGCCCCACCCCAGTGTGCAGCAGGCCCCTGTTGTGCGTGGACCGCAGGCGGGCGATGATGGCGGCCGTGTCGGCGTCGGGCGGCAGGCTGTGTGTGAGTGTTAAAAAAGGTTAAAAAACAAAAACGGCATCGTCATCTCAGGATCACGCCTTCACCTCCAGCCCTCTCTCTCTTACCTCGTCGAATCCGACACCACGTACACGCTGCCCACGCTGATGCACGGCACACACTGTGGGCCTCCGCGTGTCAACGCGTCACCGTCACCAACCGCCGACTGCAGCACATACCGCGCGGACGACGGCCGGGGCGGCAGGGACGCATCGTCATCATCCCACTCGATGGTGGTGGGAGGCGGGGCCAGCGGGCCGCCGACCGTGGCATACACGGCGGGCTGCAGGCGCGGCAATGGAGGCTTGGGCCGCGACGGGGCGACGTCGCCCCACAGCATTAGGGGGGCGTGTGCTAGGGGGGGTGGCTGCCCAGTCGGGTGTGTTGTGCCGTGTAGCAGGGTGGAACGCAGGAGAAAGAGAGAGGAAAAGTGGTTTCGATTTCGACAAGCCTCTACACCACGCCACTCACGCTCGCCGCGGCGCACGCGTGCCGCGGCGCACGCGTGCCGCGTCAGCCCTCTCCCGGCAACACACTCACCACGCCACTCACGCTCGCAGCGGCGCACGCGTGCCGCGTCAACAGGGCTGCCGCGGCGATGCCATGCAGCGCCAGCAAGTACAGACCTGCCGCCGCCCTCGCCGTGGGCGCCGCCGTCGCGAGCGACGCGGCCGCGGTCAACAGTGTGCGGTCGGCTGCCACAAACGCGGGCGTGCGTGCCTTGCGCACCGCCAGCGCTGCGGGCTTGGCTGGCATGCCACGCTCTACGTCGTGCGGGGCGGTGGCCACGCGGGCTGCGCGTGCTGCCGCGGCAGCTGCGTCCGCTTTGGCCGACCGCAGCTGCGCTGTCACACGTGCAACCTCAGCCTCTGCCGCCGCCGCGCGCGCGGCCGCACGGTCGCGCTGGGCTGCCACCGCTGCCATCATGCCGGCGTCATTGGCGCCGCCCCCGCCACGTGCCAAAGCGGCAGCCAAATCGGCCTCCAGCCTCGCCACCGTGGCCGCTGCGTCGGCGGCCGCCGCGTCGGCTGCGTCGGCGCGCGCGACGGCCGCGGCTTCGCGCGTCGCCGCGGCGGCGGCCGCCACGCGGGCAGTGGCGGCATCCCGCTCGCTGCGGCGCAACGCGTCGCGCACAGCGGCGTCGGGGGCGGCGGTTTGCGCACGCAAGGCGGGAATGGCGTCGCGGGTGTCTTCCGCCGCCCCGACCAGCACCGCTCGCAGCGCGGCTGCCTCGGCCGCCAACGCGGCCGCCTCCTCCGCCGTGGGGCGGGTGGCCAGACTCGCTTCCGCCGCGTCTGCGCGCGCGGTGGCGGCGGCCAGGGCGGTTGCCGTGTCGGCAGCGGCCGCGCTGGCGGCCGCTTCGGCTGCCACCGCCCGCGTTTCCGCGGCGCTCAGCGCGGTGCGCGCGGCGGCGGCAGCCCCCCGCTGCGCGCTCAACTCGTCCCGCAGGGCGGTGCACGCGGCGCACGGCGCGGCTGAGGTCGCTGCTGGTGCCGCAGCGGCTGCCGCCGCCGCACGCGCTTCCGCAGCCACCCGCGCTGCATGAGCCACGCTCGCGTCCTCCCGCGCGGCGTCCACTTCAGCCGTCAACACTGCGCGTGCCCGCTCCCCGTCCTCCCGCGCGCGCGCCAGGGCGGCTTGGGCGGCATCCGCGCTGCGCCGCAGGCGGGCGGCCGCCTGACGGGAGGCGGCGAGGTCGGCTGACAGCGCGGCTTCACGTGCAGCGGCCGCGTCGGCGGCGGCCGAGTCAGCGGCAGCCGTGTCTTTCTCCCGTTCAGCCGCCAGCTCTGCTTCCAACCGCTTCACCGTGTCCTGCAGGCGCCGTATGGTGGGCGCCTGGTTGGCCAAGCCTGCCGCCTCTGCCCTGAATTCATCGAGTTCAGTAGTCGCGGCCTCTGCCCGCGCGACCGCGTCGGCGCGCGCGCGCCGCCGCGTCGCGCCCCACCGCCAGCGCGGCGGCCGGGTCCGGCGCGTCGAACAGAGCTCTGTAACCCCCAAGAAACGCGGCCTGGGCGTCTGCAGCGCGCGTGGACAGGGCATCGATCTCGGTTTGGTAGCGTTTGAGCAACGGCGCGGCCGCGGGAGCGACCCCGGGAGCGGCCGCTGCGCGAAACGCGCGCGTCGCGTCCGCCAGGGCGCGGCGGGAGGCGGCGGCCGCGTCGGCGGAGGTGGCCAGGGAGGAGGCCTGGGTGTCCAGGCGCACGCGGAAGGACTCGAGGTCAAAGGCTGTGTGGGTTGGAGGGAGGGAAAAAGGAAACGCGATGAGAGCGGGGCAGCGGCAAACGACGACGGCGACGCAGGTGAGTGTACGCCCCGCAGAGACTGGCATTCCACGGCAAGCATGCACGTGTGTGCGTGTGTGTGTGCCAGCCCCGACGCGGGGAGAGGCGGGCAGCGCGGGGTCCCTGATTGCCACGCATCGACGCGTCGGGGTGTGTTCTCTGCCCTCCGCTCACCCTTCCAAAACTCGGCCGCCGCCTCGCACGCGGCGCGCGCGTCCGCGTTTGTCGCGGTCGATGGCGAGGGAGGAGGATGCATGATGCGGGAAAGCAGAAGTAAAGCAAGTTTTTTTCGTTTTCAAGTCGGAGTGTCGGCCTCCTGCCGACGCAGGCGCAAACCACCACAGGGAGGCTCGCGCCTGCACACCCACCCACCAAAAAGCAATGCACAATACAAATACACACAAACACGCACTCCCCATCCATCCATCAACTCTTGACCTCGGTCAGCAGGGGCAACTCGGCCGCGACCGCGGCGACCGCGGCCGGGCGCGCGCGCGACCCGCGGGTGACCAAGTGACGCAGCCCCCGCAACGAGGCCAGCGTGGACACACCAGCCGACGTGAGGGACGTGCCGGCCACATCCAGGGACGTGAGGCGGCCGGTCGACGCCAGCCTGGCAACCCCAACATCACTCACGCCGAGCGAGCGCGGCACGCCCAGCCGGGCGAGCGACGGGGCGCGGGAGGCGAGGGTGGCCAGGCCTGCGTCTGTGACCAGGCCGGACGCGATGTCGAGGGAGGTGAGGGTGGTGAGGGTGGCCAGGGCGGCCAGGCCTGCGTCCCCGACGCGCGACACCCCCGCGTCGACCGCGGCCAGCGGTGGCGGCCGCGCCACGCCCCGCGCCCGTCCCCGGCGCGTGGACGCGCCCGCCACCAGGGCGCCCACCCCGGCATCGGTGGCGGTGGGCGAGTCAAAAGCGAGGCGGGTGAGGGAGGAGCAGGCGGCGAGAGCGGAAAGGGCCGCGTCCCCGCTGCGCGTGAATGAGACGTCCAAGTCAGCCAGGGCAGGGGCGCCTGCCAGGCACGCCACACCTGCATCCGTCACAGCGTCGCAGTCTGCCAGGGACAGGCGGGTGAGGGAGGGCAGGGTGGCCAGGGCCGCGACGCCTGTGTCGGCGAGCGCTGTTGAGTCGAGTGAGAGCACCCTCAAAGTCTCCCCCGCTCTCCCGCCCGCCCACGCGCCAGCCGCGCCATTACCCGCCGCCGTGAAGGATGCGTTGAGGTCGGCCAAGCGGGGCAGGGCAGCCAGCTCAGCCAGGGCCGCGTCCGGGGCGCGCCCCGTGCGCGAGACGTCGAGGCGGGTCAGTGCCGTCGCGGCCGCCAACGCCTGCGCCCCCTTGCCCCCCACCCGGCCGCACCCGGCCACGCTGAAGTCGGCCAGGCGGGGCAGGCAGGCCGCCAGGGCGGCCACGCCGTCATCCCCCACGAACGAGCCGGCCAGGGAGAGGCGGGTGAGGGAGAGGGAGCGGAGCGCGAGCGTTTTGGCCGCGGCGTCGTCGCTGCTGCGCACGCCTGACAAGTCCAGAACGACCAGGTTTGCCGCTGCTGGCCCGCTGGCCAACGCCGCTGCAGCCCCGTCCGCACTCCAGCAGGCCGCCAGCGAGGCGGACGTGAGGCGGGGCAGGCGCGCGAGGGCGGCCACCGTCGTGCGCCGCGCGTCGGTGCCATCGAGACTGACTTCCCTCAACTCGCCCATCCCACCCAACGCTGCCGCCAGCCCCCCATCCGTGGCGCAGCGCAGGCGGCGGGCCGACAGGCAGCGCAGGGTGGCGGCGTGGCGGGCCAGGGTGGCGAGGCCGGCGTCGGTGATGGCGGCACACCCGTCGAGGCACACGGACACGAGGCGGCCGGGCGGCACGGCGGCCAGCCACGCGTCGCACGCGCCCGGGGCGCGGGAGAAGGGCAGGGAGGATAGAGGTTGGTCGCCACCAGCCGCCAGCAGGCGGATGGAGGCTGTGTCTGCGGCGCCAGTGGCCAGAAGGGTCGAGAGGAGGATGTCGGCCAGGTCGGGTGGAAGGGAGGAGAGCGTGGCAGCGGACCAGCGGGGCCACGCGGCCACGGCGGCGGCGGCAGCGGTGGCCAGCAGGGTGGAGGGGTGCACGGCGGACGCAGCGGCGGCGCGGGCGCGGCGGGCGGAGGTGTCGCGGGCGGCGGCGTCCTGGTGGAGAGGGTTTTTTGGCGGGGGGGTGGGTCGGGCGGGGGCAATTGCACGACGTGGACTCCTTTGCGCCCCTCTGCCCACCTCTCCCGCCCTCCTCCGCCCTCTGCATCCCCGGCCGACACCATCACTCAGTTCACCCTCATCGCGGGTGGGCTCGGAGCGCGTGTGGGGGGCGGGTGCAAGAGCACACACCGCCGCGCCCTCGCCCATTCACTTCGTTCCTCACCTCGTCCTCCCCCACGCCGTCGTCCAGGTACAGGCGCCGCCGTCTGCCACGCAGACCATCACCATCTTTATTCAGCAGGACGCGGGCCAAGGCGGCCAGCATAGTGAGAGGAAAGGGGGTTGGATTGTGATATTGGTTTTTTGTGCTGCCCTCCCCCTTCTCCCCTTTTCTATATCCCACCCACCTCCCGGAAAACACACGCACACCATCCCTGCAAACACACTATGTCTCACTTGGCTTTACACCTGGGGTTGACGGAGGGAGGGATAGGAAGAGGGAGGCTCTTTCTCTCACTCCACACGTTCACAACCTCTCCGCCTTGCTCACCGCTTTCCCCACCGCCCGCCGAGCGGCAGCCAGCACCGCCCGCTTCTCCCGTCGAAAGGCGGCCGCCGTGGCAGCCCGCCGCGGGGTGGCCGGGTCGGCGGCGACCGCCGCATCAGCATCACCACTGCCCGGCCACGCCGCGGCTTCAGCGTCCACCGCGGCCAGCAGGGCGGTGAGAGCGGCAGCAGTGGTGGTGGAGGGCCCCATGGCGGCCCGGATGGTGGCGACGGCGGCGTCGTCGGCCCCCGACCGCGTGAGAACGGTGGTGATGTCACGCCCACCCCCACCACTCGGCTTCCACGCCAGCCTGTACGCGTCGTGCGGGTTGGGCGCCTCCACAAACCCGTACCACTGCAGCAGGGAGTCGTTGCCCTGGGGCCCGTAGGAGATGAGCACTTGGTCTCCTGTCGCCACATCCCCCCCCAGCGTCAACACAAAGGCATCCCGAAAGTAGGCGTACTGCATGTCTGATGTGATGCTGCCAGAGTGGTTGGCCAGGTCGACGACGGGGGCCATGGCGTGCCACTTGATTTTGGAGGAGAGGGAAACGTCGTAGAGAACTTGGAACAGGGCGGCGGCCAGGGCGCCATTCAGCACAGCGTCCAGGGGGGCGTGGCCGATGAAGACGCTGGCAGCAGCAGCGGCGGCCAGGGCAAACGCCAGCTTGGCACGTGCTTTGAGGGGGGGGCCTGCGTAGGGGCCCGAAAACGCGCGCGACCGCACACACGTCAACCCCCAGTCCCACTCAGCCTGGGTGACGGTGGAGGCGGGGACAGCCTTCTTGTAGGACGCATACCCTGCATCCCACGCCGCTCGCTGGGCCGCGACGTCGGCGAGCAGGGGGGGGTAGTGCAGGGCAGCCACCTCGGCGGACGACCAGCACACGGGCGTGTCAACCGCGCCCCCACCCGGGGGCGGCAAGTCGGCCGCGTAGGCAACATGCACGGGTGGGATGGAGGGGTCGGCCCCCATGCCGCCGCCTGCTCGGCGGGCCCTCACCAGCAGGAGCGCCATCCTGGAGAACCAGGGCGCGCGCCGCCAGTACGCGCGCGTCGCGTACGCCGCGGGCAGGGGGCACCCCGCCCCCGGGCGCACCAGCAAGGCTGCCTCCACCGGCAGCGTGACGACGGGGGCGCCGGCGGTGGTGGCGTGCGTGGCTTGGAGGCCGCGCACGCCATCGAAAAACGCGACGCGCACGGAGGGGGCCAGGATGCCTGCGTCTGCTGCCCAGGCCGGCAGAGGGGTGGGGGCAGGGTCGGCCCGGCCGGCCCTGCGCGTGGCCTCCAGCTCGCGTTGGGCGGGGGTGGCGGACGGTGGAGGGTGGGCGCGCCGGGGTGTGCGGGTGGCGGGCGCGCGTTGGGGGTGTGGCGGCCGCCGACAGGCCGGGCGTGGGTGTCGGGTGTGCATGGTGTGTGCGTGTGTGTGTGTGTGTGTGTGGTGGAGGACGCAGCGTTGGGCAGCCACAAGCCGCCCCAATGCGCGGAAAAAACGAGGGGAGTGAGGGGCCGACGACGGCTCGCTCGACGTTTATTATTGTTGTTAGTTTTTATTTGTCGGTCGACCACTCTTCAGAGGGCGGTTCGTTGCAGCTCTGGGTTCACACGGCCCCCTCCTAACCACGGAAATCAATCTCTTTCCCCTCACACACCCTAACGCAGCTTTTTTTCTCACCCCTGGCGACTCCTGCCCCACGTCGGATCAATCTTGGCCCACGCCTCCTCCCGCTCGTCGCTGCGTGCCACACGGGGAGGCCCCGGCACGGGCACACCGAGCACGCCTCCCTCCGCGTCTGCCAACGCGGCCTCCAGGGTGGCGGTGGCGGACGCATCGAATTTGCGAGCGATCAGGGGGCACTGGTACCCCACCCCCCGCGCTGCAGGGTAGGGCCCCACCCCCGCCCACTCCTCTGGACTCGCTGGCCACGCGCCCGGAGCCCTGTACGTGCGCATGGCCAGGTCGGTCACCTCGGGCGCGTCGCACAGCACAAACGGCTCATCTTGCCGCCTCAGCTTGCGGATCAATGAAGGCGAAATTTCTTCATCCACATACGTGTGGGGGTGGGCCCCCGTCCCCGCCTTGCGCACCCAGTCGACGGCTGTCAGCCCGCCCGTGCAGTCGGTCTCGTTGTCTCGGCCGTGGTGGGCGAGGAGAGTCGGCACATAGCTCTCGTCAGACACGCACGCCCTCCAGGTGCCTGTGTCTGCGTCCTCCCCATACGTGCAATGCTGGGCAAAGGCGGACACGACGGCGGTGTCGGCGGCCACGAGGGAGGCGTGGGGGCGGGTGAGGGCGACCCACTGGGATCCCTTGCGCCAGGAGGCGGCTTTGACGCCCGCCGCCTCAAACCTCCACGTCCACCGCTCCCACATGAGGTCGCGGCGGCCACAGGCGTCCACCCGGGAGAGAGGCTCCCGGATGACGGCGGCGTGGAAGGCGGCGGGAGGGTAGAGGGGGGCGCACGCTTCGGAGAGCAGCACAAACTTTTGGTTGAGGGGGTTGGCCAGGGCGGCCGCCAGCATGGCGCGCACGGCCTGCATCATGGAGTGGTCGCCCCACTGTGTGAAGGGAGAGAGAGGGAGGGAGGTGTGTGTGTGTGTGTGTGTGTGACGCCAACGGCAGAAGAACGAAAAAAAAACACACACCCCACTTTTCTCTTTCCCACTCTCTCTCTTACCTTGGTGAAGTAACGCTCCCCGATCAACGCCCCCGCAAACGGAGACTCCGCCCCAAACCCGCCAAACGTGGGGGGCGCGTGCACGTAGAGCGAGAACAGGCGCTGCCTGCGCTCCTTGGTGGAGGCGCACGTTTTTTTGAGGGCCTCCACCTCGCCCCACCCGCCTCCCCGCCCGCAGGCAGCAGCTGCCACGCAGTACAGGGGCACCGCATCCGCTGCATCTTCCAGCCAGCGCGCCCACACGCGTTCGTGGGGCAGGTCTCCGCGCGTCAAAAACATGAGTGCCACTTTGGGACCCCCCAGAGCCACGTCGCACGCGTCGCCTCCCGCCGCACGCACCGCTTCGGGGTCGGGCCGAGACAGCTGAGTCCCACACTGGGCCCACGGCGTGGACGCGGCCTCGGGGGCGTCGTCGATGAGAGTGTGAGCTCCCGTCCACGGCACGACGCCGGTCGCGTGCGCCGGGGGCCTGCAAAACCAGGGCGCATCCGGGGAGGGAGGCGATGGTGTCACTTCAGTTTGAGAGTGACCGCTGCTGCTGCCTCCCCGCCGCCCCGCCAAGTCGGCCAGGGTGGGGCGGCGGGGCGCCGCGCGCAGGGCGGTGGCGTCCCCGCCGCCGCGCGCGGTCACCATCAGGCTGCCCACCACGCACAGCGCGATGACCAGGGCGCCTGCCGCCGCCACGCGCAGGGCGGGCGGGGTGGGGGAGGGTGGGAGGCGGGGCATGTGAGAAGCGGAGGGGGCGTTCAAAAAACAGACAAAAAGATGCACGCCCGCCAGGAAACCAGGGCCCGGTGGTTTGGTCCCAACTGTGTGCGCTGGTGGTGGGTGTGCGGCGAAGGGTGGAGCGCGGGGGAGAAATTCAGCGCGCGCACCCCGGGCAATTGGCGAAGCGTGAGGCGCGCGCGACGAGCGAGAGTGCGCGAGCCCCGAAGCGCGGCTTGCGACCAACCCCCTTTTTTTCTCTGCCGCACACACCTCTCTTCCGCCCCAGCAGCAGCAGCGAGGGATCGGGCGGCCCCAGCCTCCCCCTCCCCTTTCACCTGCGCCCCCGCAGCTCGCCCGCGGGCTGTGCCACTCCCGCCAATGCGCGGCGCGACCACGCCGCCCCCGGCGCGGCCACTGCGCCCGCGCGCCGCGGCTCGCCCCCCCCCCCCGCGGCGTGGCCGCGGGCGCCGCCGCTCGCATTGCGGGCGTGGGAGCCAGCGTGCCGCCCGCCGTGCTGACCAACGACGACCTGGCGGCGCTGGGGCTGGAGACGAATGACGAGTGGATCCGGCAGCGCACCGGCATTCGGTGAGTGGGAAGTTGGGGGGAAAAGGGGCGAGCATTGTGCGGAGGCACACACGTGTGTGTATCTGTGTGTGTGCTTGCAACGCTGGGACGCGAGGCACGGAGGGAGCAGGCGCGAGGGGGGCGTCGCCAGAGGCAAAAAAGAGAGGTGCCTCCCTCAAGCCGACGCGCGAGTGGTCGGGCTGCGACGCGGGCGCGCTCGGCCCTGCTGCCCCCGCCTCCGTGTGTGCGGCGGCGCTAGTCGGACCCTCCCCCTTCAATGCCTGCGCGACTGATTGCGAGGCGGGCGATTGGGCGGAGGGAGGGAGGGGAGGGCGCGTTGGAGGGAGCGAAACAGGAGAGGGCCGACCACACGCCGCTCCGACCGCGTGCGGTCGAGAGACGAGAGAGACGGCGCGCCACCACCCGCCCACACCACCCCACGCCCACCCCTGCCTCAGCGAGCGCCACATCCTGTCCCCCGGCGAATCCCTGACCGACCACGCGGCGGCTGCATCCACCGCCGCGCTGGAGATGGCGGGCGTCCCCGCCGCCGCCATCGACGTCGTCATCCTCGCCACCTCCTCCCCCGACGACCTGTTTGGATCCGCCACCGGCGTCGCGGCCGCCATCGGCGCCAAGTCCGCGGTCGCGTTCGACATCACGGCTGCCTGCTCCGGCTTTGTGGTGGGCCTCGTCACCGCCACCCAGTTCGTGCGCGCGGGGGGCGCGCGCAACGTCCTCGTCATCGGCGCCGACGCCCTCTCCCGCTACATCGACTGGCGGGACAGGGGGACATGCATCCTGTTTGGCGATGGCGCGGGCGCGGTGGTGGTGTCGGCGGATGCCAACGCTTCCCCTGACCAGTGCGCGCTGCGCGGGTTTAAAATGGCGTCCGACGGAGTCGGTTTGAAACATTTAAACGCACCGTTTGCCTGCGCGGGCGGCAAGGCCAGCGGTCCCGCCCCCTCCGCCATGGGCGCATACGCCAACATCGCCATGAATGGGCAGGAAGTGTTCAAATTCGCGGTGCGTGCTGTGCCCACCGTTCTGGAAGCCGCCCTCGCCGACGCAAACCTGCCTCCCTCCTCCATTGACTGGCTGGTGCTGCACCAAGCCAACCAGCGCATCCTTGATGCGGCGGCGTCGAGGTTGGGGGTGCCGCCTGAACGTGTTGTGTCCAATCTCGCACGCTACGGCAACACGTCCGCCGCCTCCATCCCGCTGGCCCTCAATGAAGCGGTGCGGGGGGGGGACATCAAGGCGGGGGACACGCTGGCGGTGGCCGGGTTTGGGGCGGGGTTGACGTGGGCGGGCGCGATTGTGAGGTGGGGGTGAGAGGGTGGGTTAAAAAAAACTCTTCTGCGACACGCGACCGCGAGCCCCTTCTTTTCATTCCATCCGTGCTCCAATCTTTTTTCCATCATTTCATTTCAGTTGAGAGAGTGAGAGTGAGTGAGAGAGAGAGTGTGTGTGTGACCCGAGAGAGAGCTGTGCCGTCGATACAAACAAAAAAACGTCATTTTTTACTCCGTCGCTCTTTCTTTCTCTTTTCCTCCGTTTCCCTCCATCACCAGCCCTTTCCACCATGCCGGACGACGTGGAACAGATCAATGCCAATCCCCGCCAAGACGCGGGTGCGTGGGTGCAGAGGGGAGAGAGAGGCGGCCCAAAACCCGGTGCAACATTTTTTCGGCCATTCGACTCGGTCGGGCGGGGACCGCGCCACACCGCACCCACCTCGCCCACACACGCACACGGCCTCCTCGATGTGGGATCAGCACGTTTGCGGGCGTGCGTGTGGGAGTGGCGCAAGGCTGGGGCGTGAAAGGCGGGGGGGACCGTTGCGTCGCATCATCGCGAAGGGCCGCCGATGCGTGTCGTTTTCTGTTTGTTCGGCTGCCAGCGACCCTTGGCCCCCACGCAGCGCAGACAAAACAAGAGCATTGCGCAGTCTGACAGTGACAGGCGGGTTGCGCGAGCAGAGAGAAGCACCCTACAAAAAACACCGCCAACCCTCCCCCTCCTCTCCTCCCCTCCCCCAAAGCCGCCGCCGCCGCCCGCCTGCTCGGCGGCGCGGCCGGCGCCCCCGGCCTCGTGGAAGCCATCCAAGCCCGCCTCGACACCCTGGTGGGGCGGCCCTCGGGCTTTGTGGACACGCTCCCCCGCGCCGTGCGCGCGCGCGTGCGCTTCCTGCAAGCCCTCCAGTCTCAATATGACGAACTGGAGGAAGAGTACAAGCAGGAGCTGGATGAGTTGGACCGCAAGTATGACGCGCTGTATGGTGAGAGTGGGGTGTTGTGGGTGGGTGAGGGTTGAGAAAGAGAGAGAGAGAGACAAAAAACCGACACACACACACAAACACAACTCCACAGCCCCCCTCTTCGCCAAGCGCGCCGCCGTCGTCAAAGGTCAGGAAGACGCCCCCCCCGACGTCGTGGAGGCCACCCCCCCCGGCGACGGCGACGGCGACGCGGGCGCCGTTCCCCCGGGCGTCCCCAGTTTCTGGGCGGGCGCCCTGCGCGCCCACGACCTGCTGGGCAACCAGATCACCGAGAAAGATGAAGAAGTGTTGGCCCTCCTGATTGACGTGCGGTGCGAGGAGCTGGACGGGAAGAAGGAGGGGGAGGGTGAAGCGACCGCTGACGATGAGGACGACGAGTCTCCGCACGGTTTCCGCATCACTTTCGAGTTCGAGCCCAACGACTTTTTCGAGGGTACCCTCCTCACCATGACCTACCACATGGACCCCGAGGACGACGGCATGCTGGAGCGGGTGGAAGGGACGCGCATCCCCTGGAAACCGGGGAAAGATGTGACTGTCAAGCGGCTGAAGCGTAAGCCCAAGCCCGGGCGCGGCGGCCGCGGCGCCGCGTCGGCGGCGCCCCAGTACAAGATCGAACCCGTGGACTCGTTCTTCCACTGGTTTGCGCCGCCTGCTGTGCCCGACGACGGGGATGACGCGTCGGATGACGAGGTGGAGGCGTTGCAGGCAGCTTTGGAGGAAAGCTTTGAAATCGCGGAAGCCCTGCGCGACGAAGTCGTCCCCAACGCCGTCTCCTTCTACACGGGGGACGCTGTGGCGGTGAGCGACGACGAAGACGAGGAGGACGATGATGAGGATGATGACGATGAATCGCACTCGGACGACGACGACGATGACGACGACGGCGCTGCCGCCGGGAAGAAGAAGGCGCCCGCGCCCCCCACCGACGCGGCGGGCGACAAGCCGGCCGAGTGCAAGCAGCAGTGAGAGAGAGGGCGAGAGGGAAGGGAGAGGTGTTTGTGTTGGGACAAAACAAACAAAAAATTTTGTTTTTAATCAAAACGGAAAAACAAAACAACACTTCTTTCTCTCTCTCACACCCTCAAAACCTGGCACCTGCTGCCAAACGCGACCGCCACCCAGTCCGGGGCGGCCGCACTCCACTCCAGCCCCACGACGGGGGCGCCCGCCGAGTAGGCGAGGATGGGGTCGAGGCTGCCCGACGCGCCGCCACTGCCGCCACCACTGCCGCCACTGCCGCCGCCACCGCTGCGCGAGCCCAGGGCGCTCAAGTCCCAGATGAGGGCTTGTGCATCATCCCCTGCCGTGCACATGTGGCACGAGGAGTGAGGGGCCCAGGCGAGAGCATTGGCAGCACCGTTGTGGCGCGCCAGCTCGGCAACAGGCGCGGCAGGAAACCGAATGTCCAGCACAGCCACCGCGGGCGAATCCGCCGCAGTCACAGCCATGTAGCGTGGGTCCTGCTTGTTCCAGGCGAGGCGGAGCAGGGGGGTGGAGGGGGTGGCGTGTTCATACACGATGGTGGAGTGGTCTCGGTCGCGCAGGTCAAACACGCGGACTGAGCCATCGGCCGAGGCAGACGCAAAGACGGCGACGCCGCCCCAGGCGATGTCATAGACTTCGCGATCGTGAGCGATGAGCTGATGGAGGGGTGGGTGGGGTGGGTGGTGGTGTTTTCTTTCTCTCTCTCTCTCTCTTTCTCTCCCACCCTCTCTCTCCTCTCTCATACCTGCATATCCACCACCCCTTTCTCCACATCCCAAATGGTGCACGTGGTGTCGATGGAGGCAGTGCCGATGCGGCGCGGGTTGGCATCGTTCCAGTCGAGGGAGGTGAGCGGGGCGCAATAGTCCGACCCGCCGCCGCCGCTGCCACCGCCTCCCGCGCCCCCGCACGACAGCGCGGCGGCCAGCGTGGTGGTGGTACCAGCTGCGTTGGCATCACCACCACCCTCATCCTCGCCCGCCACGCGCCACAGGCGCAGCACATCGCCCGCAGACGCGAGCAGGTCAGTTGCGGTGCCGCCCCCCCTGTTGGGCGTGAACGCGAGGCGGGTGGGGGGGTAGGGGTGGACCACGCCCGCGCGCGGGGAGGAGGCCAGGTCGCCCGCGCCGTCGCCGACTGGGTGTGTGTGTTGTGTGTGTGGGGGGGGGGGGAGAAGGGTGTGTGTGAGCGACAACACCGTCTCTCTCTCTCTCTCTTTCTCTCCCCCCTCTTTTCTCCCCCCACAACAACACTACTCACGCGACACGATGTCGATGCGGTTGCCATAGTCCTCGATGAAGGAGCCCACCGCCAGGCGGAAGGGTGTGTCGGGCCGGTTCTGTGAAAGTGTGTGTGGCAAGGTGGGGCGTCGACCCTTTTCCGCCAGCCGCGCTCTCCCCCCCATCCCTCTCTCTCCCGTCCCCCTCCCCACACACTCACACTCCAGGCCAGCGCAAACACGGGGTGTGGCGCCTCCCACGTGTAGATTTCGTCCCGGCGGGCGTCGCCGCCGCCGTTGGCTGCCATGCCGGTGGGGGGAGAGCGGGTGAAATGGGGGGTGGACGCAGGCGCGTGGGAGCGCCACTCGCACGAACAGCGCGGTCACACGCCTCGCTGTGTGCCAGCAGCTTTGAAGCGTCGTGCACAGGCTTGGCACAGGCCACCGTGTGGGAGCGCGAGCGCGGAGGGAGAGGGCGCCACCCCGAGAGACGCGACAAAAAGCACCGTAAAGTGAAACGCCCCTTTTCCGCTCGACCCACCGATTGATCCCCCCCACACACACAAAAAAAATCATGCGCCGCGTCCTGCACGTCCCCGCCTTTGGCGAGGAGGGCGACGTCGCGTACGCAGACTCGGAGACCGATGCGATCGCCCCGGCCGCTGCAGCGACCCCCGTCCCCCCGACCGCTCGCACCCGCCTCCCGCCCACCGGCCCGCCCCCGCCCAAACCTTCGCTGTGGTCCATCCTGAAACGCGTGGCGGGGGCGCCCGCGGGCACGTCCCTCATCGACCTGCCCCTGCCCGTGTCGTTGTGCGAGCCGCTGACTGAAGTGCAGCGTCGGTGTGAGATTGTCATGACCGGAGCCCCCCTCCTCGACCGCGCGGCCGCCGCTGCCCGCGGCTCGGTCGACCGCGCCCTGGCGCTGGCGGCGTACGTGGTGACCACGTACTCTGTGACGACGCGGACAACCAAGTGTCTGCCGCCACTGCTGGGGGAGACGTGCGAGTGGGGAGGGACGCGTGGGGACACCAATGACGATCCATCGCCCTCCACTTTCCCCTACACGTTTCTCGTGGAGATGACGCTCTCCGACAAGCGGGTGGGCGCCGTGGCCTCCGCCTGGGCCGGCGCGGGCCGCGGCTGGCGGTGCGCGGGGGACGACTCGCCGCGCGTCGCGCTGAAAGGGGCGGGCCTCGAGTTTGATCCGGGGTGGCGGGACCGGGTGGAGTTTGAGGATGGCGACGTGTACGAGTGGGGACGGGTAAGAGAGGAAGGGAGGGGAGGGAGGGGAGGGAGGGATGGTGAAGCCGCCTCTCTCTCCTCACTCAACCCCCGCCCACACACACCTTCCACCCATCAGGCCAAACCCACCCTGGTCGGCCTCGTGTCCGGCCGCAACGCGGTGTCCTACAGCGGCCGCGTCGTCATTGCCCCCGCGCCTGATGCGCGCCCGTCGACTGACGCGCCGCCGTCTTTAACCGCTGTCCTCGCTTTCCAGGCTCCCTCCGTCATGGCCGCTTTGAAAGGCGGTGACTCCGTGCCACACGGCGTGACCGGGTGGCTGGAGCATGCATCCGGCCGGCGGGTGGAGGGCGTGACTCTTGTGGGCGACTGGTCCTCCTTCCTGTTTGCCCGGGGAGGTAGCGACGGCGCCGGCCCCGACCGCGAGCTGTGGCGCGCGACGCCTGTTGCTCCAGGCGCACCATTCGACCTGAGCGGCGTGGCGGCCGCGCTGAATGATGGTCGTGTCGTGGCGGCGCCGGGGGTTGGCGCCTTGCCCCCCACCGACTCGCGCCGCCGTCCCGACGTCGTGGCCCTGGAAGCTGGCGACTGGGACACCGCCCAAACCTCCCTGGACACGCTGCAAGCTGCCGACGCCGCGCGCGCGCGGCGGGGAGACCACACGGCAGCCTGGTTTCGACCCGTGGCGCCCCGCGCGCCCGACCGCGGGGGCGGCGGCGGCGGGGACGCGGCCCGGGGGCCGCTGCGGTGGGAGTGCACGGGCGAGTACTGGGGGTGCCGAGAGCGTGGGGACTGGGGGCGGTGCGCGGCGTTGTGATGGTGAACCAATGGTTTTCGTTTGTGTCTGGCTCTCCACACGCACACACACCCACCATCAAAACCTCTCCACCTGTGCGGCCGCCCTCCTGTCCAGCCCCTCGTTTTGTTCCCGCACGCACGCGCTCCTGGACGCGGGCGTGGGCTGGGCCCTGCACCGCGTCACTTCACCCAGGGACGACACGATGGCGCCGCCCGCTGATTGGACAGCGGACGCAGCAGACGCCGCTGCCGCGGCAGCAGCTCGTGCGGGGGCGGTGGCAGTGTCTGCAGCCGCGCCCGCGCGGTCGGCCAGGGCGTCGGTGATGGAGGTGACGCCGCGGCGGACAGCGGTGGATGCAGCACTCGCAGCCGACGCCGCCTCCACCACGGGCGCCGGCAGGGCGGGCCTCAGCGCGGGCGGCAGCTTGGGCACGCCAATCAGCAGGGCGGCGACGGCGGCGGTTAATAATAAGTAGGGGGAGAGGGCAAGTGCCGTGCCACCAAGGAGAATCGCCGACGTGGCAACAGGATGTGCCGCCACAAAGCCTGCAACCGTGGTAGCAACAGACCAGGCGGTGGAAGGTGAAGCCGCGATCGTTAGCAAGGCGCCGACCACCACGAACGGCGCAACGATGCGGAGTGTGACGGCCTTGACAAGGCGAGGAACGCCGAGTGTTGCAGCGACAGCAGCCACTGCCGCAGCGACTGGATGGTGCAACAAAAAGTCCAGCACCGTGAGCGCGGTGGGCAGGGTGGCCAACGTGTCGGTGGGTGGGTGGTGCAGCGTGTGGACCGCGTCAGAGGATGACGAGGTGAAGAAGAGGGTCGAGACAAGGTCGGACAGTGCGGACGCGGACGCGCTGTCAGGGGGCAGAGCGGCCGGCGGACGAGTGCCCCGACGCCGAGCAACGGCAGTACTGCATTGCTGGTGTGTCGCTGGTGGTGGCCGGGCGAGACGGCGAAAGGCGGGGGGCCGCATGGGGCAGGGACAGGGCAGTCGGCAAGACGGGTGTGGGTCGAAACAATTGGTCAAAACACTTTTTCTGTTCTGCACGCCCCGCGCCGCGGGCTCTCTCACCGGAGGGCTGCACCACCCGTGCGTGGTGGTGCACCCCCCTGGTCCAAATGACGGACCCCAGTGGTGAGCAGCCGGGGGCGCCAGACAAGGCAGATGGGTGGCCACTAACGCCGGTCCCTATGTCGACCAACCCTCCCTCTCTCCACGCACACACAGGCCACGACGGCGCCCCACCCAACCCGCGCTCCAAACTCACGCTGCAAGCTGCGTCCGGTGCCGCCGTCGACAGCCTGCTCGCGCGCGCGGGGCGCCGCCGCCGCGGCACAGGCGTGGGCGCTGTGTCGGCGGCCGCGACGGCAGCTGCTGCCGCGTCAGGCACGCTGCCGCCACCTCGCGCCAGCGACGTGGCGGGCACGTGTGGCGCGCCCGCCCTGACGGCAGACGCGGCCCGCGACGCGGAGGGGGGGCGAATGATGGAGACGGATGAGGCACTGCCTGCCGCCACCACCACCGCCACCATCACCACCGCATCCGACGACGATGAAGAGTGGGAGGACGCCGAAGAAGCAGGCGTGTGCATTGTGCCCGCCCACGGCGCGGCGCCCGCGTTTGGGGCAGACGCGCCGCTGCCGCAACCGCCGCCAGTCGACGTAGACCCGCCTCCCTCCGTCGACCCCCGCACAGCCCAGCGAGCCCAGGCCGCCGCCCGCGAGGTGGAGCGCTTCTTTCGGGGCATCGCTCGCATCACGTCGCGCACCGGGGTGCTGGCATCGTTGGCGCGGGGCGGCGCGTTTGACTCTGCAGCAGACGCGCCCACGGTGTGCGCTGCGGCGCTCTCCCTGCTGCCGGCGGACGCGGCGGCTAGGCTGGCACCAACCGCGTCTGGCGTGCGCCTCGCCGGCGTGCGCGCCATTGCATCCGCGTGGGCGGCCGCGGTGAGCGGCGCGGCATGGCCGCCGCCGCCGCTGCCGCTGGCGGTCGCGCGCTCCTGCGTCTCTCTGCCCGACGAAGCGGAGGCCGCTCTGCTGGCTGCCGCCGGCCGTGCCTCCGCCACGGGCGAAGAGAACGCGGCCCTGCTGGCGGCCGCGCTGCGGGCGACGGGCGCGACGGCACGGATCGTGGTCGCGCTGGCCGACCCGCCCCCCGCGCGCGCGCCTCCTGTTGCCACCACCGGCGCCCGCCGGGCTGCTGGGACGGCCGACGCGCCGACTCGCAAACCACCGCCGCCCCCCAAACGGCCAGCCACGGGGCGGGCAGGTGGGAGCGGGCGGAAGGCTGCGCCCCGGCCCGACGCGCCACCGCCCACCACCAACAAAGGCGACGCCGAGCTGGCCGCCCAGCTGCGCATGGCGAAAGAAGCCACGGGGGCGGCTGCGACAGCGGCATCGGATGCAGCCATCGCCGCCCAGCGCCGCCGCCTGGCCGCGCTAGCGGACGCAGCGGGCGTGCCCCTGCCCGCGCCCCCGCCGCAGCGCCAGGGCGCCGCCAACCCGGCCGCCGCCCCAGGCGCCGTGTGGGCGCGGGACGCGGCCGCCCGCGCCCCCGCCTCTCCCTGGGTGGCGGGCGCGTGGGTGGAGGTGATGGTGGACTGCAATGCTGACGGCGCACTGCCGCCGCCGCCACCACCCCGCACCGGCCGCCACCGGTCCCCCACCCCGCCCCAACCCTCGCGCTGGGTGCACGTGGACCCAGTCACTGGCGCAGTCGACGCGCCCGAGCTGGCCCCGCTGCCGGTGCGCGGCGCGCGCGGCGCGCGCGGCAGGCTGCCGCCCCCCCGCATTGTCGCCGTCTCGGCCGGTGGCGCCATCGACGACGTCGCCCCGCGCTACGGTGTGCCGCCCACGCGGCCGCCACCTGCCCGGTCCCCCCTGGCCGACGATTGTGGCGTGGTGGGGGGCGACGCTGGCCGCGCTGGCGCCGCGGACTGCGCGCGCGCCACACGCCGCTGCCGCCGCTGCAGACGCAGACGTTGCCGCCGCCACCGCTGCGGCCGCGGCCGCCGCCACGGGCCACTCCCACCACCGTGGACGGGTTTCGGGGGCACGCCACCCTGGTGCTGGCTCGGCTTTTGGGAAAGTATCAGGGTGTGCCCGCGGGCGCCTCTCCCGCCGGCCTGCACCGCGGCGAACCCTTTTGGCGGAGGACGGATGTGGGTGACCTGCTCTCAGTCGCTGGGTGGCGGCGCCGGGGGCGCGTGGTGCGGGAAGAGGAGGTGGAGACGCCCGCGAAGCGGGTGCCGCTACGCGGCAGAAAAGCGCCGAAAAAAGGCAAAAAAAACCGCCTCCTCTTCTCGCCCTGGCTCCGCGTCTACAGCTGCTGGTGAGGATGACGACGACGATCCAGGCTCCCTGAGCGAGGGCGAGTGGACGGCCGTCCCCGTCGGCGGCGACGGGTCGACCGCGCCGCCACCCCTCACGCTCGCGCTCTACGGCCCCCTGGCAAACAGACGCCGCGCCCCTGCCCGACGTCGCCACCGGCCGCGTGCCCGGGCGCAACGAGTATGGCACGATTGACGCGCCTCCCTTTGCGTCCTGTCCTGCCTCCCGGCACCGGCCCACGAGTGCGCGGGCGCGCGCCGCGGCCGCCGCCGCGCGCGCGCTGGGCGTGGACGCCGCCCCCGCCTGCATCGGCTTCGGCGGCAACCGGCGCTCCGGGCCGTCGCCCCGTGCTGGATGGCGTGGTCTTGCTGGCCGAGCACGCGGCTGCTGTCGCCGCGGTGGCAGACGAGGCCAACGCGCGCGCCGACGCCGCGGCGGACGCCAAAGATCGGGACGTCGCGACCCGGGCGTGGAGGCGGTTGCTGCACGCCGCGCTGGCGCGGGTGCGGCTGGGGCAGGAGCATGGGGAGGAGGGCGGAGGGCCCAAGCCCCAGGCGCAGGGTGGCGCAGGCCGGGACGTCGAGATGATTTGATGAGGAAGCAAGGAGGAGGGATTATTCTGTGTGTGTGTTTCGTTTAGATGCTTTGTTTTGTGTTAGTGCGCACTCTCTGCTTTGTGTCTGAATGATTTGTGTGGGAGCGTTTGGGCGGGAGGGAGTGGGAGCGACGAGAGAGAGCATGGACGGTCGGTTTCTCGAAACAAAAACACAACTTTTTAATTTCTCTCTACACTCATGACCGCCCACATCGACGTTGCCGCCTTCAGCGACGACGAGTTCGATGCGCCGGCCTGGCTGAACGCGTTGTGCGAGGGGAGGGCGCCGGGCGAAAGCCTGGAAAGGTGTGTGGCGCAATGGGCGTCGATTGGATTGGGGATCGGCGGTGGACTCCTCGCGCGTCGGCACGGCCTCAACGCCAGCTGCGTGCGTGCGTGCGTGTGTGTGTGTCAGCGTGTGCACGCGGGATCGCCGTGGCGGCGCCCACCGCCACAGCAACGCAAAAAAACGCGGTTCCCCCCTTTCACCGACCCACCACCACCCTTCCCCCCCTCCGCAGCTTCTTGGCCGACGCTGAAGCCCGCCTGGCGGCCGCCATCGCCGCCGCCACGACGGCCCTGGAGGCCGACACACTGACCGTGCTGGACGCTGTGCCTTCTGCGGGAGCGGACGCAGCGTCCCTGGAGGCGGACGCCGCTGTTCTGCGCGCCGCCGCGTCGCGCGCGACTGCCCGCGTCACCGCCGCCGCCGACGCGGCACGCGGCGTCACAGGCACGCTGGCCGCCCTGGACGCGGCCGTCCGCCGGGCGGAGGCGACGGCGGCGGCGCTCGACGCGGGGGCGGGGTTGGCCGCCGCGCTCGCGTCGGCCGACACTCTGGTCGCCCGCCGCGATGCCAACGCCCTGGGGCGGGCCCTGACCGGCATGCGGGCGGGGTTGGCGGCGGTGGGGGGGCTGCCCGAGTTTGCGGGGGGGGAGGCGAGGCTCAAGGTGGGGAGAGAGGTGTGTGTGTGTTCTGTGCAGAGTTGGGGGAGGTGCAGAGACAGAAAGGCCGACCTCCCCCCCACACACCCTCCTCCACGCACAGCTCCTCGAAGACCGTCTCGCCGCCATGGTGGAGCCCGACCTGGCGGCCGCCCTTGCCTCCCGGTCGGGTGGCGCCGCGGCGGCGGCAGCAGCCCTGCTGGCCACCGCTGGCCGCGACGACGCGCTGCCCCGCGCCTTTGCGGCCGCGCGCGCGCCCCCACCTGGCGGCCGCGTGGGACGCGTTCGACCCGGGGGCGCCCGCGGGATTCGTGGGGTGGTTGCCGACGTACTATGCGGCTGCCGCGGACGCGGTGACCGCCGACGCGCGGTGGGCGGCGGCCGCGCTGCCGGCGCGCGCGCCCGAGCTGGTCGCCGCGCTGGTCGCGGCGGTGGCCACCGCGACCGACCGCCAGTTTCGGTCGAGGCTGGCGGCTGCGCTGGCGCCACGTGAGTGGTGGTGGGGGGGGGGGGGGGGGGGGGGGCGGAGGGTGGGTGCAGGCGGGGGGGGGGGGGGCGCCAACAGCACACCCACACGCGCCCACACCCGTCCCTCCCCCCCCCTTTTCAGTCGGCGCGCGCGCCCTCGACCCCCTCCAAACCATCGCCTCCGCCACCCGCGCCCACGTCGCCACCCTGGCCCGCCTGCTGGATGGCGCGCCCCCCGCCGCTGCGGCGGCAGCGTTGGCTGCCACGGCCGCCCCGGTCGATGCAGAGGCTGTCGCTCGCTTTGGCGACCACGCGGCCGCGTCCCTGGGCGCCGCCCTGGCGGGCGCGCCGCCGCCGCCCCCTGGGGCGGCGCCCGCGGATGCGGCAGCCGCGGTGACCGGCCTGGGGGACGCGCTGGAGGCAGCGACCGCGGTCGCTGCCGCTGCGTGCGTGGAGACGACGGGCGGCGCGGCGCTCCCCACCCTCGCGGCCGTTGTCGATGCGGCCGCGTCCCGTGCCGCGGCCGACGCGGCGTCCGCGCTGCGGTCGTCTCCGCCCGTGCCAGCCTCGTCATCGGCGGGCGGGGCGGCGGCGGCGGCAGAGCTGCTGTCTGTGGCGTCAGCGGCAGAGGGCGCGGCGGCCGCGGCCGCTGCGCGCGCGGCCGCGTCGCTCAGGGCGGCGGCCGCGTCCGCGCTGCCCGCGCTGCTGGCGGCAGCAGCGTCGCCACCCGGGCCTTTATCAACCGGGTACGACACCCACGCCGCCCGCCTGCGCGCCGCCCCCGCGTCCGCCGCGGCGCTGGCCTCCCTCGCGGCCACCCCGTCCGACTGGCGCCCCACACCGACCGCCGACGCCGCCTTTGCCGACCTGGCGGACGCGGCGCGGGGGGCGGTGCGGGGCATCCTGCTGGCCGACGTGCGGCGCGCGCTGGGCGGGGTGGCGGCGTCGGCGGCGTGGACGGCGGATGGTGGGGGTGGGGGTGGGGACAGTGCTCTGGCCGGCGTCCCCTCATTCTCGGCCTACCCCCAACCCTGGGCCACCGCCGTCGGCGAAGCCCTCCTCGCTTTACCCGCCTCCCTGGAAGCCTCCCTGGACGCCGACGCAGACGGCGCCGCGGGCGGCGCGTGGTTGGATGCCGCCGCGGCCGACGCGGCGGCGGACGTTTCCTCTGCACTCACGTCTGGCGTCACGACCCTCACCCCCACAGGCGCCGCCCAGCTGGCCGCGGACGCGGGGTACGTGGTGGGCGTGCTGCGCACGCTGGGGGCGGCGGTGCCGCCGGCGCTGGCGGGTTGGGCGGCCGCGACCGCGTGGCCAGACAGCGAGTTTGCGTCGGCCGCGGCCGCCGCGCTGGCGGCCGGCGAGCACGAGGGCGCGGTGCGGGCGGTGGCGGCGGCACGGGGGTTGAGTCTGTGTTGAATGGAGAGAGGTGGTGATGGTGTGTGTGTGTGTGTGTGTGTGTGTGATCAGAACGCTAGTGGGGAAGGAGAGAAAGAAAACGACGGCGGGCAGCGGCGGCACAAAGCCAAAAACAAAAACCGACGCATTTGCGCTCGCACCGTCCTCCCGCGCTCTGCATTAGCGGGTCACACACCCCCACTCGCAACTGTCTCAAGTGGCACACGTTCTCAGCCGTTGGCGCCACCGTCCACACACACTCCCCGATGGCCCGCGCCAAGCGCCGCGCCGCCGACTCGCCTGGCTCGTCAGCGGAGCCCCCCCCCCCCCGACTCTGGCACCGATGACGCCATGGATGCAGACGCCGTGGCTCGCAAACGCCGACACACAGACGGCGATGGAGATGGCGGCGTCGCCAAGCGGCCTCGCGCCGACGCGCGGCCGCCCACGACGACGCGCGGCCGCCCCCGCCTAGCCCTCGCCCTGCCCGGCTCCGCGGCCGACAATGCTCAATCTCCCGCCGCGGCAGCCGCCCTGGCCGCCACCCTGGCCCGGGCGGCCGCCGTGTTCTGCGTGGATGAGGTGGTCGTGTTTGACGACTCAAACCGGCACGGCCGCCCAAAAGGGGCGGTGGGGGCGGGGGCCGCCCTGACGGCGCGCGTGCTGCAGTACCTGGAGACGCCCCAGTATTTGAGGCGGTGAGTAGGGGGGGGATGGGGGGGGAGGGGAGAGTGTGTGTGTGTGGGGGGGGGGGGGGGGGGGAACGCGTTTTTTGTGGCCAACCCTCCCCCTCCCCCCCCCCCCCCCCCCGCCACCTCCAGTGCCCTCATCCCCATGCACCCCGACCTGCGCGCCGCCGGCACCCTCCCCCCCCTGGATGCTCCCCACCACCCCCGCGCGGACGAGTGGACGCCCTGGCGCGATGGCGTCGTCGTCGCGAGCGACCGGGCGGGCGGGTCGATTGTGGACGTTGGCCTGGATGCCGCCGCCGCTGTGCCGCCACCAGCGTTGAGGCCTGGGGCTCGTGTCACGCTGCGCATGGGGGCGGGGCGGGCGGCAGCCCCTCCCCTGCCGGCGGGAGAGCTGACCGCCGCGGCCGCGCGCGTCGGGCGGGGCGCGCCACCAGTGGCGGCTGCCTTGGCCACGCCGCGCGAACCCGTGGATGAAGCGGGCCAGTACTGGGGGTACACAGTCAGGCTGGCCCCCTCTTTGAAAGAGGTGGTCGCGGGAGGGCACTATGATTGGACGGTCGGCACGTCGGAGCACGGCACCCCCGTCTCCACTCTCTTAGCTTCCGCAGCCCGACGCAGGGCAGCGGCCGGCGGCCGCCCTCCCTTTACCTGGGCCCTGGTCGTCATTGGAGGCCCCCGCGGCCTGGAGTCGGCGGACACGGGCGCGCCCTCCATGTTTTCCGAGTGGGTCAACACGTGCCCAGGGCAAGGCTCTCGCACGATTCGCACCGAGGAAGCGACTCTGGTGACCCTGGCCGCGCTGGCGCCCGCGCTGGAGAGGGGGGTGGGGGGCGGTTTTGGGCGTTGAGTGAGAGGAAGGGTGTGTAAGTGCGGCGTGAAAAGGAGAGCAAAACTTTTTTCTCATCAGCGCGCAGGCTAAAAACGAAATAGGCATGACACTATGAAGCAGGGGTGTAGAAAGGACGTCATAAGCACCGGCATCGGGCAGGGAAGAATGGGGTAAAGCAAAGAAAAAGAAATCGATCGTGTTTTGTTTTCCCCCTCAGAATCCTCTCTCTCCTCTCTTCTCTCCCTCTCTAATGTTTCCACACGCTGGCATCCAGCCCCCTCGGCTCCTCCAGCGACGACAGCCCCCGGAACGGGTGCTTCCCCGCCGCCGCCGCCCGCGTGCTGGCCGCCCCGACGGCCGCGCCTCCGAGCGGGCCGCCCGCGACACCAACGATTGGTTTGTTGACAATCGACGCCGCCAGCCCGCACGCCAGATCGCCTTCAGACGCCACCGTGACGCGCCCCGCAAACTCGGCAGGGTCGACGCGGAAGGCGAGGCGGTGGAGGAGGGGCGCGCGCGCGGCGAGCGGCGCGCGCGCGCGCGCGCGCCGCACCTGCGGGCAGCAGCACCCGCACCGGGCACGCGCCGGACGCTAGCTCCACCAAGTCGGAGGTGTGGGGCGCGATGTCGATGACGGGGCCGCCGTCGTCGTCGTCGTAGGGGTTGTGGGGGGTGGTGGGCGGTGGCGGCGCGGCAGCCGCGCCACCACTCCCAGCCCCCACTCCAACCACCACGTCTGCGGGCGCCGTCACCAACGTGACGTCGTCCATGGCAACGGACCACCGGGTGGCCAGGTAGCGCAGCGCCAGGGCGCGCGAGGCGCGCAGGGGGGTGATGTGGAGGCGCGCGGCCAGGGGCGCGTCGTCGGCGTCGGACGGCGCCCCGCGCGCCGGCACCGCCTGCAGCGTCATGTGGCATCGATACCCGTTGGCCCGCAGCCTCCGTCTAACGCGGTCGACGACGCCCAGGGCGGCACCGCCACCATCGGTGGAGGAGGAGGGGGGTGGGGGGGGCAGCGGTGCGCGACCCGCCCCACCACGCGCGCTGGGCTTGGTTGACCGCCGCTGAAGAAGCGGCGGGATCCAGCTCCAGCAGGACGTGGCGCGGGTGCAGGCCAGCCGCAGGCGCCAGGCCGTCCAGGGCGCGCAGCAGGGCGGCGACTCCCGCGTCGGCGGGCGGGGGCGGCGCCGCGCCGTCGACGGTGGGGGGCGGTGCCGACGCGCCGGCATCCCCATCAGCAGGGCGCAACGCCTTGGACACAAATCGAGCCAGAGAAGGCCTGTCCCACCGAAACTCGATGTGGGCCTCCCACGCGTCGTCGGCAGCCCAGCGCACGGTGGGGGCGGGGGGGGCCGGCGCCGCCCGCCGCGGGTGCCGCACTCGCCACCGCGTGCGCGTGCCAAATGTCGGCGCCACCGTGGCAGATGACAAAGTCGAGGGCCTCCACGTCCAGGCCGGCATCCGTGAGGAGCTTAGTCGTGTCGTCAAAGCCGAGCATCGAAGCAACGCCCAGCCCTGGCACGCCGCCGCGCGGCGCGGCGGCCGCCGCGCGCGTCAGCTCCCCCAGCACCGCCGCCGCCGCGAGGGCGCGGTGGGGGCCGTCGAGAGGGACGACAACCAGCGCTGGGCGGGACGCGCCGCGCGCGCCCGACCGGTCGGTCGACCCGCGCGCGCCGCCGCCGGCTGCAGACGTGCCGCGCATGGCATCCACCGCGCCATCGTCTGAGGGGGCGGTGGTGGAGGGGCGCTCGCGAAGAGGACGCTCGCCACCATCATCGGACAGGGTGTCAGTGGCGCGGGGTGGGGAGGCCAGGGGCGCGCGCTGGGGGGACGGGCCGCCAGTCACGCCGCCGCAGAGCGACGCGAGCGCGCGCGCCGACCCGCCCAGCGGGGCCAGCGCCCCCGTGGACCCGCCGCCACCCATGGAGGCCGCGCGGGAGGGGGCGCCACCGTCCATTGTGCGGTGGGAAAGGTGGGTGTCGGCGCCATCCGCCCCGCGCGGCGACAGCGCGGGCGGCACGCCGCCCCCCGTCAGCGTCGCCAGGTCCCATGTCCCACTCAGCCTCGCCCTCGCCCTCGCAGCAGCCACCGTGGCCCGCTTCTGGGCGTCCAGCGTCTCCAGGTAGCGCTTGCAGTGGGAGGGCCAGGAGTAGGCGTGCATGTTGGCGACGCCCGAGCGAGACATGGAATCCCATTGAGACGGGTTGGTGATGATCTGCACAATCGCGTCCCCAATGGCAGCCGCATCCGTCGGCTCCACCAGCAGCCCGTGATTCAGCGTGGCCAGAATGTCGACGGGGCCGCCGTGCTTGGTGGCGACGGTGGGCACACCATGCGCGGCGGCTTCGATCACGGTCAGGCCAAACGGTTCCTGCAGAGCCACGTTGACAAACACGCCGCGCGTGGCCAGGGGGAGGCGGTAAATGTCGGAGATGTCGGCTTGGGCGTGGTGTTTGGGGAAGGCGACCGACCCCCACAGCCCATGGTTGTCGACGAGGCGGAACACAGACTCGATGACGGCGCGCGAGCCTGGGGCCAACGCCTCCAGCGTGTCCCGGTTGCCCATGACCAGCACCAGGTTGGCCAGCTGGCGCAGAGTCGCGTTCTGGGCAAACGCTTGGACGAGGGTTGTGACGTTTTTCTTGGGGTCGGGGCGCGACATGGCCAGAATCGCAGGCTTGCGCGGGTTGCGCAGAAAGGCGAAGATCTCGGACCAGATGGGGGGGTCTTCCACGGCGATCGGGGGTGGGGGTGAGGGTGGCGGCGGCGCGTCGGTGGGTAGGTCGGTCGGCGCGCCCGCGGCCGACCCAGGGCGCGGCGACGCACCAGCAGCACCCGCCTCACCCTCTCCACCACGGGGGCTCATCAACGCGCCAAAGCCGTAGGTCGCAGCCATCATCTCTGCGGCAGCCGGATCAGCGGGCAACGCCACTTTCAGTGACGAAAAGTCGAGCCCCGGTGGAATGACCGCCATCCTCGCCATGTGCCGCCCGGGGCGCGGCCGCGCCCCCAGCACCGCCGCCAGCTTGGCCGAGTAGCCGTGGTACAGGCCCCACTGATCGTCCACTTCTTGTTGGGTGGACGTGAACACGGTGACGGCGGCTTCGAGGCAGCGTTCCTCGGCTTCGATGCGGCGCGAAATTCGGTACGTCGCTTCGACCTCGGTTTTTGTCATCGTGCCACTCGCCAGCAGGTGCTCCAGCTTGTTGCGGCCCAGGGAGTGGCCTGTGACGACGACATCGACACCCAACGTGGCTCCCATCAGGGCGGCGGCTTCGCCCGCGTCGGCGTAGTGGCCGTGCAGTGCGCACAACTCACACGGCGCGCCCGCATCCGCGAGTGCAGCCAGCGTGCGCTTGACGTGGGCGATGCCGCGATCCGCGAATTCACGCACATGGGGCCACAGCCTCTCCTTGCGCAGGTAGCGGGTGGGGGGGCCGGCGGCGAGGCGGACGATGTAGGCTCCACCTAAAGCGCCGTCGTCGCCCGGGGGGAGGAGGCACTCCACGGGGACTGAATACGAGGGCGCGACCGCTGGATCAGCCACCAGGCGGGTCAACAAGTCGACGCGGTAGACGGCGGGGTGTTGGGCCAGGGCTTTGGCGAGTTCGACGACGTATCTGTGGGGGGAGGGAGGTGAAGAGTTTTTGAGTGTGTGTGTGTGCAAGGTTCCCAGTTCGGCCCCGCTACGGTTTTTTTTTTCGCCAATATGAGGGTTCGAACCCTAAGTCGCCAATAGGAGGGTTCGAAACCCCAAGAAAACGCCAAAACTTGGGTTGGAAGTGCGTTTTTGCTCTGAAAAACCCTCCCCACACACCCCACACCCAAACTCACTTGACCTGCCCCCCCGTGTCCGGATCCCGCCCCAGCTCCATGGCCGTCCCCCGCACCAGGCCGTGCATGGAGGCCAGCACGATGTAGAGGCCGTCGACGCGGTTGGCAAAGGGATCGGTCACCGCGCGCGCAGTGGACGGCGCATCGGAGCGCGCCGAGTCGAGGGCGGGGGGGGGGTGCGGCGTGCTTGCCATCGCCTGGTGGCGACCCGGCATACCCACCAGCCAGCCACGCGATGGAGGAAGTGTCGTCCCCAGGGGCCGCGATGCGCACCCTCGGCGGGCGGCGGCTGTCGGGCAGTTTGAGGTCGGCCAGCGCGGCGGCCGCGGCCGCGACGCGCGGCGCGGCAGCATCCCCCGACGGCCGCGGCGTGGGCCGGTCGAAGGCGGCGGCGGCGGGCGTCGCCCGCCCGCCAGGCGACAGCAGGTCGTCTTCGTCTAAATCCGAGTCGGCGCCTGCGGCCGCGCGGCGCGCGCGCGCAGCGGCAGCCGCGCCGCGCGCGCGTGGGTGGGCGGCGCGCACCGCCTCCTGCTTGCGCTTGAGGTGCCACACACGCCAGGATAGGTGTTCCAGGCGGGCATCGCGCTCGGAGCCGCCCCGGGTGGAGGTGGCCTGAAGGAAGGAGGGAGGGTGTGAGAGCGTCGGCTCTGGTCTCCTCTCGCTCTTCAAAACCCCGCACCTCTTCTCCAACCAACTCACCCTCGCCCACGCGCCCTTGATGCCCTCTTCCCCCAGGGCCAGGATCTGGTTCACATAATATTTTGTGTAGACCGACGCGTCCGCGTCGACCGCGGTCGCGGCACGGGAGCCGGAGGGACCGCCGCCGCCGTTGCGGTCGCCGCCGGCGGCGCCCGGGCGAGAGTACTCGGAGGACAGACCGGTGGAGAGCTGGGAGAAGGGAGGGAGGAAGGGGTGAGGAGACAGGGTCTCAAGAGCAATGGGCGCGCTCTCGTCCGCATATCGATAAAAAACCTCCTCCGCCCCGCCCTAACGCGCCCGCTTTGTGTCCCGGTCGCGCGCCCCGCATTGAGAGTGAGCGCGTGCGCCCCTCGACGCGGGCTCTGTTGAGACAGAGCTGGGGTGCGGGTCCCGGGGCCTCCCACGCATAACCCACACCGCGCGACCCTTGTGCTTTCGTTCGTCGCCCCCCACACACACCACCCTCTGCCCCTCCTCCACACCACACGCACCAGGGCCTCCAGGTACGAGTCGACCCACGCGTTGGCGCCCGACACGTCGTGGTTGGACGCCATGGCGTGTGTGTGCGTGCGCGTTGGAGAGTGGGGAAAACCCAAGTCAGGCGCGCCCGCCACTCAGCCAGGAACGCAGGCGGTGCGAGGGGTGAAGGGGCGGCGTGCACTGAAAAAGGGGGCGCCGAGGAGAGGGTCCGCGCGTTCCCCGCGGCGATGGGGGGAAGGGCACGTCTTTTATCTTTCCGCGGTCTGCGGCCGCGCACGATTTTTTAGTTTCTAGACCTCTCTCCGCCTCTCCGCCTTGTTTTGTATGATCCAACGACTACTTGCACGCTCACTCTCTGGCTACTCTGTCTCCTCTACTCCCCCAGCGCAGCCCTCACCCCACCGTGCAGCGCGCCGCCGCCTCCGCTCACCGCGGCCGCCAGTGCAGCCGCGCGTGCAGCCGCCGCAGCAGCAGCCGACCCATCCCCAGCCTCCGCATCCGTCACAGCAGCCGCAATCGCAGCCCTCAAGTCCCTCCTCGGCCCCACCGCCAGCGTGGACGCGGTGATCGCCGCCGCCGCCAGCGCCGGCGGCACCCACCCCGCCGCCGCGGTTGTGGCAGCCGCCCAGTCTGCCACGGCGCCGCCTCCATCGCGGGAGGCAGCGGCGTCGGTCAGCAGGGCGCGGAGAGTGGGGGCAAGAGGGGTGAGAGAGGGTGGGCCGCCGATGGATGTGATTGAGTCGACCACGGATCGAATGAAGGGAGCTTCAGCTACGAACGCCGCCACCGCCCGCCGCGCGGCGGGGGCATCAGGAGCAGCTGCAGGCGGGGGCGGCCCAAACCCGTTCAGCAACGCGGTGGCGATGGTGGTGGCGGCGGTGGTGGCAGCAGTGGGGGCGTCGTCGGCAGCCGCCAGCACAGCCCCCACCAACGCGGCCAGCCTCAGCTGGGCCGCCGCAACCAGGCCACGGCCCGGGTTGATACCCAGCGGTGCTAATACAGCCGCCTCACACGGCGGCGCCTCGCGCACACGACCCGCGGCCGCCGCGTCGGCCGCGGCACCCGCCGCGGCGGCCGCGACGGCGGCGTCCGGCCGGCCGCCGCCACCCCAGTCGGCGGCACGCACCGCGTCAGCCAGCGGGGTGGCCGACTTGGCGGGAGCGTGCAGCGGGGCCCCGTGGATAGGGGGAGGGATGGGCACAGGGTCCCCTGTCGCCGTAACCGCTGTCGCGGGCGCGCACCACGCGGGCGACCTCCCCGCGGGCGCGGCCGCCCGGCCAGAGGCAGCGGTGGCGGCCAGCAGCAGGCCAGCGTCTAGAAGGGTGGTCAGTGCCGCGGCAGATGCGGCTGGATCGAGGGTGGCGACGCGGAGCAGGGTGCGGTGTGCGGCGCGGGCGGCGGCGTGTGTGGCGTCGCCACCATCGCCAGCCACTGCGCTCGCAACAGCTGTCGCAGCGGCACGCGCGGCCGCCACTACACCAGCTGCTGTCGGGTCGGTGGGGGGTGGAGCTAGAGCCAGCAGGGACGCAACAGCTGCATCCGCGTCGCCTCGCGCGGCGGCCGCCAGCGCGGCCGGCCAGCCGGCCGCCAGGCCAGCTGTCAGGTCACAAGCTAGCAGGGACGGGGGTGCAGGTGTGCTGTTTTGAACGCTGGCAACAACCGCCGCCAGCGCGGCCGCGCGTGCAGCGACCGGCACACCGTCGCTCGCTGCCCAGCCGCGCGCCACCCACGCACGCACGCCCGCGCCGTCAGCCGCAGAAACACACGCCAACACAGTCAGCAGGACGGAGGCAGTGCGTGGTGTGGGCGTCATGGCGGCAGCGGCCAGCGCTGCATCGAGAGCAGGCGCGGGTGGGCACGGCTGTGGCCCAGCCAGAGCAGCTGCCACCAACGCCACGGCCGCGCCATCACTGCCAGCACCAGCAGAGCCCGCCAGACGCTCAACCACAGTCGTGCGGGCCAAGCGGCGAGCCAGGCGGGCGAGCGGGGGGAGGGTGGGGGTGGCGGCCGCGTGCGCGTCTATGCCAGGGGCGACGCATGACGCGGCGGCCTCCGCCGCGGCCCAGGCAGCCACCGCGTCGGCCGCGGCACGCGCCTCCGGGGACAAACTGGCATCAACCGCCGCCTCTGCAGCGCGCAGGATGGCGGCAGCCGCCGGCGCGGAGCCCGCGTGCGGCGCCAGCGCGGCGGCGAGCCAGGCGGGCGCGCTACCGGCATCGAAAGCGCCGCCTCCCTGGCGCCAGCTCCCCGGCACGCTGCCTTTGAAACGCACACCTTCTCCCCACCGCAGCAGGCCGTCGGTGACGGCGCCCCAGACGTGGGTGATGGTGGCGGTCGGCGCGGCGGCCGCGACCGCGGCAGCCGCAGACGGCGACGCGGACGCCACCAGGCCGGCCGCCGCGGCGGCTGGGTCCGCATTCACAGCAGCGGCAACGATGGTGGCGGCACGGGCTGGTGGAGTGGGTGAATGAGGGGTGAGGAAAGGGAGCAAGCAACGACGGAGCCCGACCTCTCCTTCTCCCTCCCTTCCTTTCTTCCTACCTGCCGCGCCAACAATCACGCCTTCGTCTTCCGTCTCGCTCAGCACAGCATCCAGCACGCTGACAGCCTCCCGTGCCGCGTCGGTGGGCCAGCCACGGGACAGGGCAGCCAGTGCCCACACCGCGCCGCCCACGCCGCCCACGACGACCGCGCGCGTCGCCACCGCCAGCGGCGTCGGCGCCGGAGGCGGTGGTGGCGAAGCCAGCAGGGAGGTTGCCAACGCCTGCAGCGCGGCCACTCGATCAGGGGACGTGGGATCGTGGGGTGGCGTTGGGGGGCCGAGCGCGGCCAGCGCGGCCAGCGCCGCGTCGGTGTCGGGCGGCGGACGGGACGCCATGCGTGGGCCTGTTTTGTGGCGGTTGTGGTGTGTTCGTGCGTGCGTGGGTGCATGCCAACAGGCGGCCTCCGCCTGCCTCACAGAGGGCGCTTGGAGGCGCGAGAGAGGGAGAGTGAGGAATTGGGGAAAACAAAAGAGGCCTGACTCGCTCGCTCTCAACGGTCTGTTTTCCGTTTTTTTCCAGGCACACCGGACACTCGCGACCGATGTTGCCGCCCTCCGCCACACACAACACGCCCCTCCCAATTGCACTGCGCAAGCCCAAAGCGTCGTTATGCGCAGCGGGTGTGGGGATGAGGGGTGGGGAGACTGCGGTGTGAATGGTGGGTCGACCCTTTCGCCCAGCTGCCGCCCAGTCTTGATCACGCAGAACATGATCCCATAACCCTCCCAAAAAACCTTTCTGGGCACACTTTGAACGTTATTGCTAAAAATTTGAGGTTCAGGAAGGGTATAAGGACGCCAGAAAATGACTTTCTGGCAACACCTGAAAAACACTCCTCGTAGTCTAGGTGGTCAGGACACATGTCTCTCACCGTATGCGAGTTGAAGGACACATGAAACCCGGGTTCGAGTCCCGGCGAGGAGGCAGCGCATATATAGTGCATTTTTTTTGCACATTGACGGCGGGGAAGCGGTGATTGTGAAAAGTGATGCACAAGCAAGCCCCGCCACAGCCTCCCAGCCACCCGGAGCGGAGCCCGCGGGATGGGTCGAAAGGGTGTCGCCGGGGGTGGAGAGTGTGCGTCGTGATCAGATTGTGTCAACGCGGGTGACCTGCACCACCCAGCACGATGTTCTCGCCGATCGACTCGCGCAGCACGGGGTCGGTGTCCCCGCTGTCGATCGCTGCGCGCAGTTCCACGTTGGACGCCTCCAGCTTGGCGATGGAGCGCAGCATGCGGTCGCGCTCGGCTTCCAGCTCGGATGTTTGGGAGGCCATATGTGGAAGCGCGTGTGGCGTTGCGGTGAAGAAGGGAGAATGAGAGTGAAGTGTTTTCTCCACACAACTCGCCTCATTCTCTCCCCGCCGCCCGCGCCTTCCTTCCCTTCCAACCACCCTCTCCTCCCCAATGGACGACACCACTGCCCGTCGCCTGGCGGTTGTGGGAGGCCAGCTGGGCGCCAAGGTGCGTGGGAGTGCGTGTGGGAGGGAGACAAAACAGGAATGCAAACTTTCGTCCGGGTGGCGCCGTCGGCTACTGCTCGTGTGGGCCCTCGCGTCGCCGTCCTCTGTCCCAGTGCGCGTGTGCGGCGGCTTTGTACACGCTTGGTAGTGCGGAAAGAGCAGAGCCCGGCAGCTGCAGCTGACAAAAAAGGCCAACTCTCTCCTCCCCATTCACCATCCCCAGCCGCCCTCGACCACCCCTGCCCCCGCCGCGGCTGCCGCCACCGGCCCGAGCTTCAAGGTCGCCCTGCTGGGCGCGTCGGGCGGCATCGGCCAGCCTCTGGGGCTGCTGTTGAAGCTGTGAGTGAGAGTGGTTTTGTGGGACGGAGGGGTGTGGGAAGGGAGGAACCACACGCGCCAACGAAGCCGCCCCCCACCCTTCCTCACAGCGACCCGCGCGTCTCCCACCTCGCCCTATACGACGTCCAAGGCACCCCCGGCGTCGCCGCCGACCTGTCCCACATCGACAGTCCCGCTGCTATCTCTGCCCACACCGGCGACAAAGAACTGGGCGCCGCCCTCCACGGCGCGGCCCTCGTCGTCATCCCAGCCGGCGTCCCCCGCAAACCCGGCATGACGCGGGACGACCTGTTCAACATCAATGCCGGCATCGTGGCTGGCCTCGCAGCCGCCTGCGGCTCCTACTGCCCGCGCGCGCTCATTGCCATCATCTCCAACCCCGTCAACTCCACCGTCCCCATCGCCGCCGAAGTCCTCAAAAAGGCGGGCGTGTACGACCCGCGCCGCCTGTTTGGCGTGACCACGCTGGACGTGGTGCGGGCGCGCACCTTTGTGGCCGACGCAGCGGGGTTGCCGCGCGGTGCGGTGGATGTGCCGGTTGTCGGCGGCCACGCTGGCGCCACCATCCTGCCTCTGATCTCGCAGGCCACGCCCCGTGTCTCCTTGCCCGACGCCACGCTGGCCGCCCTCACCGCCCGCATCCAGGATGCAGGCACCGAAGTCGTGCAAGCCAAAGCCGGCACCGGGTCCGCCACCCTCTCCATGGCCTACGCGGCCGCCCGGTTTGCGTCGTCCTGCTTGGCCGCCCTGGCGGGCGCGTCCGGCGTCATCGAGTGCGCGTACGTGGAATGCCACGACGCGCCTGGCGGGGCCCCATTCTACGCGCGCCGCGTCGAGAATCGGGCGCGACGGCGTGTCGCGCTACCTCCCCATCGGCCCCACGACCGCGGCCGAGGAGAAGGCGATTGCTGGGGCGCATGGCGAGCTGGTGGCCCAGATTGTGAAGGGGGTTTCTTTTGCGCGCAAGTGAGGAGAGAGAGAGGGAGGGTTGTGTTTTGTGCCGCTGTACTTCCTGCGCGCGCTCTCTCTCTTTTTTGTTTGATTTTTCCCTTGTTTCGTTAGCTGGCGTCGTTGTGTTTGCTCTGCGTGCAGAGTTTAAAAAACTTTTAAGCACGGTCTGTACGCCAGGCCGCGTGTGTTGACACAAAGTGAGGGGTGGTGGGTCAGCGATGCGCGTCTCTCACCGTTTGCAACGTTGGACACATGAACCCTGGTCGATCCCAGGGCGAGGAAGAGGCAGCGCGTATATGGTGCATTTTTTTTGCACATTGACGGCGGGGAAGCGGTGATTGTGAAAAGTGATGCACAAGCAAGCCCCGCCACAGCCTCCCAGCCACCCGGAGCGGAGCCCGCGGGATGGGTCGAAAGGGTGTCGCCGGGGGTGGAGAGTGTGCGTCGTGATCAGATTGTGTCAACGCGGGTGACCTGCACCACCCAGCTTGTGCACCCCCGGCGACACCCTTTCGACCCATCCCGCGGGCTCCGCTCCGGGTGGCTGGGAGGCTGTGGCGGGGCTTGCTTGTGCATCACTTTTCACAATCACCGCTTCCCCGCCGTCAATGTGCAAAAAAAATGCACCATATACGCGCTGCCTCTTCCTCGCCCTGGGATCGACCAGGGTTCATGTGTCCAACGTTGCAAACGGTGAGAGACGCGCATCGCTGACCCACCACCCCTCACTTTGTGTCAACACACGCGGCCTGGCGTACAGACCGTGCTTAAAAGTTTTTTAAACTCTGCACGCAGAGCAAACACAACGACGCCAGCTAACGAAACAAGGGAAAAATCAAACAAAAAAGAGAGAGAGCGCGCGCAGGAAGTACAGCGGCACAAAACACAACCCTCCCTCTCTCTCTCCTCACTTGCGCGCAAAAGAAACCCCCTTCACAATCTGGGCCACCAGCTCGCCATGCGCCCCAGCAATCGCCTTCTCCTCGGCCGCGGTCGTGGGGCCGATGGGGAGGTAGCGCGACACGCCGTCGCGCCCGATCTCGACGCGGCGCGCGTAGAATGGGGCCCCGCCAGGCGCGTCGTGGCATTCCACGTACGCGCACTCGATGACGCCGGACGCGCCCGCCAGGGCGGCCAAGCAGGACGACGCAAACCGGGCGGCCGCGTAGGCCATGGAGAGGGTGGCGGACCCGGTGCCGGCTTTGGCTTGCACGACTTCGGTGCCTGCATCCTGGATGCGGGCGGTGAGGGCGGCCAGCGTGGCGTCGGGCAAGGAGACACGGGGCGTGGCCTGCGAGATCAGAGGCAGGATGGTGGCGCCAGCGTGGCCGCCGACAACCGGCACATCCACCGCACCGCGCGGCAACCCCGCTGCGTCGGCCACAAAGGTGCGCGCCCGCACCACGTCCAGCGTGGTCACGCCAAACAGGCGGCGCGGGTCGTACACGCCCGCCTTTTTGAGGACTTCGGCGGCGATGGGGACGGTGGAGTTGACGGGGTTGGAGATGATGGCAATGAGCGCGCGCGGGCAGTAGGAGCCGCAGGCGGCTGCGAGGCCAGCCACGATGCCGGCATTGATGTTGAACAGGTCGTCCCGCGTCATGCCGGGTTTGCGGGGGACGCCGGCTGGGATGACGACGAGGGCCGCGCCGTGGAGGGCGGCGCCCAGTTCTTTGTCGCCGGTGTGGGCAGAGATAGCAGCGGGACTGTCGATGTGGGACAGGTCGGCGGCGACGCCGGGGGTGCCTTGGACGTCGTATAGGGCGAGGTGGGAGACGCGCGGGTCGCTGTGAGGAAGGGTGGGGGGCGGCTTCGTTGGCGCGTGTGGTTCCTCCCTTCCCACACCCCTCCGTCCCACAAAACCACTCTCACTCACAGCTTCAACAGCAGCCCCAGAGGCTGGCCGATGCCGCCCGACGCGCCCAGCAGGGCGACCTTGAAGCTCGGGCCGGTGGCGGCAGCCGCGGCGGGGGCAGGGGTGGTCGAGGGCGGCTGGGGATGGTGAATGGGGAGGAGAGAGTTGGCCTTTTTTGTCAGCTGCAGCTGCCGGGCTCTGCTCTTTCCGCACTACCAAGCGTGTACAAAGCCGCCGCACACGCGCACTGGGACAGAGGACGGCGACGCGAGGGCCCACACGAGCAGTAGCCGACGGCGCCACCCGGACGAAAGTTTGCATTCCTGTTTTGTCTCCCTCCCACACGCACTCCCACGCACCTTGGCGCCCAGCTGGCCTCCCACAACCGCCAGGCGACGGGCAGTGGTGTCGTCCATTGGGGAGGAGAGGGTGGTTGGAAGGGAAGGAAGGCGCGGGCGGCGGGGAGAGAATGAGGCGAGTTGTGTGGAGAAAACACTTCACTCTCATTCTCCCTTCTTCACCGCAACGCCACACGCGCTTCCACATATGGCCTCCCAAACATCCGAGCTGGAAGCCGAGCGCGACCGCATGCTGCGCTCCATCGCCAAGCTGGAGGCGTCCAACGTGGAACTGCGCGCAGCGATCGACAGCGGGGACACCGACCCCGTGCTGCGCGAGTCGATCGGCGAGAACATCGTGCTGCTGGCCAAGCAGAAGGCGAGGGCAGCCGCCCTGGCGGACGAGGTGGCGCGGTTGGGTGGGGTGGAGGTGGGGAAGGGTGGGGGTGGAAAGTGTGGGGGTGGAGAGGGTGTGTGGTTGTGAGGTTTGTTTTAGCAGGGAGAGAGACGCACGGTGGTCGTGTAGCCGGGTGAGAGAAACAGGTGACGGTGTCGGGGTCACAGAACAACAAAAAACAAAACCATCATTCCTCCTCCTCCTCCTCCTCCTCCTCCTCCTCCTGCCGCCTCATGTGCTCCTCCGCCAGTGGGCGCAACCCGCGCAACAGGTCGCGTCCCGCGGGTGCTCCTTTTTTCTGGCGCCGCGGCGGCGGCGTGGTGGCTTCACCTTGTTCAGCTGCTGCGGCCGCCGCCGCCGCGTCGGCCGCCTCCCTTTCCTCCACCTCTCTCACCGCAGCCCGCACCAGCGCCCGCAGCGCGCCCGGCCCGGGTGCGTCCGTCCTGCCGTCTGCAGCAGCTGTCTCTGCCGCCGCGTAGGCGGCGTCCGCGGCGGCGGGGTCGCCGCCGTTCACGAGGGCGTCTCGCCACGCACACGCCAACCACTCGCACTCGCGCGCGGCGCCGGGGGCCGCCCTCCCGTCCGCCGCCGCCCCAACAGCCGCCGCAAAGGCGGCAGCATCGCCCTCGACCTCGGCCGAAAGCAGGCGGGCGGCCATGCCGACGTGGCGCTTGCGCGCTTGGTTGCGGCGCGGCAGGGCGGCAGCGTGTGCCAACTGCTGAGCTGCGTCGGGGGGCAGGTCCAGCCGGGCGGCAGCCGCGGGCGTCAGGTCGGACGCTGCGTCGGCAGCGGCGCGCCAGGCGCGGGCTTCCCGCTTGGCCGACGTTTTGGAGGGGGGCAGGTCGGAGGGCGTGGCGGTGGCCAGGGTGCGGACGCGGTCGGGCCACCTCCACCCCACCGCGTGGCGCAGGTGAAGGCGCAGGTGGGTGACGTTGGGTAGTGGAAGGCGCATTTTGGGGAGGGGAGGGAGGAGGGAGAGGCCGTCGCGGCGACTGCGAATGCGGCCGTCGGTCTGGCCAAAACCTCTTTTGACCCTCACTCTCTTCTCTTCTTTCCGATTGGACCGCGCGTCCCCCGGTCCACACGTTGGAGGGGACAGCCCCATCCACGCCTCTCCCAACCACCATGTCCTCCTCTTTCCCTCTGCCCCCGTCCTTCCACGCGGCCGCCGACCGCGTCGCGGCGGCCGCGGCCACGCTGCCCACGCCAGCCGCCCTCTCCCTGTACGCGCTGTACAAACAGGCCACCGCGGGCAACGTGGCGGGAGGGCGGCCACCGCTGTGGGGTGGAAAAGGCCGGGCCAAGTGGTGAGTGGAAAGGAGAGAGAGAGGGGGTGGGAAGAGGGGGCGACGCCGTCGGCGACAGGCCTTCAATCCACCTCCTTACTCTCACAGGGACGCGTGGGCCAAGGCGAAAGACACACCCGTTGCCGTCGCCGCCCAGCGCTACGTGGAGCTGGCGGCGGAAGTGGTGCCAGGTGGCGGCGACGGCGATGACGACGCCAGCGCGCGTGCGAGCGGCGGCGGCCCCCGCCTGGGGCCCGTGTTCAGCACGCCGGCTGTCCTAGATGGCGGCAGCGATGATGCGTTGGTAAGTGAGAGAGAGAGAGAGAGAGGAAATGGCGGTTGGCTGCGCGCGCGCGTGTTTCTTCTTCACCCCTCGTTTCCTCCCCAACCACCCACAGCCTCCTCTCCACGCCGCCGCCGCCGCCGATGATGCCCCCACCATCACAGCCCTGCTGGCCTCCGGCGCCGACCCCTCCACCCGCGACCCAGACGGCGCCACCGCCCTGCATTTTGCTGCAGACGCGGGGGCGATCGCCGCAATAGCCGCCCTACTAACCGGCGGCGCCCCGGTCGACGCCCTCGACGCAGATGCCGCCACCCCACTACACTATGCCGCCCTGGCGGGCAGGCGGGACGCGGCGGCTGCGTTGGTGGCGGCCGGCGCACATGCGGGGGCGGTGGATGGCGATGGTGTGAGCGCGCGGGGCAAGGCACCGCCTGGGTGGGGGGAGTGGGGAGGGGCGGAGGGGTGGTGATTCTTTAGTGGGGTAGATTTGGTGATGTAGGCGGGCGGCGGCAGCTGGTAGAAACGAAAAAGAAAAAAGAAAAACGCTCGTCGCCGTCTCACTCGTCGCTCGTTTTTCCCTCACCCACCCACACCCCACACACACCCCAAACCCCAAACCCCACCCCTCCCACACCCACCCCAGCCCCCCCCCAACAATGTCGAGCCGCGGCAAAGGCAAAACCGGGGGCGCCCCCGGCAAGAAGCCCGTCTCCAAGTCGGTAAAGGCTGGTGAGTGAGTGATGAAGCCCAACCCAGCCCACCCCACCCACACCGACTGGTGTTGCGTGCATTGGGCGACATAGGGGAGAGGTTTGGAGGTCGGGAGAGGCGACGGCGGCTTCAGAAACCAAAAACACGCCGACTCGTCCTTTTTCTCCTCACCCGCCACCAAACCTCCCTCCCCCTTCAACCCTCAGGTATCCAGTTCCCGGTCGCCCGCTTTGCCCGCTACCTGAAAAAAGGCCGCTACGCCACCCGCATCGGCGCCGGCGCCCCCGTCTACCTGGCCGCCGTCCTGGAGTACCTGACGGCCGAAGTCCTGGAACTCGCCGGCAACGCCGCCCGCGACAACAAGAAGACCCGCATCACGCCCCGCCACATCCAGCTGGCGGTGCGCAACGATGAAGAGCTGTCCAAGCTGCTGACCGGGGTCACCATCTCCGCCGGCGGTGTCCTGCCCAACATCCACTCCGTTTTGCTGCGGAAGGCGGAGCCCAAGAAGAAGGCGGCGACGCCCGAGGACGAGTGAGTGAGAGAGGAGAGGGGGGGATCCAAGAAAAGAGATTAAAAAAAAAAAAAAAACGGTGTTTATCAACACCGCCACTTTTCGGAAACGCCTGCCTCTCTCTCTCTCACGCGGCAGGGGCTGACCACTCATTCAGAGAATGGGAAACGTGTTTAGTGGGTTGACAAAGAAATCACACACTTTAGAAAGAAAAAAAAAAACTCGCTCTCAGTTTTCGCGCGAGTCCTCCCGCAGCGGGGGAGGGAACGAAACACACACGCGTGCACCACACACACAGATGAAAGGGAAAAAAGGGACGCAAGTGGAAACGAAAAAAAGGGGGGGGGGGGCAAAACGTTGGTCTCTGCTTCTCAGTAAATATTGATCTCTCTCTCAACTCTCCTCCCTCACCCGCCCGGCGCGGGCACCACCCCCACCGCCCACGTCGGCACCGGCGCCGGCTTGGGCGGGGACGCGCCTGACGCCAGCGGCGCCTTGACGCCCAGCTCGACGTCGGCGCGGCGTGTGGTGGCCGTCGTGCGCCGACCGCCACCACCGCCACCACCGCCGCCACCACCACCAGCTTTGGGGGACGCCACCAGCTTCTCCGCCACGATGTACTCGCCTGCGCTGACACCCACACCCGCCAGCCCCGACTTGGCGGCGGCCCAGAGGGAGGGCAGGACCATGAAGATCCACATGCCGATGGCGAGGACAGGGTATTCGGCGCACCGCCACATGGGTGGGTTCGACATTCCATACAGCGCAGGGCGGACGGACCGCCTCATCACTTCATTCAACGCGGCCATGGCGGCGAAGCACAACGCTCCAGCGGCGCCCAGGTAGGCGACCGCGGAGAGGGCGGTGAGAGCGGCAGCGGGGTAGGGTGCGACAAACCCAAACCGCGCGACCAGCAGCGCCCACCCCGCCGCAATCCCCATGTAAAAGGGGGCGGTGGCGGGCAGGGCTTGTGCCTCCAGCAGCTTGAGCAGCAGGACGAGGGTGGTGGTGCGAGGGAGAGGAGGGTGGGCAGAGGCCACTTGGCGCAGCGAGTAGGCGACATCCGCCACTCCCCGCGCGTGGCGCTCCGCCTGGACGGCACGAGCAGCGATGGTGGCCAGGTAGCCGTCGGCCTGAAGGTTGAGCATGTTGATGGGGGCGGGGATGGTGGCGAGGCGGACCTGGGGAGGATGGGGTGGAGGGAAAGAGGGTGAGCGTTTTTTGTCCAGGCTTCTCCACACCCTCTCTTCCTCCCTCCCACACACCCCACTCACCCTGCCCCCACTCTTGAAGTAGCATTTTAAGAACATGTGCAGGTCCTCCCCAATGGCGTCATCGCACGTGTCCCAGTAGTCGACGGCGGCCAGGAGGCGGGCGGGGACAGTGTAATTGGAGATCGGAAACCCGAGCCGCCACGACGACCCCAGATTCTGGGCCGCCATCGCGGACCACATGGCGTCGTGCACCCGGGTCAGCACGGGCACGGCGTACGTGTTGCGTTCGAAGACGATGGGGGCGGCGTAGATGGTGGCATGAGGATCATCCGCGCACGCTGCCGCGTCATCAATCCCGCACACATACTGCCGCGGCACGTGGGCGTCCGCATCCATCGTCGTCACCATGAGCTGGGTCGGGGGCACGCCCAGCGCGGCCGCCCGCTTGACGGCGGCCCGGGCGGCGTGGTTGACATTGGCGGCCTTGCCCGCAGATTCGGAGAGCGACAACTCGTGCAGCGTCCAGGCGACGTCCCTGAACCTCCCCCCAAACTCGGCCACCAGGGCGGTGGCTTTGGCGGGGGCGTCGGACTCGGCGGCCTCCATGGCCAGGGTGACCAGGTAGCGAGTGCGGGCGGCAGGGTGGGCGGCCAGGGTGCGCAGCGTCGAGCGCAGGACGGGCAGCGGTTCCTTGTAGTTGGGAATCACAAACGCGTGTGCGAATGGAGACGACGACGACGCGGTCCCCACATCCAGCGCGATGGCGTCGGTGGGGGGAGGAGGCGGGGTGGAGGCATCGACGGGGGCAGGCGTCTCGGCGTCCGACGGTGCCGCCGCGGCCGAAACCAACGGCGCGCGCTCATCCTGCCCCGCCGCCAGCGCGGACCGCAGACGCACTACAAACACGGCCATGCGGCGCACCTGCAGCAGGGAGGCGGCCACGAAGATGGCCATGAAGGCGGCGACAAAGGTGAGCCAGGGGGAGGGGGCAAGGAAGGGGCCAGCAAAAGTCGCGATCACTGTAAACAGTTCGAACGCGGGCACGATGGCTTTGAGGCCGGCCAGGCCCTCAAAGTCGCGCGGGTTCATGGTGGGTTGGTGGTGGTGGGTGTGCGGAGGAACGGAGGGGGAAGGTGGTGCGACGGCGTGAGAGCGGCCGGTCGGTCGGTCGCCGCGGCGTATGTGTCTCGCTTCGCCCGCTTCCGTCGGTTAGTGTCGGTCTCCCTGTGGGTGGTTGGGTGTGTACCGATGTCAGTGGCAGACGAGATGGGAGCAGGAGCCCCAGCGGGGGGGCGCAGCGGGCGGCACCGCCCACCACCTCAAAAAAAAAACGCCAAAAAAAAAAACGCGCGCGCGCCCAAAGCAAGCGGCGCCCCCTGCCCCTGCTCCCGCGTCACGCGCCCCGATGTCGGCACCCCACAGGCAGGGGACCGCGTGGGCCGTGCCCTGGTGTGCGTGTGGGGGGCAGGTGCCAACACGGCAGACGGCAGGAGCCGCACACCCGTCCCAAAGCGGCAGCGCCGCGTTTTTGTTTGGGCGGGGTGGGGGCGCGTCTCGCACCCCACGTTTTAACGACGCCGGCAGTGGTCGCTCGGAGGGAGGAGGGCGTCCGAGTGTCGATGTGGGGGGCGAGAGCGTGGGGAGGGAGCAGGAGGGGCGGGGCAGGGAGCAGCACGCGGTCGGGCCGCGGCTCCGCCCGCGGCCGTTGAGGAGCCCCCCCCCATGCGAAAACCCGAAGCACTCACCCTCGCGTGTCACAACTCACGGCGCGCCCGCCTGGCCTGCTGCTGCGCCACGCAGGCAGTCGTGCAGAACGCGGCTGCTTGTGTGTGCGCTTGTCCCGTGTGGGCGCGCAGGGGCGGGGAGGAAACACAGCGCGCGCGCCCCAGAAAGACGAGAGAGGAGTGAGGACGCAACGCCACTCGAGACAGCGAGGCTCGCTGTCCTGTTTCGTCCCAAAAAAGAGGCCTCCCCCCACTGTCAAGCGCGACCCAGGCTCTGGCGTGCGTGCATCAGTGGCGTACATATAGTCGCCTCCTAACATTGAAAATAAACAGGAAACAAACACCCCTCCTCCTCTCTTCTACCTCACTCCCCCGCCGCCCGCAACGCCGCCAACCGGCCACACACTTCCTGTTTGGTGGGTGGGTGGGTGTGCCGGAAGTCGGCTCCACACTCGCCGACAAATGCGGGAGGTTGGAAGTGTTTGCAAACAAACACCCCTCCTCCTCTCTTCTACCTCACTCCCCCGCCGCCCGCAACGCCGCCAACCGGCCACACACTTCCGCCCCCAGCGCCGTCTGCGGAAAGTAGTCAGTGTCCACATAATACAACCGGCGGGCTTGCCCCCCCCGGAACGTGGCCTGCGGGTGCAGCGTGTTGGTCGGAGGTGTGAGCGTCGACAGCGGCAGCGTCTCCACCCGCAGCCTCGCCAGCACGTCCCTCGTCTCCAGGGTGATTAAGTCGGGGGTGGCGGGCGAGACCGTGAGGCGGTGCACGTAGGGCGAGGTGAACCAGTGGAGCAGGGCTGAGAGAGAGGGTGGGAGGGAAGGAAAAAACGTGAGAAAACGAAAAAAGCTTTTCATCCTCCCTCCGCCCCGCAACACAATCCCAAACACACTCCACAGAACTCCACACCCTCCTCACTCGTGGTAAACACGCCAAACGTGGCCACCGCGGCCGCCACGCCCGCCTGCGCGGCCGGGTGCATGGCCGCCCCCCCTCCCACCGCGTCCAGCGTCGCCAGGGCAGGAGCGGACGCCGTGGTCAGCACACATGACAGCAGGGACACGCGCTTGAGGCGGGTGACGGTGGTGGAGAGGGGGCCGACGTAGACGACAGAGGCATCGGCGACGGTCGGCGGGGGCGATGTGGTTTCATCGCCCTGCGTCCCCGCCGCCGAGGTGGACGCCCGGGCAGAGGTGGAGGTGGATGCCCATCGCCTGAAGGCGGGGGCGAGGGAGGGAGGGCGGGGCGGCATGGGTGCGGGAAACGCGCCACGCAATTCGAAGAACGAACGTCGGTGTGCCGCGAGCCCCGCACAAATTTCGGTTTCGGAGTGTTCTTATCCCGGGCGCCTGCTGCGGGGGGGCAACACGCGCGAGTGGGTGGCATCCTCCAGCAGCCCCACACGCTGTCCGTCTCCCCACAATGCGCGTCACCCCACCCCGCCCCGCGCGGGCGGCACCCCTCCGCCCCTCCGTCCCCACCCGCGCCACTCCCACCCCCACCACCGCCTCCACCACCGCCGTGTCCGACTTTGGCATCTTTCTGACAGACGCCCAGCAATCGTTTTTGACAGCTGTCGAGAGTTTGGACGGTGGCGCTGTGTTCAGGCGAGACGCGTGGACGCGCCCACCGTCCGAACCCAACCCCGGCCACGGCGTCACCGCCGTGCTGGAGGGAGGCGCCCTGATTGAAAAAGGGGCCGCCTCCACCACCATAGTCGGCGGCTTGCTGTCCCCCGCCCGTGCTGCAGCTCTGTCAGCGCGCGGCGTCCCCTCCGCCGTCCCGGGCGCCCCCTACCGCGCCGCCGCCCTGTCCATGGTGCTGCACCCGGCCAACCCGCACGTCCCCACCTTGCGCGGCGATGTGCGCGCCTTTGAGTGTGGCGGCGTGGCCTGGTTTGGGGGGGGGTGCGATTTGACGCCAGCCTATTTGTATGAGGGCGATGCAACAGCCTTCCACGGCCACTGGAAGGGGGTGTGCGACCGGCATGGGGAGGGACTGTATGGCGAGTTGAAGGTGAGAAGAGTGGGAGAGTGTGTGGTGGGGAGGAAGAAAGCGCGACGTCTTTTGTTTTCTCTCTTCTTTCATCCAACCCACACCCACACCCACGCACCTCAACCCCAGGCCGAGTGCGACGCCTACTTCTACATCCCCGCCCGCGCCGAGCACCGGGGCGTGGGCGGCATTTTTTTCGATGGCGCCCCCGCGCCCGGGGCTGCCGGCACCACCCCTCTCTCCCCAGCCTCCGCCCTGGCGTCGGTCGATGGGGCTGCTTTTGCGGCCGACGTGTTGGCCGGGTGGCTGCCCTCGTGGCAGCCCATTGTGGAAGCGAGGCGGGGCACTCCTGCCACTGCCGCCGAACGCGAGTGGCAACTCCTCCGCCGTGGCCGCTACGTCGAGTTCAACCTGGTCTACGACCGGGGCGTCCGCTTCGGCCTGGACGGAGGGCGCGTGGAAGCCGTCATGGTGTCGGCGCCCCCGCTGGTGAGGTGGGGGTATAACGTGCGGCCGGAGGACGGGTCGCGGGAGGCCGCGTTGATGGAGGTGTTGAGGGCGCCGCGGGCGTGGGCTTGAGAGAGAGAGAGGTGTTCATGGTTTCTCTGTTGTGTGTGTTTTGGTTTTCTCGCCGCGGCGGGTGTGTGGGTGGGGCGGTGTCGACGTCACACACGCAAGCGAACGAACAAACGGTCGTCACTCTCGCGACGCCTTTTTTTTTCCTTCCTTTCCTAAGATACTCCCTCTCTCTCCACCGCCACACGTGCGCACGTGTCCAGGCCGTGGTTTGCAAGGTCGGTTACTCGGGTGTGGGGGCCAGAGCGCGGCACGCACAGGACGCACGCACCCCGCATGCGGCCGTTGCCGAAACGCCCCCCCTCCCCACCCGCCGTGCCCCCTCCCACCGCCCTCGTTTCCCACTCTCACACTCTATCATCACTCCATTAACTCTCCCACAGGCACACGCCGCCCCAGAAAAGCCACAACCCCCCACATGGACGCCTTCCAAGCGACGCCGCCGCACCACGCGCGCCGCGGCGGCATGCGCGTCCCCCTCGCCCCCCTCGGCGCGGTGGGAGGCGACGCCAACGTGGCCAGCCCGGCGCCGGGTATCAAGGTGAGTGTGTGTGGAGGGTGGGGTGTGGAGAGAGGGCCGGTCGGTGGCGGAACGGCCACCCCAATTCCTCTCTCCCCTCGTACTCAACCGCCGCCCCTCACCCACGCAACACAGGTCTTTGGCGAGCGCACCCCCACCCCCGCCCCCAAGTCGGTGCGCCCCCGCCGCACCGCGGGTGTGGCGCCCAGCCGGCTGAGGTTGGGCGGCACGCCAGCAAGGAGCGCGGCGCCGACGCGGGCGGTGGAGCCGCGCGCGGCGTCTCCGCCGCCGCGCCGCGTGGTCGCGGCGCCGCCGCCGCGCGCGCGCCCGAGTCGCCACCCGCCCGCTGGCTGCAGCGGGCTGTGCTGCCGAGGTCACCTCTGCCCCATGTAGAGTCCTACCCAGCCCCCGTGCCGCTGGCGGGGCGCCGGCCGGCTGCGTTGGCGGCGCGGCACAGCGTGGCACTCGCCGCGGCACGCGGCGCGGAGCGCGAAGCGCCGCGCGCGGCGTTCCCCTCCCGCTCCCCGCCTCCCGCGTCGCCGTCTGCGCTGGCTTTGGCGGGTTGGTCGTCGCCTTTCGGTGCTCCCACGCCTGCCGGGCTGGCGGCTCTGTCTCGCACAGGGTTGCTGGGAACGTCGTATGGCGGCGCGCGCCGCGTGTCCGTCGGCTCCCCCGCTGCCGCCCCCCGTCCGCCTCCCGGAGCCTGGGGCGAACGCCCTGCCTCGCCCGGCACGTCGATCCGGCGGCCGGTCGCGTCCCTCGCGGCTCCACCCTCCCCCGCCCGGCTGGTCGCGACCCTGCGCCCCGCGTCCCCGCGCGCCGCCGCCGCGGCGCGCACCCCCTTTGTCGCCGGCCTGCAACGCACCGCCCCCGTGCGCCCGGTGTCTGCCTCGGATGATGATGCCGCCACGGCGGCAGGGACGCCCGGGGTGACGCTGCGCGTGCCGCAGGCTGCGGTTGCCGCGCTGCCGACGCCGCGCCTCACGCTCGCTGCGGTCGAGTCCATCGGCTCTGCCTCCCCAGACAACGCCGACTCCATTGCTGCTGCCACCTCCATTGCCCCGCTGCCGCTGGCGGCGCCGGTCGCGCCGCGTGCGTCCCCCCGCGCCGCGCGAGCGCTGTCGCCCGTCGCCGCGCGCCGCGCCGTGTCGCCCGCGTCGCCGACCGCGCCCCGCCTGGCGACACCCGTGGCAGCTGCTGCGCCTGCGCCCGGCCCCTACGCCAGCCTGCTGGCCCAGCTAGACGCGGTGCGGCGGCGCAGCGGGGAGCGGCGCACGCTGCCCGGCTCCCCGGGCGCGCTGGCCGCGCCGCCGCCCACGCCCGCGGTGCCTGGGGCTGCGGTGCGGTCCCCGCCCGCCGTGCCGGCCGCGTTGCCGTCGTCCCCTGAAGACGCAGGGTGCCGGCCCCCCCCCCACCACGCCAACGGACGCTGTGTGGTGGTCTGCGCGGCGGCCTGGCCAGGTGGCTGGCTCGCCCGTCGCGGGCGCCGCCTCCAGGCTCGCCCGGGACGCAGCACCGGCCGCCAACGACGTGACTGTCACCCCCGTCACGTCGGGGCGCACGCGTCGGATTGTGAGCTCTCCTCCATCCGCCGGAGTGGGTGATTTGACAACCTGGGCCGCGGCCGTCGGCCTCGACCCTCTCTCCCTGCCCACCCCCGCCAAAGCCGCCCTGGCCAGGCTGTGGGACCGTGCCTCTGAAGCCAAAGCTGCCGTGTCCGCTGCTCGGGAGGCTCGCCTGTCTACCCTGGCCGCTGCCGCAGACGCCGACGCGAGCGCACTCGCAGGCTGGGACCTGCTGATCCGTCACTCCGACCTGCTGGAAGCCGACAACGCGCGCCTCAGACACGAGCTGGATGACGCGCACGACGCGTTGGCGGCGGCCGCCGACCGGCGTGCCGACGCGGAGTCTGCGGCGGCGGCTGCCGCTGCTGCGGCCGACGCGGGCGGAGCGCGCGCGGCCGCCGCGGCACGGGAACTTCTGGACCTGGCTGAATCAGCTGCTGCCGCCGCCGCCAAATACGACGAAGAGAAGACGAATCTGCAGGCCGCTTTGGAAGCGGCCACCGCGAGGCTGGCGGCGGCCGAGGTAGCCACCGACACGCGCCGCGGCGGGGCCGCGACGCCGGCGAATTTGACTGAGCTCAAGAAAGCGCGCGCCGCGCACGCTGCCGCCTCTTCCGCCGCTACGGCCGCGTGGGATGCCGCCAAAGCTGCCGCCGCAGAGCGGGAGCGGGTGCGGGGGGAGCTGGCGGACGCACGGATCGCTCTCGGTGCAGCCCTCGCCGACGGAGCCGACGTTCTCGCCGAAGCCGCCGCCGACAAACGCAGGCTGCTGGACGACCTCAAATGCGCGCACGAAGCTCTGTACGAGGCTGACCTGGAGGCGAGGCGCAAGGAGAGGGTTGCAGCGGCGGCCCCCCGCCGCGCTTCGCCGACGCCGCGCGCCGCCGCGCACGCCGCCACCCCTCCCCGCCCCACCACCCAGCCTCCTGCTGCCGTCGAGTCTGCTGCCGAGCTTGTGGCCTCCATGGCCGCCGTCAACGACAGCCTGCGTGCGGAGTTGAGGACGACCCAGGCGGCCGCTCGCGACGCGGCTGCGGCCGCGCTGGAGGCTGCCGCCGCCACCCGCACCGCCCCGCTGCCTGCGTCTCCGGCTGCCATGATGCCGGCTGCCGAGCCGACGGGTGAACTCATCTTCTATGGCTCCCACCGCGCGTTTGTGGCGAAAGGGGGCGGTGAAGCGACTGCTGCTCCTCCGCCGCCGCCGCCGCCCCCGGTCGTCCCCTCCCCCGCCGCCCCCGCCCCCGAAGCCGCGGACTGGGATGGTGTGGGCGCTCGCCTGCGCGCACTGCGCACCCGCGTGGATGGTTCCCGCAACGCGCTGGCGGCCGCCGCTTCTCGCGACCGCGCGCCGCGCGGGCCCCCGCCCCCGCCTCCTCCGCCCAGCGCGTCCCTGGCCGACGCCGCGTCGTGGATCCGGGGTGTGGACCCGTTGCCTGTGCCTGCCGCGCGCTACGGTGACCCTCCCCTGCCCGCGCCGCGCGTTGCCGCGCCGCGGCCCGCGCACGCGCACCGCCCGCCCTCCCCCCCTCCCCTGGCCCTGCCTGCCTCGGCATCCGGCTGGGCTCGGTCCCGTCGCCATGCAGCCTACGACAGCGACAGCGATGACGCGGTCACCCTGCGCCGGCGGCCGTCGCCGCGGCGCCCGTCGCCCCGCGCGCGCGCGGCGGCTGACGACCGTGAATTCCGCAGGCGGGCGGCGGCGCTGGGCATTCGGTTGTGATGAGGTGGCGTTCTTTGTTTTCGCGATAATGTTTTCCTTGCTTGATCCAAAACAAAAAAGCGGGAGCGGTCTGTGGTGTAAAAAAATCAATCAACCCACCACACCCACGCTTCCTCCCTTCCTCCCCTTTTTACTCTCACTCCACCAGCTCGTGCCAGCCAGGCGCGGCTGTCTCCACGCCCTCAGCGCGCCACGACCGGAACGAGATGAAGGCTGTGTCGTCGTCACCCACGCGCGCCCCCGCCGCGGCCGCAGTGGCGGCCACCACCGCAGGCGACGCCAGGGCCAGCAGCATCTCGGGGCGGTCGGGGTCGGTGCCTGCCAGGCCATGGCTGAGCTCCAGCTGAATGAGGGTGGCATTGTTTGGGGTCAGGGTCGTGGGACAAAATTGGAGGATAGAGATGTTGAGGGATAGCGATCAGCCCAGTCTTTTGCACCCTCCCCTCTTCAAACCCCTTCCACCACCACTCACCCTCCAATTCTGGCCGGCCACTTCACCCCACCATGCATCCACAGTGGACGCACTGTCCAGCCCTGATCGGACGCGAGGCTTCAGAAACAGGGGGGGGCCTGCCTCGCTTCTTCCTTCCCACACGCGCGTCGCGGCTGCTTCAGCGTCCGCACTGCAGAAGCAGGCATCGAACCGCGCATCCTGCAGCCTGGATCGTGTTTGTTGAATCCATGCCTCGTCTACCATGTTGCTGTCGGCGTCAGCGCTGCCATCCACTGGCATCAGCACGACGGTCTTTGCACGCACGTCCGCCGCGACGCCGTCAAACTCGACTTCATCGTCGTACCAGAATTCGGACGTGCGGGCAGGTGAGAGGTTTTTGCTGTGGCGGCGAGGGAGGGAGGGCGCAGGGCGAGGAGGCGGGCGCAGAGCGGGGCGGAGGCGCGGTCGTGCGGCGATTTGCATTGGACAAAAAACTGGTCAAAAGGTCTGGCGCTCGTTTTTTCTTTCAATGGTTTTACAAGTACAACACACGCAATGTGAAGAGGCAGAAGATAATGATTGGTACAGGCAAGAGGATGAGTTGGGGAAGAAAGCACTCTAAAAAGAATCGGTCAAGGCGTCGCTGTCGTCTGGCCAGCCGCGCGCTCCTCCCTCTCCACCCGCACAATGTTGTTGGCGGCAGCCGCAGGCACTGTCCCACCCTCCGTCTTCGTCACCCACCCATCACCAGGGCCCATGAGGCCGTAGCGGTCGGCGACGCTGGGGTCGACGCGCCCCAGCGCAAACCGGGTCAACATCTCCGCGCCCGCCGCAAAGGAGGGCAGGCTGAAGTAGCGCTCCTGGTAGCCCGCGTTGTAGGCCATCTTGGGTTGAGGGTTGGTGGGATCGAACGGGACCAGAGTGGCGGCTCCAGAGCCAAAGTGGCGCAGTTCGCCCGGGGACGACAGAATTCCCGCACCAAAAGCTTTTGGGGTGGCACCCTCCATGACGACGCCAAACTCGACGGTGTACCAGTAGACCTGTGTGTGGATGTGGGTGGGGTGGGGTGTTTGGGTGGAAAGAGGCACGGAAACCCTCTCCTCTCTTTTTCCAGCGCCATCTCCCTTCTCTCACCTTGATCAAGTGCCACACATCCGCGTCGCTGGCCCCCAGGCTGGCCACCCCAATCGCGTGCGCCATGGCGCCGTACTCAGGGACAGCCAGCAGGGGGAGGTGGGCGGCTTCGTGGCACAGGTCGGGTTCGACTGTGTAGTCTGCTTGCCCTCCCCACCGCAGGTAGGCGGTGGCATGGAACGTCTTGAACGCCAACCCCGCCAAAAAGTCGCGGGGGTGGAGCATGCCGGCCACTGGGCGCAGGCGCCACCCGGTTCGGGAACGCAGAGTCGCGTCCACGTCAGCCAGCTGGGGAATGGTGTCCCGCGTGAAGCCGAGGGAGGGGGCCGCGGCATTGAACTCGGCGCAGGCGAGGGACGGGTGCAGACCGGCCAGCGAGTCGAAGACGGACGCCCAGGTGGCCAGCTCGGCGGGTGTGTAGTCGATGCGGGGGGGGGGGCGCGTCGACGGGAGTGGCTGCGGCGAGGGCGGCCAGGGCGGCTCGGCGGTCCTTGTAGCCGGCGTCGTGGTATCCCTGTGTTCGGGGAAAGGGGTGTGTGCGTGGGTTTTTGTTTTTGCACCTGCCCGCGTGGCGACCGAGCGACGACGGGTGCGCGCCTCGGTGTTTGTTTCCAATCCCTTCCTCCTCTCTCCCCTCTCTCTCTCTCCACACACCCAACGCACCGGGTGGTCAGGCGCCAGCTCTGCGCCATACCTCAGCACGTTGGCGTTGTTGACGTCGGCCAGGGAGGCGGGCAGCGGGTGGGCTGCGGAAGGTGGGGGAGAGGGCATTGGGTTGTTGGTGCGTGTGTGAAAAGAGTGTCGCAGCCGCCACGCTGCGTGCTGCATCGCCCCGCCATCTCGGCCTGCGTCTGTGACGACGTCGTGTAGGGGCGGGAGGCAGCGACGCGGCGTTGGCGGGGCGGCACGCTGTGTGCGCCCCGAGCGCTGCGTCGCGCGCGCTGTGCGTTTTGAGGGCCTCTCTCTCTCTTTTCCTCACACCCGCCATTGTCTCACCTGGCGCGAACGCGGCCGCTGCACGAACCCGAGGTCGGGTGCGGGGCGGCACCCGGCGGGCGGGGAGGCGGGTGGCGGAGAGCGGGGGCGGCATCTGACGACACAAGAACGAGCGAGCGTGAGTGTCGTCGTCAAAAGCCCGTTTTCGCATTTGCTGTTTCGATTCTGTCACGCCCGCCCCGCGTGCAGGCGCACGTTGTGCCGACATCGTGTGCAGTCGTCACACAGACCACTGTCCCTCCACACACATGCGCACAGCCGCCCGCCTGCGCCCGCTCGCGCGCCACGCTGCGGCGGTGCGCCGGCGGCCCGCGGCATGCGCGGCAGTGTCAGCCGCCGCCGCCAGCGACCGAGGTGCGTGGAGGGTTTGTGAACATGCTTGTGCATCAGTCTCTTGGACAGAGAGTGGGAGAAACAAACGGTCTCACCATTTTTTTTCCTGTCCTCTCAGCGCGTGTCACCCGCCTCGACGACACTGCCACCGCGGCCGCCCTGGCCAACGCGACCGGCTTCCAGCTCGCCGTCCTGGGGTCGGGCGTCGCCCCACCCACCCCCTCCCGTGGCGCCCCCTGCATCGCGGTGCGTGGGGAGGCGACCGCCTGGCTCTTTGACGCTGGAGACGACACCCAACGCCAGCTTGTCCGCACCGCCCCCCTCCGCTCCGGCCGGGTGGACGCCTTTTTTGTGACGTCACGCGCGGGTGGGGGCGCCCTGGGCTTGCCTGGCATGCTGTGCATCGCCTCTGCGGCGCGTGACGCGACGCGGGAGACGATGCCGAGCCGAGGCGGGGGCGGAGGGTACGGCCGGCGCCCGCCGCTGCCGCCACCCATTGCACCAGTCGCCGTGTTTGGCCCCCCGGGTGTCGCCGACTTTTTGGCGGCCACGCTGGCATTGTCAGACACGTTTCTGGCCATGCCGGTGACCGTGTTTGAGTTTGTGTGGCGGCCGCACGACGGCCCTCCGCCGGCGTCGCCCCTGGGTCGCGGCGCGCGGGCAGAACGCACCCTCCTGTCACGCCGCGCCCGCCTGTCGGTGGCCCAACTGACGCCGGACGCGTTCAATCCGCACGGATTCCATGATGTGACGGCAGCGGGGGATGCGGCGGCGGCGGCTGCGAGCGGGGGGCGGGCGACGCGCCCCTCCGCCGACGACCCCCGCGCCTCCACCCGCCCCCCCGTCCTCCCCGGCCCGAGCCACCCGGGGGCCGACCTCAACCCGCACGACGCGTGCTGGACCCTGCTGTTTGACCGGGGCGTCGTCGTGACGGCGGTGCCGTTGGGAGGGGGTGGTGGTGGCGACGACGCAGAGGGCCCCCCCGCCCTCGCCTTCACCGTCCGCGAGCCCGCCCGCGCCGGCCGCCTGGACGTCGACGCCGCCCACGCGGCGGGCGTGCCCCCCGGACGCGCCTTCTCAGACCTCAAGCAGGGGCGCCCCGTGTCGGTGGGGGGTGGGCGCGTGGTGCAGCCGGGCGACGTGGTGGGCGCTGATGTTCCTGGCCGCGTGATCGCGCTCGCGGGCGACCCTCCCACCGACCCCGCATCACCATCCTCACTGCCCAACGCATTGACGAAAGCCGCCCTCTCCTTTGCGGGTGCCGACCTGCTCGTCGCGGGCGCTGCCTCCGCCGCCGATGCGGGCGCGGCCGCCGCGGCCGCGGGCGTTGGGACACTGCTGCTCACTCGCTTCCCGCCGGGCGCCGACCCGGGCGCCGCGGTGGCGGCCGCGTCCGCGGCGGCGGGCCCAGGCGTGCACGTGATGTCGGCGTCCGACATGGATGTGTTGAGCGTGGAGAGGCGGGAGGCGGGCAAGGCAGGGGGTGGGGTGACCGCGAAATGAAAAGAAACACTGGGTGTTCGTTTGTTTTTGCACACTGTTTGCACACTGTGCCGCGTGATCCCCCACTCTCGCCCACCTCTCACCCTGTTTCTTTGGAACAGGCTGTGCTAGGAAATCAGAAGAACGAAAAAAGACGGGGGAATGATCTCTCTCTCATCCCTTGACCACGCCCCCACGCGCTGGCCGCCACAGCGACCGCGCGACGCCGGCCGCGGCAGCCGCCAGCGCCTTCGCCCGGGCCGCCACCTCGTGCGGCGAGGCGGGGGAGACCCAGGCACCGGAGCCGGCGCTCGACCGCGCCGCCTGGCGAGGCGCGGCGCTGGGGCGGCGGCGGCGCCCACGCGCAGCGCGCCACGGCACAACAGCCGGCTCCATGAACGCCGCCCGCCCGCCGCTGGAGGGGGGGGAGGCGGACGCTGCCGCCGACGCGTCGGGCGAGGGAGACGAGGAGGCGGGAGGCGGGGAGGAGGCTGCGGGCGTGGGGCGGGAGGGCCACGCGTCGCCAACTGCCGCGCGCGCGGCCGCGGCGGCCGCGGCGGCCGCGTCGGCGCCGCGCCGGTCGGCGGAGCGGCGCGCCTTGGCGGCGCGGGCGGCGGCCCAGGCGGCCGCCACGCGGGCGGAGCGGCGCAGCTCAGACTGCAGGCGCTCGCGGTCGGCTGGTGGTTGTTGGAAGGTGTGTGCGTGTGAGAAAAATGAAGACACACCTCTGATCCCTTCCTCCCCTGCACACACACACACTCCAACACTCACCACGCGCAATGCTCTGCCACAGCTCCCGCTCCGCCGCCCCCATCGCGCGCCACTCGGCGGACGCCGCCTGCATGACACGTGCGAGGGCGGGCGGCTTGCCATCGCCGCCGCCACGAGTCGCAGCTTCGCGGCGGGCCTGGACGAACGCCATCCAGGGGGTGAGGGGGGGGCGGGGCGCGTCGGAGCCCCGGGTAGGGCGGCGGCGCGCGGCGCGGCGGGGCGCGGCGGTGGTTGGGGGCGGGGTGGCTGTGTGTGGGTTGAGAAAATGTGGGACCGCGTGTGGAGGTGGGCGATCAGGGGCAAGGCTTGTGCGCGGCGCGACGGTGGGGGCTGGGGTCGCGAAAAAAAAGCGGCGGGGGCGCGGGCCGGCCCCGACGTTCGGCCTCGTTCCAATCGGCGCCCCTGCCTGCTCCCTCCCTCTCTCTCCGAACCCTCCACCCCGCCAGCCGACGGCAAAGTTCCAGCCGCACGCGCGGCTCCACCAATTGGTGGTGCCAGAGCCAGTCGCGGGCGCCAACCTCCTTTTTGCCGTCGCCCCCATTGAATCGTCGGGTCCTCCCTCCCCTCTCCTCCTCTCACCTTCGCGTGCCACGGGCAGCCTGTCCCCCCGCACAGCCACGCCTGCCCCCTCTGAGCTGCCCCGGTGAGCCACGGGCAGGGGCAGGGAGTGGCCGTAGAAGAGGGAGGTGCGAATCGGGGGGGCGGACGACGAGGCCATGGTGTGTGGCGTTGGTGTGTCGCTCTGCGCTTCGCGGCGCGTGGGTGTGAAGGGAGGGTGGCTGTGCTCGTCGCGAGGACACGGGAGTGGAGCCACCAGGCACCGCTGTGCGAGAGCGGGCCGCAACACCAGGCGAACAAAACAGAAAGATGGGGGGTTGTTCTTTCAAGTCGTCGTCGTTTCCCACCCGTTTTTTTTTCAGACTGGCCAAACAAAAAAGCAGGGACAAGTTTTCTTGCACGAACACACAACGATCCAATGCGACCGCGACATAAAAGAAGACAAAACAAACAAAGCAACACTAGTTTTTTTTTGGGGGGCAAAAAACCGGGCGACACACAAAAACACACCACACACCAAAACCCCTCTCATCACCGTTTGCCCCGCTTGGCGGGCCGCGCCGCCGCCGACGCCGGCGCGGGCGACGCCTGCGTCGCCAGCGGGGGCGGCATGGGGGCACCGTCCCCACCCGCGTCGTCGCTGCCCGCGTCGGCGGCGGCGGGGTGCGACGCTTCCGAGCCGGCCAGCGGGGGCGGCGTCGCGGCGGCGGCAGCGGCCGCGGCCTCGCACGCCCGTTTTTTGGACAGGCGATACTTTTGCAGGTGGGAGGCCACATTCTCACGGGACAGGCCTTCCACGTTCATCATCTGTGTGTTGGGAGCAGGGGAGGGTGGGACGGGAGGCGAGCGTGCGTGCGCTTGATTTCTCTCTCTTCCCTCCCTCTTTCTCTCCCCCCCACAGACCACCACTCACGTTCATGATCGTCTTAGGCACCGCCGCCTCCTCCCCCAGCTTGGCCACGGCATCCAGGAAGCGTTGGTGCAGGGCGGGCGTCCACACGAGGCGCGCGCGCTTGGCTTTGCCGCCCTCGCCACCACCGCCCGCGTCGGAAGCCGCGGAGCCGGCGGCGGGCTTGAGGGAGGGGGAGGCGACGGCGGCGGCCGCGGCAGCAGCCAGCAGGGGGGAGGCGGGCGGCGGGGCAGAGGGCGGGGGGGCGGGGGCGGCCGGTTGGCCGGCGTGCCGCGCCGCGGCGGCCGCGGCCGCCACCTGGGCCGCCGCCGCGGCCGCCATCTGTTGCTGGGCCAGGGCCAGGGCGGCGGGGTCCCACCCGGAGTAGGGGGAGGCGAGGCCTGGAGGTGCGGGGAGGAGAGGGTTGTGAGCGTGTGGCGGTGGCGTGGGGGTCACGGCGAAGCGCGAAAAAGTGGACGCCCCGGGCGAAAAAGGGAGCCCTCGTGCGTCGTCTCCACGCGCCCTCTCCCCCCCGTCCCGCCCGCGCAGGCGGCACGCACGCCCCTCCCCACTCGTGTGGTGGGCGTGTGGGGGCGAGCGGGGCGTGGAGCGGGCGTGGAGCGGGCAGCACAGCGCGGCATGGCGAGCGAAGGCTCGCTGGCAATCCGCCCTCCGCCCACCCTCTTCCCACACTCACCAAGCGCCGCCGCAGCAGCCGCATCATAGTACATCGTTCCAAACGGCGACCCCGCCCCGAAGAACGCCAGCGGCGCCAGCGCGGGCGGCGGCGGCGCGACCGGCAGCGGCGGCGGCGGCGACGTGGGGCCGCCCCCGCCGCTGGCGCCGCCCGAGCCGTAGGTGCCGGGGCGCCCAGAGGCGGAGGCGCCGCCGCTGCCCCCCCGCCAGGCGGCGGGCGTGGCGCGGGGGCGGGGGGGGGGCAGGGCAAAGGCAGCCGCGAGCGAGGGGGTGAAGAGGCAGGCGTCGAGGGGGGGGAGTTCCTCGAGGCGGGGCAGGTCGGCCACCAGGTCGGACCCCATCGTGAGCGCGCGGTCGTTGGAGTGCTCGCCCCGGAGGGAGAGGGGGGAGGCGGTGGCGACGGTCGTCATTTTTTGACAGCGATGGGAGGCGAGGGACTGCACGCGGGGGTGCGGCGGTTGGCGAGCTTGCGCGTTGCCTCGGGCCGCGCAAAAGCGTGGGGGGGGGAGCGATGAGGTGCACACGCGTGTGCTTGTGGGGGGCGGGCGGTGTGGCGGGCGCGGGGCGCAGGGGAAAGGCGCGGAGAGTGTGGGTGTTTGTTTTGCTCGCGAAAAGTGGGCGCTTCCGACGCACTTTTAAGAAAAAGGGCGCTCTTCTCCTCCCTGAAAACAAAATCAAGGTCGACGGGGCCTCTGCACACCACGCTGGGGCAGGCCACACAGCCAGACAGGGTCAGGAAACAACTTAAAACAAACGCACAACTTTTTTCTTCACCCGCGCGTCGCGTCCCCACTGCCGTCGTCGCCCCCATCTTCACCCACCCCACCATCAGCCGCCCGCCACCCGCACGCCCTCGCGTACGCCCCCCCCGGCGTCACGCCCGACCACCACACCTCGGCCGCGCCGCCACCAGCAGCAGGGGCGTTGGTTTTCTCACCGCCTCCTCCTCCTCCTCCTGCCGCCCCCATCTCCTCCTCCGCCGGCGCCACACTCGTTTGATAGTACGCCCGGGCCGCCCCCCCCGCCAGCGGCGGCCCCCCACCCGGTGGCCGCGCCGCGTGCGCCACCGCCGCGCTGCCGCCGCGCGCGGCGCCGCAGGGACCGGCGGTTGCCCACCCACTGACCACAGTCTGGGTGGCGACGGGACCATCAGGACCCCGTGTGTCGATGTAGGTATTGGTGACACCGCCCGCTTGCAGCGTGAGCGCGGGAGGCAGGGGTGGTGGAGGGGGGGCAGCCGCGGGTGTCGCCGCCGCGGCTGCAGCCGCCGCCGCGGCCCACGGTGGCGGCGTGGCCGTCCACGGCGTCGTCCACGTTGTGACGGCGACGTGGGGAGGCAGCATCCACGGCTGGGGGGCGGTCAGAGCAGCAGGCTCAGCGACCGCGCCTCCACCCGGCTCACTCCCGCCGCCCCAGCCGCCAGCCGCAGCCGCAGCATCCCCCCACGTCATGGCATGCACGCCGTCTTCCCAGGGAGATGGCGAGGGTACCCCCCCGCCCGACACACCTGATTCAGCAGGCGGTGGCGGTGGCGGTGGGGGCACGCCCGACGACGCGCCCGGGTGCAGGTCGTGGCGGGCAGCGACAGCAGCCAGCGGTGGCGGTGCGACCGAGTTGGAGGCGGTGGATGGAGACGGGGAGGGAGGGCGGCGGGGGTGAGGCGGGTCGGGCATGGGGGAAAGTGTGGGTTTGTTTGTGTCCAATGTGTGGGTGTTTTCAGTGTCGGACGCCGTGCTGGGACAGTCGGGCGCCAGTGCAGGCCCCAGCTGGGGGCAGGGGAGTGGGAACGCGAGGCGTCCGGCAAAAGAGGCCGCAGCAAAAAGAGGTCGGTCTGCAGGCGTGCCTTCACTCTTCTTTTTCTCTTCTCTCCACCCGTGTGCCCCCTCCCTGTCAAGCGAGCCACCATGGACGACGCAGAGGTGGGTGCTCTGCGCCTCTGGCCTACGTGTGTGGGGATGGGCGGGCCGAACAGAGACGAGGGCGGGCAGGTCCGCGGAAACGCTCCCCCCATCCCCGACGCGTCGAGGGCAGGCGATTTTGCTCTCCGCTTTCTCGTGCCCTTTTTCCTGCCCGCCTCGATGCCGCCCAACAGACTGCACGCTCTGCCGGCATCCAGTGGGGATGGCAGTGTCTTTGCCGCCCGTGTTTTTCGCCCGCCACGACCCAAACACCCATTCGCGTGTATTTTTGTTTGCCGACCTCCCTCCCCTCCCCTCCCCTCCCTCCACCCCCCAGGTCGAGCGCCAGATCGACCAGATGGTCCGCTTCATCCGCCAGGAGGCGGAGGAGAAGGCGGCCGAGATCGGGGTGTCGGCCGAGGAGGTGCGTTATGGGCAGAGGGGAGGCAGCTGGTTCCCTCTCTCCCACACACCGCCCGTCGCCCACCCACACTCACTCTCTCTGCCCTCCTATCACACACAACCCACTTCACACAGGAGTTCAACATCGAGAAACTGACCCTTTTAGACGCCGAAAAAGCGCGCCTCGGGCGCGAGTTTTCGCGCCGCGAGGCCGCGGTCGCGGTCAAACGCAAAGTCGACCGCTCCAAAGCGGTCAACGAGGCAAGGCTGCGCGTGCTGCGTGCCCAGGAGGACGCCCAAGCGGGCGTAGTGGCGGCGGCGGGCACCGCGGCCGCGGGCGTGGCCAACGACGCAGGCAAATACGGCGCCCTGCTGGCCGACCTCATCGCCCAAGCCGCCGCCAAGCTGGGCGAGCCCGACCTGGTCATCGTGGGTCGGCGCGAGGATGCCGCCCTGCTGCCGGGCGCTGTGACCGCGGCGGCCGACAAGCTGGCCGCGCGTGGCGACGCGCCCAAGCTGCGCGTCGCCGACGACGAGTTTTTGCCGCCCCCGCCAGGCAAAGGGGGGGCGGATGGATGGTGAGTGTGGGTTTGGGAGAGGTGGCGGGGCTGTGTGTGTGGGGAGAGAGACGAAGAAAAACGACAACCCACCTCCCCTCCCTCTTCCCCACCCACCCCCCAGCTCCGGCGGCGTCGTCGTCCGCACTCCAGACGGCCTCATCCGCTGCTCCAACACACTGGACGCCCGCCTGGCCACCGCGTACGCCCAGAACCTGCCGGCCGTGCGCGCGGCGCTGTTTGGCGGGGGGGCCGCGTGAAAGGAGGGCGAAAGGAGGGGGGCGCCTCCCTGTTTCACCTCTGTGTTTTTTTTTAATGTGGCGGTGTGTGTGTGTGTGTGTGTGGGAGCACGAGTTTGGGGAGAGAGAGAGCGGGTGTTTTTTTTTTCGTGTGACGCAGAGAGAGAGAGACGGCCGCGCGAAAAACGAAAAAGACGCTCCTCATCACCTCTCGACTTCCCAAACTCACGCCCTTTCTCTCCCACCCTCCCACCGCCGCCTCGGGCACGCCGCCCCGCGCGCTCCGTGTCCCTAACAGGTGCCCCACCCCTCCTGCCCCCCTACCCACGCGCCCGCGCTGCGCGCCCGCCCCCGCCGCGCGCGCGAAACCTCAACCCTCCCTCCCGCGCCCCCGGCTCGCGTCCGCCCCTCCCCTCGGCGGCCTCCGACCCGTCTCGGACGCACTCGCCGTCGCTTTCACAACCAGGTGGGTGTAGTTTGGGAGGGTGGCGAGGGGGGAGGGGGGCGGTCGGGCGGTGCACGCGCGGGTGCGAGGGTTTTGAGTGGGCGACCACCGTCGTCGCCGCTGCCGCGCTGTGTGTGTGTGGTTGGCGCCTCACCGCCGCCCTCCCCCGCTTCCTTTCTCAGCTGTGCACCGTCTGTCGATACGATGCCTGGAACTGCTGCTGGCGCTGCGACCCGCCGCGCCAACGCTGCTGCGGCCGGCCACAACTTCAACCAGGCAACGGCCCGCGCGAACCGTGGCAAGGGCAAGTACTGCTATGCGGGGCTCGAGCTCCGGCGCCTCTTCGCCTACGCCGGGATCAAACTCGCTCAAGGCCGTGGTTTTTACTTCTATGCCAAACTCGCCATCACCAAAGAGCAAGTCGACGCCTTTCTTGCGGCCGCCGAAGCGTCGTGCGGCAGCGTAGCCGCCGTGCTGGAGCAATGGCGCTGCTTCATCATCGCGCTCGTGCGTGTGCTGGGCATCTGCCACCCCGGCTACACGGACGAGGACCTGGCGGAAGACCCGTATGCGACTAACGAGTTTTGTGTTCGCGCCCGCACCCTGCGCGCCGCGGTCGTCGCCGACGCTCGCTCCCGCCGCGTCACGTTTGACGCGGCGCTGTCTGTCCCCCCCCTCGTGGCCGCGATCGTGAGCGTGCTGATTTGCGACGAGTTCGAGCACATCAAACTTTTCCACAACGTGTCGGCCGAGCTCAAAGCCGACCGCAGCGCGTTGGTGGCGGAGGTCGCGCGCCGCTCCGCGTTTTCGCTCTGGGAGATCGCGTCCGGCCGCGCCCCCCCCCATCTACCACCCGAGTGGCGTGCTGCACCCCGCCCGCATCCCCGGTGGCCGCCGCGGCGCCGCCGCCGCCCCCGCCACGGACGAAGACGACGAAGCCGACTCGCTGGACGAGTACGCGACGGACGACGACGCCGACGGCGACGCCCCCGCTGGCACCGTCTCCCTGGCCGCCCTGACCGCTGCCCTGGGCGCCAACCCCGCCGCGGGCGCCACCGGGGACACCCCCTGGTACATGTGCCAGCCGTCCACCTTCGACGCACCCTGGGCGACCCAGATGGATGGCGACGCGGGTCGCCGCTGCGCCTCGACCTGTCGGCCGTTAAGCTGACCCCCTTCGTCTTCGACTACGCCGCCCTGGGGGACGGCTCCCTCGTCTGCTCCCGCGCCCGCACGATGGTGCACGTGCTGCAGAACCAGTACCCGGGGGCCACGGAGGCCGCGATCGCGGCCGGGTTTCCCGACACGAACGAGGCGCCGTGGTCGGTGGCGACGCCGACGGACGACCACCCCGGCCGCCGCGTCGTGCTGCCCACGGGGGATGTGGTGGTGGCGGCCACCAGCGTGGCGGCGCTGGAGGTGGTGTTGGACAACATCGGCAGTGAGTCGGGTGCAGAAGAGGGAAGAGAGAGAGCGCGGACGCGCGTTTTTTGTTTTTGCCCCTCCCACACACTACACCCACCCTCCCCACCCTCCCACCCCCTCCACCACTCCCATCTAGTCCCCGGCCACCCCAACGAGCGCAACCGCCCCGACTTCCTGCGCCGCTGGTTCGCCAACCTCCTGCACCAGACCGACGACGCGACCGCCGCTCACTTCACCCGCCTGCGCGACTCCTGGCCCCCGGAGCCCCTCCACCCGGCCGAAGTGGCCCGCCACGACAAGTGGAACCGCACAGCGGCCACCGTGGAGAAGATGACGCGCGGGGAGTGGACGCGGGAGGGGGGCGTGGACGATGCGCCGCTCGTGCCCAACCCGGCGCGCCTGGTCGACCTGCAGGTGGCGGCTCGCTACTGGCAGGCGCAGGCTAACTATCGGAACGGGAGCTCGTGGCACCCGCAGGTCGGGGAGCCGGCGCAGGTGGCGCTGACGCGGCGCCCGGGGGCGTGAGAGAGAGGGTGTGGGTGTGTGGGTGTGGGTGTGGGGGTGTCTTTCTTTCTTTCCCTTTTCTTTCTTACACACACACACAACAACGATATCAACTGGAGCGTGCTCCACCACTGCTGTCAACACGCGCAATCAACAACCGGGGGGAGAGTCGGCGTGTTTCTTTTCTTTTTCTTTTTCTTTTCCGGCGTCTGTCTGCAAAACAACACCCCGTGCCTTTTTCCTTTTTACCCGTGTGCGCGCCTCCTCCCACACACACTGCCCACAATGCGCACCCACTATACCCTCCTCCTAGCCCTGGCCATCGTCACCGTCGCCTCCGCCAACCCGGCGGACAGGCGCCCCCCGCCCCTGTTCCCGCAGCGCGCCGACACGCTCATCCTGGGCGGCGCGGGCACGCCGGAGGCGGGGTCCCTGGACTCCATGCCCACCCTGCGCCAGTTTGGGTGCAATGGCAATGCTTGTGATGGCGACGGCCACAAAACGAGCGCACTGGGTGCGTGGTGGAGGGGGGAGGGGGTGCGCGCGCTGCCACGCATCTTTGCGTTGGGGGCGCGCTCGACGCGCGCGCGCCGCCAGGCTGCGATGCGTCATTTCACGCGTGTTGATGGTGTCATTCAGCTACTATGATGCTTCAGCTGTCCAACAAGGGTGGCGTTTGGGGAGGAGGCTGGGCTGGTGGCGCGCGGGCGGCCGCACGCCCGCCGCGATTGTCCGTCGGGCTGACGAGACCAAAACCAACAACACCCACCCACTCTTTCTACCCTCAGCCTCCAACCCAGGCACCGTCACCTACTCCCCCACCACTGACAACGCGTACGTGGGCCACGCGTCCCACGCTGGATCAGCCGTGGAGGGCGGCGCGTTTGATGCGGCCGGCGCGCGCGTTTCCTCCGCCGCCCCCCCCCACGGCGGCGGCTCCTCCCTGTTTGTGGTCCTGGGCGGGGCGGACGCGGTGACTCCCGGCGCCGGCGCGAGGGCTGCCTGGTCGGGGGATGCAGCCACCGTGGGCGCGACCCAAGCCAAGGAAGGGCAGGCGGCGGTGGCGACGACGACGGCTGCGCCTGCCGCCACCACCACCGCCAAATCCGACGCCTCCGTCGACTCCACAACTCTGGCCCAGGCCACCACGACGCCCACCACCTCCTTCCCCACCGCGGGCCAGCACGCCGCCACGCGCGGTGGCGGCGTGTCGACGGCGGGAGGGGAGACCACGTACCTGCGCGCCGACCGCGCCGTGGCGGCGGCCGCGCCCGCCGCCCTGGACTCGCTGCCCAAGCCGCCCGCGCCGCGTGGGCCGGCGGGCGCGCTGGCCGCCACTGCGCTGACGGCGGTGGGTGGCGCGGCCGCGAGTGTGAGTGCGTCGGCTGGAGCTGCCGTGCCTCAAGACGCGCCCCCGGCTGACGATGCTGAAGCGTTCAGCATGATGGTCCGGGATGTGGCGGCTGGAGTGGCGGGGCGGCTGGGGGCAGCGCCGCGGCGGGCGGGGCCAGGTGTGTGAAGAAGAGGGGGGCGTGAATTATTGTTTTGCTTGTTTCTTGTTTTGCTTTGCCCAAGATCTGCGTGTGGAAAGCGTCCAAGGCGGGTTGGGGGGCGCTGTCGACGCAGGCGGCGTGATCTGATCATTCACTCACGGCCCGGCTCCCCTGCCGCTTTGGACGCTCGCACCACACACGCAGAGTTTGCTTCGCGTTTTGCCTTGTTACCTGCTTGTTTTTCCTTCTAATCACTCGTGCGCCTGCAGCTGCACACGCTGAAGCCTGTGCTGGATGGATTTGGTGTGAGGTAATCGTTTGGCAGAGTGACTCTGCTAAAGCGAAAACGACAAGACGAAGTCGCGTCGTTCTCTCACACTTTTGCTCTCTTTTCCAAGCCACGCCCGCCCACACACCCTCCATCTCAATGTCTATCAAGCACACCACGGCCACTCGCACCATTGCCACTGGGGCGGGGGCGCCCCGGCCGCCCGTGGTGAGTGGGGTGGCGGTGGTGGTGGTTTGGTGAAGCAACGTCGCACAATGCGCTCTCCGCCTGTCTCCCCCCCGCGCCCCTGTGGAGCGTCCGCCCGCAATCTACTCTCCCTCGCACGATGTTGCGTCATGCTTGTGCTGCAAAAGGGGAGTGTGTCAGATCGCGTGTCGAGCGTTGGTGGAAGGAGAGAGAGGCGGGGAGGGAGGGAAAGCGCGACCCCGACGTTCGGCCAACCAGTGATATTTCGACCTGCCCCACAGCCCACCAACCCCAAGCCCTCACTCCCTGCCCGCGCCGCCGCCGCCGCCGTCGCCCTGCTGATCGCGGCGGCGCCCGCCCCCGCCTTTGCTGGCGATGTGGTTCTCGGCGCCAAAGTGTTTTCCAACACGTGCGCCGCGTGCCACGCGGGTGGCCAAAACATCGTGGAGGCCGACAAAACGCTGGAGAAGGAGGCGCTGGAGACGTACCTGGCGGGCGGCTTTTCGGAGGCGTCCATTGTGAAGCAGGCGAGTGGAGGGGAGGAGGAGGGTGGAAACCGCGGCGGCGGCGGCGGCGCACACCCCCCCTTCACCACCACCCCCGCCAGGCGAGCGTCGCGCGCGGCGGCCCGGCTGGCCCGGGCGCCGCTGCTGACGGCGCCGCCGCGGGCGTGGGCGCCGGTGCTGCGGGTCGATGGTAAGAGGGGGAGAGAAAGGTCTCGTGAAGGGGAGGGAGGGAAACGTTTTGCGCTCTCTCACACCCACACTCCCACACACAGGTGACCAACGGCAAGGGCGCCATGCCGGCCTGGGGAGGCCAGCTGTCGCCTGACGAGATTGCGGCCGTGGCGGCGTACGTGTACGACCAGGCCTCGGGGGACAAGTGGTGATGATGAGAAGAGGAGTGACAAAGAGAGTGAAGTGACGGCGCCGCCGTGTGACCACGAAACAAGAAAAACAGCGCTCGCTCGTCACTCTCTCCCTGCCTCCTCCCCACGCGGACTCCAGCTAGAGAGAGCACCCGCACACCGCTCTCTGACCTGGACGCACAGAGAGGGACACCCGGCAACCACCAACTCCCACTGCCACTGCCAACCTTTGCCTTCCCACCCAATGGCGCGCAAGGCCTCCCTCGCGGCGCTGCTGCTGGCCGCCCTGGTGGCCGTCGCCGCCGCCGACGCTCCCGCCCCGGCTGCCAGCGTGACATCGATATTGGCGCCGGCCCCCGCGTCCGCGACGCGTGAGTAGAGAGAGGGGAGAGAGGGAAGGGCGCCGACAACGCTCGCATTGGCGGGTGCGGGGCTTCCCGCCACGCCCGCCTTTCTCCGCCCTCGCGCACGCATAACTTCCACCTAGTGCACGACTGTGGATCACAATGCGCTGTGCCACAGGCATGTGCAGCCAGATTAGGCCCGTTTTCGATGGGTGTCGCTCACACACGCCCCTCCCTCCCCCACCCTCCCCACCAGCCCCCGTCATCCCCACTGCCGCCTCCCTGTCCCGCGTCGGCCCCAACGGCGTCCCCACCGACCTGGGCGCCTCGCTGCACATGGGCCCTGACGGCCTGACCGCCCCAGGGCTTCACGTTGGCGCCGATGGGGTCACCCTCGCCTCCACGGGGGGCGCCGTCATCGACCCCGGCCAAGCCGCCGCCGCGGCCGCCATGCTCAACTCGGCGGCCGCCACGTCGGGCGTGCGGTCGGTCAAGCTGACGCAGGATGGGGTGACCATCAACCCTGGAGCACCGGACGCGACTTCGTTGCAGTTGAATTCACGTGGCGTCGCCGTCACCGCCCCCCGCGTCGGCCCCAACGGCACCGCCGACGGCGCCTCTGGGTCGGCCACCGTGCAGCTGGCCCTGCCGTCTGCAGGTGTCAATTCCACCATTTCTGCGCTTGCGCCCCGGCTCGCGTTCTCCCTGGTTCCTGACGCCGCCAACGGCGCCGACATCGCGCTGGGGGCGGGGCCCGGGTACTCGGCCGCCGCGGACGCGGCTGCGGATGCCGCCGTGGCGGCGGGCGGCGGGAGGCCTGCATCTGGTGGGGTGGCTCAACAGCAGCCAAGAGACACGGCGGCCGTCGGCACAGCCGCCGGCCCGGGCGCCACCAACCAGGGGGGCGTCGTCCAGTTTGGCCTGCCCAGGCCGTTTGGGCCGTTTGGGGGGCTGCCGTTCGGCAAATGAAGGCTGTCGCTATTTTAAAGAGAGAGGGGTTGTCTGTGTTTTTGCGATCGGTCTTTCGTCCTTGCCACTCCTCCCCTCTTTTTCCTTTTTGTAAACAGAAGAGAGAGTACAGGGTGGCCAGGGCGTTGTGTGTCGTTGCCCCCCCCACCCATCCATTGTTTGTTTTTTTTTTTTTCCAAAAATCACTCTTTGCACGCACAAAACCAAAACCCAAAACAAACAACACATTTTTTTCACCCCATACTCAACCAATCGTCATCGTCACCGGCAGCCCGCCCGGCCCGACCCCCTTGATCGTGGTCGTGGTGGGCTGGGTGTCGGGCACCCCCAGCGCGGGCGCCCCCCGCGCCCCGGGCGGCTGGATGAGGCTTCCGCCGCCGCCGCTCGATGACGACGCGACAGGCTGAGCAGTCGCCGCGCCCGCCGCCGGCTGCTGCGCAAACGACACCCCACCCGGCGGCGGCAGCGGGGGCACGCTGGCCGCACCCCCACCCCCACTCGACGGCATGGCCAGGCCAGGGTTGGAGGCGGACAGGGGTGCCGTCGAAAAGCCGCTCCCCCCCCCCGATTGGGGAGAAGCCGCCCCCAGGCACGGGGGCGGGCCCCGTGCCTGCATCATTCGTAGGGTACATCGACCGTTTGACGGAGGCGGCGCCGCCTGATCCAGGAAAGGAGACGGCGCCTTTCACAGCGTTGACGTTTGACGGTTCTGGGAGGGAGCCCGCCACATTCATTTGATTGGCCAGCAGGTTTGGCTGCCCATTCGAACCACCACCGTTGCCACTCGCCGCTTCCTGCTCTTTCTGAGACGCCACCCACGCCGCGTCGGCGGCGGGGCCGTCATACTTGGGGGGGACGTAGCCCTTGGGCGCGGAAACGTCAGACACCTCTTCGACCCCGGGCGCCGACGCCATGCCCCCAAACACGCCGCTGCCGCCGCCCTGCACCCCCGTCACCGCCAGCACTTGGGCGGCGCCGGTGCCGATGGGGGCGGCGGCTCTGTCGGCCGCTTTGTGGGCTTTTGACTCGCGCGCAGTCGGCGGGCGGTTGGTGTTGGGGGCCGTCACGACTTGTGCCCCCCGCCGCCTGGGCTGCGCTGGCGGCGGCGCGGGCGGCGTCAGCGCCGACGGAGGCGAGGCCGGCGGTCAGGCCGGTGTCGTCGAGGGCGGCCTTGACGGCCTGCGAGGGGGACAGGCAGGGAAGGTGGGTGGGTGGTGGGGAGGGGAACACCAGGGCCTCACGCACTGTCCTCATCCGCTCCTCCCCCACACCCACCCACCTGCCCTCCATTGCTGGTGGCCAGGCCCACGGCGGCGGCTCCCAGGCCGGCCAGGCCGTCGAGTTGGCTGTGGGAGGAGTGAGTTGGGGGCAATGCGTGAGTTTTGTGCTCCCACCGCCACTCTCTCGTCTCTCGCTCGCCGACGCCAACGCTGGCCTGGTCTTGTGAGCGAGCCATGCACTCGTCGTCTAGTGCGGAGTGTGGCCCCGGAAACGGGCGGCAGCAGCCCGCCATTGCCTCCCCCGCTGGCTGTCCAATGGCGGGCCTCCCTCTCCCCTCCTCCTCTCTCTCACCCGGACGCAAACGACAGCCAGTCCACCAGCAGGACGGCAATGTAGAACGCGCCCCCGCCGCGTGGTGCGGACCGGCGGGCGCGCATGGTGCGTGTGGAATGAACAAAGGGAGAGAAAAACGCACGCGCGAGAGTGTACTTGTTTTGTGTCGGTCTCTCAAAAAATGGACGTCGTTGTCTACACATCGCGCCCCGCTGCTCCCCTAAAAACAGTGTCACAGGAGGGATGGGTTGGAATGAAAGGGAAAACAAAGCAAAAACAAATCAAAAGAATGAAAAATCAGCACTCGGCGGTGGGCACAGCAGCAGCCCACGATCCTGCCGCCCGCGCCGCGCCGCCACCCCGCCCCCCCCGCCACCGTGGACGGGGGTGGCTCCGAGAACGTGATGCTGGCCAGGCGCAGCGCCGCGCGCACCCGGTCTGCCAGGGAGGAGGAGGAGGATGTGGGGGCGTCGCTGGCGGCGTCGAGCGGCGGCGGCGCGGGCGCCGGCGACGGCGGGGTTTTGGCCGCGCAGCCCCCCCCCCCCCTGCAGCCGCTTGACAGCGATGGCCACGACCGCCGCCAGGGCGGCCGCCAGGACGACGCCAGCGGCGCCACCCCCCACCGCGGCCGCCACGACGCGCGGGTCGCGGGGGATGGTGGCAGCACCGCCCGCGGCGGCCGCGGCGGCTGCCTGGCCGGCCGGGAGAGGCACGCACGTGCCGCCCGCCGCCCCAAACCCGGCCGCACACTCGTCGCACCCTGCGCCCGCGTAGCCGACACTGCACACGCATGCACCAGACGTGGCGATGCACACGCCCCGCCCCGCGCAGGGCGCGCCCCCGGGGGCGGGGCAGCGCAGCGCTTTCAGCGGGCAGTCGCGCGGGCACCCGCCCCCCGCGTGCGGCGCCTCCCCCACCCCACACACGCCGTTGCCGCACACGGGGGTGGCGGCGGCGACTGCGACGCGGCCACCAGCGGCGGTGAGGGCGGCGGCCACGAGGCCGGGGGAGGGGATGGCCGAGACGTTGAGGCGGGTGGCGCGCGCTCCAGCAGCGAGCGTCAGCGTCGCTTCGGGAGGCACACTGGCCGACCCCAGCACCGCCCGCCTCGACTTGCGGGTGGAGCCGGTGGACAGGGAGGTCGCGGCCACGCCCAGCGCGGCGGCGGCGGTGGGGAGGGGGTCGGATCCCAGGCCACCGACGCGCACGCTCACGCCGCACGCGGCGCCGTCGCCGTCGCACACGCCGCACGCATCCAACCACCCGCTGGCGCAGCAGAGGCCGCCGGCATCCAGCACGCCCGCGCAGCAGGCGCCCGTGGCGTCAATGGCCGTGGCGTTGCCGCCGCACACGCCGCACGCGTCCAGGCGGCCGTCGGCGCAGCACGCGCCGCGAGCGTCGACAATCGCGCCGCGGTCACAGCAGGCGCCATCGGCGTCGACTGCGCCCGACTCGCAGCAGGCGCCGTCTTTGTCGGCGACGGCGGAGGCGCAGCCGGACGGCACCTCGCAAAAGACGCCGGTCGCGCCGTCGGCGCAGCGGCAGGCGTTGGTTTCACACATGCCGCGCCCCGAGCAGCCACCCTCGGGCGCCGCCGCCTGGGCTGCGCAAAAGTCGCACGCCCTGTCGCCGCACGGCATGGTGGTGGCGGGTTTGGGGACGCGGGCTTCACAGGTGGCGTCGTCGGCGGGGGCGTCGTCAGCCACGCGCTGGCACGTCACTCTGCGCGTCGCGCGCCCGCCGCCGCCGCAGCTCACGGAGCAGGCCGACCAGCTCCCCACCGACCACGCGACGGGGGCGCAGGGGGCAGTGTTGCAAGGGCGATCAGACAGAGGGCGGGAGGAGGCGTCGCAGTCGGTGCCGCGGGGGCACCAGACGGCGCGCGTCGCTCGTCCGCCGCCGCACGGCGCGGAGCACCCCCCCCACGCGCCCACGCTCCAGCCATTGCTGTTGGAGGCGGAGCAGGTGGCCTTGTCGTCACCACCACCACCACGAGCCGTCGTCATGTCGGCGGGGGAGCAGGCAGCCGGCTTGAGCAGCGCGCCCGCGGGCGACGCGCACGCCGCGGCCGACGCGTTGCCGCCGCCGCCGCACGGCAGCCAGGCCACGGTGATGGGGGCGGCGCCCAGCGCTGGGTTGGCGCCAGGTGCGGCCCCCAGCTGGGCACGCGGCGCCCCCGGGCGCGGCACCACGCCATTGGTCGGCGCCGTGTCGCCGCGCGCGCGCGCGCGGCCGCCGCGCCCGACGCCAGCGGCCGGTGCACCGCGGTCGGCGGTGCGGGCGGCGGCAGTCTCTTCGCCGGCTTGGGCGCCCTCGGCGGCGGCGGGGGCGGCGGGTAGGCTTTGTGGGGGCGGGTGGGGGTGGGGGGCGGCGGCGCGCCCGTCGAAACCAGAGCAGCATCAATCCGCGGCCACCCGGGCGTCGCCCCATACCCCGCCGCCGGCTCCCGCCCCTCCATCTTGCCGCCATCCGCCGCCGTCACGTCCAGCGTGTACTCGCCAAAGCGGCCGTCCACGCCATCCACGACGATGGCGTAGGCAACGCCCGCGGACGCGTTGAAGGTGATGGAGGGGGAGTAGCCGCACGTGTCGTCAGCGCAGGCGATGACGCGTGCGGTGGCAGACGGCGGCGCTTTCGCCCCCAAATCAGACAGTACGTACAGCTTGGCGTCAAACGCGCCGCCGTTGCCGTCGGCAGAGGAGGAGGCGCCGTTGCCGCTGCCGCCGCAGAGGGAGGCGGTGACCAGGCCATCCCGGGTTGGCGAAAAATAGTACACCACGTCTTTGCCGCCGGGAGCATCCGGCGTGGCATCGCCATCATCGTCGCCATCAGCAGACGCAGAGTGGACGGGGGAGGGCGCGGAGGACGTGCTGCCACCGCCCAAGTCGCCATCAGTGCAGGAGGAGGTCAGCGCGTCGCCAAAAAAGTAGGTGTTGCCCGCGTCGCGAAACGGCAGCTTTTTGACGACCTTCGGAAACGCGGGCGTGTCCCCCCTGCGATCATCAATCGCCAGCCGCGGCTTGGCACCATCAAACGTGATGTCGTCGGAGGCCAGGTCGGCGGTCAGGGCGAGGGGAGGGGGGGAGGCGTCGGCCCACAGAGAGGCGCGCACGTCGATCGTGACTGGGCGCGGCGCGCTCCAGTCGTTGGGCGTGAACGTCAGCTTGGACGGCGACACCCGCCCCCGCGCACCGTCTGTCAGCGACAGGGACGCAGTCACGGGCGCATCGGGTTGGCGGGCCAGGGAGACGTTGACGACGAAGAGACCGAAAGCGGTGCCGCGGGCGTCGGACGAGGGGGCGGCACCGCCCGCGGCCAACGCGACGGCCACCGCGCCGCGCGGGTTGGCCACGTCGGCAGCTGATCCACTGCCTGCGCCCCCACTCCAGCCGCCACCCGCGGCCACGGTGAGGCGTTCGGGGGAGAAGGTGGCGACGGGGCGGGTGCCGGCGCGGAGGAGGAGGTTGGGCGCGCCATCCAACGCTTTGGCACTGTTGAACCCGCCGCTCGCCTTGGGCTCGCGCACCGCGCCCCACGTCCCCCCCGCCGCCAGGGAGGAGAGGAGAGCGTCGCGTGACGCGCCGGGGTCCTGTTCCAGCAGCAGGGCCAGGGCGCCGGCGACAAAGGGCGCTGCTTGAGACGTGCCCGACCGAAACGCGGTGGAATTGTCAGACGTCGCGGCCGCCGACAGGATCTCCCCCCCGGGCGCCCACACATCCACGCAGCGTCCATAGTTGGAGGCGACGCCGGGTTCCAGCCACAGCCGCGTGTCGTCGGCCGAGGTGGCGGCGACGGTGACGGCGAGGGGTTCGCGCGCGGGCGATTTTGTGCACGCGTCCGCGTCCTCATTGCCCGCCGCCACCGCCACGGGCACGCCCGCCGCCGCCAGGGAGCGGACGGCGACGTCGAGCGGGTACTGGGATTCCCCGCCCAGCGCCATGACGACGACGGCGGGAGACGCGTGGTGTTGCCTCACCCAGTCCAGGGCTTGCACCACGGCAGCCACGGACCCATTGCCGCCACACTCCAGCGCGCGCACAGAGTGCAGGGTGACGTTCTTGGCGACGCCATAGGTGAGGCCGCCGACAGAGGCGGCGACGTGGGTGCCGTGGCCGTTGCAGTCGGAGCCTTTGTCGCCCGATGAGAGCGGAGAGTAGACTTCACTCGCACGGGAAACACTCCCTCCGCCCTCCAGGTCGGGCGGCCAAAATTCTTGGTGGGTGACGCGCACCCCGGTGTCCACGATGTAGACGTGGACGCCGGTACCCAGGGCGTGAGTCGTGTACTTGCCATCGAGCGGCAGCCTGGCCTGGTCCAACCGGTCCAGGGGCCAGGGGGCGGATTCCTGCTCGTACAGGGGGCGGGGGTCGCCATCGTTGCCGCCCGCCGCGTTGGGGGGGGCGCGGGACAGGAGGGAGCGGAGGCGGTGGCGCGGCGCGGCCGCGCGGAACGTTGCGCGAGGCGGCGGCGCGTCATCGCCAGCAACCGCGCCGCCGCCCACCCCCAGCACTGGAGTCACACGCACACCCGTGTCCTCGTGCACCGAATCCACGGCGCCGGGGGGGAGGGCGGCCAGGAAGGCGCGCAGGGAGTCGAGGGTGAAGCGGCCGGCCGCGCCGGACAGCGCAGCGTTGTAACGAGCGCCGCACACACCGTCAAACCTGCCGCCCGTCGCAGCAGCTTCGGCGCAGAGGGCGTCCAGGGGGGGAGGGTGGTGGGACGTGGACCACATGAAGATCCAGCTGTGTATGGGAAGGGGGGAGAGGAGGGGTGGTTGGGGGCGGGGTGTGAGTGTGTGTGAGCGGCGCACGGTCGGACGGGGGGCGTGAAGAAGGCACGCCGAGCGTCGGGGCGTCGCCCTCCCAGCCCGCCCCTCGGCGCGCGCTGCGCGTGCCCGCTCCCACACTGCCTCCCACTCTCTCGCCGACACTCACGTCCTCTCATTGTCGGAGTCAGGGACGCCGTGCGGGGCGTCGGCAGGGCTGTGGGGGAGGGGGGGGGAAGTGGTGAGAAGGGGAGGGGGGCAAGAATGCGAGAACACCGGTCTCACCCCCCGGCCTCGCCATGCCCGCGCCACGTTCCGTCCTCCCAGACCCGACCCCTCCAAGCGCATGCACTGCTCCCCAGGCAGCGCCTGAGAGCGTAAAAAACAGGGGCGCGCTGCGCCCCCAACAACACAGCACACTCACCGCGAGCACGCGCCCAGAATGGGCGTCTCGCCGCCAGCGTCCAGCCGGCACGGGCCGCCGCCTGTGGTCACGTGATGGTGCGTAAGCTTGGCATCGACACACGCCACGGTCGCCGCCAGGGCGACGAGCGCGGTGAGGGCCGCAGCGTGACGCATCGAGATGTGTTGGCTAGCCGTGGGCCTGCTCGTTGTCACGCGCCCATGTGTGTCGCGGTGTGTGTGGAGGCAGCGCGTGTGTGCGGGAGAGCACGGCCTTGGTGGGAAGGGGTGGCGCCCTACCAAAGTAACGGGTGCGGACGTTTTGTTTGGGGAGGAGAGCGAGGTGTGTGCGCGCGCGCAGGCGGAAAAACCAACCACGACGCCCCCCCCACTCTTCCCCTCCGCAATGGGCCGCCGCACGCACGACCACGGCGCCGGCGGCGCCCCCATCCCCGCCGTCAACCACCGTCACCCATTTGTCCAGCCTCTCCCTGGCGAGCGCCTGGCGCACCCGCCCCCGTCGCCGCCTCCCCCGGCCCCCCCCGCCGCGCGACGAGGAGCAGCCTGAAGCTGCGCCCTCCCTCGACGACGATGAGCACGTGCACTACTCCCACCGCGCCCCCTGGCTGCGGGCGGTGGTATTGGGCGCCAACGATGGCCTCGTGTCCACCGCCAGTCTGATGCTGGGCGTGGCGGGTGGCGAGTGAGTGTTTTTTTTGTTATTCGTGGGGTGGTGGCGGGAGGGGTTGGCCTGCCTCCCCGCCCGCGCGCTGCCAGCCAAGCGTGTTTTGGAGAGGGGGGCCACCGTGTCGGTGTGGGCGGTGGGCAGAAAACAACGATCGTTTTTGTTTTCCAACACCCTTCCCCCCCTCCCCCCTTTAACCCCCTCAGAAACAACCGCAGAGCCATCGTCCTGGCCGGCGTCGCCGGCCTCGTCGCGGGCGCCCTGTCCATGGCGGTGGGCGAGTACATCTCGGTCGCCTCTCAGCGGGACGCTGAACTGGCCGACGTGGAAAAAGAGAGGGCGGAACAAGAGAAAGGGCCGGCCGCGCGCGAAGCAGAGGAGAGAGAGCTGGCCGCCATCTATCGCGCGCGCGGCCTGTCCCACGACCTGGCGGCCGCGGTGGCGGCCGAGCTGTCGCGCGGGGATGACGTGGTGCGCCACCACGCGCGCGATGAGCTGGGCATTGATTTGGATGCGCTGGCCAACCCGATTCAAGCGGCCGTCTCCTCCGCCGCCGCCTTCACCGCGGGCGCCGCCGTCCCTCTGCTGACCTCCGCCTTCATCACCAACGCTGCTGCCAGGCTGGGGGCCCTGCTGGCTGCCTCGTGTATGACGCTGGTGGCGTTGGGCGCGATCGGGGCCGGGTTGGGCGGCGCCTCCCCTCTCCGCGGCTCCCTGCGCGTCCTGATCGGCGGGGGCGCCGCCATGGCGGTCACGTATGGTGTGGGGCGCCTGTTTGCGCTGGGCGGGGCGGCGCCGATGTCGGCGTAAAGGAGAGAGGTTGTTTTTTTATTTGTTTTCTTGAAGTGTTAGAACAAAAAACGACCTGTGCAGGTCTGCTTTTTTTTCTTTTCTTTTTTTCTCTCTCTCTTTGTGCACACCAACACCACAAATCAAACCTCACAAAACATCTTCTCTCTCACCACCCTCTCCCCCCGTGCGGCGGCGGCTGCTGGTGGCGGCTGTGCGGCGGCTGCTGTGGCAGCGGCGGCGGCCACGCGCCGTGAGGCGGCTGCTGTGGCGCACCATAGCGCGGATCCGCGGCAGCAGCCTGCGCCGGTGGTGGCGGCGGCACATAGTACGCTGCCGACGGTGTCCGCACATACTGCGCGGACGGCGGCGGCGGCGGTGGCGGCACGTAGGGGAGAGGTGTCTGCGAGGGCGCCCCGCCTGGCACCACACCCAGCGCAGCCGCCAACGCCCCGATCTTGGCAAAGTCCAGGGCGGGCATGGGGGGTGGCGCCGGTACGGGCGGCGGCACCGCGTCCCTGCGGTGGACGACCAGGAGGAGGAGGTGCCCCGGCGCGGACGCCCACGGCGGGAGCCCACCACCCGCCGCCGCCGCGGCAGCCAGCAGCCTGTCGGCCAGGGGCGTGCCCGATGGCACGAGGTAGGGTTCGGGGCCGCCCTGGCCCAGGGGGGCGAAGCCGGCGCGGCCGCGGGAGGCAAGGTCGGCCGCTGCGGCCGACAGTGCAGCCCCACACTCGCCACTCCCCGCCTCCACCCCGGCCAATGTCAAGCACCGCGTCTTGGACGACACCAGCTCGCGGCAGTAGGTGTCCAGCTTGGGCAGGGCCAGGCGGGAGCGGGCCTCCAGGGAAGGGGGGAGGAGGGTGGAGAGCGGGGCGGCGCCAGCAACGACCACCGCGCGCGCGCCCCGCGCCGCACTCCCACCCCCCCCCCGGCAGCACGTCCCCCGCCCACCCCGCGTCCGGGCCGGACGCGGGGGGCGTCATGAACAGAGTGTGCTTGAGTGGGGGGTCGGTGGGTGGGGGCGGCACGGCGGCAGGCCGCGGCGTGGTGTCGCCGTCGCCGCCGCCGCCACCACCACCACCATCCGCCGCCGCCTGCGCCGCCACAAACTCGTCAAACTCGTCAAACTCGGCGAAGTCGACGGCGGGGGCCGAGGTGGAGGGCTTGGTGGTGGCGCCTCCCTTGTCGCCACCCTCCCCCACGCGCGAGCGGAGGGCGGTCCAATCGACTGCCGCGCGCGGCGCGGCGCCACCGTCGCCGTCTGCGGCTGCCACACCCGCCACCCGAGGGCTGACCGGCGGCGCTGGCGCGTCGCCCGCGTCAAGGGCACCGCCGACACCGTCCCCCGGCTGCGCCGGCGCGGGCGCACGGGCGTCGGGCGTCACCGCTGCCGCCGCTGAGCCGTCGCGCCAATCAGTCTCAGCCAGGCCGCCCCCACCCTTGGCGTGCCGGGCAGCATCAACAGCCGCCGCCGTCGAGATCTTGGCGGCCGCCTCCTCATCCAGTACGGCGGCGCGCAGGGCGTCGGATTCAGCCTTGGCGCGCCAGGCGGCCAGCTCTTTCGACGCGAGCGCCTCCGGCGGCAACCGCACCAAGTCGTGCGGCTCAATCCCCCCCCCCAGCACCCGCCCCCGCAGCTCCTTGTTGGCGGGGTCTTTCAGGTTGAACACCAGGGAGCGCACGCGCGTCTTGTAGTCTTTGGAGGTGCGGCCGTAAGCGGTGGCAGCAGCGGCTTCAACCGCGGTGGCGACTGCACCCGCGTCCGCGCCGCCACCCCCACCCTCCGTGGCCGCCATCTCCAGCCCCGTCTGCAAAGCGGCCACGATGCGAGCAGTGGCGGCCTCTGTGTCGAAGGTCGGGAGGGGTGCGCGGCGCGGCGGGGGCGCGGCAGCCGCGCGTTTGGGCGCCGCCCCGCCGCCCCCGCCCGACGCCCGCTTGCGGGACGCTGGCGCCGCCGCCCGCGGCGCCGCCGGCTCCGCGCGGTCGCTGCCGCCAGAATCGGCGCCGCCGTCGTCGTCGGAGTCGCTGTCGTCGGATGATCCACCGCTCTCGCTTGCGTCAGAGGCACGTGCCGCCGCGATCGAGTTGCCCCGCGCCACCGCCAGCTCGCCCATGGCCCGCTTGTGGCCCACCGGGCGCGCCTCCCGGAACGCGATCTGTTTGGCGGTCACAAGATCGTTCAGAGTGACGGTCTCGGTTTCCGAGGTCGCCTCATAGTCCAGCCTCGCCTTGCCCCGCCGTGCGTCGTGCGAGGTGACGATAGCTTCATACCAGATGCCGTCGTCAGGCCACTTGACGTAGACCTGAGGGTGGGGAGGGGTGTGTGAGGGTGGCGCGTGTGTTTGTTGGCTAGCCGTCCTTCCCCCTTCCTTCAACTCACCGTGCGCCCTTTCAGCTGGCCCTCCAGGTCTTTGGACCGCAGCAGGCGGTACACGCAGATGCCGCCATTGGGCGGGCGGGGCGTGCCTGAGGGTGGGTGGGAGAGGAGAAGACGGGTGGGCATTCAGAGGTGGCTCTGGGGTGGTGGTGGCGACGGCGACCCGCGTCCGCCGCAACTCTCCTCTCCACACAACAAACCACACACTCACCCCTCGACGCGTCACTGCCGGACGACGACTCCGACCCCAGCAGCGCGTCCGCGTCGGCGCCCGCGACCGTCTCGCCAAAGCGGTCGGGCGCGCGCACGTCGCGGCGGCGTGGGCGCGACATTTGGTGTGCGTGTGTGTGGTTGGGAGAGAGGGAAAGCACGAGCCGGCGCCTGCTTTGCCCTGTGCCCTGCCCGAGCGGGCGCGGAGAGACACCAGAAAAAAGAAAGAGTGGGCGCAGTCTCGCTCCGTATTTCGGGGCTTGTTAAAAAACACGCGGTCAGCGCGGCCCAATCTGCGCGCGTCGTCGGCGCCCTCTACCTTGTCCACCCCGCTGCAGAGGGTCTGGGAGGTGCCAGCCGTCCGCGTGCCGGCCCAAACCATGAAGGTGAGACCGATGGAGAGGGGTTTCGGAGGCGGCAGAAAACAGGCCCGACTCGGGCCGCCATGCCGTCGCTTCTCGCGCCCTGCGCTGCTTCCCGCCCCCGCCGACCCTCGCCACGCCACGCTACGCACACCACACATGCACTGGATGACCGCGTGGCGTGGCGGCACGCAACAGTTTGCGACGTGTCGCGGATTGGCGGGGAGAGGACGGCTGGCCCGACCGCCCCCTCTGCCAACCCTACCCCCACACTCACACACCCTCCGACCCACACCACCCTCCTCCCAGCCCACCACGCGCACCGCCGCGACCCTGGCGGTCGCGGCCCTGGCCCTCACCCTGCCCCGGTCCGTCCTCTCCCCCACGCCTCCCCCCCCGAGGTGCGCCGACGCCGCGACTCGCGACGCTGTCGTCGACTACACAGTCGCCGCCTCCCCCAACGCCACCACGTACACGTTCCTGCTGCTGCCCAAGGGCAATGTGGCGTCCCTGGGGTTGAGGCTGGCGGACGGGGTGGCGGATGGGGGGACCAAGATTTTGAGTGCCACCCCCGCCGGCACGCGTGCCGTCGTCGATGGACAGGCCGGCCCACGCGAGGCCGTGCGCGGCGCCCCCGCCGAATCGTTTTCAATTACGTTGGCCGCGGGAGGGGCGTCCCCGGCTGAGCCGGCGCCGCTGTCCAACCTGTGTGCGCAGACACCCCCCCGCGCGGCAGACGGCGACGCGGCCGCCGCCGATGGGGGCGCCCTGTTCGCGTCCCCGCCGGAGGGCGGGTCGTGCACCCTGGCCGTGCGCACGACGGATGGACGCTGTGCATACGCTACCGTGGTGTCTGCCACGGCGGCCGCGCCGCCCCCCGCGCCGGGGGCGCTGCCGCCCGTGGCGCCGCCGCCGCCGCCAGCGCCTGTCGAGCCCGCCGAGCCTGCCGAGTCTGCCCAACCGCCCGCACCGCCGCGCACGGAGGCGTTGGGAGGGGGTGGCAAGCCAGCGACGGCGGTGGTGGGGCGTGGGGTTGCGGCGCCGCCGCCTCCGCCGCCCCCGCCCCCGCCCCCGCCGCCGCCGCCGCCGCCTCCCCCGCCGCACCATTCGCGCGCGGGAAGGTGAAGGTGCAGAGTATGTGTGTTGTGTTCGTGGAGCCCTGTGTTTTTTTGTTGTTTCATGTTCGAAAAAAATAGCACGAGGCTTTGAGGGGTGTGTGTGTTTGTGTCGCCCCCCCCTCTTTTCCACCCCCCTGCGTTTTGTGTCCCGTTCATCCCATGTCCCCTGTGATCAAAGAAAAGGTTCAAAGAAAAGCGCCAGTGGGCACTTTTGGTACAATGCTAACAGAGGGAAGAGCAAGAAAAAAACGCGGTTGAAACGTTTTTGACCGGGACACAAAAACCACAGACCCCCCCCCCTGATCTCTCCCTCTCCCTCCCTCCCTCGACGGCAGCGCCCCCCGAATCCAAAACTAATCCGCGCCCAGCAGATCATCCATCACGCCCGGCGTGCCCACCGCGGGTGTGCCCACACTCTCCACCGCCGCCGCCCTCGCCCACCGCCCGCCGTGCGCCAGCACCGACGCCCGCACGTCGCCGCGCGTGCCCTTGACCGCGGTGATGACGACGGGGATGGGGGTCAACAGGGTGAGGGGCAGGGGCAGGGGGGCGGGGGCCAGGTTGTCTGGGTTGTGGAGGCGGCGTGGGGGGGGCGAGGCGTCGGCAGCGTCGCCGCGCCCCCCCCCACCTTCCTTTGGTGTCAACGTCAACACTCTGCCCTCCGCATCCCACGCACCCGCCACGTCATCCTGCTCCTCCACACTGATGCGAACGTCCACCCCCAGGGCGGGCACGTGGATGTCGAAGAAGCGGGCGCCCCCGACCGACGTGACGACGGCGACCGCGGCGCGCGGCACCTCGGACAGCATGGCCGCCAGGAACAGGCGCCCGCTGGCATCCTGCACGGACTTGGCGGCCGCCTTGCGCTCGTTGCAGTGTGCGGCGGCTTCTGCGACGGCGTCGGGGGGTGGGATGCCGTGCTCCGTGAGGATCGACGGAGGGACGATCGAAACTGCGCCCCCCTCCCCTCCTCCTCCTCCCGCCACCAGCGTCGCCGCCAGCATCCTGTGCACCAGCACGTCTGGATACCGCCGAATGGGGGACGTGAAGTGGGTGTACAGGCGGACGGCGAGGGCGTAGTGGGCGCAGGCGGAGCCAACAGCGTCGGTGGTCGGGTGGTCATTGTCGCCGCCGCCAGTCGCGGCCGCGCCGTCGTCGCCACGACCACTACCCTCCCTCTTCCTCCCACCCCGCACCTCCCCCGCGCACACGTACGCCGCCACCTGCATGGGTTTGGTGCACATCAGCGTCAGGGCGGCGCCCCGGGCGGCGGCGGTGGCGATCGCCACCGCATCGCCCCCCGCCGCGGCCACCATCGCCGCGCGCGCGACCGACAGCGACGCGCGCAGCGCGCCCGCGCTGCCTGTGTCCACCTCCACCCCGGTCGCCGCCGCCACTGCGGCCGCCAGTTCGTCCAGCTTGCGTTGCGAGGGGGGCGGGTGGCGGCGCAGCAGGGCGACGGAGGGCGTCGCGGCAGCCAGGCGGCGCGCGGCGCACTCGTTGGCGAGCAGCATGCACTCTTCAACCAACTGGTTGGCGGCCTGGTGTTCGTGCGGCGTAGCCGCCAGAGGCGCCCCAGTCGTCGGACACAATGTGAACACGAGCTTGGTGTTGTCGAGGCGGAGGGCGCCCGCCGCAAAGCGTGCGGCGCGGCGGGCAGAGGCAAGGGTCCACAGCGCGCGCGTGTCGGCCGCCAACTCACGCCAGCCCGCGCGGGGGGGGGGCAGGCCGCTGGGCGCGCGCGTGGCGCGGGCGGCGTAGGCGGCTTCACCGGCGGCCGCGGCGGCGGCCAGGTCGGGGGCGTCGAGCATGGTCTGTGGTGGGGGGAAAGAGAGAAAAGTGATGTCATAAAAAGGAAAAAAAAACGACACACAAACCAAACCTCCCTGCATTCCCTCCCTTTCCCCTCACCTGGGCATCCGAGTACGCCAGCTTGGCCACCGACTGCATGATGGCGCGGTAGAAGACGGGTTGGCCGACGACCCGCCCCTCGCCGTCCAACCACACGTCGACCGAAAATGAAAACCGCTCCACCCCAGGCTCCAGCGAGCACAGCGACTCGCACAGCACGCGGGGCAGCATGGGCACGACCGAGGTGACCAGGTAGACGGAGGTGGCGCGCGCGCGGGCGGCGGCGTCCAGGGGGCCGTTGGGAGGGACAAAGGCTGAAACGTCGGCGATGTGGACGCCGAGGCGGAAAGCCGCACCCGCAGGGGGCGGCACCCCATCCACGCCGGCGGGCACATCCTCCACCCTCTCCAGGCTCAGCGCGTCGTCCAGGTCGCGGGCGGTGGGGGGGTCGATGGAGAAGATGCGGCGGGAGGTGGTGAGGTCGATGCGACCGCGCGACGCCGCGGCGTCACCGCGCGCGCTCCACGGCAGCGCCGGCAGCTCGGCCAACGCCGCCGCCGGAAACTCGCCCGCATCCACGGCGGCAGCGGCCAGCAGGGCGTCGGTTTCGGCGGTGAGGTCGCCGGCGGGGCCCAGGATTGAAGTGACGGTGGCGGGGGGGAGGCCCTCCCCGTGCGGCCACTCTCCATAGCAAGCTAAGAGCAACGTGCGTGGTGCATCAGCCTCGCCTGCGCGAGCTTCGGCCTTCAAGTCTGCGCGTGCCTCGGCCGGCAGGCCGGCGCCACGCACGATGGCGGGGGGGAGGCGGGGGTCGGTCGGGCGCAGGAGGGGGCCGCCGGCCGGCCCCTCCTCCAGCAACCCCACCCACCTCGCCCGCCGGGCGGACGGCGTGATGATTGCGACTACGTCTGCGGTGGCGCGCACGTCGGGACGGGCGGAGAGGCGGGCGGCCAGGGAAGCGAGCGCGCGGCGCGCGGCGCGCGTGGGGGCGGTGGTTGACGCCAGCGTGGCGCCGTCGTCATCGTCATTGCTGCTGCCATCGTCCAGCCGCACAGCAGCCGCAGCAGCAGCCGCCAGATCGGCGTCCGCCGCCGCTAGGGCGGCTCCTGTTGTTGCAGCCCCGGGCGTCTGAGGCGCGGGCGTGCCGCCGCGACTCACCCACCACGCCCCCTCCTCCCGCACCACGATGGCGACGACGTCGCCATCGATGGACCGGTTGGCGCCCACCGCACCACGCACCATGATGTCGGCGGGGAGGCTGGGCAGGGTCACGTACGCGACGTCCCGCCTGCCCGTCGCGGGCGCGCGCAGGGTGCCCGCAAACGCGGTGCCGGCGGCCAGGGCAGCGGTGACGTCGGTGGCAGGCCAGTGCGGCTTGAACCGGGGGCGGCGGGAGGAGGAGGGCGTGGGCGCGGGCGACGCGCGCGATGGGAGTGTCGTCGTCATGCGCGGGGGCGCGGGGGAGGCGCGGGACGCGCCCGACGCCCGCCGTCCAACCCTGGAACTGCTGACACTTCCATCGAACGGCACCGCGTGGCTGGACGCGGGCGTGACAGCGGGCGACAGCTCGCGCAACGGGGCCATGCCGGCATCTGAGGTGGGGGCCGCCCACCAGCCGGCGCTGGTGGCGCTGGCGGGGGTGCGGGGTTTGGAGGGACGGCGGGTCGTGGTGGTGGTGGCAAAGCCGGGGGGTGGGGCGTCGTCGTGGCTGACGGCGCGCGCGCCTCGCGGCGCGCGCGGTTCGCGGCGGGCAAAGCCGGGCGGGGCGTCATCGTGAGGGGAGGCCATGGTGTGTATGTGTTTGAAGGCTTGTGGAGAGGAAGGGAACAGGGCGCGCCTGGTCTTCCTTTCCTCCTCTCTGCGCTCGAGAGAGGGGCGGTCGAGAGTTGTGAGGCTGTCTGTGCTCAGCGTCTCACCCCGCAGCGCGCGGTCAGACGGTCACTCGTTTCGCCGCTCTTTTTATTTATTATTATTATTTTTTTTCGCTCTTTGGGCCTTGGGCGCGGTGTTGCTCTGCCCCCTTCCCCCCGCATCGTGAAAGCCCCAGAGTGCGGTCTGAGCCACGTCCACGACACCGCCTTTTCTGCCCTTTTTCCCCACGCGTCGGTCCCCAGACGCCCCACGCCTGGGCGCTCGCGCCCGCTGCCTTCCCGCCCTCTCGTCCCGCGTCGACCCTGCCTCGGCCGCGGCGCCAACGCACACAGGTACGACACACGGCACACAGGAGGTGTTGGCACCGGGCATGGAAGGCAGGCCCCAGCAGAGGCAGGGCGCGGCACACGTTTTTTTTTGTTTCCGCATTGGCTCGCTGCGACGTCGCAGCCAGTGGGGTGCGCTTTTTCCCCTCCCACCCTCTTCCGCCCACGCACGCGCCCACGCTCCCGCACGTGGCCTTCACTGCTGACTTCAACTGGCTGCTGGGAGGGGCGGACGCCGCAGTTGGCCGGTGGGCTGGTGGGCAGCGCTGGTTTGTCACCTTAGTTTTTCGACCGTCGGAACCAAAAAAACGCTGCATGGAGCAAAAACCCACGTGCACGCGACCTAACCCGCCCTCCCGCCCTTTTTCCACCCTCTCCACAGCCCTCCCTCCCAGCCACAAGCCGCGAAAACAAGATCGGCACTTGAAAGTCTTAGCCTTTTTCAAAAACATGGGCGACTGGCAAGCCCCCCCCCCCGGCTCCACCGTCGCCTCGGTCGCGGCCGCGGCCGCCGCGGCCGCCGCCGCCGCCAGCCTCTCCCCCCGCGCCCTGGCGGCCGCCCTGGCCGGCACCGCCCCCCCCCCCTGCTCCGGTGGCGGCGGTGCCCTGTCCCCCCCCCACGGCTCTTCATCCGACGGCCTGCCCGCGTTAGCCGACGCCCTGTCCCTGGACGCCCCCCCGGCGCCCGTCCCTTTGCGCCCTCCCCCGCGCCCCTTGCCCAACGACATTCCGTCTTTGCAAACGCGCGTGCTGGAGCTGGAGGCGGAGGCGACCCGGCTGGCGACGACGCTGGCTCATTATCGGCAGAATGCTGCGCAAGTGCAGGTGCGCGATTGGGTTGGTTTTTGTCTGTTTTTGGCGCGGGTTTCGCGCGTGAGCACAACGACAGAGGGAGAGAGAGTGTGTGTGTGCAGCCACGACCCCAACCACGCCCTTGAATCCCCTTACACCAGGCGCGCTACCAACTCTTCAACCCCGACATCGCGCGCCCTGCGCGCCGCGTCTACGTCGGCGGCCTCCCCCCCGCCACCACGGACGCCGACCTCAGGGCGGCTGTCAACTCGTTGCTGGCGCTGGCGGGCGGGACGGTGGGGCCTGGAGCGCCGGTCACCGCTGCCAAAGTCTACCCCGACCGCGGCTACGCGTTTCTCGAGCTGCGCTCCGTCGAGGAAGCTTCCAACGCGCTCGCCCTGGACGGCGTCCCCTTTCGCGAGGGGCGGCTGCGCGTGCGCCGCCCCAACAACTATGATGCGGCGGCGGCCGCGCTGCTGGGGCCGACGGATCCTGATCCCGGGGTGGACGCGGCCGGACTGGGCGCCGTGCGCACGACCGTCCCAGACGGCCCGCACAAAGTCTTTGTCGGTGGCCTCCCCTGCGACTGGGACGCCGGCCGCGTCAAAGCGCTGCTCGCCCCCTACGGCCGCCTGGCTGCCTTCAACCTGGTCATGGACGCTGCCACCGGCAACTCACGTGGCTACGCGTTCTGCGAGTTTGGCGACGCGGGGGCGGCCGACTACGCCATCGCGTCCCTCCACGGCTCCGCCGTCGGCCCCCGCCTCCTGACCGTCAAGCGCGCGCTGGAGCCGCCGATGTGATGCATGGGAACGCTGTGGTGGTGGTCTTTGGTTTGCTTGTGGGGCAAGAGAGAGGGAATGTTTTTTTTTGTGTGCAGTGGGAGGGGGTGGCGCGAACACACCGAGGACGCGTTGTTTCGTGCCGCCCCCTCTTCTTCACCACCTTCCCTCTTTTTTTCGTCGCCCGTTTTTTTCTTTTCTTTTCGACACCCCACCCCACTGTTCGCAAAGAAAGCGCGCGGCACCACACGCCAAGACCACCACCACCCCACTGTTCGCAAAGAAAGCGCGCGGCACCACACGCCAAGACCACCACCACTGGCCGACCCTGTGTTGCCGTTTTTTTTTTTTGGGGGGGGTGCCGTGCATCGCTATGCCGAGACGCGGCGCCCCCCCCCCCCCCCCCCCTGTTTTTTCCAGCGTGCCTTTCGAGGAGGGTTTCACCCATGTTTCTTCGCCACCTTTTCCCTCCACACCCTTTGCAGCCTGCCACACGCCTCGACAAGACGGCACCCGCGCAGCCGACACACACTCCGTTTTTTTTCGTGTTGTGTTCGCCGCCCCCTCGTCCTTTTTTTGGTCACGCCTCGTCCTTCCCTCCCTGCCGCCCCCTCCCCCTCCCCTTGGCCTCCACCCCCATGCCTGTCACCCCCTCTTTTTTAACCACACAGTCCCCTAGGCGAGGCCACCTCTCATGGTGCACCACCTCTCCCACCCCACTCCCCCACACAAGATCTTTTGAAGTTTCCACCCCCCTCCCCTGTTTGCACACACTCTTTCCTCAACCTCGCACCCCCCCCCTTCCTTTGCGTCAACCCTGTGGTTGATCATGTGCCGCACAACACCCCTCCCTTGCCCCCCATTCCTTTCTTTCAAAAACACCGACTTCTTTTTTGTGACGCCCCTTTTCCCCCCCCTCTTTTGTCCCCTCGACTTGCTTCCCACCCCCCCTTTTTTTCGCTCCCCACCCGCATGCAAACAAAAGTCATGGGCCGAATGTCTTGTTTTCTTCACAGAAAAAAAAATCCAACGTGAGAGTGGGAGAGAGGGGGACGAAACATGATTGCACAATGAAAAAAAAAAAACACACCACGCCAAAGAAAAAGGGGGGAGAAAAAGAAGCGCCACACAGCACGGTGTCGCGCGTGGCACAACACAACACTCACACATACACTCAACCCGCACACGTTTTGTCAGCGTGTTGTGGGGGGGAAAAAGGGAGGGGGGGGGGGGGGGGTCACGTTTTTTTTTTTTTTTTTCACTCGCTCGCCTCTCTTTCAAGCGCCGCGCCGCGGCAGCGGCCAAAGCGCGGGTGTCCTGCCCGCATACTCGCTCCACCCCGCCAACCCCTCCATGCGCTTGCCCTGGTCCTCTACCTTGCGCGCGGAGTCGGTGATGAGGATGGAGATGAGGGCGGCGACGCCGACCGCGCCTGCGACAGCGAGCAGGGGGTGAGTCACCAGCGACGGGGCGCCCGCCAGGGCGGTGCCCGCCCAGAAGATGGCTTCACCCAGCAGGTTGGGCTGCCGGCAGATGCGGTAGACGCAGCCAGAGGAGAAGCTGTGAGGGGAGGGGGAGAGAGGAGGATGGGTGGGGGTTGGTGTCGTTTCGGGCGTTCACTCTTTCTCTCCTCCCCCCACCTTCCTCTCCTCTCACTCACCCGCGAGGATTGCGCCACTTGTCCACCGCTTTGCAGATGTCGGCCGTCACCTCCAGCCACAGGCCGGCCCACGCGAGGCCGTGCGCGGCGCCCCCGCCGAATCGTTTTCAATTACGTTGGCCGCGGGAGGGGCGTCCCCGGCTGAGCCGGCGCCGCTGTCCAACCTGTGTGCGCAGACACCCCCCCGCGCGGCAGACGGCGACGCGGCCGCCGCCGATGGGGGCGCCCTGTTCGCGTCCCCGCCGGAGGGCGGGTCGTGCACCCTGGCCGTGCGCACGACGGATGGACGCTGTGCATACGCTACCGTGGTGTCTGCCACGGCGGCCGCGCCGCCCCCCGCGCCGGGGGCGCTGCCGCCCGTGGCGCCGCCGCCGCCGCCAGCGCCTGTCGAGCCCGCCGAGCCTGCCGAGTCTGCCCAACCGCCCGCACCGCCGCGCACGGAGGCGTTGGGAGGGGGTGGCAAGCCAGCGACGGCGGTGGTGGGGCGTGGGGTTGCGGCGCCGCCGCCTCCGCCGCCCCCGCCCCCGCCCCCGCCGCCGCCGCCGCCGCCTCCCCCGCCGCACCATTCGCGCGCGGGAAGGTGAAGGTGCAGAGTATGTGTGTTGTGTTCGTGGAGCCCTGTGTTTTTTTGTTGTTTCATGTTCGAAAAAAATAGCACGAGGCTTTGAGGGGTGTGTGTGTTTGTGTCGCCCCCCCCTCTTTTCCACCCCCCTGCGTTTTGTGTCCCGTTCATCCCATGTCCCCTGTGATCAAAGAAAAGGTTCAAAGAAAAGCGCCAGTGGGCACTTTTGGTACAATGCTAACAGAGGGAAGAGCAAGAAAAAAACGCGGTTGAAACGTTTTTGACCGGGACACAAAAACCACAGACCCCCCCCCCTGATCTCTCCCTCTCCCTCCCTCCCTCGACGGCAGCGCCCCCCGAATCCAAAACTAATCCGCGCCCAGCAGATCATCCATCACGCCCGGCGTGCCCACCGCGGGTGTGCCCACACTCTCCACCGCCGCCGCCCTCGCCCACCGCCCGCCGTGCGCCAGCACCGACGCCCGCACGTCGCCGCGCGTGCCCTTGACCGCGGTGATGACGACGGGGATGGGGGTCAACAGGGTGAGGGGCAGGGGCAGGGGGGCGGGGGCCAGGTTGTCTGGGTTGTGGAGGCGGCGTGGGGGGGGCGAGGCGTCGGCAGCGTCGCCGCGCCCCCCCCCACCTTCCTTTGGTGTCAACGTCAACACTCTGCCCTCCGCATCCCACGCACCCGCCACGTCATCCTGCTCCTCCACACTGATGCGAACGTCCACCCCCAGGGCGGGCACGTGGATGTCGAAGAAGCGGGCGCCCCCGACCGACGTGACGACGGCGACCGCGGCGCGCGGCACCTCGGACAGCATGGCCGCCAGGAACAGGCGCCCGCTGGCATCCTGCACGGACTTGGCGGCCGCCTTGCGCTCGTTGCAGTGTGCGGCGGCTTCTGCGACGGCGTCGGGGGGTGGGATGCCGTGCTCCGTGAGGATCGACGGAGGGACGATCGAAACTGCGCCCCCCTCCCCTCCTCCTCCTCCCGCCACCAGCGTCGCCGCCAGCATCCTGTGCACCAGCACGTCTGGATACCGCCGAATGGGGGACGTGAAGTGGGTGTACAGGCGGACGGCGAGGGCGTAGTGGGCGCAGGCGGAGCCAACAGCGTCGGTGGTCGGGTGGTCATTGTCGCCGCCGCCAGTCGCGGCCGCGCCGTCGTCGCCACGACCACTACCCTCCCTCTTCCTCCCACCCCGCACCTCCCCCGCGCACACGTACGCCGCCACCTGCATGGGTTTGGTGCACATCAGCGTCAGGGCGGCGCCCCGGGCGGCGGCGGTGGCGATCGCCACCGCATCGCCCCCCGCCGCGGCCACCATCGCCGCGCGCGCGACCGACAGCGACGCGCGCAGCGCGCCCGCGCTGCCTGTGTCCACCTCCACCCCGGTCGCCGCCGCCACTGCGGCCGCCAGTTCGTCCAGCTTGCGTTGCGAGGGGGGCGGGTGGCGGCGCAGCAGGGCGACGGAGGGCGTCGCGGCAGCCAGGCGGCGCGCGGCGCACTCGTTGGCGAGCAGCATGCACTCTTCAACCAACTGGTTGGCGGCCTGGTGTTCGTGCGGCGTAGCCGCCAGAGGCGCCCCAGTCGTCGGACACAATGTGAACACGAGCTTGGTGTTGTCGAGGCGGAGGGCGCCCGCCGCAAAGCGTGCGGCGCGGCGGGCAGAGGCAAGGGTCCACAGCGCGCGCGTGTCGGCCGCCAACTCACGCCAGCCCGCGCGGGGGGGGGGCAGGCCGCTGGGCGCGCGCGTGGCGCGGGCGGCGTAGGCGGCTTCACCGGCGGCCGCGGCGGCGGCCAGGTCGGGGGCGTCGAGCATGGTCTGTGGTGGGGGGAAAGAGAGAAAAGTGATGTCATAAAAAGGAAAAAAAAACGACACACAAACCAAACCTCCCTGCATTCCCTCCCTTTCCCCTCACCTGGGCATCCGAGTACGCCAGCTTGGCCACCGACTGCATGATGGCGCGGTAGAAGACGGGTTGGCCGACGACCCGCCCCTCGCCGTCCAACCACACGTCGACCGAAAATGAAAACCGCTCCACCCCAGGCTCCAGCGAGCACAGCGACTCGCACAGCACGCGGGGCAGCATGGGCACGACCGAGGTGACCAGGTAGACGGAGGTGGCGCGCGCGCGGGCGGCGGCGTCCAGGGGGCCGTTGGGAGGGACAAAGGCTGAAACGTCGGCGATGTGGACGCCGAGGCGGAAAGCCGCACCCGCAGGGGGCGGCACCCCATCCACGCCGGCGGGCACATCCTCCACCCTCTCCAGGCTCAGCGCGTCGTCCAGGTCGCGGGCGGTGGGGGGGTCGATGGAGAAGATGCGGCGGGAGGTGGTGAGGTCGATGCGACCGCGCGACGCCGCGGCGTCACCGCGCGCGCTCCACGGCAGCGCCGGCAGCTCGGCCAACGCCGCCGCCGGAAACTCGCCCGCATCCACGGCGGCAGCGGCCAGCAGGGCGTCGGTTTCGGCGGTGAGGTCGCCGGCGGGGCCCAGGATTGAAGTGACGGTGGCGGGGGGGAGGCCCTCCCCGTGCGGCCACTCTCCATAGCAAGCTAAGAGCAACGTGCGTGGTGCATCAGCCTCGCCTGCGCGAGCTTCGGCCTTCAAGTCTGCGCGTGCCTCGGCCGGCAGGCCGGCGCCACGCACGATGGCGGGGGGGAGGCGGGGGTCGGTCGGGCGCAGGAGGGGGCCGCCGGCCGGCCCCTCCTCCAGCAACCCCACCCACCTCGCCCGCCGGGCGGACGGCGTGATGATTGCGACTACGTCTGCGGTGGCGCGCACGTCGGGACGGGCGGAGAGGCGGGCGGCCAGGGAAGCGAGCGCGCGGCGCGCGGCGCGCGTGGGGGCGGTGGTTGACGCCAGCGTGGCGCCGTCGTCATCGTCATTGCTGCTGCCATCGTCCAGCCGCACAGCAGCCGCAGCAGCAGCCGCCAGATCGGCGTCCGCCGCCGCTAGGGCGGCTCCTGTTGTTGCAGCCCCGGGCGTCTGAGGCGCGGGCGTGCCGCCGCGACTCACCCACCACGCCCCCTCCTCCCGCACCACGATGGCGACGACGTCGCCATCGATGGACCGGTTGGCGCCCACCGCACCACGCACCATGATGTCGGCGGGGAGGCTGGGCAGGGTCACGTACGCGACGTCCCGCCTGCCCGTCGCGGGCGCGCGCAGGGTGCCCGCAAACGCGGTGCCGGCGGCCAGGGCAGCGGTGACGTCGGTGGCAGGCCAGTGCGGCTTGAACCGGGGGCGGCGGGAGGAGGAGGGCGTGGGCGCGGGCGACGCGCGCGATGGGAGTGTCGTCGTCATGCGCGGGGGCGCGGGGGAGGCGCGGGACGCGCCCGACGCCCGCCGTCCAACCCTGGAACTGCTGACACTTCCATCGAACGGCACCGCGTGGCTGGACGCGGGCGTGACAGCGGGCGACAGCTCGCGCAACGGGGCCATGCCGGCATCTGAGGTGGGGGCCGCCCACCAGCCGGCGCTGGTGGCGCTGGCGGGGGTGCGGGGTTTGGAGGGACGGCGGGTCGTGGTGGTGGTGGCAAAGCCGGGGGGTGGGGCGTCGTCGTGGCTGACGGCGCGCGCGCCTCGCGGCGCGCGCGGTTCGCGGCGGGCAAAGCCGGGCGGGGCGTCATCGTGAGGGGAGGCCATGGTGTGTATGTGTTTGAAGGCTTGTGGAGAGGAAGGGAACAGGGCGCGCCTGGTCTTCCTTTCCTCCTCTCTGCGCTCGAGAGAGGGGCGGTCGAGAGTTGTGAGGCTGTCTGTGCTCAGCGTCTCACCCCGCAGCGCGCGGTCAGACGGTCACTCGTTTCGCCGCTCTTTTTATTTATTATTATTATTTTTTTTCGCTCTTTGGGCCTTGGGCGCGGTGTTGCTCTGCCCCCTTCCCCCCGCATCGTGAAAGCCCCAGAGTGCGGTCTGAGCCACGTCCACGACACCGCCTTTTCTGCCCTTTTTCCCCACGCGTCGGTCCCCAGACGCCCCACGCCTGGGCGCTCGCGCCCGCTGCCTTCCCGCCCTCTCGTCCCGCGTCGACCCTGCCTCGGCCGCGGCGCCAACGCACACAGGTACGACACACGGCACACAGGAGGTGTTGGCACCGGGCATGGAAGGCAGGCCCCAGCAGAGGCAGGGCGCGGCACACGTTTTTTTTTGTTTCCGCATTGGCTCGCTGCGACGTCGCAGCCAGTGGGGTGCGCTTTTTCCCCTCCCACCCTCTTCCGCCCACGCACGCGCCCACGCTCCCGCACGTGGCCTTCACTGCTGACTTCAACTGGCTGCTGGGAGGGGCGGACGCCGCAGTTGGCCGGTGGGCTGGTGGGCAGCGCTGGTTTGTCACCTTAGTTTTTCGACCGTCGGAACCAAAAAAACGCTGCATGGAGCAAAAACCCACGTGCACGCGACCTAACCCGCCCTCCCGCCCTTTTTCCACCCTCTCCACAGCCCTCCCTCCCAGCCACAAGCCGCGAAAACAAGATCGGCACTTGAAAGTCTTAGCCTTTTTCAAAAACATGGGCGACTGGCAAGCCCCCCCCCCCGGCTCCACCGTCGCCTCGGTCGCGGCCGCGGCCGCCGCGGCCGCCGCCGCCGCCAGCCTCTCCCCCCGCGCCCTGGCGGCCGCCCTGGCCGGCACCGCCCCCCCCCCCTGCTCCGGTGGCGGCGGTGCCCTGTCCCCCCCCCACGGCTCTTCATCCGACGGCCTGCCCGCGTTAGCCGACGCCCTGTCCCTGGACGCCCCCCCGGCGCCCGTCCCTTTGCGCCCTCCCCCGCGCCCCTTGCCCAACGACATTCCGTCTTTGCAAACGCGCGTGCTGGAGCTGGAGGCGGAGGCGACCCGGCTGGCGACGACGCTGGCTCATTATCGGCAGAATGCTGCGCAAGTGCAGGTGCGCGATTGGGTTGGTTTTTGTCTGTTTTTGGCGCGGGTTTCGCGCGTGAGCACAACGACAGAGGGAGAGAGAGTGTGTGTGTGCAGCCACGACCCCAACCACGCCCTTGAATCCCCTTACACCAGGCGCGCTACCAACTCTTCAACCCCGACATCGCGCGCCCTGCGCGCCGCGTCTACGTCGGCGGCCTCCCCCCCGCCACCACGGACGCCGACCTCAGGGCGGCTGTCAACTCGTTGCTGGCGCTGGCGGGCGGGACGGTGGGGCCTGGAGCGCCGGTCACCGCTGCCAAAGTCTACCCCGACCGCGGCTACGCGTTTCTCGAGCTGCGCTCCGTCGAGGAAGCTTCCAACGCGCTCGCCCTGGACGGCGTCCCCTTTCGCGAGGGGCGGCTGCGCGTGCGCCGCCCCAACAACTATGATGCGGCGGCGGCCGCGCTGCTGGGGCCGACGGATCCTGATCCCGGGGTGGACGCGGCCGGACTGGGCGCCGTGCGCACGACCGTCCCAGACGGCCCGCACAAAGTCTTTGTCGGTGGCCTCCCCTGCGACTGGGACGCCGGCCGCGTCAAAGCGCTGCTCGCCCCCTACGGCCGCCTGGCTGCCTTCAACCTGGTCATGGACGCTGCCACCGGCAACTCACGTGGCTACGCGTTCTGCGAGTTTGGCGACGCGGGGGCGGCCGACTACGCCATCGCGTCCCTCCACGGCTCCGCCGTCGGCCCCCGCCTCCTGACCGTCAAGCGCGCGCTGGAGCCGCCGATGTGATGCATGGGAACGCTGTGGTGGTGGTCTTTGGTTTGCTTGTGGGGCAAGAGAGAGGGAATGTTTTTTTTTGTGTGCAGTGGGAGGGGGTGGCGCGAACACACCGAGGACGCGTTGTTTCGTGCCGCCCCCTCTTCTTCACCACCTTCCCTCTTTTTTTCGTCGCCCGTTTTTTTCTTTTCTTTTCGACACCCCACCCCACTGTTCGCAAAGAAAGCGCGCGGCACCACACGCCAAGACCACCACCACCCCACTGTTCGCAAAGAAAGCGCGCGGCACCACACGCCAAGACCACCACCACTGGCCGACCCTGTGTTGCCGTTTTTTTTTTTTGGGGGGGGTGCCGTGCATCGCTATGCCGAGACGCGGCGCCCCCCCCCCCCCCCCCCCTGTTTTTTCCAGCGTGCCTTTCGAGGAGGGTTTCACCCATGTTTCTTCGCCACCTTTTCCCTCCACACCCTTTGCAGCCTGCCACACGCCTCGACAAGACGGCACCCGCGCAGCCGACACACACTCCGTTTTTTTTCGTGTTGTGTTCGCCGCCCCCTCGTCCTTTTTTTGGTCACGCCTCGTCCTTCCCTCCCTGCCGCCCCCTCCCCCTCCCCTTGGCCTCCACCCCCATGCCTGTCACCCCCTCTTTTTTAACCACACAGTCCCCTAGGCGAGGCCACCTCTCATGGTGCACCACCTCTCCCACCCCACTCCCCCACACAAGATCTTTTGAAGTTTCCACCCCCCTCCCCTGTTTGCACACACTCTTTCCTCAACCTCGCACCCCCCCCCTTCCTTTGCGTCAACCCTGTGGTTGATCATGTGCCGCACAACACCCCTCCCTTGCCCCCCATTCCTTTCTTTCAAAAACACCGACTTCTTTTTTGTGACGCCCCTTTTCCCCCCCCTCTTTTGTCCCCTCGACTTGCTTCCCACCCCCCCTTTTTTTCGCTCCCCACCCGCATGCAAACAAAAGTCATGGGCCGAATGTCTTGTTTTCTTCACAGAAAAAAAAATCCAACGTGAGAGTGGGAGAGAGGGGGACGAAACATGATTGCACAATGAAAAAAAAAAAACACACCACGCCAAAGAAAAAGGGGGGAGAAAAAGAAGCGCCACACAGCACGGTGTCGCGCGTGGCACAACACAACACTCACACATACACTCAACCCGCACACGTTTTGTCAGCGTGTTGTGGGGGGGAAAAAGGGAGGGGGGGGGGGGGGGGTCACGTTTTTTTTTTTTTTTTTCACTCGCTCGCCTCTCTTTCAAGCGCCGCGCCGCGGCAGCGGCCAAAGCGCGGGTGTCCTGCCCGCATACTCGCTCCACCCCGCCAACCCCTCCATGCGCTTGCCCTGGTCCTCTACCTTGCGCGCGGAGTCGGTGATGAGGATGGAGATGAGGGCGGCGACGCCGACCGCGCCTGCGACAGCGAGCAGGGGGTGAGTCACCAGCGACGGGGCGCCCGCCAGGGCGGTGCCCGCCCAGAAGATGGCTTCACCCAGCAGGTTGGGCTGCCGGCAGATGCGGTAGACGCAGCCAGAGGAGAAGCTGTGAGGGGAGGGGGAGAGAGGAGGATGGGTGGGGGTTGGTGTCGTTTCGGGCGTTCACTCTTTCTCTCCTCCCCCCACCTTCCTCTCCTCTCACTCACCCGCGAGGATTGCGCCACTTGTCCACCGCTTTGCAGATGTCGGCCGTCACCTCCAGCCACAGGCCGGCCCACGCGAGGCCGTGCGCGGCGCCCCCGCCGAATCGTTTTCAATTACGTTGGCCGCGGGAGGGGCGTCCCCGGCTGAGCCGGCGCCGCTGTCCAACCTGTGTGCGCAGACACCCCCCCGCGCGGCAGACGGCGACGCGGCCGCCGCCGATGGGGGCGCCCTGTTCGCGTCCCCGCCGGAGGGCGGGTCGTGCACCCTGGCCGTGCGCACGACGGATGGACGCTGTGCATACGCTACCGTGGTGTCTGCCACGGCGGCCGCGCCGCCCCCCGCGCCGGGGGCGCTGCCGCCCGTGGCGCCGCCGCCGCCGCCAGCGCCTGTCGAGCCCGCCGAGCCTGCCGAGTCTGCCCAACCGCCCGCACCGCCGCGCACGGAGGCGTTGGGAGGGGGTGGCAAGCCAGCGACGGCGGTGGTGGGGCGTGGGGTTGCGGCGCCGCCGCCTCCGCCGCCCCCGCCCCCGCCCCCGCCGCCGCCGCCGCCGCCTCCCCCGCCGCACCATTCGCGCGCGGGAAGGTGAAGGTGCAGAGTATGTGTGTTGTGTTCGTGGAGCCCTGTGTTTTTTTGTTGTTTCATGTTCGAAAAAAATAGCACGAGGCTTTGAGGGGTGTGTGTGTTTGTGTCGCCCCCCCCTCTTTTCCACCCCCCTGCGTTTTGTGTCCCGTTCATCCCATGTCCCCTGTGATCAAAGAAAAGGTTCAAAGAAAAGCGCCAGTGGGCACTTTTGGTACAATGCTAACAGAGGGAAGAGCAAGAAAAAAACGCGGTTGAAACGTTTTTGACCGGGACACAAAAACCACAGACCCCCCCCCCTGATCTCTCCCTCTCCCTCCCTCCCTCGACGGCAGCGCCCCCCGAATCCAAAACTAATCCGCGCCCAGCAGATCATCCATCACGCCCGGCGTGCCCACCGCGGGTGTGCCCACACTCTCCACCGCCGCCGCCCTCGCCCACCGCCCGCCGTGCGCCAGCACCGACGCCCGCACGTCGCCGCGCGTGCCCTTGACCGCGGTGATGACGACGGGGATGGGGGTCAACAGGGTGAGGGGCAGGGGCAGGGGGGCGGGGGCCAGGTTGTCTGGGTTGTGGAGGCGGCGTGGGGGGGGCGAGGCGTCGGCAGCGTCGCCGCGCCCCCCCCCACCTTCCTTTGGTGTCAACGTCAACACTCTGCCCTCCGCATCCCACGCACCCGCCACGTCATCCTGCTCCTCCACACTGATGCGAACGTCCACCCCCAGGGCGGGCACGTGGATGTCGAAGAAGCGGGCGCCCCCGACCGACGTGACGACGGCGACCGCGGCGCGCGGCACCTCGGACAGCATGGCCGCCAGGAACAGGCGCCCGCTGGCATCCTGCACGGACTTGGCGGCCGCCTTGCGCTCGTTGCAGTGTGCGGCGGCTTCTGCGACGGCGTCGGGGGGTGGGATGCCGTGCTCCGTGAGGATCGACGGAGGGACGATCGAAACTGCGCCCCCCTCCCCTCCTCCTCCTCCCGCCACCAGCGTCGCCGCCAGCATCCTGTGCACCAGCACGTCTGGATACCGCCGAATGGGGGACGTGAAGTGGGTGTACAGGCGGACGGCGAGGGCGTAGTGGGCGCAGGCGGAGCCAACAGCGTCGGTGGTCGGGTGGTCATTGTCGCCGCCGCCAGTCGCGGCCGCGCCGTCGTCGCCACGACCACTACCCTCCCTCTTCCTCCCACCCCGCACCTCCCCCGCGCACACGTACGCCGCCACCTGCATGGGTTTGGTGCACATCAGCGTCAGGGCGGCGCCCCGGGCGGCGGCGGTGGCGATCGCCACCGCATCGCCCCCCGCCGCGGCCACCATCGCCGCGCGCGCGACCGACAGCGACGCGCGCAGCGCGCCCGCGCTGCCTGTGTCCACCTCCACCCCGGTCGCCGCCGCCACTGCGGCCGCCAGTTCGTCCAGCTTGCGTTGCGAGGGGGGCGGGTGGCGGCGCAGCAGGGCGACGGAGGGCGTCGCGGCAGCCAGGCGGCGCGCGGCGCACTCGTTGGCGAGCAGCATGCACTCTTCAACCAACTGGTTGGCGGCCTGGTGTTCGTGCGGCGTAGCCGCCAGAGGCGCCCCAGTCGTCGGACACAATGTGAACACGAGCTTGGTGTTGTCGAGGCGGAGGGCGCCCGCCGCAAAGCGTGCGGCGCGGCGGGCAGAGGCAAGGGTCCACAGCGCGCGCGTGTCGGCCGCCAACTCACGCCAGCCCGCGCGGGGGGGGGGCAGGCCGCTGGGCGCGCGCGTGGCGCGGGCGGCGTAGGCGGCTTCACCGGCGGCCGCGGCGGCGGCCAGGTCGGGGGCGTCGAGCATGGTCTGTGGTGGGGGGAAAGAGAGAAAAGTGATGTCATAAAAAGGAAAAAAAAACGACACACAAACCAAACCTCCCTGCATTCCCTCCCTTTCCCCTCACCTGGGCATCCGAGTACGCCAGCTTGGCCACCGACTGCATGATGGCGCGGTAGAAGACGGGTTGGCCGACGACCCGCCCCTCGCCGTCCAACCACACGTCGACCGAAAATGAAAACCGCTCCACCCCAGGCTCCAGCGAGCACAGCGACTCGCACAGCACGCGGGGCAGCATGGGCACGACCGAGGTGACCAGGTAGACGGAGGTGGCGCGCGCGCGGGCGGCGGCGTCCAGGGGGCCGTTGGGAGGGACAAAGGCTGAAACGTCGGCGATGTGGACGCCGAGGCGGAAAGCCGCACCCGCAGGGGGCGGCACCCCATCCACGCCGGCGGGCACATCCTCCACCCTCTCCAGGCTCAGCGCGTCGTCCAGGTCGCGGGCGGTGGGGGGGTCGATGGAGAAGATGCGGCGGGAGGTGGTGAGGTCGATGCGACCGCGCGACGCCGCGGCGTCACCGCGCGCGCTCCACGGCAGCGCCGGCAGCTCGGCCAACGCCGCCGCCGGAAACTCGCCCGCATCCACGGCGGCAGCGGCCAGCAGGGCGTCGGTTTCGGCGGTGAGGTCGCCGGCGGGGCCCAGGATTGAAGTGACGGTGGCGGGGGGGAGGCCCTCCCCGTGCGGCCACTCTCCATAGCAAGCTAAGAGCAACGTGCGTGGTGCATCAGCCTCGCCTGCGCGAGCTTCGGCCTTCAAGTCTGCGCGTGCCTCGGCCGGCAGGCCGGCGCCACGCACGATGGCGGGGGGGAGGCGGGGGTCGGTCGGGCGCAGGAGGGGGCCGCCGGCCGGCCCCTCCTCCAGCAACCCCACCCACCTCGCCCGCCGGGCGGACGGCGTGATGATTGCGACTACGTCTGCGGTGGCGCGCACGTCGGGACGGGCGGAGAGGCGGGCGGCCAGGGAAGCGAGCGCGCGGCGCGCGGCGCGCGTGGGGGCGGTGGTTGACGCCAGCGTGGCGCCGTCGTCATCGTCATTGCTGCTGCCATCGTCCAGCCGCACAGCAGCCGCAGCAGCAGCCGCCAGATCGGCGTCCGCCGCCGCTAGGGCGGCTCCTGTTGTTGCAGCCCCGGGCGTCTGAGGCGCGGGCGTGCCGCCGCGACTCACCCACCACGCCCCCTCCTCCCGCACCACGATGGCGACGACGTCGCCATCGATGGACCGGTTGGCGCCCACCGCACCACGCACCATGATGTCGGCGGGGAGGCTGGGCAGGGTCACGTACGCGACGTCCCGCCTGCCCGTCGCGGGCGCGCGCAGGGTGCCCGCAAACGCGGTGCCGGCGGCCAGGGCAGCGGTGACGTCGGTGGCAGGCCAGTGCGGCTTGAACCGGGGGCGGCGGGAGGAGGAGGGCGTGGGCGCGGGCGACGCGCGCGATGGGAGTGTCGTCGTCATGCGCGGGGGCGCGGGGGAGGCGCGGGACGCGCCCGACGCCCGCCGTCCAACCCTGGAACTGCTGACACTTCCATCGAACGGCACCGCGTGGCTGGACGCGGGCGTGACAGCGGGCGACAGCTCGCGCAACGGGGCCATGCCGGCATCTGAGGTGGGGGCCGCCCACCAGCCGGCGCTGGTGGCGCTGGCGGGGGTGCGGGGTTTGGAGGGACGGCGGGTCGTGGTGGTGGTGGCAAAGCCGGGGGGTGGGGCGTCGTCGTGGCTGACGGCGCGCGCGCCTCGCGGCGCGCGCGGTTCGCGGCGGGCAAAGCCGGGCGGGGCGTCATCGTGAGGGGAGGCCATGGTGTGTATGTGTTTGAAGGCTTGTGGAGAGGAAGGGAACAGGGCGCGCCTGGTCTTCCTTTCCTCCTCTCTGCGCTCGAGAGAGGGGCGGTCGAGAGTTGTGAGGCTGTCTGTGCTCAGCGTCTCACCCCGCAGCGCGCGGTCAGACGGTCACTCGTTTCGCCGCTCTTTTTATTTATTATTATTATTTTTTTTCGCTCTTTGGGCCTTGGGCGCGGTGTTGCTCTGCCCCCTTCCCCCCGCATCGTGAAAGCCCCAGAGTGCGGTCTGAGCCACGTCCACGACACCGCCTTTTCTGCCCTTTTTCCCCACGCGTCGGTCCCCAGACGCCCCACGCCTGGGCGCTCGCGCCCGCTGCCTTCCCGCCCTCTCGTCCCGCGTCGACCCTGCCTCGGCCGCGGCGCCAACGCACACAGGTACGACACACGGCACACAGGAGGTGTTGGCACCGGGCATGGAAGGCAGGCCCCAGCAGAGGCAGGGCGCGGCACACGTTTTTTTTTGTTTCCGCATTGGCTCGCTGCGACGTCGCAGCCAGTGGGGTGCGCTTTTTCCCCTCCCACCCTCTTCCGCCCACGCACGCGCCCACGCTCCCGCACGTGGCCTTCACTGCTGACTTCAACTGGCTGCTGGGAGGGGCGGACGCCGCAGTTGGCCGGTGGGCTGGTGGGCAGCGCTGGTTTGTCACCTTAGTTTTTCGACCGTCGGAACCAAAAAAACGCTGCATGGAGCAAAAACCCACGTGCACGCGACCTAACCCGCCCTCCCGCCCTTTTTCCACCCTCTCCACAGCCCTCCCTCCCAGCCACAAGCCGCGAAAACAAGATCGGCACTTGAAAGTCTTAGCCTTTTTCAAAAACATGGGCGACTGGCAAGCCCCCCCCCCCGGCTCCACCGTCGCCTCGGTCGCGGCCGCGGCCGCCGCGGCCGCCGCCGCCGCCAGCCTCTCCCCCCGCGCCCTGGCGGCCGCCCTGGCCGGCACCGCCCCCCCCCCCCTGCTCCGGTGGCGGCGGTGCCCTGTCCCCCCCCCACGGCTCTTCATCCGACGGCCTGCCCGCGTTAGCCGACGCCCTGTCCCTGGACGCCCCCCCGGCGCCCGTCCCTTTGCGCCCTCCCCCGCGCCCCTTGCCCAACGACATTCCGTCTTTGCAAACGCGCGTGCTGGAGCTGGAGGCGGAGGCGACCCGGCTGGCGACGACGCTGGCTCATTATCGGCAGAATGCTGCGCAAGTGCAGGTGCGCGATTGGGTTGGTTTTTGTCTGTTTTTGGCGCGGGTTTCGCGCGTGAGCACAACGACAGAGGGAGAGAGAGTGTGTGTGTGCAGCCACGACCCCAACCACGCCCTTGAATCCCCTTACACCAGGCGCGCTACCAACTCTTCAACCCCGACATCGCGCGCCCTGCGCGCCGCGTCTACGTCGGCGGCCTCCCCCCCGCCACCACGGACGCCGACCTCAGGGCGGCTGTCAACTCGTTGCTGGCGCTGGCGGGCGGGACGGTGGGGCCTGGAGCGCCGGTCACCGCTGCCAAAGTCTACCCCGACCGCGGCTACGCGTTTCTCGAGCTGCGCTCCGTCGAGGAAGCTTCCAACGCGCTCGCCCTGGACGGCGTCCCCTTTCGCGAGGGGCGGCTGCGCGTGCGCCGCCCCAACAACTATGATGCGGCGGCGGCCGCGCTGCTGGGGACGACGGATCCTGATCCCGGGGTGGACGCGGCCGGACTGGGCGCCGTGCGCACGACCGTCCCAGACGGCCCGCACAAAGTCTTTGTCGGTGGCCTCCCCTGCGACTGGGACGCCGGCCGCGTCAAAGCGCTGCTCGCCCCCTACGGCCGCCTGGCTGCCTTCAACCTGGTCATGGACGCTGCCACCGGCAACTCACGTGGCTACGCGTTCTGCGAGTTTGGCGACGCGGGGGCGGCCGACTACGCCATCGCGTCCCTCCACGGCTCCGCCGTCGGCCCCCGCCTCCTGACCGTCAAGCGCGCGCTGGAGCCGCCGATGTGATGCATGGGAACGCTGTGGTGGTGGTCTTTGGTTTGCTTGTGGGGCAAGAGAGAGGGAATGTTTTTTTTTGTGTGCAGTGGGAGGGGGTGGCGCGAACACACCGAGGACGCGTTGTTTCGTGCCGCCCCCTCTTCTTCACCACCTTCCCTCTTTTTTTCGTCGCCCGTTTTTTTCTTTTCTTTTCGACACCCCACCCCACTGTTCGCAAAGAAAGCGCGCGGCACCACACGCCAAGACCACCACCACCCCACTGTTCGCAAAGAAAGCGCGCGGCACCACACGCCAAGACCACCACCACTGGCCGACCCTGTGTTGCCGTTTTTTTTTTTTGGGGGGGGTGCCGTGCATCGCTATGCCGAGACGCGGCGCCCCCCCCCCCCCCCCCCCCTGTTTTTTCCAGCGTGCCTTTCGAGGAGGGTTTCACCCATGTTTCTTCGCCACCTTTTCCCTCCACACCCTTTGCAGCCTGCCACACGCCTCGACAAGACGGCACCCGCGCAGCCGACACACACTCCGTTTTTTTTCGTGTTGTGTTCGCCGCCCCCTCGTCCTTTTTTTGGTCACGCCTCGTCCTTCCCTCCCTGCCGCCCCCTCCCCCTCCCCTTGGCCTCCACCCCCATGCCTGTCACCCCCTCTTTTTTAACCACACAGTCCCCTAGGCGAGGCCACCTCTCATGGTGCACCACCTCTCCCACCCCACTCCCCCACACAAGATCTTTTGAAGTTTCCACCCCCCTCCCCTGTTTGCACACACTCTTTCCTCAACCTCGCACCCCCCCCCTTCCTTTGCGTCAACCCTGTGGTTGATCATGTGCCGCACAACACCCCTCCCTTGCCCCCCATTCCTTTCTTTCAAAAACACCGACTTCTTTTTTGTGACGCCCCTTTTCCCCCCCCTCTTTTGTCCCCTCGACTTGCTTCCCACCCCCCCTTTTTTTCGCTCCCCACCCGCATGCAAACAAAAGTCATGGGCCGAATGTCTTGTTTTCTTCACAGAAAAAAAAATCCAACGTGAGAGTGGGAGAGAGGGGGACGAAACATGATTGCACAATGAAAAAAAAAAAACACACCACGCCAAAGAAAAAGGGGGGAGAAAAAGAAGCGCCACACAGCACGGTGTCGCGCGTGGCACAACACAACACTCACACATACACTCAACCCGCACACGTTTTGTCAGCGTGTTGTGGGGGGGAAAAAGGGAGGGGGGGGGGGGGGGGTCACGTTTTTTTTTTTTTTTTTCACTCGCTCGCCTCTCTTTCAAGCGCCGCGCCGCGGCAGCGGCCAAAGCGCGGGTGTCCTGCCCGCATACTCGCTCCACCCCGCCAACCCCTCCATGCGCTTGCCCTGGTCCTCTACCTTGCGCGCGGAGTCGGTGATGAGGATGGAGATGAGGGCGGCGACGCCGACCGCGCCTGCGACAGCGAGCAGGGGGTGAGTCACCAGCGACGGGGCGCCCGCCAGGGCGGTGCCCGCCCAGAAGATGGCTTCACCCAGCAGGTTGGGCTGCCGGCAGATGCGGTAGACGCAGCCAGAGGAGAAGCTGTGAGGGGAGGGGGAGAGAGGAGGATGGGTGGGGGTTGGTGTCGTTTCGGGCGTTCACTCTTTCTCTCCTCCCCCCACCTTCCTCTCCTCTCACTCACCCGCGAGGATTGCGCCACTTGTCCACCGCTTTGCAGATGTCGGCCGTCACCTCCAGCCACAGGCCGGCCCACGCGAGGCCGTGCGCGGCGCCCCCGCCGAATCGTTTTCAATTACGTTGGCCGCGGGAGGGGCGTCCCCGGCTGAGCCGGCGCCGCTGTCCAACCTGTGTGCGCAGACACCCCCCCGCGCGGCAGACGGCGACGCGGCCGCCGCCGATGGGGGCGCCCTGTTCGCGTCCCCGCCGGAGGGCGGGTCGTGCACCCTGGCCGTGCGCACGACGGATGGACGCTGTGCATACGCTACCGTGGTGTCTGCCACGGCGGCCGCGCCGCCCCCCGCGCCGGGGGCGCTGCCGCCCGTGGCGCCGCCGCCGCCGCCAGCGCCTGTCGAGCCCGCCGAGCCTGCCGAGTCTGCCCAACCGCCCGCACCGCCGCGCACGGAGGCGTTGGGAGGGGGTGGCAAGCCAGCGACGGCGGTGGTGGGGCGTGGGGTTGCGGCGCCGCCGCCTCCGCCGCCCCCGCCCCCGCCCCCGCCGCCGCCGCCGCCGCCTCCCCCGCCGCACCATTCGCGCGCGGGAAGGTGAAGGTGCAGAGTATGTGTGTTGTGTTCGTGGAGCCCTGTGTTTTTTTGTTGTTTCATGTTCGAAAAAAATAGCACGAGGCTTTGAGGTGTGTGTGTGTTTGTGTCGCCCCCCCCTCTTTTCCACCCCCCTGCGTTTTGTGTCCCGTTCATCCCATGTCCCCTGTGATCAAAGAAAAGGTTCAAAGAAAAGCGCCAGTGGGCACTTTTGGTACAATGCTAACAGAGGGAAGAGCAAGAAAAAAACGCGGTTGAAACGTTTTTGACCGGGACACAAAAACCACAGACCCCCCCCCCCTGATCTCTCCCTCTCCCTCCCTCCCTCGACGGCAGCGCCCCCCGAATCCAAAACTAATCCGCGCCCAGCAGATCATCCATCACGCCCGGCGTGCCCACCGCGGGTGTGCCCACACTCTCCACCGCCGCCGCCCTCGCCCACCGCCCGCCGTGCGCCAGCACCGACGCCCGCACGTCGCCGCGCGTGCCCTTGACCGCGGTGATGACGACGGGGATGGGGGTCAACAGGGTGAGGGGCAGGGGCAGGGGGGCGGGGGCCAGGTTGTCTGGGTTGTGGAGGCGGCGTGGGGGGGGCGAGGCGTCGGCAGCGTCGCCGCGCCCCCCCCCACCTTCCTTTGGTGTCAACGTCAACACTCTGCCCTCCGCATCCCACGCACCCGCCACGTCATCCTGCTCCTCCACACTGATGCGAACGTCCACCCCCAGGGCGGGCACGTGGATGTCGAAGAAGCGGGCGCCCCCGACCGACGTGACGACGGCGACCGCGGCGCGCGGCACCTCGGACAGCATGGCCGCCAGGAACAGGCGCCCGCTGGCATCCTGCACGGACTTGGCGGCCGCCTTGCGCTCGTTGCAGTGTGCGGCGGCTTCTGCGACGGCGTCGGGGGGTGGGATGCCGTGCTCCGTGAGGATCGACGGAGGGACGATCGAAACTGCGCCCCCCTCCCCTCCTCCTCCTCCCGCCACCAGCGTCGCCGCCAGCATCCTGTGCACCAGCACGTCTGGATACCGCCGAATGGGGGACGTGAAGTGGGTGTACAGGCGGACGGCGAGGGCGTAGTGGGCGCAGGCGGAGCCAACAGCGTCGGTGGTCGGGTGGTCATTGTCGCCGCCGCCAGTCGCGGCCGCGCCGTCGTCGCCACGACCACTACCCTCCCTCTTCCTCCCACCCCGCACCTCCCCCGCGCACACGTACGCCGCCACCTGCATGGGTTTGGTGCACATCAGCGTCAGGGCGGCGCCCCGGGCGGCGGCGGTGGCGATCGCCACCGCATCGCCCCCCGCCGCGGCCACCATCGCCGCGCGCGCGACCGACAGCGACGCGCGCAGCGCGCCCGCGCTGCCTGTGTCCACCTCCACCCCGGTCGCCGCCGCCACTGCGGCCGCCAGTTCGTCCAGCTTGCGTTGCGAGGGGGGCGGGTGGCGGCGCAGCAGGGCGACGGAGGGCGTCGCGGCAGCCAGGCGGCGCGCGGCGCACTCGTTGGCGAGCAGCATGCACTCTTCAACCAACTGGTTGGCGGCCTGGTGTTCGTGCGGCGTAGCCGCCAGAGGCGCCCCAGTCGTCGGACACAATGTGAACACGAGCTTGGTGTTGTCGAGGCGGAGGGCGCCCGCCGCAAAGCGTGCGGCGCGGCGGGCAGAGGCAAGGGTCCACAGCGCGCGCGTGTCGGCCGCCAACTCACGCCAGCCCGCGCGGGGGGGGGGCAGGCCGCTGGGCGCGCGCGTGGCGCGGGCGGCGTAGGCGGCTTCACCGGCGGCCGCGGCGGCGGCCAGGTCGGGGGCGTCGAGCATGGTCTGTGGTGGGGGGAAAGAGAGAAAAGTGATGTCATAAAAAGGAAAAAAAAACGACACACAAACCAAACCTCCCTGCATTCCCTCCCTTTCCCCTCACCTGGGCATCCGAGTACGCCAGCTTGGCCACCGACTGCATGATGGCGCGGTAGAAGACGGGTTGGCCGACGACCCGCCCCTCGCCGTCCAACCACACGTCGACCGAAAATGAAAACCGCTCCACCCCAGGCTCCAGCGAGCACAGCGACTCGCACAGCACGCGGGGCAGCATGGGCACGACCGAGGTGACCAGGTAGACGGAGGTGGCGCGCGCGCGGGCGGCGGCGTCCAGGGGGCCGTTGGGAGGGACAAAGGCTGAAACGTCGGCGATGTGGACGCCGAGGCGGAAAGCCGCACCCGCAGGGGGCGGCACCCCATCCACGCCGGCGGGCACATCCTCCACCCTCTCCAGGCTCAGCGCGTCGTCCAGGTCGCGGGCGGTGGGGGGGTCGATGGAGAAGATGCGGCGGGAGGTGGTGAGGTCGATGCGACCGCGCGACGCCGCGGCGTCACCGCGCGCGCTCCACGGCAGCGCCGGCAGCTCGGCCAACGCCGCCGCCGGAAACTCGCCCGCATCCACGGCGGCAGCGGCCAGCAGGGCGTCGGTTTCGGCGGTGAGGTCGCCGGCGGGGCCCAGGATTGAAGTGACGGTGGCGGGGGGGAGGCCCTCCCCGTGCGGCCACTCTCCATAGCAAGCTAAGAGCAACGTGCGTGGTGCATCAGCCTCGCCTGCGCGAGCTTCGGCCTTCAAGTCTGCGCGTGCCTCGGCCGGCAGGCCGGCGCCACGCACGATGGCGGGGGGGAGGCGGGGGTCGGTCGGGCGCAGGAGGGGGCCGCCGGCCGGCCCCTCCTCCAGCAACCCCACCCACCTCGCCCGCCGGGCGGACGGCGTGATGATTGCGACTACGTCTGCGGTGGCGCGCACGTCGGGACGGGCGGAGAGGCGGGCGGCCAGGGAAGCGAGCGCGCGGCGCGCGGCGCGCGTGGGGGCGGTGGTTGACGCCAGCGTGGCGCCGTCGTCATCGTCATTGCTGCTGCCATCGTCCAGCCGCACAGCAGCCGCAGCAGCAGCCGCCAGATCGGCGTCCGCCGCCGCTAGGGCGGCTCCTGTTGTTGCAGCCCCGGGCGTCTGAGGCGCGGGCGTGCCGCCGCGACTCACCCACCACGCCCCCTCCTCCCGCACCACGATGGCGACGACGTCGCCATCGATGGACCGGTTGGCGCCCACCGCACCACGCACCATGATGTCGGCGGGGAGGCTGGGCAGGGTCACGTACGCGACGTCCCGCCTGCCCGTCGCGGGCGCGCGCAGGGTGCCCGCAAACGCGGTGCCGGCGGCCAGGGCAGCGGTGACGTCGGTGGCAGGCCAGTGCGGCTTGAACCGGGGGCGGCGGGAGGAGGAGGGCGTGGGCGCGGGCGACGCGCGCGATGGGAGTGTCGTCGTCATGCGCGGGGGCGCGGGGGAGGCGCGGGACGCGCCCGACGCCCGCCGTCCAACCCTGGAACTGCTGACACTTCCATCGAACGGCACCGCGTGGCTGGACGCGGGCGTGACAGCGGGCGACAGCTCGCGCAACGGGGCCATGCCGGCATCTGAGGTGGGGGCCGCCCACCAGCCGGCGCTGGTGGCGCTGGCGGGGGTGCGGGGTTTGGAGGGACGGCGGGTCGTGGTGGTGGTGGCAAAGCCGGGGGGTGGGGCGTCGTCGTGGCTGACGGCGCGCGCGCCTCGCGGCGCGCGCGGTTCGCGGCGGGCAAAGCCGGGCGGGGCGTCATCGTGAGGGGAGGCCATGGTGTGTATGTGTTTGAAGGCTTGTGGAGAGGAAGGGAACAGGGCGCGCCTGGTCTTCCTTTCCTCCTCTCTGCGCTCGAGAGAGGGGCGGTCGAGAGTTGTGAGGCTGTCTGTGCTCAGCGTCTCACCCCGCAGCGCGCGGTCAGACGGTCACTCGTTTCGCCGCTCTTTTTATTTATTATTATTATTTTTTTTCGCTCTTTGGGCCTTGGGCGCGGTGTTGCTCTGCCCCCTTCCCCCCGCATCGTGAAAGCCCCAGAGTGCGGTCTGAGCCACGTCCACGACACCGCCTTTTCTGCCCTTTTTCCCCACGCGTCGGTCCCCAGACGCCCCACGCCTGGGCGCTCGCGCCCGCTGCCTTCCCGCCCTCTCGTCCCGCGTCGACCCTGCCTCGGCCGCGGCGCCAACGCACACAGGTACGACACACGGCACACAGGAGGTGTTGGCACCGGGCATGGAAGGCAGGCCCCAGCAGAGGCAGGGCGCGGCACACGTTTTTTTTTGTTTCCGCATTGGCTCGCTGCGACGTCGCAGCCAGTGGGGTGCGCTTTTTCCCCTCCCACCCTCTTCCGCCCACGCACGCGCCCACGCTCCCGCACGTGGCCTTCACTGCTGACTTCAACTGGCTGCTGGGAGGGGCGGACGCCGCAGTTGGCCGGTGGGCTGGTGGGCAGCGCTGGTTTGTCACCTTAGTTTTTCGACCGTCGGAACCAAAAAAACGCTGCATGGAGCAAAAACCCACGTGCACGCGACCTAACCCGCCCTCCCGCCCTTTTTCCACCCTCTCCACAGCCCTCCCTCCCAGCCACAAGCCGCGAAAACAAGATCGGCACTTGAAAGTCTTAGCCTTTTTCAAAAACATGGGCGACTGGCAAGCCCCCCCCCCCGGCTCCACCGTCGCCTCGGTCGCGGCCGCGGCCGCCGCGGCCGCCGCCGCCGCCAGCCTCTCCCCCCGCGCCCTGGCGGCCGCCCTGGCCGGCACCGCCCCCCCCCCCTGCTCCGGTGGCGGCGGTGCCCTGTCCCCCCCCCACGGCTCTTCATCCGACGGCCTGCCCGCGTTAGCCGACGCCCTGTCCCTGGACGCCCCCCCGGCGCCCGTCCCTTTGCGCCCTCCCCCGCGCCCCTTGCCCAACGACATTCCGTCTTTGCAAACGCGCGTGCTGGAGCTGGAGGCGGAGGCGACCCGGCTGGCGACGACGCTGGCTCATTATCGGCAGAATGCTGCGCAAGTGCAGGTGCGCGATTGGGTTGGTTTTTGTCTGTTTTTGGCGCGGGTTTCGCGCGTGAGCACAACGACAGAGGGAGAGAGAGTGTGTGTGTGCAGCCACGACCCCAACCACGCCCTTGAATCCCCTTACACCAGGCGCGCTACCAACTCTTCAACCCCGACATCGCGCGCCCTGCGCGCCGCGTCTACGTCGGCGGCCTCCCCCCCGCCACCACGGACGCCGACCTCAGGGCGGCTGTCAACTCGTTGCTGGCGCTGGCGGGCGGGACGGTGGGGCCTGGAGCGCCGGTCACCGCTGCCAAAGTCTACCCCGACCGCGGCTACGCGTTTCTCGAGCTGCGCTCCGTCGAGGAAGCTTCCAACGCGCTCGCCCTGGACGGCGTCCCCTTTCGCGAGGGGCGGCTGCGCGTGCGCCGCCCCAACAACTATGATGCGGCGGCGGCCGCGCTGCTGGGGCCGACGGATCCTGATCCCGGGGTGGACGCGGCCGGACTGGGCGCCGTGCGCACGACCGTCCCAGACGGCCCGCACAAAGTCTTTGTCGGTGGCCTCCCCTGCGACTGGGACGCCGGCCGCGTCAAAGCGCTGCTCGCCCCCTACGGCCGCCTGGCTGCCTTCAACCTGGTCATGGACGCTGCCACCGGCAACTCACGTGGCTACGCGTTCTGCGAGTTTGGCGACGCGGGGGCGGCCGACTACGCCATCGCGTCCCTCCACGGCTCCGCCGTCGGCCCCCGCCTCCTGACCGTCAAGCGCGCGCTGGAGCCGCCGATGTGATGCATGGGAACGCTGTGGTGGTGGTCTTTGGTTTGCTTGTGGGGCAAGAGAGAGGGAATGTTTTTTTTTGTGTGCAGTGGGAGGGGGTGGCGCGAACACACCGAGGACGCGTTGTTTCGTGCCGCCCCCTCTTCTTCACCACCTTCCCTCTTTTTTTCGTCGCCCGTTTTTTTCTTTTCTTTTCGACACCCCACCCCACTGTTCGCAAAGAAAGCGCGCGGCACCACACGCCAAGACCACCACCACCCCACTGTTCGCAAAGAAAGCGCGCGGCACCACACGCCAAGACCACCACCACTGGCCGACCCTGTGTTGCCGTTTTTTTTTTTTGGGGGGGGTGCCGTGCATCGCTATGCCGAGACGCGGCGCCCCCCCCCCCCCCCCCCCCTGTTTTTTCCAGCGTGCCTTTCGAGGAGGGTTTCACCCATGTTTCTTCGCCACCTTTTCCCTCCACACCCTTTGCAGCCTGCCACACGCCTCGACAAGACGGCACCCGCGCAGCCGACACACACTCCGTTTTTTTTCGTGTTGTGTTCGCCGCCCCCTCGTCCTTTTTTTGGTCACGCCTCGTCCTTCCCTCCCTGCCGCCCCCTCCCCCTCCCCTTGGCCTCCACCCCCATGCCTGTCACCCCCTCTTTTTTAACCACACAGTCCCCTAGGCGAGGCCACCTCTCATGGTGCACCACCTCTCCCACCCCACTCCCCCACACAAGATCTTTTGAAGTTTTCACCCCCCTCCCCTGTTTGCACACACTCTTTCCTCAACCTCGCACACCCCCCCTTCCTTTGCGTCAACCCTGTGGTTGATCATGTGCCGCACAACACCCCTCCCTTGCCCCCCATTCCTTTCTTTCAAAAACACCGACTTCTTTTTTGTGACGCCCCTTTTCCCCCCCCTCTTTTGTCCCCTCGACTTGCTTCCCACCCCCCCTTTTTTTCGCTCCCCACCCGCATGCAAACAAAAGTCATGGGCCGAATGTCTTGTTTTCTTCACAGAAAAAAAAATCCAACGTGAGAGTGGGAGAGAGGGGGACGAAACATGATTGCACAATGAAAAAAAAAAAACACACCACGCCAAAGAAAAAGGGGGGAGAAAAAGAAGCGCCACACAGCACGGTGTCGCGCGTGGCACAACACAACACTCACACATACACTCAACCCGCACACGTTTTGTCAGCGTGTTGTGGGGGGGAAAAAGGGAGGGGGGGGGGGGGGGGTCACGTTTTTTTTTTTTTTTTTCACTCGCTCGCCTCTCTTTCAAGCGCCGCGCCGCGGCAGCGGCCAAAGCGCGGGTGTCCTGCCCGCATACTCGCTCCACCCCGCCAACCCCTCCATGCGCTTGCCCTGGTCCTCTACCTTGCGCGCGGAGTCGGTGATGAGGATGGAGATGAGGGCGGCGACGCCGACCGCGCCTGCGACAGCGAGCAGGGGGTGAGTCACCAGCGACGGGGCGCCCGCCAGGGCGGTGCCCGCCCAGAAGATGGCTTCACCCAGCAGGTTGGGCTGCCGGCAGATGCGGTAGACGCAGCCAGAGGAGAAGCTGTGAGGGGAGGGGGAGAGAGGAGGATGGGTGGGGGTTGGTGTCGTTTCGGGCGTTCACTCTTTCTCTCCTCCCCCCACCTTCCTCTCCTCTCACTCACCCGCGAGGATTGCGCCACTTGTCCACCGCTTTGCAGATGTCGGCCGTCACCTCCAGCCACAGGCCGGCCCACGCGATGGCCACGCCGGCGCGGGAGAGGCGGTCAGAGGGGGAACCCGGGGCGGGGGCGGACGGCGCGGCGGCGAGGGCCCAGGTTGGAACGAACATGGCCACGTAGAGAGAGACAACGGACGCCCATATGACCAGCTTGTTGATCAGGGTGAGGCGGGAGGCTTTGCGGTCGATGCCCTGGCGTTTGTGGCTGAGGGAGGGAAGGGTGGGTGAGCGTGGGTGAGGGTGGGGGGGGGTGGGGGCGCTGGAAACATAAAAAACCTCGACTCTTCCCTCCCCTCCTTCCATCCCTCCACTCACCGGTACGTCGCCAGCAGCAGGTCCCTCGCCAGCAGGAAGCCCGCCATCCACACGCCGTGCGCGGCAAACGCGCCCAGCGCGCAGCGCGCGAGGGGGGTCACCCCGCGCGCGGCCAGGGCGCGGGAGGCGACGACAACTTGCAGGATGCAGGCGAGGCCATAGCCTGGTTGGTTGGTGTGTGTGTGTGGGAGGAAGGGCAAGGTTGGGTTGGATTTTTCCCCAGGCGCGCTCTGTTTCGCCGACGTCAGCATGTGGGGGCGTCGTCGTTTATTTTTCTCTCTCGCGCGCTCTTCCTCCCCCGCGCGCTCTTGCCCTCCCACCCCTTCCCCCCACAACACACACTCACCCACAGAGATGAACCACACGGGGCGCACAAAGCCCAGGGCGGACCCCGCGAAGGATGCGGCCACGAGTGCGGGCAGCACCTCCGTGAACGCGACGGGGGGGGGAAGGGCGGGCGGGGCAGCCCCGAACAGGCTTTTGAGGAAGGCGGCCATGACGGAGAGAGAGGAAGGAGAGAGCGAGAGAGGGAGGAAATTTCGGCGGGGGAGGAGAAAGCAAACGGGGACGAGATGTGAACACACCCGCAAAATTGTTTTTCTCAGCGTTTTGATGGCGCCCCCGCTCGTCTCCGAACCCGCCTACCCGCTGTGGGCCCTGCCTGCAGCCGCTCTCACTGCTGGCGCCTGGGCGGCCGCCCTGCCCGGCTCCCCCGCCGTCGCTCTCGCCGGCGCGGCCGCGTCGGGCGGCAATGCGGGCACAGCGCTGGCCATCGTGCTGGCGGGCGATGCCGTGTTTGGTTTATCCATAGCCGCTTTCTACGCTCTCGCCTCTGTCTACGGAGCCCGCCGCCACCCGGCGGGCGGCGTCAAAACCTACACCGGCCCCTGGCGCGACGCGAAAGGCACCCCCCACCCCCCCTCCTGCTTTGCTCCCGGCTACCTGTTGGTCGCGTTGACGGTCGCCGCCCTGGTGCCAGCGGGCGGGCTGGCGTGGGAGGTCGTGAAGACGGGGGGCGGGTTGAGGCAAGGGGCGGCGGCAACGTCCATCGCGCTGCTGCCTTATTTGTCCCTCTGGGCGTGGCAGTGGTGCCTGGAGATGCGGCTGCTGAGGCGTGAGTGTCGTGGTTTGGTTGTGTGTGTGTTGTGTTTGGGTGGGAGGGGGGCGGCCACTCACAAGAGATCGCCACGCCCCAAACCAACCCTCCTTCCTTTCCTCCCACCCCACTCACTCAGACTCGGTCCTGGCCCCCACCATCCCGCTCGCCTTCTCCATCTACCGCCCCTGGCAACTCAACCGGGGGGCGGGGCTGGCGGCGGCGTGCGCGTCCGCCACCCGGGTGGCTGACTTGTTGCCTCCGCGCTGGCTGGCGACCGGACTGAGGCTTCTCTGCCTCTTCTGGACGTTTGACACGGCCGCCCTGCTGGTGTGGCTGCCGTGGACGTATGGGTGGCAAACGCAGAGAGGGTGAAAAAATGGGATTTGTGTGTAGAAAAAAGGGGGTTTCAAGGCAAAAAGAACACTCCATCTCCTTTCCATCACTTCTCAACCAGGGCACTTCCCGCCTCCTCCCGCGCCGCCACAGCCGCCGCTAGGGGGGCCAACTCGCGCGGCATCAGTGCAGACAGTTTGGGCGGCGTGCAAAAGCCTGCCACACCGGCTGCCAGTGGTGCCAGGGGCCCCGCGCGCTCCATGGCCACCTCCACCCCGGGAGGCCCCCTGTACTGCAGCCGAGGCGGCGCCACATTCATCCTCCTCGCCGCCACCACGCGCGCCGCGTCCGTGGGGCGGGGCAGGGGGGCGGGCACGGGCCTCGCGACGCGCGCGCCGCCGCGGTCGCTCACGCGCCGCGCGCGCGCGCGGCCGCGGCGGCCGCGCGCGCTGACGCCAGCGCGGCAGTGCGTTCCGCCTCCGCAGCCCGGGCTTCAGCAGCAGCAGCACGGGCCAACGCAGCGTCGACAGTGCGGCTGGGGACGGCTGAAAGGGCGCCACCGTCGACAGCGGCTTCGACCGCGGTTTGCAGGTCGGCCAACTGCGCCGCGATCATGTCCCTCTCCGCCAGCGCCCTCGCTGCCGCTGCATCGGCGTCCGCCGCCCGCGTCGTCGCAGCCGCCGCCTCTTGAGCCGCCACGACCGCCGCGGTGCGGGCCAGGGCGGCGGCCGCGCGGTCGCGCTCTGCGTCGGCGCGCGCGGCGGCCGTCGCGTCCGCGACCGCGCGCTCGCTTTCGTGCCGCAGGGCGGCCAGGGCGGCTGCCAGCTCGGAGGAGGTGACGCCAGGGGACCGTTTCATCTGAGGCGACGGCGTGGAGGCTGAAGAAGCGCCTGCCGGTGACGCCGACGCGGTGCGCTGCTCCCACACGCGGGCAGCCGCACCAACCGTTTGGCGCGGAGGTGCGACCACCAGCGCCCCCTGTGCCTTCGCCAGGGCGCCCTCCTCCTCCACCGCGGCCGCCCGGGCTTCGCCTGCGTCAGCACGTTGCACCGCGGCCGCGTCGGCGGCCGAAGCAGCAACATCAGCCCGCAGCGCGGCCGACGCCGCCCTCTCCGCCGCGGCCGCGTCCCGCGCTGCAGCCGCCGCCGATTCAGCGGCCGCCGCCGTGGCGCGCGCCGACACGGCGGCGCGTTGAGCGTCGTCGCGCTCAGCGACGGCGGCCGCGGCGGCCGCGCGCGCGTTCTCGGCTGCCGCCTCTGCCTCCACCACGCGCGTCCTCAGACCCGCGTTGTCCGCCGCCACCCCATCCGCCCGGGCCCGGGTGTCGGTGACGGCGGCTTGGAGTTGGTCCAGGGCGGTTTGAAGGCGGGCCAGCTTGGCGTCACGGGCGGCCAGCGCGGAGGCTGTGTCTGCGCGCTCCTTAGCCAGTGTGGCCGCGGCCTCTGCCCGCTCCTTGGCCAGCACGGCCGCCGAGTCACCCGCTTCCTCTAACAGAGCGACTGCAGCCTCCCGCCTGGCAGCCTCCGCGTCGCACCTTGCCGCGTCCGCGTCTGCGCGCGCGGCGGACGCTTCCGCCGCTGCGGCGGCCGCGTCGCCTGTCGCAGCAGTCGCCTGCGCCTGAGCCGCCTCCAGCCGTGCTTTTACAGCTCTCAGCTCATTCTTGAGCTTTGCGCACTCCCCCGTCGCCGCCCGGGTGGCTGCCTGTGCGGCCGCCAGCTGGGCGGCCGCGTCGTCGGCGTCGGCGGCCGCGCGCTCCGCCGCCGCCTCTGTGGCCGCGCGCAAGGACACCAGCACCGCTTCCCGGTCAGCCAACGCCGCCGTCAGTCTCGCCACCGTGGCGCGCAGGGTGGCAGCCTCCTCATCGGTGGCGGAGGTGGGCGGCACGACGGCCCCCGTCCCGCCCGCCGCCTCCACCGCCGCCACGGCGGCCGAGTCGGCGCGTGCGACTGCCAGCTCGCGTCTCGCGGCCGCCAGCTCGGCGGCCGCCGCGTCCCGGGCGCGGTGGGCGGCGGCGGCCTCGCCGCGCGCGGCGCGCGCGTCAGCACGCGCGGCAGCTAGCTCTGCGCTGGCGAGGCGGGCTGCGTCGGCGGCTGCGTCTGCAGCCATGGCGCGCCCGAGCTCAGCGGCCGAGGTCAACGCCGAGGCCGCCGCGGGGCGGGTGGCGGCGGTGGACGCGGGGCGCGCGTCGTGCAGCGCGGCGCGGCGCGTGCCACGCGCGTCCAACGACGCGCCCAAGGCGGACGCTGCCGCCCGCTCGCGGCCCAACGCTGCCGCTGCCTGAGCCGCGCGCCGGGGGCCGGAGCGGGGGGGAGGCTGGGCCGCGCGCACGGGCGACAGGGCACGCACCGGTGACGTCGTCGCGGCGGCGGCGGGGGACGCGAAATGCTGCGCGCCCGCGTCCGCATTGATAAACAGGCGGCGCCCGGTGGTGGACTGTGAGGTGAGAGAAGGGGGGAGATGGGGCGGTTACGGAGGTTTGTTGGGTGGCATGCGGCGGTGTTGCGCGCGCTTCGCATGTGGCTACTCGCCCCGCCGCCACGCCCTCTCCTCCCCTCCTACCACCTCCTCTCTCCTCTCACGCACCTTGGCCGAAGACAGCGCCTCCCGCGGCGCCGCATTCTCGCCGCCATCCCGCGGGCTGGGGTCCCCGCCGCCGCTGCGGCGCGCGCGCCACGCGCCCGCGGCCGCGCGCAGGGCGGCCACGCCGCCACTGCCCGACCCTCCGCGCTGTTTGGAAGCGCTTGGGGGCAGAGGCGGCCATTCCTCGCTGGGCTGGGGCGAATGGTGAAGCATTTTGGCGTGTTTTTGGGGAGAACTGAGTGAAACAAAAAACGGCTCTCACCACTCTTTCACACGACACTCCCCTCCTCCCTCAACCTGGCCACTTCAGCCTCACTGAATCCTACCTCCGCCAGCACGGCGTCCGTGTGGGCGCCCAGGGCGGGCCCCGCCCACGTGGTGCGGCCAGGCGTGCCTGTGAGTCGGGGCGCAAACTCGGGCAGGGTCGCCGCTGGCCCTCCCCCCGGCGGCGCGTGCTTGCCAAACAACCCCCGCGCAGCCGCCTGGGCAGACGCCATGATGTCGGAGACGCGAGAAATGGGACCAGCCGGCACACGGGCGGCGTTGAGCGTGGCCACGACGTCGGTGAGTGGGCGCGCGGCCACCCACTCTGCGATCGCGCCCATGATCTCGCCCTCCGCCGCCACACGGTCTGTGTTGGTCGCGTAGCGTGGGTTGGCCGCCCCAATGTCAGGCCGCCCGATGGCGGCCATGAGGCGGCTGTAGACTGTGGGAGGGTGTGGGGTTTGGGAGGGTGAAAGTTTTTTGTTTAGCTTGCTTTCGCGTCACCCACCCACACTCACACACTCTCTCAGTCACTCACCCGAGTCTCCGTTGCCGCCCACGACACAGTACCGTCCGTCCGCCGTCTGAAACGTGCCGGTGGGCACAACTCCAGAGATCGAGGACCCACTGGGTTCGCGCTCGACACCTGCGTCCGCCCATTCAGACGGTGCAGCCTCCATCATATTCAGCATGGATTCCGTGATGGACGCGTCCACGACTTGGCCGCGGGTGTTTTGGGATGAAGAAGAATCCCTCGCGCGCAACGCCAGCAGCGCGCCGAAAGCCGCGTGCAGCCCTGCGAGTGAATCCCCTAAACTCAGGTTGGGCCGCACAGGCGCGCGGTCGGGGTAGCCGTTGACCGCCCGAAACCCACTCTCGGCTTCACACACGGAGGCATAGCCAGGGAGCGTAGCCGCCGGCCCAGTCTGGCCGCGCCCCGAGATGCGCACATAAATGAGGCGAGGATCCAAATCCTCTGGCCCCAGGCCCCACGCCTCCATGCGGCCTGGGGTGAAGTTTTCGATCAGGACGTCAGACTTGGCGGCCAGCGCGCGCACGACGGCGCGGCCGCCTTCGGTGCGCAGGTCTGCGCCCACGCAGCGCCGGTTGCGGCCGTAGCCGCGCCACCACAGGGAGGTGTTGGTTGCGTCCAGCACTCGCAGAGAGCGGAGAGGGTCGCCTGCGGGGGGTTCCACTTTGATGACGTCGGCGCCTGGTGGGGTGAGGGAGAGGGGGGGTTGGTCGGTTGAAAATCAAGGCTCGGTTTTTGCCTCCCAACGTGCGTCCCTCCCCCCAATCAATCATTCACCAAAATAGCCCAGCAACGCGCCCGCAAAGTTGCCGGCGACGACTTGGCCGACGTCCAGGACGCGCACGCCCGCGAGCGGGGGGGGCGGTGCACTTGGGTCGGCGGTTGGCGACGCGCTGTCGTCGCCCAGGATGGAGGTGGCGTGGATGAAGCGTGCCAGGCGGCGGCGCTGGGCGACGGCGCGCGCGGCGGAGGCCAGCATTGGGGGACGAGCCGTGACGTTAAAGATAAAACGCAAGTGTGACGGTTGCCCACACCTCTCTCGACCCAATGCCGCCGACGTTCCACCCGGCCCGGCCGGCCGGCCTTCCGCCCCGCCACGCGGTGCGCGCACGCGCCACGCCTAACCTGTCGACGCCTCCCTCTGACGCCGCGCGCGCAGCCTCCTTCCCCACCACCGCCGTCCCAGAGCTTCCCTCCCCCACCCCCACCACCGTCACCGGCCGCCTGCCCCCCTGGCTGGCTGGCACCTTTGTGCGCAATGGGCCGGGCGCCTTTCCTGCTCCCCTGAACCACATATTTGATGGGTATGCGCTGGTTGCAGCCTTTGACATCGACGGCCACACCAACGCCGTCACCCAGCGCCAGCGCTTTCTCGACACCGCCGCCTGGCGCGCCGTGCGCGATGGCGGTGCCCCCGCCTTTGCCGAGTTTGGGACGGCGGCGTCGTTGTGGGCGACACTGAAGGGGCTGGTGGCGTCCTGGCTGCCTGGTGGAGGGCCCGCGTTCGGCACCGACAACGCGTCCGTTACGATTCGTCCCTCCTACCCGGGAGAGTTGCTGGCCGCCACTGAAACTCCCGCGGGCCGGGTCAAGGTGAGGCTGGCCGACCTGGAGACGCTGGGCGGGGCGGAGGTTGAAGACTTAAAAACTGACTTGATCTGCGCGCACACGGTCCCCCGCTCTGACGGGTCGCTCGTTGGCTTTGGCGCGACGATCAGGGGTGGCTACACGGTGTATTTAGAGGATGCCACCACGTGCACCCGCACCCCAGTCGCCAAGCTGCCCCTGTGGCGCGGGATTGCGCCCTGCTGGATGCACGCGTTTCCGGCAACCGACGCTTTCGCCTGTTTGGCCGAACAGCCACTTCCCATGGCCCTCACCTCGGGCGCTCTGACCGCGTCCGCCCCACTCTACTTGTTTGACTGGAAGCCGGAGTGGGGGACGCGGTACCACGTGGTGCCGCTGCCCGCGGTGGGGGGTGGGGGTGGGGCCGTGCCCCCCCCCTTCCACATCGACACCCCCGACCCCCTCTTCTTCTTCCACGTCGTCAACGCGTGGACTGAGAACGATGCCCTCGTCTTCGACGTGCCCGCCACCGACCCCGCCATGGTGCGCGTGCTGTCCCTGGCCAACCAGCGGGGTGGGGGCGAAACAGTGCCCGTCACGTGCACGCGCCTCACCCGCGTGCGCGTGCCGTTGGCCCCGGGTGGTGCTGGCGTCACAGTCACGCCCGTGTTTGACGATGCGGTGAGTGCAGAGCGGGAGCCCTTTTTCTTCGAGTTTCCGACGGTCGCACCCTCCGCCCGCGGGCGCAAGCAGCGCTACGTCTACGGCATCGGCGCGTCCCCGCCCTCTCCCGCGGGCAACGCCCTCATCAAGATCGACTGTGGGGATGGTGCGTCTGCAGCACCCTACACCGCCTGGCACGAGCCTGGGTGCGTGGTGGGGGAGCCTTTGTTTGTGGCTCCCCCCGGCGGAGGAGACACTACTCGAGAAGATGAAGGCGTCCTCCTCTCCTTGTGCGTCGGCGCCGACGGGTCCTCCTTCATGGTGGTCGTGGATGCTGGCAGCATGGAGGAGGTGGCGAGGGTGGGGCTGGCGGCGGCGGTGCCGTACGGGTTTCACGGCACGTGGATAGAGGGTTGAAGAGAGAGGGTAGAGAGAGAGACGTTGGAAACAGAAAAAAAAAACACACACTCTGCGCCGCAAAAAAACAAGCGCGCTGCCTCACATTTGCATCACACTAGAACTGCAGCAGGCCTGGCCTCTGCATGCCTCCGCCCAACACGTGACGTGGGCGCTGGGGACCTTCTCTTCCCCAAGACACTTGCGGCTAGAAATTGCACAACATGCCGCGCCCGCGCCCCGCCACCCCCCCCCCCTCCTCCCCCTCCCGACGACGACGCTGAACCCACCGCCTCTGGCCGGGACGTAGACGCCACCACCGACAACGGATCGCCCTCGCCATCGGCGCCGCCGCCTCGGCGCCGCTTTGTCGCTGCCGTCCACCCGCTGCGCGCGGTGCGCCCGCCCGTGGAACACGCCGTGCTGGACGTGGTGGCAGATTATGAAGCGAGGCACGCAGTCAAGCCACCGTCTGACTGGACGTTTGCCTCGTTTGCGTCTGTCTGGGCGTCATCCCCTGCTCCCGCCCTCTTCACCACCGCCGCCTCTGCGCGCGGCGCCGACGGCGACGCCGCCCTGGCGGGCGCCCTGGCGGCTGCGCTGGACTGCCTGGACACGCGAGTCGACGCAGCGCGCGGGGATGAGGCTGTGCAGGAGGCGCCGGGTGAGACGCCCGCGTTGGTGCCTGGGGCGGGAGCCCCCCCCTCCCTGGCCGCTCAAACGGCGGCCCTGTACGCCCTGCTGACACTGCACTCGACGCAGCTTCCGTCCACTGATGGCAGGCCCCCCGCGTTGGTTTACGCGGCGCCTTCCTCCCTCGCCGCGCTGGGAGCGACGGTCACCACCGCCACCACCGCCGGCGTGCCCGACGCCCGCCGCGCCCTGGCCGCCCTGCTGCCCGTGCTGGCCCCGGGCGCGGTGCGTCGCCCCCCGGGCGGCGGCGGCGCGTCCGCGGTTGCCGCGCCGTGGGCGCCCGTCGGCCGCGGCGGCGCGGCCGCGGCCGCCGCTCTCGGCCGCGGAGAAGCCGCCGAACACGCCGCCCACACGGCGGCCGAGCTGGAGCCGTTGACAGCGGCCGGCGTGGCGGCGGGCACGTATGCGGGGTTGCGCACGCGTGCGTGGCGCGCGCTGGCGTCGCTCGCTGCGACGCGCGGCGGCCGCGCGGCGCCGGGTGAACCAGCGCCGTTGGCGGATCTCGCGGGGCTGGGTGGACGGGTGCGCGATGCAGCGGACGCGGTGGCGGCTGCCGCGCTCAACCCGCCCCGCGCCGCGCGGCGCCCCGCGCCCTCGCGCGCCGCTCGCGCCGCGGCGGGTGCCTCCGGAACCGCCCCCGCCGCCGCCACCGCGGACGCCACCGCCACCGTGGCCCGCGTGGGGGGCGCGGGCGCGGCCACCGTGCTGGCTCGAGCCGCGGAGGCGGCCGCCCGCGAGCGCGCGGTGCGGGCTGGGTGGTTGGCGACTGTCGACGAGAGGGCGGCCGCGGCGGAGCGGGAGGCGGCCGCGCGTGAAGCCGCGGCGGCGGCGACGCCGGCGCGTGGGCGTGGCCGAGGGGGTGGGCGTGGGCGCGCTGCTGCCCCGCGGTCGCGGTCGCGGTCGCCGGCGCCGGTGCATGGGCGAGCGGCGCGCGCGGCCGAAACAGCCGCGCCGCCGGCCGCCCCGCCCCCGCGCCCACGCCACGCGCCCCGCCCACCCCGCCCACCCCGCCCAGTCACGTCAACCGACGATTTCCAGTACTTTTCCCGCATCGGGGCGGAACTGGAGGCGGAGCGTGGCGAGAGAGCGGTCGAGGGCGGCGGCGGCGGTGGCGACGCGCCGCCGCCGCCCAACATGACGGCGGCGGAGACGCTGGCCTTCTTGGAAGCGACAGAGGCACAGCTGGAGCAGGCAGAGAGAGACTGATTTTGTTTTATGTTTTGTTTTGTTTTGTGAGCGCACTCGAGCAACAAAAACGTCGCGTGTTTCCCCCCCCCCCCCCCTTTTTCCTTCCTCAGCACTCCACCATGCGCCCACTACCCACCTCCTCCACGCACCTGCACGCCACGCCGTCCTCGTCATCGCCGCACCCACTCGCGCGCACCCCCTCCCTGCCCCTCGCTCACCGCCGCGTCATCGTCACCGCGCCCCGCCTGTACGCCGCCTCCTTGATCCCACGCTTGGTGACAGAGGGGGCGCGCCCGGTGTGGGTGCCCGGCGTGGCCACGGAGGCGTTGCTGGGTGCGGAGGCGGCGGCGCTGACGACCGCGCTGGCTGATCTTTCACCTTACGCGGCGATCACCTTCACTTCCCGCGCTGGCATCGCAGCAGTCCTAGACGTCGTCCCTGCCCCCGCACTCGCCACCGCCAGCCCCGACCTGTGGGCCCTGGGCGCGGACGGCGGGGCGTTGACCGACGCGGGGGCACCACACGTCCGTCTCCCACCCCAAGCCTCCACCCGGTCCCTGGCCGCCACCCTGGCGGCCGCCTACCCGCCCGGCGCCCGCATCCTGTGCCCAGTGCCGGTGGTGGGGGGTGGGTTGACGGAGCCCCCGATTGTGCCCCGCTTTTTGGAGGCGTTGAGAGAGGGCGGGTTGGTGGCGGAGCGAGTTGGAGCCTATTCTACTCTCCCCGGCACGCCGCCCGGCTCTGCGTCCATGGAGGCCGCCGCTTTAGCGGCCGGCTCCATAGATGCCATCGTGTTTTCATCGACAGCGGAGAGCCAAGGCCTGGCCTTGGCCCTCGGCGGGCGCGACGTCATCACCGCCGCCGCGTCCTGCGGCGTCGTGCTGGCCGCGCACGGCCCCTACACCGCGGCTGGGGTGGCCGCCGTGCTGGGGGTGAGTGCGGATGTGTTGGTGGTGTCCCGCGATTTTTCCAGTTTTGCGGGGGTGGTGGACGCGCTTGCGGGCGAGTTTGCTGCGGGGTGATTGAAACAATGTTGTTGTTTTTTCGTTTGCAAAAAACCTCTCTCACGCACCCTCCTCGAACACGCAAAAGTCCCCTCCTTCTTCACCGCCGCTGCGGCCGCGCCAGCCCCTCCCTCGCCTGCTCACACCCTGCATCCCACAGGAGGACCACGCTCTTCAGGGCGGTGCACGCCGCGATGGCGGGAATCATCGGCACCAGCTGCGGCGAGCAGCACGTGATGACGCGCAGCGCCGTCAACGACCGCCGTACGTCGGGCTTGGGGGCGACCAGGCTGGTCATGGCGCGCGACACACGGGTCGAGTGGCGGACGTCGAGGACGGGGCGGGACTCGTCCATGTCGACGGGCTCGTCGAGGCTCAACGTTTTGAGCGCGAGCGGGTGCTTCAGCGCCACGTTGCCCACGTCGGCCAGCCTTGTCCGTGTCGATGCGCACGTCGACGCGCGCCAGCCGGGCCCAGTAGGCCACGCGTGTCCAGCGCTTGCACACGCAGCGCAGGGCCAGGTGGGCGCCGCGCGGCGGGGAGGTCGCGTTGTTTCGAGGCCGGGTCGTCGGCAATGACCAGGCCAAACACTTCGTGCAGCATGTCGTCGGGAAGGTCGTTGATGGTGAGAAGGGCGTCGTCGGCCATGGTGGTGGGAGAGGCGGAGGCGGAGGGCGGGTGGCCGTTTTGTGCGCGGTGCGCGGAGAGGGGTGGCTGGGAGAGTGTTGAAGCCGCGGAAGACGAAGAGCCTCGGCCTTGGCTCTCGACGCTCGGCTCTTCACTCTCGCTCTGAATTCGCCCCGCGCGCCCTTTCCTCTCCCCCTCCCCCCCACCAACCCTCCTCACCCCCCCCACCCCACACACACTCCCAACTCTCTTACCTCGCCAAACTTGGGCACGTATTTGGGGTCTTTGACCGCCTTGGCCAGCTCCATGACCAAGTTCGACGGCGACGCCCTGGGCGTGCGTGGCCGCGCCACCGGCGCCGTCACCGGCGCCGACCGGCGACGCGAGCTGGAGGAGTGGCGGAAGACGGGGCGGCATCCGGAGCTGGTGGCGGCGGCAGCCGCGGCAGCCGCGACCGACCGGCCGCTGCCGCCGCCTGTGCCCGACCGTCCCCACGTCTACCTGCAGTTTGGCAGCATCCGCCTCGTGTACGAGGTGTATGACGACGTGGCGCCGCGCGCGGGGCGCGTGCTGTTGGCCGCCGTCGACGCCGGCAGCGCGGGCGGAGCGGAGGTGACGCACGTGGACGCGGGTGTCGCGGCCACTCTCACACTACCATCCCCCGCGGACGGTGTGCCCAGACCGCCCCCGTCTCCTGGCGCCACCGAAACCACAATCCAGCACATGGGGCTCGTGCTGAGCGTGTCGCGAGACGACTCCCAGTCGATGCTGCTGACGCTTCAACCCCGCACCCGCGCGTTTGACGCGTCCCACGCGCCCGCCGCCCGCCTGGTGCATGGCGACGTGGAAGCGGTGGCCAAGGTGGGCATGCGGGTGACGGGCGCAGGCCGCACCGCCGCGCGCGACGCACACGCGTGGGACGAGGAAGCCGCGGCCGCCATCACCGCCGCCACTGCAGCCGCCGACCCGGCCGCCGTCAGCCAAGCTACCCGGGACGCTGTGGATGACGCGGTGGCCGAGTCGCTGGCTGCCAAGCGGGGGCGGGAAGGGGAGGAGGGCAAGGAGGGCGGCGTCAAAAAGAAAACGATGCTAGATGCTGCGCTGGGAGTGAGCGATGGCGACAGCGATGGTGAAAGCGATTAGTTGGGAGAGTGTTTAGTGAAGTGCGTGTGCGCGTGCGTGTGCTTTTGCAAAAAGTAGACAAAAAAGGCATAATCATTTTCCCCCCCCTCTCCTCTCTTCAACCACCCTTCTTGGCCAGGCTCAGCTTGAACTGGCCCCCCTCCAGCACGCCCTCGCATGACGCCGGGTCCGCGTCGGGCGGCGCGCGCACGACCGAGGTGGCGCCGGACCCCAGGCTGAGCAGGATGTCAGCGTGCGCGGCGTCGCCGCCCTCGCCACCACCAGCGTCAAACACGCCCAGCTCGATGTCGGCCTCGGTTCCGGCGCCCAGGGCGTCAAGGCAGAGGGTGTAGCCGGACTCGGTCTGACGTGGGTGGGGCGGGGTGGGTGTGGGTGTGGGGTTGGGCGTCGGTTTTCGGGCGCAGCGTCGACGAAAAAAAAACTCAACCCTCTCGCCTCGTGAAACTTGGACGCCGGCAGCTCGTGCGTGCTGGACCCGGCCGCCCCCGCCACAGCGTCCGGCGTGGTGCCGGCGGGCATGCGGGTGGCTTTGAGGGTGACGGGAGGCATTGTCTGGCGCGTGTGTGTGTGGGTTTGGAGGTGAAGAAAAGGCGAGTGTGTTTACAAACTCTCACTTGCTTTCCTTTCTCCCTAGCCTCCCGCCACCCACAACAAACTCTCTCATCACTCCTCCCTAGTCTCCACGCGCGAACGGGCCTTCAACCACACCCCCCGCACCGGCTGAACGGTGACCGCCATCGTGGTGTCCTCCAAAATCGACGCCAAGTCAAAAGGCAGCGGAGTGGTGTCATCACCCATTCTCACTCCACGCGGCGGCAACTCAAACGCGTACCGCCCCCACAACGTCACCAACGCGGCCGCGATGTTGACCTCGGCCAGGGCTTGGCCGACACACGACCGCGCGCCCGCGGAGAAGGGCAGGTAGCGGCGAGCGGTGTCGGGGCCGGCGGCTGGGGCGTCGGCATCGACATCTAGCCACCGTTCAGGGCGGAAGTCCACCGCGTCGTCGCCCCACACAGACGGCAGGCGGTGGAGGACGAAGAACGGGACCCACAGCTGGGTGCCCTCTGGCACGTGCCCCCCGCCCACGCGCGCGCCGCCCCGCCCCACCAGGCGCCCGGTGCCGCCCCCGGCGACAGGTAACAGCCGCATAGACTCTTTGATGCAGGCGTGCAAGTATGGCAGGCGCGACGCGGCCGCGTCGGATGGGGAGGCGAGGAGCGGGCGCGGCTTGGAGGGCGTGGCCAGCAGACCTGCGGTCGCTAGTTCGGCAGTGACACGAGCGCCGGCTTCCGGGTGGGCCGCCAGCAGTGCCAGTGTGTGGGCCGACGTGTGGGAGGAGGTGTCGACAGCAGCGAATAAAAGCAGCCCCGCTTCCCGGCGCAAGGCGGCGGCGTCACTGCCCGCGGCCGCCACCAGCCTCCCATAAATCGAGGCTGGGTCGGGGCCGCCTCTCGCGGCGGCCACGGTGGCAGCCGCAGCCAGCACTCTGTCCAGGGTGCCACGAAACGAAGCCAGCTCTCTCTCCCCCTCCCGCACGTGCGGCAACAGCGCCGATGCCACCCGCCACGCGCGCCACGGCTCCACCACATACTGTTCCGCCTGCTTGGTGGCGGCGTGCAGCTGGCGCACGATGGCGGTGACGCCAGGAATGGTGGGGGGTGGGGGTGGCGCGCCACAGATGGCGGCTGCCGCTTCACCAACTGCGCCCACGTCGACGCCAAACCCAGCGGACGCCACGACGTCACACGATTCTGCGGCTAACAAGGCGTCGACGTCGACCAGGGCTCCCGTGCGCGCAGCGGGCGCGACCGCGTCAGCGGCCGCGCCCGCCGCGGCCATGATGGCCGGGAAGCGAGCCTTCAGCGCGCCCGCCGAAAACGCGGGGGCCACCGCTTTGCGCGTGGCCTTCCACACCTCGGACGCCGTCGCCTGCGACAGCAGCGTGGGGGCGCCATGAGGGTCGGACATTAAATTAATGCCATGGTATACAGACGTCGACTTTTCGAGCCCCGCCCCACGGGACAGTGTCCACGTGGCGACCGCAGGGTCGGTCACCACCACCAGCGGCCGCCACAGCGCCCGGATGCGGAAGAGGGGGCCGTAGCGTTGAGCCCACGGAAACACGACGGTGAAAATGTAGTTTTCGGGAGGCTGCATCGCGGCGACACACCCCAGCAAATGTTCAGCCAGGGTGGACGGCTCAGGGCCAGGCAGCCAGGCCAGGGCACACATGAGGGCGGCCGTGCGCACGAGCGAGGGGGCGACCGCGGCGACAAGCGTCGCGACGACCACCGTCCCCCAGGCCTGAGACGCGAGGGCCAGAGCCACGACCGCCAACGCTGCCACCCGGGTCGCGGCGGGCGCGATGGACGGCCAGTCGAGGGGCGGGGGGCGCGGGTTGGGCGCGACGGGGGGGGAGGTGGGGTCGGCCATGGGTCGAACGTGGGTCGTGGGTCGAACGTTCGTGAGAGACGACGGAGCCAACGTCGGAGCCGCTTTTGTGTTTGTGTCGCACACCCGCACACTGGTTGTGCTCTGACTCTCTGTCTCTCTCTCTCCGCGACAGAGAGAGAGAATCTCTGTGCGGACGCGGGTGGGGTGAGCGGCGCCCGGGTGCTCGAGCGAGACGCCACCGCGGGAGCAAATGGGCGCGGCTTCTTCAACGCAAACGCTGCGCCGATGTGTGTAGAGCGCGGCTTTTCTCTCTCGCTCCATCACTCTCCGCGCCTTTTTTCGCGCTGTCTCCACTCGTTTGCAGCTGCCACCCCTCTCTCCACTTCTCTTACATTTTCCCACCCAAACCCACACCATGCGCGCCCTCCTCCTGCTCGCGCTGCTCGCCGCGGCGTCGCCTTCCTCCTGCGCCGCATCCGTCACGCTGCGCGGCCGGGCCACAGGGGCCGGCGCCTTGGCTGGGTGCAAGGTACGTGTTATAGAAAAGCAAACGAGGTGGGAGTTGGGGGGCGAAGTCCGCCGCTTAACGCCCTGCCGCGCTGGGGAGAAGGTGGCCGCGCGCACGCAAATGCGCGCGCGCACGCAGCAAAAAAGCGTGCCACTGGCCGCCGGCAAACCGCCGCCCGATAAGCCATGGCAGAAGAAATAATCATGATGCAGCACCAGCGGGTGTTGACAGCGTGATGAGGGCGCGCCGTGGCTCTTGTTCCGACCCCCCCACCCCAACTCTCAACTCAGGTCACCCTCACCGGCCCCGCCACCGCCACCGCCGTCACCGACGCCGATGGCGCCTTTGAGCTCACCACGTCCGCCTCCTCCCCTGCATCCCTGGCGGGGGGGCTGCTGCGCCTGGACGCGGCGTCGACTGGCTGCGCTGACGTTGCGACAGGGCTCGCGCCCCCCATCTCCATGGGGGCCCTGGTGTCCAAATATGACAAAGGTTGGTTGGTGGCGTGGGGAAGAGGGAGAGAGAGAGAGTTTTTGTGCGTGTGGGACCGCTTTTTTCAAACTCACTGTTTCCCACCCCAACTTACCACCTTTCTCCAGCCGACCAAAAACCGTACGCCGCCCTCAACGGCGTCACCACGCTCGCCTGCTACACCAAGAAGAATGTGGCCAAGCCCCAGGTGTCGCCCTATGCATCCCTGTTTGGTGGGGAGGCGTTTGATGCGGCCACTTTCTACGGTGCGTTTGGCCCCACGCTCGGCATCAACGGCGCGTCCAAGGCGGGGGTCACAGACCTCCTCGCCTCCGCTGCCGACGGCGACGCTGACGCCGCCAAAGGCCAGGCCCTGTCAGCCGAGATCCTGACCTCGCTTGCGGTGGGGGGGCAGGGGCTGGCGGGGTTGAAGCCGGGTGTCTCGCCCGACGCGGCGGCAGAGGCAATGGTGGTCGCGACGTTTCCGGCCGGCGCGGCGATTGTGAAAAAAGGGGACAAGTTCGACCTCGCCACCCCCGACTCCCTGGCCGCCATCTTCAACAAAGCGTTGGGTGGCGCCCCCCAGGACGTGGTGAGCGCGGTGGCCGACGCTCTGGGCGCCACCAACGCCGAAATCGCGGCCGCGCCGGCAAAGAGCGTGGGCGCCGCCAGCGCGCGCGCGCTCAAGTTTGGCCAGACCACCCTGGGCCCCGCCGCCCGCAAGGTGGCGGCCAAGGACACAGATGTGGCTGCGTTCAAGGAGGAGTATGGAGGGGAAGGCGCGATTGCGAAGGCGGTGCAGGCGACGACCGTGGAGAGCGGGAGCGGGGACGACGTGCCGCGCGTCCAAGCCGCGGCGTCCGAGGGGCGCCGCCTGCTGCGTGTGTGAGCAGTGTGGGGGCGCTGTGGTGTTTAGAGAGACTGAAACCAACAATATTCTTCGAAGCAAAACCGAATTGGTTTTCTTTTCACAAGGGGGGGGGGGTCGTGTTTTGGGGTTGAAAATGAAATGAAAAAAATGTGATCCCCTTCCCTTCCTTCCCTCTCTTCTCTCTCTCTCTCTCTCTCCACCATCCCATCATCACTGCGTCTTAAACTCGGCCACCACCGTCGTGGTCGGCGCACACCCAACCGCCAGCTCCAGCGGGGCGGCGGCCGCGGGCGCGCCGTCGGTGAGGGCGACCCACGCAGACGCGCCCGCCCCGCGCGGCAGGGCCACCGTGGCCAGCCACGCGGTGGCGCCACCGGCCAGGGGGCCGGTGACAGGGGCGACCGTCAGAGCCGGCGCTTCGCCGGCCGGGGTGGACAGGACGACGTGGGAGGGGCGCAGGTCGAAGGAGGGGGTGGCGGCGGCACCCTCGCCGCCACCGCACACCACCGCCACGCTGGCGTTGCCGCCCGCGGGGGCGGTGGCGCCGGCCATCGCCCCCCCTGCCCGGGCCGCACCGTGCGCCATGTTGAGGGCGTAGATGCAGCAGCGGGCGGGGGCAGAGGGCGCAGGCGCCAGCACCGGCGGCGCGACGGCGGGCGCAGACGGCGCGACTGCCGCCGGCGTCGCGCGGGGCGGCGCCCGGGGCGCGGGGCGGGGCGGGCCACGCAGCCGGTTGTTGAGCACGCCCGTAGGGCGGGTGGGGGCGGGCGTGGGTTGGGGGGTGTCGGTCGGCGGGGACGGAGGGGGGGGCGGCGTCTCCGTCGGTTCGGGAGTCGGCGCCTCCGTCTCCGTCGGCGGCGGAGTCGTCACCTCCGTCTCCGTGGGCGTCGGCGTGGGCACCTCTTCGCGCGCGGGCAGCGGCGTGGCGGCCGGCGTGGCGGGCGGCGCGGGCGCGGGCGCGGGCGGTGCGGGTGCAGGCGCGGGCGGCGCGACCGGGGCGGGGGCGGGCGCGGCCGCCGGGGGCGCGGCAGGCGGCGCCGTCGTCTGAGGAGGCGCAGGCTCCCCCGTGGGCGTGGGCGGCTCGGCGACGGGAGCGGGGGCGGGGGCCGGGGGTTGGGTGGTGCGCGGCGGCGGCGGCGGCGGTTGGGTGACCACCGGCGGCGGGGGGGGCGGCTGCGTCGTGGCAGGAGGGGGAAGCGGCGGCTGCGTCGTCTCCGGGGGAGGCGGCGGCGGCTGCGTGGTGGCCGGCGGGGGGGGAGGCGGCGTGGTGGTGGGCGGCGGCGGCTGCGTTGTCGCTGGCGGCGGCGGCGGCGGTTGCGTCGTCGCCAACGGCGGCGGCGGCGGCGGAGGCGTCGTGGCCGGTGGCGACGGCGGCTGCGTGGTGGCTGGCGGGTGGGGAGGCGTCGTGGCCGGTGGCGGCGGCGGCTGCGTCGTCGCCGGCGGCGCGGGCGCGAGCGCAGCGGGCGTCATCGCCGGTGGCGACGGCTCCACCGCCGCCGTCGTCACGGGCGGCGACGGCGCCACCGCGGGCGGCGGCACACCACACCCGGTGTCAGTGCGCAGGGCGCAGGTGTCGAGCGGGGGGCAGCACTTGCCGGAGCCGGCGGGGGCGCCCGACCCTCCGAAGAGGGCGCAGCAGGAGCACGCATATTCAACACCCCACGGCGACACGCCGTCCGCGGGGGACGCCACCTTCCAGGCGGCTGCCACCGGGATGACCCACAGTTGCAGCACGGCGGTGCCGGAGGGCGGGGCGGCGTAGGCGGCGGTGAGGGCGTGCGCGCCCGGGGGCAGGTCGGCCACGTCGTGGCACACCAGAGTGGCGTCAAACCCACCATCCGCCTCCGTCGCAATGGCCCTCCCTCCCAGGCTCAGGCTCAGCCGCCCCGTGAACCGGGCGCACACGCGGGCGCGGCGGGCTACGGCCGGGTCGCGGTCGCCCGAGCGCCAGTCGATGGCGTGGGACGCGTCGGGCACAACCACCCGGCCACCCAGCGTCATGCCAAAGCACCCCCCCCACACGCCGCCGTCCGCGTCGGGCGTGCCCGCAAACGGGGACCCACCCCACGCCTGAAAGTCGGCGCCATCTTGGCAGCGACGAAACGTGGTGTTGGCGTCGATGGGGAGGGCGCCCAGGGACGGCAGGCCGCGCGGGCCGCGGTCGCAGCCCGCCCTGCCCGACGCGTGGGGGAAGAGGGCCGCCGACAGGCCGTACACGCCGCCGCCGTCGGGGGCGGGCGCACCCGCGTTGCAGCCATGCGTCTGGCGCTTGGCGGACAGGGCGCCGACGCTGGCGCGGGCGGCGGTGTCGGGGGCGCAGTCCGGGGCGGTCGCGAGCGCGCAGGCAGGGCCGGAGCAGGCGGCGCGCGGGGGGGGCGCGGTGGCGTTGGGGGGGCCGGCGCGGGTGAAGGTGAGGGCCCAGGTGGCGCCGGGGGACGGGGAGACGCGCAGGACGAGGGTGGTGGGGGTGGGGGCGGACCAGGTCGGCTGGTGTGGGCGGGGGGAGGGTGGGTCGCAACGAGGAACGAAGGCGGGGACCCCCTGCTCTACCCTCCCCTCCCACCCCCACTCTCTCTCACCGCGCAGTCTTTGGAGGTCGGCTTCCCCTTCCACAGAGTCAGGTTGCGCTTGCCCGGCAGGGCGACGCCGGCGCAGGTGACGGTGAAGGCGGTGGGGGTGGCGGTGGGCGTGCCAAAGAAGCGCGCGTCGACTGGTGAAGGGGAGGTGAACGAAAAGAAAAACTGCCTCTCTCCGCCTCCCCCCTCCCCGCCGCGCGCACGGTGCCACCCACACAAGCCCCTCTCCATCTCTCTCTCACCTTTGGCCGTCCGCTTGGCCGCCCACGACAGCTCGGTCCCCTTTTTGACCGGCGCGAGCGCCGCGGCCGCGCCGCCGCCGCCGCCGCCGCGGGGGGGGGGGCGGGCGGCAGGCCGCGTACTCTGCGGGGCCGGGGACGTCGTTGGTGATGGTGGCGGTGGTCAGCAGGAGGGCGGTGACGGGGTCGGTGGGCTGTGTGGGGAGAGTGACAGGAGAGGGAGAGGAGAGGGTGTGGGGGTAACTGCCGGTTCTCCCCCCCAAACCACGCTGCCGCCGCCCCCCTCCCCCCCCCCCCCCCCCATCCTCACCGCAGCGTCAGTCGCGTGGGCGACGCCGACAGCCAGGGCCAGGGCGGCGGCGACCGCGGCGGCGAGCGTGGCGGCGCGGCGCGGCGCGTGGGGGCGGGGCATAGCGGCGGGCGGGGGGGCTGTTGTTTGTTTCGGGGTACACAGACGGGGGGGGGGGGGGCGCGTTGGCAGGGGCGCACGCGGGAGAATAAAATGAGGGGGGCAGTGTGGACACGGGGATACGCGGGGGCTGCGCTGGAAAACGAGAGGCGTTTTGTGTGTGTGAGAGGGACGTAACGTTTTTTGAGCAAACAAAAAAAGGTTGACAGGAAAAAAAAGGGGTTCAGCCATCCCTTCTCCCTCCGCACACCCGCCCGCCGCCAAGGGCCGCATCGTTGGCGGAAAGAACCCAGCTTGGCGCGCGGAAGGTGGGCGGGGGGGGGGAGGAGGGGATGGCCACAAAAAAAGGGGGGGGGAGGAAGAGAGCAACAAGAATCAGGCGCGCGGCCCGCCGTGCGCGCGCGTTGTTTGGGGGGAAAGCGTTTGGGGGGGGAGTAGGTGCACAAGGGGGGCGCGCAAAGCACACGGGGGATAAGTCTCTCTAGAAACACTCAAAAAAACACAGCGCTCGGCGCTCCCGATGAAGAAAAAGAAAACAAAAAACACGCACAAAATTTTCACGCCTGCGCCAGCCTGGCCACCAACGCCGCCGCGGCTGCTGTCGCAGCCGGCGTGCGCCCTCCATACGGCGCCATGGCGCGCGGCCGGCGCGGCACCGCGGCCGGCGGCGGCGGCGACGCCGACGCGCGGCCGCCACAGCGCGGCGACGCGCCGCCGCCGCCGCCCTCGCTGGCGGCTTCGGCCGCGATGGCGGCTTGGACGGCGGTCAGGACGTCCCCCAGTTTGAGGGCGAGGCGCGGGCCCACGCCGCCGCAGGGGGGCAGGGGGCGTGGGGTGGGTGACGCGTCGGCGGCGTCACCATCTCCGCCCGTCACCACCAGTGCGCCGACCAGCGTGCCACCTCCCGCGCGTTTCCGGCTCAACACGGCCTCGCTCTTGCTGCGTCTCAGGGCGGACGCGGCCACCGCGGACGCGGCCGCCGCGCGGCGCGCCGACGCGCGCGCGGGCAGCCCGCCACCCCGCGGCGCGGCGGGGGCCGTCGTGGACGACGGCGGCGACACCGCGTCCGACCGAAAGGAGCCGACGCGCGCCATGCGGCCGCGCGAGGAGGCGGCGGCAGCCCGGGACGGCGCGGAGGCAGTGGCCGTGCCGCCGCGCGGACCGCGCGGCGCGGCGCGAGGCGGCCGCGGCAGGCCGCTGCCTCCACTCCCGCACATCAGGGCGGGGTCAGCTGCTCCCGGGTCCAGTAAAGCCGCCAAAGCGGCTTCATCGTCCACGCCGTCCACTCCGGCAGGGGCCCAGTGAGCGCCGCCGCCTCCCGAAACAGCGGCGGCCGCCGCCGCCACGGCGCCCCCGCCAAACAGGAGGGCGGCGGCGCCGTCGTCCAGGGTGACGAACCCCGGGGCAGAGGTGGGACGGGTGGGCACGGCTGGTGTGGGGGTGGGTGGGTGGGAGGGAAGGTGAGAGGGAAGAGGCGTTTTTGCGCATCCCCTCGCTCTCTCAGCCGCGTGGCGCCAAACGCGCGTGGCCTGCCCCTCCAGCCCGCCCCCCCCCCCCCCCGACACGCGGGAAAGGAGCGACTGCGTGGGTGGCGGGGGTGGCGCCGCCCTGCAGCCAGCCAACCGCCGCGCGGAATGGGAGGGAGAGCGCGATCTCGGCTCCAGGGTCAGAGAGCGTGGCGCCAAAAAAACGCCAGCGCCGCGCGCTCTCTCCCCCGCGCGCGGGACCGCTGCATTGACGGCGCCCCCCCACCGCGCCTCTGACGTTGGAATGCGCGACCTCGGGGGTGAGGCGAGGGCGCACACGGCGGCGGGCGGCGAGAGGGCGGGAGGCACAGAGGAGGAAACCGCCCTCGACCCTGTGCGAAAAAAAAAATGAACACGCAGGGGCCCGTCCCCCGCATTGCGCGCCCCTCCCCACTCCACACACCCTCCCACACTCACCATACGAGTAGTGCGACGGCACGGTGGACACAAACGCTTCCAGCGGGGACGCGGGCACCCCCAGGTGCGCCCCCGCAAACGCGGTGCGGTTGTGGCAGGGGGCTGCGGGCACGCCCGCCGCCACGCCGGCCGGGAGGGGCGGGAGGGCGGATGCGCCCGTGGCGCCGGTCATTGGCGGGGGGAGAAGGCGCGGATGTGTTCAAACGCGGTCCCCCTTGAGAGTGTGTTCGTTTTTTCGTTTTGGGGTGTGTTTTTGTCGCCTCTCCCTCCCTCTTTCCAAAACCCCGAGTGGTGCCGCGGTGTGTGTAACAAACGAAAGGATATAGTGTGGGGGGGCCGTCACCAAACAAAGAAAGAAATTCAGAAAACCCTCTCACTCGTCCCCGCTCGCCGCGGCCGCCGCGGCCGGCGCGGCCGCTTCGTCGCCGTCTTCGTCGCGAAAGCTCACCTTCACCATGGCCGCCCGCACCAGTTTGTCGCCCAGCGCGTACCCCCGCCTGAACTCCTGCAGCACGGTGCCGTCAGGGACGTCGTCGTTGGGCTCCCGCATGACGGCGTCATGGACAGCGGGGTCGAAGGGGGCGCCCTCCCCCGGGACGGGGGTCACGCCGGCCGCCGCAAACGCGTCGAGCAGCTGCTTGTGCAGGCCGCCGTACGCGGCCGCGATCTTGGCCTCGCCGTCTGTCGTGGCTGCGACCGCGCCTTTGGCGGCGTCAAAGGAGTCGGCGACAGGAATCAAAGCTTCCACGGCGGCGGCACGAGCAGACGCGGCGGCCGCCTCTTTCTCGGCCGCCGACCGTTTCCTGAAGTTGTCAAAGTCCGCCCCCAACCGCAGCAGCCTGTCTTTGGCGGCTTCGAGCTCGGCTTCCGCGGCCTGGGCGCGGGCTTCGGAGGACGCGGCGGCGGCGGCCGCGTCGTCCGCGGCGGACGAGAGCGAGTCGAGCGCGGCCACCGCATCACAGAAAGTCGACCCGTCCCCATCCTCCAGCGCCGCCAGGGCGGCGCGGGCGGCGGCGGCGTAGACGATGTGGGGGGGGCCTTGGTCGACAAGCTCGCTGTGGGGGGATGGGGGTGGGGAGGGTGGGTCGAAGGACAGCGGGCGAGCGCGCGTTTTTCGCCCACCCTTTCTCTCTCCACACCAAAACCAAGAACTCACCCGTCCTGGCCGTCCACGTCGGCGTCGCTGTCGTCGCTGGCTTTGGCCTGTGTGTGGGGTGGGACGGGCGGGCAGGTGGGGAGGGTTGGGTTTGGGTGTGTCTCTCCAGCACGCGCGTGTGTCCGGAGACGTCAACGCCTCCATTCTCCCCCGCCCGCCCGCCCTCCCTTCCCCACACGCGCCCCGGCAGCCCACGCGCACTGCGGCAAGGCCGCACGTTTTCAGCTTCTCCCTCCCCTCCACTACTCACCAGCAACGAAGCCGCGCGCCACGTGGCGCGGCGCGGTGGCGGCGCGGGCCGGCCGACGCGCGGCCGAGCCGCCGCAGCACCAGCGGCCGGGCGGCGCACGGCCGCGACGCGGACGGGCGACGCCAGCAGGGCGTGCATGTGTGTGTTGTGTGTGTGTGTTGTGTGTGTGGGAGAGGGCGGACGGGGAGGAAAGAAAAGAGACGGCTTGTGAATTGTTTGCTGGCCACACCGAAACAAAACGCTCTGCGAAAAACACGCCCGCTGCCAGCCACCGCCGCCCACACACGCCACTCGCCAGGTCCCACATACAGTGGTTTGAAGCACAGCAAAACAAAAAACAAGGATCAGTCTTACAAAAAAATCAGTCATCCTGCACCCCCCCCCCCTTCCTCCCTACTCCCCATCAATCACTGTCGCTGCTGCTGCTGTCGCCACCGTCCGACAGCCCCATCATCGCGTCCAGCTTGGTGTTGACCTGCTTCTTCTGCTTGGCGTCGGCCGCCGGCTGGGCGGGCGCACCCGCGTCACCACTCGCCACCGCGCCCCCTCCACCCTTCAACGAGTCCGCCACCGCGGCCTTGGCCGCTGCCGCCGCCGCCTCCTGCTCCGCACGCACCGCGTCGCCATCCACCTCGACGTCTGCGGCGGCGGCCTTGGCGGCAGCTTTGGCGGCTTTCGCAGTCACGCGCAGGTGTTTTTCAGCCACCTTCTCCAGGGCGCGCTCCTGTTCGCGCGCCTCCCAGTCGGCCAGAGCGGCTTCAGCCTTGACTTGGCGGATGCTGTGTGAGTGGGTGTGGGGTGGGGTGGGTGGGAGGGTTGGTTGTGAGGGAAAAAACAACAACACTCACCTCCCTCCTTCCTCTCTCTCTCTCTCTCCCCACCACCACACACTCACCGCCTGCCGCTCAAGTCGCGGCACGCGTCAAAGTTGGTCGTCTTGGCGACCCGCCCCTGGGCTCGCAACAGGGAGCCAAAGCCGCCTTTTCCCCCCGCCAGCGCGCGCGCGGGGGTCAACGCCAGGAAGGAGGGCAGGCGGGCCGAGGAGCTGGGTGGTGTCAGCGTCCAGGCGCCGGCGGCCACGGCGGAGGCGGGGGAGGGGTGGCCTGTGGGGTGGAGGGGAGGCAGGGAGGGATGTGTGTTGTCGGCGTGTGTGTGTGTGTGTGTCCTCTACCCGCGCCGTCTGGCAGACGGCGCGGGAAGAGGCCCGCTTCCACGACTCAAACACAAGCCATGTGCACGCCTCAAGGCGGGCACAAGCTCACGCCCCGCGCGGTTCTCCGTCCCTCCCACACGCACCGACTGCCGCCAGCGCGCGCGCCGCGACGCACGCCGCGCCGCCGCCGGCCGCCACGGCGACGGACACGAGTCCGTGGGACGCGGTGACGGAGACGATGTGCTGCGACATGGGTGCTCGCGAGAGAGTGGGGAGGCTCTCACAAAGAAAACGCCGCGAAAGTGTGTTTCACTCTTCTCTCCATTCGCGACCTCTGGCGCCGCGCCCGACGCACGAATGGCGCTTGAACTCTACGTCGATTATGTGTCTCAACCGTGCCGAGCCCTGGCCCTGTTCGTGCGTGTCCAAGCGCTACCCATCGTTCTCACCCGTGTGTCGCTGGCCAAGCGCGACCACCGCGCTCCCACCTTCACCCGCCGCTTCCCGCTGGCCAAGCTGCCGACCCTGTATGATCCAGCAGCGGCGCTGTACCTGCCTGAAAGCGGCGCCATTCTGCGTTACTTGTTGAGGGTGACGCAGGGGCCGCACACGCTGTGGCCGTCCGACCCCCGCGACGCGGCACTCGCAGACGCTGCCCTCTCCTGGACACTGACCGAACTGCGCCCCGCGGCTGCCGGCCTCGTCTGGGCCACCGTGCTGGCTCCAACGGCAGGTGGCGTGGCGGATGCAGGGGCGGCGGCGCGCGCCGCCACAGCGCTGCGCGCCGCACTCACGACTCTGGAAACGTGGCTCGCCTCCGACGGCGCCGCCATGGCGGGCCTGCCCACCATCACAGCGGCCGACGTGTTTGCGGTGTGCGAGCTGGACCAGTTGGCGCTGCTGCCGGTGGCGGCAGCGCGCGGTGGTGGTGACGCCGACACACCAACCGCAGCCACTCTCCTAGCCCCCTACCCCCGCGTCAGGGCGTGGTACGCGCGCGTGGTGAGGAGGTTGACGCCCCAACACTATGGCGAGGTCACGGCGCCGCTGAGGCGGGCGGTGGCAAGGTTTGCGGGAGGGTGGTGGGCGGGGGCAGAGGCGGCGCGGCTGTGAACAAAAAAGTGAAAAAGGGCGGCCCACTTTTTTTGACACGCAAGGTTGGCTTGGGATGGGGGGCAGCTGGTGACAGAAGTAGCAGAAAAAAAATCACAGCACAATTGTGCGGCCGAAACGTTGGCAGCGTCGTGAGCGAGGCGTCGGTGAAGTGCGGTGAAGCGCACCCGAAGCGACAGTGAATACTCACAAGCTTTTCACGTCACTCTCGCGTCTGCACCGCAAAAAGTGCAGCCTGTGGCCACAAACGTTTCACAGACGCGTCTGTGAAGACTCGGTCGTGCTTCATTTCATTTGCGAGGCCCTCGCACAAACTGGCCTCCTTGTCCTCACGGACTCGGCACTCGTTCAGGGGCCGCGCGCCTCCTCCCCTCCACCCTCCACCCCCCCCATCGGCCGGCCGGCACCCAGCGTCGTGCCGCGCGGGAGGCGGCGCGCCCCGACACTCAGCCAGTGGGTGCCACACGGCCAGTTTTTACAGCTTCTGCGCCCCACCTCAGGTGAGTGTCTCGGGCAGGCCTGCCGACGCCCGCCCACCCGCCTTGCGGCCGGTCCGCGGGGGTGCGCCCCCCCCAAACCGAGGGAGGAGGAGCCATGCCATCGGCCAGAGGCGGCAGGTTGGGGCGGCGTGCGCGGAGCGAGCGCCGGGGACGGTGGCGTGTGCCGGCCGTTTTTTCCCCGCCGGTCGGGCGCTTGTTTTTTCGGGCACCTCTGCGCCCCCGGTCCCCGGGGCCTCGCCCGCCCCCGCCCTGCGCGGCCGACCCCGCCAGGGCGGGTGAGAGGCTTGACTGCCTGGTCTGGCGGCTGAGATCGGGGCAGGGAGGGCGGGAAGGCGCCCCTACAACCGGGCACCCCAGCGCCCTGGCATCACCGACGCCGGAGTCTTCGCTTGGACGCTGATCCACGACGGCCGGTGGGGGCGGCGGCTTGGCTCCGTCAATCCCGCTTTCCCCCCACGCCGACGCAGCCTGCTCCCGTGGTTGGCGTGGGGGGGGCGGGTGTGGAGGCCAACAGCCCTGCCCCGCGCGCGCGACCGCTTGTCGCCCTGCTCCACCCGATGCAGAGCGGCGACCCGACGCACCTTTCCGCCACGCGCCTCCGCCCTTTTTTCTTTTTATGCACCTCACCGCCCTCCCTCTCCCCCCACACAGCGCCCCGCCTGACACCGCCGTTTACCCTACCAGTCACACGCTCACACAATGCTGGTGACCTCGCACTCACACCCCCGCCCGGCGCCGGCCCAGCCGCCGTCCAAGCGCGCGCGCACGTCGACCGCCGCCGCGGCCGCAGACGTCGCCAACAACGCGGCCGCCGCCGCCCTCCTCCTCACGTGCGACGAAGCGCCCGCCGCCCTGGAGTCGCCGCCGTCATCGCCCGACGTGGGCGCCCCCAGCAACGCCCCCGGGTCGGCGGGGTCCGCCGCGTCTGGCCTGTCGTCCACGTCGGTCGTCCCCCGCGGCGACTGCGGCCGCCCTGGGCGGCAGGCCGCCCCGCCCCGGCCCCCCCACGACGCGGGCCCACACGTCGGCTGGGTTGGAACCCGCCGCGTTGGCCAATCCTGTGGCGGTCGCGCTCGCCTTTGGCTTTTCGCACGTGGCTGCCCGCGTCGGCGCGTCCTACTTCCGCCGCCTCGCGTCCAAGGACGCCGCCCTCGCCGCCGCGGCCGCCCGCTTCCCCGCGTTTGCCGCGCTGGCGGGGCCGTCGGCTGCGGCGGCTGCCGCTGCGGCGGCTGCCTCCGCCCCGGGGCGCGCCCCCGTGCGCGCGGCCCGCGGCGCGGCGCTGGCCCGCGCTGGCTCCGCGCCCCCCCTCCGCCGCGCGACGACGCCCCCACCCCAATACATCGGCGTCTCCACGTCCCGGTTTGGGTTTGCGGCGGCGCCGGCGCCCTCGCCTGGGGATGGCAGCAGGCTTGTCAGTGTGTACCTGGCCTGCGTGCACGTGGCTGCGAAATGTGTGGAGCGTGTCCCGTACGCGCGCCTCCTCCCCACCATGCTCACCTGGGCGGCGGGGGGGGCGACCGTGTCCCCCGCTGTCGCCGCCTGTGTGGAGCTGGACGTGCTGCAGGCGCTGGAGTGGAGGCTGGGGCCGTTTTTCGCGGCCAAGGAGAACGCCAAGCCCACGGCGTGATCACAACGACGACCGACCACCCCTGCCTTTTCTATTCACCCAACACAATGCGATTTCTACGTGGCGCGCACGGCTCCCAATCCAACCGGCCTTTTGAACAACGTGCGCCACTTCAGGGGGCAGGCCACGGTCCTTCAAAATCGCCCTTTCCTCGCGCCGCCTGTCGACTTTTCCCCTCGGCTCTTCCCACCAAGGTTTTAATGCGCGAGCTGTGGAGCTGTGAGCTGTGCTGTGGTGTGTGAGCGCGAGCTGTGGTGTGCGGGGGGGCGAGAAGGGTTCCGTGGTGTCGACTGGCTGCCCTGTTCGTCGCTGTCGTGGTGTGTGCTGCCGCTTTTGCCTGAAACAAACAAGCCCCCCCGGTTTTTTTTTCTGGGCGCGCGAACCACCACGTGCGCGCGCGCGCGCCGTCCCCCCGGTTGTTTCTCCCCCTCGCCCCCTTGCCCCCCCGCGCGCGCGCGCCACCCCTCCCCACCTGCCCCTCTTTGCCTGACCTCTTTTTCCCCGAACAAACACCAACCAAACCCAAACCACGAAACACCACCATGCCTTTTTCGCCCGCCCCGTCTTGCCCCCCTCCCCCCCCTCATGCGCGCCCTTGCGCGCGGTTGTGGGGGGGAGGGGCGGGGGTTCGCGGCGCCTTTTTTCCGATCCTGCCCCTGACAACAACTCACGGTTCTTCAAACACACACACTATGCACGTTCCATCCCGTCGAGAGAGAGTCGTTCCCCCTCCTCACTGTCGTTAGGCTAGCCTTTTTCCCGACCCGTGTTTTTGGGTTCGGGCCCTGGAGCCCTCCCCCCCCCCCCCCCAAGAAAAAAGACCCCCGCCTTCCCCCACCTTCGCCTTTTTTTTTCGGTCGGCCCGCTGACACCGATCCGCCCCCCCCCCCGCCACGCAGCAGGAGAGAGAGAGAGAGGGAGGCGTGCCCACGTTCCCTCCCCTCCTCCCTCCCCCCCACGTCCCCCCCCCGTCCGATCCACGACACCCCCCACCCCCTCGAAAAAAGACACACACCACCCGCAACCCGCAGCGCACCCGACACCACCACCCCCCGACACACCACAAAAACAAAAGAACGGCGTTTTTTTACTTTTGCACACCACCCCGACACTGTACCCACACCACCCTGTTCTTGTACTGTTCTCCCCCTGGTTTCCCTCGTTTATTCGCTCCGCGCGCGCGGCGCCACCCCTGCGTGGCGCCGCGCGAACTCCCGCGTCGCGCATAGACTTGTTGCTTGTTTGGACCTCACCAATAACCCCCTGGGTCCCGGCCTTCGTTTTCCGCCCGCACTCTGATGCAGTGGCTTGGTTTTAAAAGTTTTGTCTCGACACACTTTGACAATTTTGACTTGAAAACCCCCACCCCCACCCCCCGCACACACACAACGGTTTTTTTGTTTAGGGCGTTTGTTGATCTGGGCTCGCGGGCCAACCAACAGTCTCTGACAGTCTTTTGCTGCCTTGTTGCCTTCTTGCTTTCGCACCGCTGTTTTTTTCACCCTTCCCTTTTTGTCCCCTGGTGCCCCTCCCCCCCCAAAAAAAATTCACGCCTGTGTAATCCCCCCCAAAGGTCTCGAGTGTGGTGCTCGAACGCGCTGCTGCGGTGTCTTAAAAAAGAAAGAAAGAGGGGTGTGTGTGAAAGAGAGGCAAAAACAAAACGCGGCACTCCCTCCTCTCTCCCTTTCTTTAAAAACTGCCGCCCCCCGCACACACACTACCATGCTCGTCATCGCCCTGCCCAACGGCCGCTCCTTTGCCGTGGACGCGCCGGCCGACGCGACGCCGGACGCGCTGCGCGCCGCGGTGGAGAAGGCGACGGGTGAGAGAGAAAGACATGAGGGGGCAGCGTGGCGGCGCGCACCCCACCCTCCCCCCCGCAAAACGTTCACCCCTCCCCCCACCCCCTCATAGGCACCCCTCTCGGCACCCAGACCCTGGTGGACGCGGCCGGCGCCCCCGCCACCTCGGCCGCGGCCGGGCTGCGGGTCGCGGGCGCGTCCCTCGCGCAGCCGCCGCCGCCACCGCCGGCCGGGGCGGACGGCGCCGTCACCATCACGGTCAAGCCGCGCCTGCAGAAGGAGACGTGGTCCATGTACTGGAAGGTGTGTGTGGTGGAGGTGGAGGAGAGAGAGAGGGGGCGTTTTTTTTTTTTCCCTCTGTGCCCGCTCCCTGCGCCAAACGACCCCTCCCTCTCCTCCTCCTCCCCATCCTCCCTCCCAGGAAACCATGGCCACCAAGACCATCCTGCACGACACCTTCACGTCCTCCTTCCCCCCCTCCGCCCGCGTCGCCGACGTGGCGGCCGCCGCGGCCACGCGCGCGGGGTGGACCCCCCCCCCCACCGACGCCGACCGCCTGCCCGGCTTCACGGCCCCCTGGACCACCGCGTTTGTGAGGGGGCATGCCGTCCCCCTGGACGCCACCCTGGCGGCTGCTGGGGCGGCGGCGGGGGGGGAGGTGGTGATTGTGCGCATGGTTCTCAAACCCGAAAAGTGGAGCGTCATTCCCAGCGAAGGCGGCGCCGCCGACGACGAGGATGACGACGACGCCTCCACGTCGTCGGATGAAGAGGACACGGGGGCGGGGGGCGGGCTGTGGTGCGGCATTTGATTGAGGATGGAGTGTGAGGGAGGTTGAAAGCAAAAACAGAGGTTACAAGGAAAAAAAACACACCGACCCTCTCTCCCTCAAAACCCGTCCCCCCCGCCCCCACCCCGCGGCGCGTGCCCCCCGGGCGGCGGCCCCGCCCCGGGCAGCGCCCCCCGGAACGCCGCCATGACAGCTCGCAGCAGCCCTCCGTCCACCGGGGCGCCCCCTCCCTCGCCGCCTCCCTCCGCCGCCAACGCGCGCTGCAGCGCGTCCAGCAGGCCCTCCGGCGGCGGAAACAGGGGGCCGGGGTCGACCGCGACATCATCGTCATCATCGGAGCCGCCATCGTTGTCGGTGGCGGCGTCGGTGGTGGCGCCGTCGGCGTCGCCGCCGCCGCCCGCCGCGAGCGCGGCGGCGCCCGCGTCGCGCCGCGCGGCCAGGCGGGCGGGGCGCCCCAGCTCGGACACGGCGGCCAGCCCGCCGGCGGAGATGAGTGGATCAGGTGTGTCGCCGTGCGTCAGAATACCAGTGGCAGCATCGAGCTTCAACCCGGTCAGCGCGCGGCCGTGGATTCGAACGTGGGCGAGGCAAATGTAGAAGCGGCCATCCACCTCTTGCACTGCCCGCCGTCCCTCCAGCAACAGGTTGAGGTGGCCACCGGGTACAAGTACAGGTGGATTCAGCACAATCGTTTGGGGGGCGCCGTGCGGGGCGACGGGGGAGGAGGGGGAGGTGTATGCCCAGTGCGGGGAGGGTGGTCCGTTTTGATCGTCGTCGTCGTCCACTCCCACTGTGTCTGCCGCCGCCGCCACCACCTCCGCACGCACGCCCTCCCCCCACACACCCCATAGATCATGCCGCCCCACCCGCACCCGCACGCCGCGCGGCGCGTAGACGGGGGCGCCGGGTTGGAACCACGCGCGAAACGGGCGCAGCGTGATTGACCGCACGAGGCACAGTGGATGCGCCAGCCTCAACGACACCGATTCATGTGTGTCGGGGGTGGGGGAGCCGGCGGAGGACCAGTACGTGGATGTTGATGATCCCGGGGGTGGGCGGGAGCGGGGGAAGAGAACGTTGCGCACGTCTTCTTCAGGTTGGTCGGTCGATGACGCTGCGAGGGCGTCCGCAGCCAGCGAGTGTGGGTCATCCCTCTCAGCCGCCAGGTGCAGGGCCAGGGCACGCCACACGGAATCATCGGTGGCCGTCGTCGGCAGCAGGGCGAGGCGGCCGCCCCCCCAGCGCGCGGCGACGCTGCGCCTCCAAGCGTCGCCGTCGGCCGCGGCACGGCGCAGGCACCGGCAGGTCGCGGCAGCGGCCGCCAGGTCGGGGGGGGGGAGGCGCAGCAGGATCTCGTCGCACAGGACGGCGTCCTAGTGAGGAGAGGGTGGTGGTGGAGGGTGGGTTGGAGAGTCGTCGGCATTGCGCTCTCGGCTTCCCTTCCCTCTCCCCCCCCCGTCGCTCGCCCCAGCCGCGTCCAAGCCCACACGCGCGTGTCCGAAAACACCAGATTCCTGCCCCCAACGCACCGGCAGCCACAGGAGCGGCGGGTCCTCCATAGCGGGTGGAAAAGAAGGGACGTGCGCGTGCGAAAAGGGACACGGGCGTGTGGCTGGCGAGTTCTTGTTTTTCTTGCTTCCGTCTGCGGTCTCCTGCGGCCACCAAACAGCACGTGTTTCCAATCAACCACGAAAGGAGAGAGAGAATGAAAATGACACAGTCCCAAAAACAGAGGGACCCACCGACCTGCCCCCACCCCCACACCACCCTTTCACCTTCCTCTCACTCCCGGAACGCGTCCACCAGCTTGCCATGCAACCCCGGCGGCGCTGTCACGATGCCGCGGTCCAGGTCCAGCCACCGTCCCTTGGAGAAATCCAGGGGCGCCCCCCCCGCGTCGCTGACGACGGCCCCCGCCTCCGTCGCGATGGCCACCCCCGCGGCGTGGTCCCACACCTTCTCACGATACCCCGGCCTCGGGAACCTCATGTTGATCGCAGCATCCCCGCGCGCCAGGGCGCCATACTTGGCCTGCGAGTCGAGGCGGAGGGGGGGGGGCGGTCACGCCGAGCGCGGACGCGGCGCGTGCCGCGACGCCAAAGTCAGAGTGAGCGGATTCAAAAGACTCCATGAAGCGCAGGGTGGGGGGAGGGGCGTCTCCAGGCGTCGCGTGGATGCGGGTGGGGGGGGTGGAGTGTGCGTCTGGGCCGGCCAGAGGCGCACACCACGCTCCGCCGCCGACACTCGCGTAAAACAAAACTCCATCCCTCTCCCCAAACGACTCGTCATCCACCACCCTCCCTCCATCGGCTGCAGTCAGGGGCGTGGCCGGCAGGTTGGGGCAGCCCAAAACGCCGGCGGCCAGGGCGCCCGCGTCCAAGAGGCCGAGACAGATCGCGTACTGCCTCCCCCCCACAAAGCCACGCGTGCCGTCGATGGGGTCCAGCACCCAGTACATGCCATCGGCGCCGCCCGGTGAGGCTCCCGTGTCGATGAGGTCGAGGATGGCGGCCGGGGTGAGGGGCGGGGTGGAGGGGGAGGAGGAGGCGAGCACTTCATTGACGAGAGCCGTGATCCTCTCCGACATGGCGGCCCCACCCTCCGCCCTGAGGTCGGCCGCATCCTCTTCAGCCACCAGAGGTATGGGCGGCCCCCCTGCTTGGGCGAGGGACCAGGCGACCAGGGCTTGCGCGCCATAGTCGGCCACAGTGACTGGAGACGCGTCCTCTTTGGACACAGCATCCCCACTCTTCAGCTGCGCCTGCACGCGTGCCGTAAGAATGGAGGCCAAGCGCACCGCATCGATGGCGGCGGCGACGTGGGGGGCGTAGGTGGCGGGGAGGGGGGCGACGAGCGCGGTGGACGCGGGGGACGCGGTCGGGGTGGCCATCGTCAGGGTTGAAAGGTGGCGGCGCGCGGGGCGGGGCAAGAGCAGGGGAGTGCGCGACGGCAGGGGTCGCGAGGGGCAGCGAGCGACGGCCGGCAGGCGGAGGGCGGCACGCCGAGTCGAGACGAGCATTGGGCGAGGTGGTGTCGATCGCCCACACCATCGCCTGTCTGTTTTTTTCTCTGCCCATCGCGGCACGCGCGGGTGGAGGAGAGACGCCACACACCAGCACCCACCATGGCCGCCCGCCACCTGCGCCGCCTGCGCGGGGACGACCCGCTGCTTGCTGCCGCCACGAGCGACGACGAAGATGAGTCCCCCTCCCCGCCGGCCGCGGCCAAGCCGCCCTTCAACCCGTTTGACCTGCTGGACGATGGCGACGGAGCGGGCGTGCCGAGCGATGATGATGAGGCAGAGGGGGAGGAGCAACAACAACCGCGGGCGCCGTCGCCGCCACCACCGCCACCCACCACCAAACGCAAGAAGAAGAAGAAGAAGGGCAAACCCCAGCTGGATGAAGTGGACGCCGCCCTGGCAGAACTGGGGCTGGAGGGAGTGGCGGGCGGTGGTGGAGGCGAGGGTGTGCCGGCCCCTCTCCCTCCTGCCCGAGCGTCGGCTCTGGCCGTCGACGCGCGCGCGCTGCGCGGCGACGATGAAGCCCGCCGCCTGTTTGGCGTGGCGTCGTCGTCAGTCATTGGGGCGGCGTCTGAGGAGGCAGGCGGGGGCGCTCCGCCCCCGCCACGCGGCGCGCGGCGCACTCCGTTTCTTGGGGGTGCGGCGCTCGGCCGCGGTGCGTCCGCGTCCGGTGGCCTCACCCTCGCCCCCGCCGGCCCCGCCCCGGGGGGAGGCACGCTCTTCCGCTGCGTCCGCGGCCCCGCCTATGAAGCAGGGCTCAACGCGCTCGCCGCCGCCCAAGCGACGCACGATCCGCGTGCGGTTGTGTCCCTTCTGTCCACCTTCCCCGCGCACGCCGACGTTTTGCTCACCGTCTACGACCTCCTCCGCCTCACTGGCCAGCACGACGCCGCGGGCGGCGTGCTGGAGCGCGCCCTGGGCGCCCTGGAGGCGGCGTGGACGCCCGCGTTTGCAGCGGCAGTGGGCGACGGCAGCGCCCGCCTCGATGGCGCCGACCCTTCAACCCGGCCCCTCTTCACCGCCCTCGCCCGTCGCGCCGCCTCCCTGTCCCGCCGAGGCCTGCACGCGGCCGCGGGTGAGACGGCCAAGCTGGCGGCTGCCATGGGGGCGGGCGCGAGTGGGGGCGGGGACCCGGTGGGTGCTCGCCTCGCGGTCGACTATTTTTTCCTGCGCGCGCGCCGCCCCGCCACCGTCCTCGCCCTGGCCACCGACGCCGGGTTCGCGGATGACGGCCTCCCCAACTGGGCGTTCTCGGTGCCGCTGGCCCGGGCGCGGGCGGAGGGTGGCGGCGGCGCGCGCGGCAGCGCCGCCCCCCCTTCCCTCCCGCCCTCCATTCTCACCGCGCTGCAGCGCGCCGCGCTGACCTACCCGCTGGCCGTCGTCCGCCTGGCAGACCGCCTGGCGGACGCGGGCACGCCCCCGCCCCCCACACTGGCGTCCGCCCTGGCGCGCCCTCCCTTTTCGGTCGCGCGAGCAGACGCCGACGCGGGGACCGCCTCCCCCTCCCTCGCCCGCCTCTGCGCCATCTTCGCGGAGCGCCACCACCCCCTGTGGTCGTCGCCCGACGCGTTGGCGGGGTTAGCGGCCGCGGCCGCGTCCGCAGCCGACGCGGCTGCCAACGGGAGCGCTGCTCCCTGGGCCGCGGCCGCCGACGCGGCCTGGCCGCGCGGCGCGCCTGACGCGTTTGCCCACCTGCGCACCGCCGACTTCTCAGACGCCGTGGCTGCCCTGCCCGAGGACGAGGTGGCCGCTCTCAATGCGGCGGGCGCCCTGGGGGGTGGCGGCGGCGTGGATGCAGTGGCAGACGCCGCACTGGCTGCCGCTCTAGCGCGCGCGGCCGGCGGCGGTGGCGGCGGCCGCGGCGCGCGCGCGGCGGCGGCGGCGGCCGCGGTGCGGGACATGCACCCGCTGCTGGCGCTGCTGCACACGCTGATGCCGTGGAACGAGGATGGCGTGGGTGGGGGCGAGTGGGAGGCAGAGTGACGGTGGTTGGGGGGACAACAGTTTTTTTCCTGCAATGCTTTCTTTCACACACCGCCGAACGATCAAAATGTCTGGCGTCACTATTCTTGACTCTCTCACGCCCACGCTGACACAGGGTACGCTGCGGCCGCGCAACACAAATCAAAAACGTCGCGGTCCAGCCGCGGCAACCCTCTCCTCCCATTGAGCATTAACAGTTCAAACACCGCCGCCCTGAACGACGGCGGCCAGCGTCTATGTGTGCCCCGCGTCCACGCGGGCGCGTCCAGCACCAGCTGCACCGCGGCCGACGCTGCCAGCGACGCGGGCGACGCGGCGGGCGGCGACCGCGTGTCGAGCAGCTGGCCGCACGCCGCGCCCTGTATTAAAGTGGCCAACGATGCGCCCGTCAACTCAGGATCTGCGCCAGCCGCCAGCAGGGCCTCCACGCAGGCCACGTGGCCGCGTTGGCAGGCGTGGTGGAGGGGGGTGCGCCGCAGCCCTCCATAATCCAGGTCGGCCACCCTCCCCGCAAACGCGGGGCGCGCCAGCAGAGCTCGCAGCGTGTCGGCTGCCCCCGCTGCCGCGGCCAGGTGGAGCAGGCCGGACTGGAAGGTGGTGCGCGCGGCCGCGGCTGTGGCGTCGGACGGGGCGGCATCAACGAATGCGAGCACGGCGGCCGCGTCGTCGTCTGCGACCGCGGCCTGGATGTGTGGTGGGATGACGAGCATTGTGGCGTGTGTCGGGCACGGTTGGCGGGGTGCCCGCGCGCGTGGGGAGAGAAACAAACACGAAATGGCAAGTGGGTGTTCAAGAACAATCGACGTTTCACGACTCTCCTCCCCAAAGCACCTCGGCCACAGACGCCAACCACTCGCCAACCGCCACGGCGCCCGCGTCTGCGACGCCCGCCACCGCGTCTGCGCGCACTGAGGCCGCGCGCCCTGCCCCCGCGGTCATGCTGGCCGTGGCGGCCGCCCCTTCCGCCGCAGCACGCGCGGCCGCGGCCGCGACGTCCCGAGCGTCGGCACCCACGGCGACTGCGGCAGCAGCAGCAGCAGCCGCTGGCAACAGCGCGTCCAACAGTGTGCGGTCCCCCGTCTGCGCCCCCCCGTGCGACGACACGGCGGCCGCGCCCGCGGCGATGGCGGCAGCCCAGTCTGATGGGGTCGTGCCCGTGCGCAGGGCGGGGGCGGCGGCAGAGAAGAGGATGGCATAAATCGCACCACTCGTGCCCCCCATCTTTCCCAACACATCCCGCCCCAACACGGCCAGCGTGTCGGCCGGCGATGCGAGGGGCAGGCGACCACCGTCAAGTGCCGCCACGGCCGCTGCAGCACCCGCGGCGAGCGTCTCGCCGCAGTCGCCGTCCCCAGCGGCCGCGTCGAGAGCGTCCAGGTCGCCCGCTTTGGCCGTCACCGCGGCGGCGGCGGCCCGGATGCAGGCCGCCAGTGTGGCTGCATCCCCTGTGGCGGCGTCCGGGGCGGCACCAGCGGCCGTGGGCGTGGCCGCGGCGGGCGGCGCGCCTTTCACACGCGTCGGGCCGCCCGGCGCGCGGACCGCGGCCCCCGTCGACGGCCACCCGGGCGCCGCCCCAGGCGCGTCCAGCCACCCCATCAACTCGTGCGTCAGCGGCAGCAGGGTGAGGGACACGCCCCGCATGTCGAGGGAGGTGGCGAGAGGGCCTGCCGCGACGCGCACGACGCTCCAGTCGCTGCCCCCATCCAGCGCTGCCAGAGCCGCCGCCAGGATGGCACACACCTCCAAAGCAGAGCACGCCCCCAGATTGTTCACCAGAAGGGCGGCGGGGGCGCGGGAGCCCGGTGCTGGCCACCCGGGGCGCGCGTGGCGCGCTGCCTCGATGGAGGCCAACATTTTTTCAACCACCGCGCCCGCGCCTCCCTCCGCGGGCACCACCGCGGCCCCGGGCTCCCCGTGCAGGCCCAGCCCAAACTCCAGGCTGCCGGCGGGTACGCGGGCGGGAGCCTCCTTAAAGGGGAGAGCGCAGGCAGTCGCTGCGACGCCGGTCGTCGCGGCCGCGTCGGCCGCGCCGCGCGCGGCGGCCGCGACTGCCGCCACCGGCAGCCCCGCCGCCGCGGCCGCGCCCGCCACCTTGAACACAAAGGCGCAGGCGGCCAGGCCTCGAGCCCTGCGGGTGGCGGCGGCGACGGCGTCGGCGCCGCAGGAGGGAGGGGGGAGGAGGGCGACGTCATCGCTCACATAAACAACTTCCACAGGCGTCCCTCCCGCCACCGCCGCTGCCGCCGCAGCCCCAAAGTTGAGCCTGTCCCCCGTGTAGTTGAGGACGATGAGGACGGCACCGTGGGCGGGGGAGGCGACGGCGTCCAGGGCGGCGGTCACGGCGGCGGTGGAGGGAGACGCGAAGAGTTGGCCACACACGGCCGCGGTCAACAGGCCGGGGCCAACGTAGCCGGCTGCGTGGGGCTCATGGCCGGAGCCGCCGCCTGAGACGACGGCGACGCGGGTGGCCTTGTCGTGGGAGGTGTCGACGACGACGTTGATGGACTGAAGGAGAGAGTGCTGGAGGTGAGTGTGGGTCGGAGCCGAATTCGCCGAATTCGCCCCCTCTCTTCTCTTTCTCTCTCTCTCTCCCCACACTCACATCGTCCCCCACATCCAGCAGAGCTACCGTGGGTGACGTGGCAATGGTGGAGGTTAGGCCGTCGCGCACAACGGCGCCCGGCTCGGTCGAGTAAAACTGGACGGGCGGCATTTGGAGGTGGGGGTGGTGGAATGGGGCGGCGGTTGGCGCGTTTGCAGTGGCTTGGGACACGTGTGTGTGTGGCACGAAGAGTTGGGCCGCACTAGGAAAGAAAGGGCGTTGTGTGAGAGGGATAAACACGTTTTTTGGGGGGGAAGGTCTGTTTTGAAACACTGTTTACAGTTTTTAACCAACATCAAACCCCTCCCGCTCTCATCCCCGCCCACCCGACATGAAGGTGGGAGGGGGGTTGAAAAGAATACACGTGGACGAAAAAAAACATCGATCGAAAAGTGGGGGGGGAGGGGGGCAGGAAAAAAACACACCCGCGTCGGCTCGTGTCTCGTTCTCTCTCTCTCCGTCGTCTGGTCGCATCCACCCCAGAACACAAAAGAACACCCAAAAGCACCCATCACACACACACACTCTAACCAAATCCAATTTTCAAGCCACCACGGGCAGGCGCCGCCCCACGATCAGCAGCCACATGGCCACGACAGCGGCAACCGCGGCCGCGACCGCAGCCACCTTCCTCAGCACCGCGCGCCACGCGGCCTGGCGCCCCGCAAACACGCGCATGGCGCGCGTGTACTGGCCATCCCGCACCGACCGCACGGCAGGCAGCCAGCCCAGGGCCTCCACGTGGGAGCGGGAGGCGGCCGCGACGCGGCGGCGCGTGCTGGCGTCGGCAACAAGCATCGCGACTTGGGAGGTCAACGAGTCGTAGTCGCCCGGCTGGTAGAGGTACCCGATCTCGCCGGGGCGGGACACGATGTCGACGAGGCCGCCGGCGGCCACGGCGACGACGGCGAGGCCGGACGCCATGGCCTCCAGCGCCACAAACCCGAGCGTCTCCGTCTCGCTCGGCATGATGAAGATGTCGGCCGACGCGTAGGCGGCCGCCAGGTCGTCCCCGGACAGCATGCCGGTGAAGTGGGTGCGGGTGCCGGCGAAGTGGGCCTCCAGGTCGGCGCGGGCGGGGCCGTCGCCGACAAACGCGAGGCACGCGTTGGCGGGAAGTTTCGCCAGCAGGTCCTTCAAAATCTCCAGATTCTTTTCAGCGCCCAGGCGGCCGACGTACGTCAAGATGACGGGGTCCTCAATGCCGTTGGAAAGGCGGGCCCGCCACGCGTCGCAGCGGAACAAGGGGTTGAACACGTCGGTGTCGACAGCCGCCTTCCACACATCGATGCCGGCCGCATCCGTCCCATTCTCAGCCAGGACTCGTTTCATGGTAGGGGACGGGACGAGAGTCAAGTCAGCGGCGCGGGTGGCGACCCGGATGAGGGACCACATGGGGCGGACAAGCCCCTTCCACGTGTACTTGGGAATGTAGTCTGGCACATGAGTGTGGTACGACACAACCAACGGAATCGAGAGCAGCTTGGCATACGCAATGACGGCGAAGACCATGCAGCCTAGGGGAGGGTGGGGAGGTTTTTTTTTGTGAGGAAAATTGGTTTGGTTGAGGGTTTTTTTCGACCTTTTTCGGTGTTTGCGCGCCACCCCCCCCACACCCACCATCCATCCTCTCACTCACCCGGCGTCGACACGTGGATGACGTCGGGGCGGCGCTTCATCAGACTAGCAATGACGCGCACGGACACGCCCAGGGAGAGGAGCAGGGTGTCGGAGCGGTAGAAGGGGAGGGGGAAGCCGCGGACCGGCACGACGTCCGCGCCGTGAAACTGTTTTGGGGGGTTGACGCAGGGGGTGAACACGGTGACGTCGTCCCCCAGCTCGCGCAAGCATTTGACGAGGTTGGAGAACCGGATCTTCATGCCGGAGACGTGGGAGAATGGGGACGGTTCTGTGGGTGGAAAGAGGGAGGTGGGTTGGGTTTTGAGTTGTTTTGAGTGATCTCTCGATTCACCCACACACAGCCACACAAACAACAGCACTCACCCACAAACACGGCGACGTGGCGCTTGACGTGGGGAGGGGGGACCGCGTCCGCGGACAGGGGGACGGCAGCGGCGGCAGCCTGTGGGAGAGGGAGAGAGAGTGAGAAGTTGGCCCTCTTGAGCGGCAAAAAAACAATACCCAATGCCGCCCTTTGCTCCAATCTCACCTTGACCGAGGTCGGCGGCGGCGTGCGGACAGCCTTGCCCGCCGCGCGCAGCGTGGGGGCGGTGTGCGCCAGCAGCGCGGGGGCGAGGGCGGGGCGGGGGCCGTAGCACATTGTGTGATGAGGGGGGGGAGGGGGCAGGGGTCGTGCCACGCGGGGTGGACGGCTGAGGGGGCGCATGGTGGCGCGCGGGGCGAGAGGGGGGCACGGTGAGCGCGAAAGAGAGAGAGAACAATGGGCGAGCGAAAGTGCTTGCGTAGCGTCGGCGCGCGAAAAGCTTCGAAGAACACGGCAAGACAGCCGCACCGTTTTACGGGGAACCACTCCCAACTCGCGCCCAATTCGCGAAAACCCGGTGTCCTCATGCACCGTTTTGAGGCGGCAGGTGTGGAAACGGGGCTGTGGGCGGGGCGCTCGCCCGCGTTTTTGGCAGAGGGCGCAAAAAAGGTATCACATGTGGCCACGCTGTTCTCGCGGCTGCCGAGTGCTCCGGCCGCCTTGCCCGCCGAAAATCAACTAAATTGTGCATTTCGACGCTCACCTTGGGGTGGAGGGAGGGAGGGAGGGACCAGGTCACAGGCAAAAGGGAGGCTGGTTGTGATTCGTCGACACCGATTCGGCACCAATCTCCGCGCGGCGGGTGGGAAAATCGACAGGCACACCCCAGTTTTGTCCGAAAAACAAATAGCTAACACAGAAGCACTAACCCCTCGAAATCAAGCCGCCGCCTTCTTGGGCCTCGGCGGCAGCGAAGATGAAGGCACCAGGCCCCCCCCCCCCCCCCACGACCGCGGCCGCGGCCGCCGCGCTCTCCCACACCGCCCTCAACCGCGCTGCCGCCGTCGTCAACTCCAGCTCAGCCAGCCCAGCCAGGGCGGCGGATTCAGCGGGGGACCCCGGGGCGGGGGGCGCCCACGCGAGGTCGGTCCAGGGGAGGGTGGCGGGAGGAACGTCTAAAGTCGTCTGAATCTGCACCAACCGCCTGGCCAGGCGAGCCGCGGCTGCGCCCTCGGGTGACGCGAGTGACGCTTTGGCCTTGCCTTTGGCCGGGGAGTCGGGGTCGCCGGACGCACAGGCGGTTAAAGCGGTTTCCAAATCTCCATACCTCTGAATCAGCGCGAGGGCGGTTTTCGCGCCCACGCCCGCCACTCCAGGCACATTGTCCGAGGGGTCCCCGCACAGCGCCCGCACGTCGGGCCAGGCGGACGGCGGAATGCCGTGGTCGGCTTCAAAGGAGGCGCAGGTGTAGGGGACGAGACCAACCACCGTGACGACAGCGGGTCCTCGCGCGGCAGACGCGGCACGCGGCGGCGGCCGCAACAACTGCACCCCCGGCCGCAGCAGCGCGTAGAAATCTTTGTCGGGGGACACGATGGCGACGCGAACGCCATCGGTGGACGCGCGGGTGGCGAGGGCGCCCACGATGTCGTCGGCTTCGACGCCCGGGGCGGAAAGGTCAGCGACGCCCAACGCGCGTAAAAGCCGCCTCACCCGCGGCGCCGCCGCCACGATCTCGGGAGGCGCAGGCGGCCGGTGCCCCTTGTACAGGGGGTACAGCTCGTGCCTGAAGGTTTTGCCGGCGGCGTCGAAGACGGCGGCGACGTGGGTGGGAGGAGGGGACAGTTCGAGCAGTCTGAGTAACTGGGCTACAAACCCGTGGGCGGCTGCTGTGTCCACGCCAGATGCGGTCGTCAAGCGGGCGCCGGCAGCAGCCAGGGCATGGTGGGCGCGGTAGAGGAGGGCGGTGCCGTCGATGAGGATGAGGCTGGAGGGTGGGTCGGTGTCGGAAAAGAGGGCGGGAGCGCGGTCGATTGAATGCGGACGCCTTCTCTCCTCCTCTCTCCTCCCACACTCACCGCCTCTCCCCGTTGTCGCCCTCAAATTCGGTGCTCAGGGCTGCGCTGCCAGCCAGCCGCCTGCCCCCCGGCTCCAGCGGGGGCGGAGGAGGCAGCGGCGTCGCCGCGCGCGGCGCGAGCGGCGCGCGCAGGGCGCGCCGGCGGGCCAGGGGGGCCAGCGCGCGGGCTGCGGGGTGGCGGTGGACGAGCCGCATGGCTTGATGGGACAAGCGCGAGGGTGGAAGGACTCCGCGCGCGGGCTTGATAAACCCGATGCAGCTGTGTGCGAAAAGCGAAAAAATCGACACAAAACCAAAAAAACGCGTTTTCCTCCGCAAATGGCGTCCCCGCCGCCCGCGTCGGCGGCCGCTGAAGCCGCTGAGGCCGACCTGGGCATAGCAGCGTATGCTGGGCCTGCACGCCGCGGCTTCGAAGCGGTCGTCAAGCACCGGTGAGTGTGGAGAATGTGAGAGGGGAGGTCGGCTAGGGGGGGAGGACCCGACGGCTGTTTTTCACACTCACAACACTCCTCCCGCACACCCAGCTACACCGACTTCATCGTCAATGAGATTCTGGCCGACGGCACCGTCGTCACCCTGCACCCCACCAGCGTGGAGGCGGCGGCGGCTGTGGATGCCACCGCACGCGCGGTCCGCGCGGCGGCCGACGCGGCAGCAGTAGCCACCGCCGTGGGAGTCGACACGGCACCACCTGGTGGTGATGATGCCGACACGACAACATCTTTGACGCACCAACTGACTGTTTTGGTGGGGGAGGAAGGCGCGGCAGCAGCTGTCGCGTGGCTGGCTTCCGCGCCGTCCCGCCCGCCGCCGCCGCCGCTCACCCTGCCGTCCCCCGCCGACAAGGCCGCCCGCGGCGCGGTGCACGCCTGGTTTCGGGGGGCGGCGGCGTCGCTGGCACCAGGTGTGGCGGTGGACACAGCCACAACGGGCGACGGCATCACCGCGAGCGTGCGCGGCGGCGGTGGCGGCGGCGCGAGCGGGCGCGGCCGCGGGCGCGACACCAAACGCAGGCGTGGCGACGACGACGCCACCACCACTCCCACCCCCCGCCGCTGGTCTGACCGCGCGGCCGAGTGCGCGGGCGGGCGGGAGCGGCCGTACTGTCATTTTTCGCTGCGCAAAATAAACTGGGACTCTGCCTCCGCTCTGGCCGCCCTGGCGCGCACAGCTGGCCTGAATCCCTCCTCCTTCTCCGTCGCAGGTACCAAGGACAAGCGCGCTGTTACCTGCCAGCGCGTGTCGGCGTGGGGAGTGGACGCGGCGCGCGTGGCCAAAGCGGCGGGCAGGCTGCAGGATGTGGCTGTCTCCGACTTTGCGTTTGAGCGGACGCCGTTGCGGCTGGGGGGTGCCGCCGGCAACCGGTTCACCCTGGTGTTGAGGCGGGTGGCTGCGGAAGACGCGGGTGAAGTCGTGGCTGGCGTGGACGGGTTGCAACGGTGAGAGAAGGGAGAGAAAAAGACGTTTTTTTTTTTTTGCTGCACGCCCAAACGCTCACAAACCCTTCCCCACCCCTCCTTTTCATATACTCAGCCACGGCTTCATCAACTACTACGGCCGCCAACGCTTCGGCACCGGCGCCGGGCGTACGCACGCGGTCGGGGCCGCGATCGCGCGGGGCGACCTCTCCGCCGCTGCCGCCCTGGTGTTGGCGCCGCGTGGCGCGGGCGACGACGCCGCCCGCCAAGCCTGGCTGGATGGCAACGCGGACGCGGCAGCCACCGCGCAGGTGCTGCACAGAGGGGCAGTCGCAGAGCGCGCCCTGTTGACCGTGCTCTCCCGCTCCCCCTCCGACTACGCCACCGCCTTCACCAAAATCCCGCGCAATCTGCGCACCATGTACACGCACGCCCTGCAGTCGTGGCTGTGGAATGTGGGGGCCAGCGCGCGCGCGGCGGGGGTGGTGCATGCTGCGTCCGCTGCCACCGTTGTTGAAGGCGATGTCCTGCTCGCCAGCGAAGCGGAAGGCAGTGGCGATGACGGCGGTGACAGCGACACCGTTGGCCCTGCCACCGACGCGCCGCGCCGCGCCGCGCGCGTGCGCCTGGCCGCTCCCGCCGACACCGCCTCTGCATCCCCCTCCCGCGTTGTGCTCCCCCTGGTCGCCCCCGGCATGCTGCACCCGACGCATGCTGCTGGCGCTGCTGTGGCTACTGCCGCGGCCGCCGTCGGCGTCGACGCGGGGACAGGGGGGCCGGCCGACCCCGCTGCCCGCCCGCCGCCGCGCTCAGTGGGTGGCCCAGCCCACGCGGCAGGCGGGTACCGCCGCCTCACCGTGGTGCCGTCCAACACCAGCCTGCGCTTTGTGACGCACGCGGGGGCGGATGACGACGTGCTGACGGAGGGAGGCGGGCTGGCGGAGGGGGTGAAAGTGTGGGAGGTGGGACAGCCGCTCCCCAGCGGCCACCACCATCTGGCCGCCATCGTCACCTTCGACCTGCCCAAATCGGCGTACGCCACCATGGCGCTGCGAGAGTTGATGCGGCGGCCGTCGGTGGGGGCGGAGGCCAGGGAGGAGAGGTGAGGGAGGGAGTAATCGATGGTTTTACTTTGACAAGTGATGTTTGTTCGTCGGAAAACAACTAGAGAAAAAAATGGAGAGACACAACGTTCCATTGTCAACCATCGTCCTTGACAGGCGACGGTCCGCCCAGGCACGCGCCCCACCACCGTCGCTGGGGCGCGGGCGCGCCCGCCGCGTCCGCGCTCCGCCCACCCCCAGACACGGACGCCACCCCCCCGCCAACACAGCACTCGCCACACAGGGACGCCAACGCGTCCGCGGGCGCAGCCAGGCAGGACAGCATGACGCCCGCAGCGTCGGGGACGTTTGGTCCGCGCGGCACCGCGCGAGGGCGCCGCCGCCAGAACGCGCGCCACCGCGCCGAGTGGCGGTCTGCGGGCGCACCGGGTGGCACTGGCGCATCCCCAAACCAGAGGGAGGGCGTGGCGGATGTGCGCGGCTCGGGCGGCGGCTGGGGTGGTGGCGGCGTCGGCAGCGCGTCGCCGCCCCCGCTGCCCGCGCGCCGCAGCGATGCCGCATCCTCCAGCGACAGCGAGCCCTCCGAGTCGGTGGTGGCGCCCCGCCTCGCGGGCGACCAGGAGCGAGGCGGCGGCAGGCGCGCGCGCGCGGCAAACGGGGAGCGAGGGGCGGGGGTGGAGGGGGGGGCGGCAGCGGCGTCACCACCACCCTCCTCCTCCCCACCTTGGCCAGCGCAATCAAAGAAGGTGTCCTCCCCCACCCGCACGCCTCCCCCCAGGTGTGCGGCCGCGGCGCCACCGCCCCCGGGGGAGACGGCGGCGTCCGCCCCCGCGAGTGCGGCCACTGCCGCCCCAATCCATTCCACACCCGCATTCAACGGCCGCCCCGCCAGCAGGAGCTCACCACCGGAGGGCAGCGCCAAGGCTTCCGCCCTGAACGCGGTCCAGGCGGCCACAATGGAGGGCAAAGAGGCATACACCTTTTTGAGGTTTTCGATCACCACCCCCTCCACCGCCCGCCCCAGGCCCAGCCCCACCCGAAACTCGATGACGCCAGTGAGGGTTTGAATGCAGTGCGTGTCGGGGGCGTCGGGGGCGGGGGCGATGGTGAGGGTGGACTCGATGCGCGCTGACTTGGCAAACAGGGGGGGCGTGGACACCACGGTCAGCGTGTACGGCGGTGGATTATCGATCGCCACAGGCTCGTACGTCACCACGTCGGCGTACTCCAGGGCGCCACCCGCCAGGGCGGCGCGCAGGCGGGACCGCAGGGGGTCGGGCACAAACGCGAAGACGTTGGGGCGGGTGACGATGCAGTAGCACTCGCCCCCCGACCCGGAGGGAGAGGGCCAGGCGTCCACTATGTCCAGGGAGCCGAGGCGCAGGAACTGGGGGTGAGGGTGGTGGAGGAGGGGAGGGTGGGTCGTTGTCTGGTGTGTGTGTGTGCCCGCGCCTCTTCCGACTCGGCTCTCTAGCCTCTGTGCCATCATGCTCTGTGCTCTCTCTCTCTCTCTCGCACCCGTGCCAGCAGCGCCCGAAACGCGGCGCTGAGGAAGAAGAAGGGGGAAAAGAATGGTGGGGTTGGTGTACACATGGTGACGTTCAACGGGAGGGGGCGGGGTCACACACGTCCCTCCCCCACACACACTCACACACCGCCTGGCACAGTACCTGTCGCGTTCCAAAAAGTAGAGGCTAACGTTGTGGGGCAGGCGCGCCGACACGCGAAAGTGGTGGCCGCCCATTGCGTGCTGCGCGCTGGCGCACGCCACACACGCGCGAAGGCAGCGACGCCAGGCGCGCCCGACAGCCTCCACAGCGCAGACAGGGGTGTGTCTCGACACGCCAGGAGGCGGTGGGGACAGGCGGAAGGGGACGCGCGAGACGCACACGCCCCCGCCCCCCACGGTCAAAGCGAGTGACGGCGCGGCGCTCTTCTTTTGTGGCCTTGAAACGCAGAGTCGTCAAAACTGCGGTTGCGGGCCAAAAAACGCACCGCCCTCCTCTCCGCCCCGGACACACCACCCTTCCTCCCAATGCCTCCGCGCCCCGCGCCACCCTCCACCCCCCGCCCCCCCCCGCCTGGGCGCCCTGGTGGCCTGCGGCGCGGCGGGCGCGGTGTGCGGGTTTGCGGGCGTCGCGGCACTCGTCGCCCTGGTCACCGCCCTGGGGGACGGGGCGCACGTGGTGGAGCCGCACCAGGTGAGAGAATGGAGGGAAGTGGGGGGACCGAAATGCGAGGGCGCGGGGCGCGCCGGGAGGGCTGGCGGTGTAGGCAAAAAGACACTCCCGCCGCCAATCCGTTCCTCCCCTCTCCACGCAGCAACGCACTCCCGCCCCCGTCGACACCGCCTCCCTGCCCACCGTCTGGCCGCCGTCCTGTGACGACGCCACCTGGCACCTCAAGCACCAGTCGTGGGATGATGGCGTGGGGGGCGGCCCCCCCGCGGGCGTGTGCACGCTCGCCCCGGGCGCGCGCGCAGGGGACGCGGGCGACTGCGGCGCCGCGATCTCGGTGCCCAAGGTGAGAGGAGATGGAGGAATTGAGTGGAGTGAATGGAGTGTCGGAGAGAAAGCGTGCGCGAGGCCAACCGCAAATGCGCATGCCGCGAAAAGCGCGGCCCTCGACGGCTCCGAACAATAACCACCCTCTCTCCACCCACACACACACCAGGTCGCCCTCATGTTCCTCACCGCCGGCACCCTGCCCCACGCGCCCACCTGGGAAGCCTGGCTGGACCGGGCGGCGGGGCTGGTGCCGGCCGACTGCGCCGCGGCCGCAGCGTGCGGCGGCCGCACGCGCGGCGACGCGTCGGCCGCGCGCCGTGTGAGTGCCGCCCTCTCCTCGTGCGACACCGCCGCGTCCTCCCTCTTCTCCATCTACGTCCACGTCCCCAAGGGTGTTTCCTTGAACGTGTCGAGTTCTTCTCGATTTTCGTCGTCCGTCATTGCGGATCGGGTGGCGACAGAGTGGGGTGGGTTCACTCTCGCCGACGCGACGCGCAGGCTGTTGGCGGCCGCGCTGCAAGACCCCCGCAACCAACGGTTCGCCCTGCTGTCTGAATCGTGTGTGCCCCTGTACTCGCCCCAGGTGAGAGTATGAAAGAGAGGGGGGGGGGGGGAGGGGGTGGACGGGGTGGAGTGAAGGCGGCGGGTGGTTTGTTGGTGGGTGGGAATGATCAGGAAGTAGCCGACTTAGTGCGCGACTTGCCCTCCCTCTTCCTGACCCCAAAAACCTTCCCCACCCCCATTTCCACACCAGACCGCCTACACCCAGCTCATGTACAACCCAAAATCACGGGTCAACGCCTGCCCCGACGGCGTGAAACCCGACTGGCCGCTCGACGATTATCGCTACACCTGGCGCATGGCCGACGCGACGAGCGGCACGCTCACAGCCGACAAGTGGCGCAAGTCGCACCAGTGGATCGGGTTGACGCGCAAGCATGCCGCCGCAGTCGCTGCCGATGAAGCCGTGGCGGCCGCGTTCAGGGCGCACTGCACAAATGCGCCCGACGCCGACCTGGGCGGCGCGTGGCGGTCGTGCTTCTCCGACGAACACTACTTCCCCGTCGTCCTGGCCCTGGCCGGCTGGGACGCCGAAACCGACTGTGAAGGCGACATGACGCACACAATTTGGTGCAGGGGGTGGCACTGTGTGGGGGATGCTAAACTGCACCCCAAGACGCACGCGCCGGCCGAAGTCGCGACGCCCCACTCCCTGCAGATGCTGCGTCGATCCACCCCCGTGTCCATTGGGGCTGAGCCAGGACCTTCCTGCGCCGACACAGCCGCTGCTGCGGCAGCGGGCAGGCTGCTGGCGCGCGCGCGGGACGTCGCGTCCGCGCGCGCGCCCCCCCCTCCGCGCGGCGACGACGCGGCGTCGCTGGTGGGGGGGAGGTGCTCCCTGTTTGCCCGCAAGTTCAAGGCGGATGCCGCGGCTGGCGTGGCGGCGGCTGTGGTGTCGGTGTGTGACGAGGATGAGCGGGCGGGGTAGGGGCAAGAGAGAGGAAAACAAATTATTCACTTTTTTTCCGTCCTCGCGCGCGACTCCCAAAACATTCTAGCTCTGTGTGTGTTTCGTATTTTTGTGTCCTTCCTGAGTGGCGCCCGCCGTACCCTCGTGCTCGAGGGGCGTGTGGCGCCGGGGGAGAGGGTCTGTGAGACAAAGACAAAACCCAAAAACTAACGGTGAAGGCTCTCCTTGCGGCCTAGTGGACTCACTTCTCTTTTTGCCTTTCCCTCTCTTCCTTTTTCGCCGCGACCCCCCGTCCTCACAAGCCGCACCATGCCCCCCGCGGCTGTCAGGACGTGCGGCGCGCCGCCTTCGCCGCGCGTGCGGCAGCCGGGGCCGCACACGCCGACGGTGAGAGAGAGAGAGGGTTTTGGGGAGGGGCGAATTAGACGCGCGCGCGTTTTTCGGGGTGTGGCCGCCTCCCGCCCCCACCCCGCCTCTGCCTCCCGCCTCTGCCATCGCCCACCACTATGGCGCTGAACGAGGTGTCGGTGCACCATGCCTGGGGTCGGGGGGCGCTAAAGCGGCCCGGATGGATCGCCAACCGCCGCGACCCCCTGTTGCGCGCGGCGAGGCAAGGTACATGGGGCCAACTAGCCACCGTGTTTTGCGGGCGCCTGTGTGCCCATCCCCTCTTACCCCCCCCCCCCCCCCACAACCACTGTCTCCCCAGGCTCGACAGAAAATGGTGTCCCTGGTGGAGGTCGCCACCCGGGTCCTGCTGTCCCCCCTGCTCGCGCTCCTCTCCCTGCTCGCCGCCTCGGACAGCGTTGTGTGGGATGAGCCTGAAGGCTACCGCGCCCCTGGCTGGATGGAGAGGCGGAGGCGCGAGTGTGAGTGTGATGAAAGGGAGAGGAGAGAGGAGGAGGGGGTGAGGGAGGGAGGCACCACACCGTTGCTCACCCCTTTTCGCTCTCTCTCCCTTTTTCACACACACAGGCTCCTCGCTCCGCCTGCGCCTCGCCACCCTCCTCTCCACAGCCCTCCACCGCGCCGCCGCCCTGGAGGCCACCCTGGAGTCTGATGCCAAGCTGGTGCTGGGCCGGTTTGCGGCGTCCGCCGCTGACTCGGCCATGCTGACGGTGCAAGGCGTCCTGTACTATGCCTCGCTCCACACGCTCTCCTTTTTCGGCGTCGAGAAAGCCGTCTTCGCCTTCAAGTCCGACCTGGAGCGCGCGGTGTGCGCCCTGTCCAACACGTGGCACACGTGTGCGGATGGCAGCAAGCACCCGTACTCGCTGCTGTCGTCCATGGATGCTGAGTTTTCGACGCCGGGGTACACGCCCGCCACCGACGTCCCGACCCCCCCCTCCGCCACCCCCGACACCGCCACCAACGCCCACTTTGCGGCCCTCGCCTGCAAAGCGGTGTACGAGCGGGATGCTGTCGTGGCCGACATCGTGGAGCGGGGGTGGGGGTTGAGGCTGGTGGCGCGCGGGCGCGTGCCGGCTCACTGGACGGACGACCACTGGGTGCCGGATTTGGTCTGGTTTGCCGCAGAAACAGAGACCGGCATTGTGCTCGCTCTCAAGGGTGCTGACCCATTGTGGCAGGTCAACCTGAAGGCGGACCCACCCACCTCCAAAGCGAGGCGGGAGGGGATCACGGGTGCCGTGCACTGTGGCCTGTGGCGCGGCCTCCACCAGCCCGCGCCCGGGGAGCCGGCTGGCACGACCGTCATGGACACCCTGGTGCGTGCGTTAGCGTCAACTCCGTCCACCAAACCCATCATCCTGACGGGGCACTCGCTGGGGGGTGGGCTGGCCGCGCTGCTGGCGGCCGCGCTGCACGCGCGCGCGCGCGCCGCTCGCCAACCGTGTCGCCGCCGTCTTCACGTTTGCCGCCCCCCGCTACGGCGACGCCGAGTTTGCTGAAGCCTTCAACACCGCCTACGCGGGGCGCGCCTTCCGCTACGTCCACGCCTCCGACATGGTGTGCAAGCTGCCGCCCGCGGGGTGTGGGTATGGGGCGGCGGCCGCGCAGCGGTTTATCACCTCGTTCTCCGTCGACGCCCTTTGGCCCTCCCTGGCCTTTGGCCGGCGCACCGGCGCGCCCGCCCGCCCCACCGCCACGCGCTCTGCCTCCGGCCGCATCCTGCGCGAGGAGGACGACCTCGACCGCGTCCGCTTCTGGACGGCGTGGGAGGATCGGGGGGCGTGGCTGTTTTCGGCTGCCAAGCTCGCGCGGGCGGCCACGCGCGGCGACGAGCCGCGCGTGCGCACCGCCCTGCGGGCCGCCCTGCTGGCGGTCCCCGGCTTCTCTGACCACTTCCTGTGCGACTATGAGCGCGCCCTGCGCCAGGAGCTGATGGCGCAGCAGGCGCAGGCCGCGGCCGCGGCGGGCGCGGTCGCCGTCGGCGCGGCGGCGCCCGCGCCCCTGCCGGCCACCACCGCGTCTCCCTTTGCCACGGTGCAGGTGGTGTCCCGGTCCACCGCCAAGGCGGCCCCCGTGGCGACGGTGGGGCTGCCGCCATCGGGGCGGCGGGTGGCCACGCTGGCGGCGCGGCGTAAAGGGTGATGAGGGATTTTCCGCCGGAAAAAGAAAAAAGAGCTCCCTCTTTTTTCTTTTTCCGGCGACTGCTGGCAGAAAAACACGCGTGCATTATGCGGGCTTTGTGCCCGACTCAGCGCGCGCTCTGGGCCTGGTCTCTGGAAATGAGTTGTGTGTGGCTGGCCGGATTTTTCCTTCTGCCCTCTCCCCCCCCCCCCCTCCATCATTGTTCCTGCCCGCCCTCTTCCACTCCATTTCATCCCTCCCGTGGTCGCACACCTCTCCCCCCCGCGATCTCGACTGGGTTCGTGAACCTCTAACAAACCCTATCCCCATTCCTCCCATTCTTTCGTTCGGTCTTTTTCGTTTCCATCACCCCCCTCACCTCTCTCGCGTGCGGCTTTTTTTCCACCCTCGCGTCCCCCGCGTCCGATTGATTTTGCTAAACCGGTTGCCCACGCTTTCTGCTAGGTCTCGAAAGCGTCCAGGCCTCTCTCGATCGGGACGCCTGGGGACGCGGTGTGAGAGAGAGTTTGTGTGTGTGTGTGTGGATGACTTTCTTTTCGCGTCGTGTTGTTTCTTGCCATCGTTCCTTTTTCTTTTTTGGCGTGTGCTGTGCCCCCCCCGCTGGCGTGATTTCTGTATAACAAACAAATCCAGACGTTGACCGCCTTTGAGAAAAAAAGAAAGAGAGTGTCCCTGATGAGAGAGAAAAAGCGTTTTTCTTTGCACAAACCGATCGATCACCCCCTCCCCACCCCCCCTCTCTCAAAACACAATCGTGATGTCGCGCCCCCCTCCCAACTCGGCCACCATGTCCAGCGCCTCCGTCAACGCCACCTGCCCAAACCTGCCGATGTAGTTGGCGTTGACTTTGAGGGAGCGCGGGGCGGCGGTGGGGTTGGCTTTGAGCGCCTGCGCGAGCGCGCACGCGCCGTCGTCTTTCACATCGTTGTACCCAATGTCGAGTTCGATCAAGCCGTCCCCCTCCGCCTCGCGCAGGGCGCGGCCCAAGGAGGCGGCGCCCGCGGGTCCCAGGCCGTTGCCGCGCAGGTCGAGCGTGGTCAAAGAGGGAAGGTACATGAGAAGGTCGGCAGCGGCCGCCCCCCCTTTCGGGCCGAGCTTGCACCACCCCAGCTTCAGCGTGACCACCCGCGACTCGTGCTTCAGCGCGTCCACGATGGAGGCGGCCCCGCCTTCTGTGAGGGGGTTGGTGGACAGTTCCAGCGTGGTGAGGGTGGTGTTGCCTTTCAAAGCTGTCCCCAGGGACGCAGCGCCGGCAGGCCCAATGTTGTTGCCGCCCAGGTCCAGGGTTTTCAACGTCTCATCCCCTGCCAACGCGCCCGCCAGCGCCGCCGCCCCCGCGTCCCCGAGGTCGTTCATGTAGGCGTTGACGTCGGTGAGGGTGCGGCGGGACAGGAGTTTGGCGATCGCGGCCGCGCCGTCAGCGCCCGCCTCGTTGTGACCAACATCCAACACTTTGATCCCGGCCGCAGACGGCGGCCTGGCCGCCAGGGCGTCGCACACGGCCACGACGCCGGCGTCCCCCAACTCGTTGGCCTTGAGCTTGAGCTCTGTCAGCGTCGTGTTGGAGCGCAGCGCGGCCGCCAGCGCGGCGCCGCCATCCGCACCCACATAATTGTCGGACAGGCCGAGCGTGGCCAGGGCCTCGGTTGACGCCAGGGCGTCTGCGAGGGCGGTGGCACCCGCGACATCAATCGCGTTGCCCGACAGGTCGAGGCGGGTGAGTGTCGTGTTCAGTTTCAGGGCCTCCGCCAACGCCGCGGCCCCCCTGTCCCCAATCCCGTTGGCCGCCAGGTTGAGCGTCGTGATGGATGCATTGGTGGCCACAGTCTTGGCCAACGCTTCCGCGCCGTCGTCGCCAATCGAGTTGGTGTCGAGGGACAGGGTCGCGAGGTGCGAATTCTGGGCCAGCACCTCACCCAGTGTCGCCGCTCCAACTGCGGTCAGCCCGTTCTTGGACAGGTCCAGCGCGTCCAGGCGCGTGTTGTAGGGCAGGGCAAAGGCGACGTAGGCGAGCCCCTCGTCGCCCAGAGTTTTGGCGGAAAGGTCGGCAGCGAGGCCTGCGCGCAGTTCGTCTGCAAACCCATTCAATCTGCTGGCCGACTCCTTGGCCAGGGCGCGTGCCGCGGACGCAGTCTTCAGTTTGGGCAGGCCGGTGCCCGCCGCTTTCTGGATGGCGATGGCAGCCGCGCCGACGGCGGCAAGGGCCGCGACGCCGGTCAGACCGATCGTCCAAAAGGAGGTGCTGGACCCACCCGTCGATGGGGTGGCGGGCGCCGCCTTGACCAACCGCGTCGCCCCGGCGGTGGTGCCGCCCGCCCGCACGCGCGCGGCGGGGGCGGCGGACACTTCGTCATCCTCGGACGCTGTCGCGACCGCGCCCGCCTCCTCGAATGCAGCCTCCTCTGCATCCACCTCTTCAGCCACTGTGAGCTCGTCACACACGTCGTCGTCCTCAAACTCGCCGTCGTCAGTGTCGAGGGGAGGGGGCGGCGCGCGGGCGGGCGGCGGGTCGCGCTTGCCAAACAGGCCGGCCACAGCCACGCGCCGGGGGGGGGCGGTGCGAGGCAGACGGTGTGCCGGCCGTGGTGCGCGTGGTGTGGGGAGGGGGGTCGCCGGGCGGGCCGGGGCCAGGGTGGAGGCGCGGGCGGCTGCCATCTGTGGTGTGCCGGGGGGGACGCGCGGGGGGGGGGGGGGGGGGGGGACGCCGGCGCAGCGGCCTGTGGCTCTGGTGCGTGCCACCACAAGCCGCAACGTGCGTGCGAGGTGTGCGGAATGCGCGTGGCGGACAGACAGAGAGGGGCCACTGCCGTCGAGAAAAAAACGCGGTTTCGCTCTGTCGCTGGGCGTCACATCTCTTCGTCACATCTCTTCCCCCCATCTCTCTTCCCGTCCCTCGTCCCCCTGTTTTCCTGTCCCCACATGCGTCTGCACACGCCCCCCTCCACCGCGTTGACCTTCGCCCGGCGCCCGGTCGCGGTCCCGCGCGCGGCTCCCGGCGCGCGGCGGGCGACCGTGCGCGCCGCGGCGGAGGCGGCCCCCTACGGCGTGACGCCCACGACAGACCCGGACGCCTACATCGTGCTGGTGAGTGTGGAGAAAAAAAAAACACGGGGGAGGTGTCGAGAGAGAGGGAGAGGGCGACGGGCGTGGGCGCGGTGGGCGGCGCTCTCGAGACGCCGGCGTCTCGCGTCGTCGCCGTGCCCTCGCGCCCTCCCCCGCTCCCTGGCCGTCTTGTGCCGCGCTTTGTCAACAACTGGCACTCCCGCTGGTCGACGAGGCAGACGCATGGGCAGAGCAGCGCAGCCCCACCCGCACTGCGCTCCCCATTCTCGTTTGGCCATTCGAGAACTTTTCTCTTGCTCGCTGTTCTTCGCTCGCCGCCGTCTCTCTCTCGACCCTCTTTTTCTTATCCCCCCACTCCACACCCTCCCCAGGGCCTCGCCCACTGCTTCCGCATGGCGGACGGCGGCCTCACCCCCGTCACCATCGTGGAGCCCGTGTCCGCCAACTCGCTGGAGTGCATGGCGGCGGGGGGGGCGACCTCGTTTTCGCAGGTCACGGCCGTGCGTGCAAAAACCGCGCTCGACCGCACCTTCGCCTCCTCCCTCCCCCCCGCCTGGTCGGCCGCCCCTCTCTGCGACGAGTGGGAGGCCCGCATCGGGGCGTGTGCGAGGACGTGGGCCAGGCCGCACGCGGTGGACGCGTTGATGGATTTGGTGCCGCTTGGCGCCATCAAAGACGGGTGGAACTCCACCGCCGCCGACGGCGCCCACAAACGCGTCCTGGGCGCGGTGGTCGAAGTCAAGGACGATGACAACGTCAAACAGGACATGAGCATTGACGTGTACGGGCGTGGCGACAAGGCGGGGGCTGTGGAAGGGCGGGGTTCGGAAACGGTGGGGCCTGCCCGCTCGGAAGACCCCTCTGCTGGCGCCCCCGTGTCATCTGCGCGCGTGGCCAAGGCGGGGGCCAAGGCGGCCGCCCCGGCGGACGATGATTTGGACGCGTTGCTGGGGCTGTGATGTGTGTGTTTTGAGAGAGGGAGAGAAGCAGAGAGGGGGGCAAAAGGGCGAGTGTTTTTTTCTTTTTCTGCGCGTCGCCAGGTTTCTCTTTGGTGGCTTTTCTTTTGTGCTTTGGTTTGTTCGTGATGGAGCTGTGTGGCGTCGTGCGCCTTGAGTGTGTAGACCGTGTTTCCCTTCCACCGAGGAGAGAGGACAGAGAGAGGCGAAACGCCGCTGACCACACTCTCTCAAACCGCGCGCCCGCGACGCAGCGGCCTCCCCTCCTCCCCTTCCTCTGCCTCCTCTGCGCCACCTTTTCCACCCTCCCCCCTCCCCCAATGGCCACCACCCTGGACCTGGCCCGCCCTTCCGCGGCGGGGGCCAGCACCCACAACGAGATGCTGGGCGCGACCAACCCGGAGACGCTGTCGACGTGGCTGCTCAACTCGCAGGTTTGTGCGTGTGTGGGGAGGAGTGTGTGTCGTGTGCGCGCTGTGCACGGGGGGCGGGGAGGTGGGGGAGGCGGAGGCCGGGGGGCGGGGTGGCGTTTTTCTCCACCACCAATCGACGCCTCGAGACGCGACGCACCCTCTCCACCCACCCCACCCACACACAGCACGCCCTCGCCCCCACCGCCCGCGGCTCCCTCACCATCCTGCTCAACTCAATCTGCGTGGCCTGCAAGTACGTCCAGAACGCGGTGCGCAAGGCGGGGCTGGCAGGCATGCTAGGCTTGGCCGGCGACACCAACGTCCAGGGCGAAGACCAGAAGAAGCTCGACGTCCTGGCCAACGAAGCCTTCATGAATATACTGTCCCGGTGCGGCCAGTGTGGCCTGCTGGTGAGTGAGGAAGATGAGGCGCCCACTGTGGTGCCGGCTGGGACTGCGGGACCTTATGCAGTCGTCTTTGACCCCCTGGACGGCTCCTCCAACATCGACTGCGCCGTCTCCATCGGCACCATCTACGGCATCTTCAAGCTGCCCGATCGCGACGGAGAGCTGCCCCCTGCCGACGGGAGTGACGTGTTGGTGCCTGGTGCCAAACTGGTGGCCGCTGGCTACTGCCTCTACGGCTCCTCCTGCGCCATGGTGCTGTCCGTCAACGGCGCCCCCCCCTCCGTCTTCACGCTGGACCCCCCCCTGGGCGAGTTTGTGTTGACGAGCGACAGAGTGACCGTGCCGCGCGCGGGGTCGATTTATTCGGTCAACGAAGGCAACGCGTGCCAGTGGGATGCTGGCACCACCGCCGCCGTGGACGCGTGCAAGCGCCCCAACGCGTCCCCCGACGGCAAGCCCAAGTCGGCGCGGTACGTGGGGTCCATGGTGGCCGACGTTCACAGGACGCTGCTGTATGGCGGCGTCTTCCTTTACCCCGCCGACACAAAGTCACGCCGCGGCAAGCTGCGCCTCCTCTATGAAGGCGCCCCCATGGCCTACATCATGGAGGCGGCGGGCGGGGCCGCGATCGCGGGGCCTGGGGTGAGGGTGTTGGATGTCGTGCCGTCGAGTGTGCACTGCCGCACGCCCGTGTTCCTGGGGTCGGTGGGCGACGTGGGCGCCGTGGAGGCGGCGCTGGCGGCGGATGGAGACCACCTGCAGCTGCGGTCGACGCAGCTGTGCTGAGAGAAGGAGAGAGAGAAGGAGAGAGGAGCGACAATTTTGACCCCACCCTCAAACTTTTTTTTCCAACACAAACCCAAGGAAAAAAAAACAGGGCACCACACGCGAGTGCCTCGCGTGACGCCAACTTCAATTTTGTTTCATGTGTGAAAAACCAGAGAAGGCGAGAGAGAGAGGTTCTCTGATCACATCATTTTTCATGCACCACGCCCGCGCGCCCTCTCCGCGCTCGGCGGCCACCCAAACCGCGCGCACAGCGCCAGCACCGCGCCATGCGTCCACCCAAAACCCGTCTGCACGTCATACTCACCGCCTCCGCCCGCGGTGCCGTCCTCGGTGTCTGATCTATACTTCTCTCGCGCCACCCCGTCCCTCGCGATCCCCGCGGCCGCGTTGGCCACAAACCCGGCCACGATGCGCTCCGCCAGGGCGTCGCCGGCCGGGCAGGCGGCCGCCACACACCCCTCCGCCAGCAGGGCTTGGAGTGGAGGCCACGCGTTGCGGCCGTCCCACTGTTCTGGCGAGCGAAGGCAGCTCGTGGTGGCCACACCACTAACCCCGACAAGTCCTGATGCCGCCAGCCCCTCCACCGCGGCAGACGCGTGCAGCGAGGGCGCCACCCCGGGCGGCGTCCACAGGGGGGCCCAGTTTGCGGCGGTGACCGCGCGCGAGCGTGCCGCGCCGCGCCACGCGCCGTCGTCACCGCACACCGCCCCCGCCAGCGTGACGTCTCGCCAGGACTGGGCGGATGGATCCCACATCAGCGCATCGATGGAAGCGCGCCGGGCGGCCGCTGCGGCGGCGAAGCGGGCGGCGTATTCCGCACGCCCCGCTTTTTTAGCCAGCGTCGACAGCGCCGCCTCCGCCCTCGCCAGGAACGCGTTCAGGTCCACAGGCACCACGTTGTGCGTGAGAGCGGAGCGGATGAGGGTGGATGAGAGCGGCGTTGTCGAATCATCATCCGGCGTTGCGTCGCGCGGCGCCGCCTCTCCTGCCACCCCGCCCGCCAGCCACCGGCTGGAGAAGTCCCACCCGCTCTCGCAAGCGGACGCAATGCCGTTGAGGGCGGCTTCACGTGCAGATACAAGCAGGGAGGCAGCCACGGCGGCATCCTCTCGCCACGCTTCGGGGCGGGGGGTTGAGGAGGCAGCACAATAGCGAGCCAGCGAGTGGCGCCCGCCTCCCCCATCCACCAGGATGATGGAACGAGGGGGGGACGTCCACAGCCTGTAGTCGGCTTCCGCGGCGGCCAGCAGGGTGGGGAGCAGGTGGGGCGGTGGAGGCGTGTCATCGCCACCACCACCACCACCGCCGCCCGCCGCCAGCACTGCCACCGCGATGTCGGCCATCAACGGCGGTTGCGACCGGTGCAGGTAGTAGGTGCGCGCCCCGTTGGGAACGTGGCCGACAGTGGACGCGAGTGAGGCGAGTGTCGACGCGACACCGACTGCAGTCTCCCCCATCCCGCTCGCCGCCAGCCCGGCCGCCGTCCAGTAGCCGTCCCAGTAGTACGACTCCCGGAAGCGGGAGCCGGGGACGACGGTCCAGCCCGGGGTGGGGAGGAGGGAGGAGGGCGGGCGCGCGCCGGTGCCGCGCGCGCGGCGGCAGAGGAGTGGCCACAGCCCGTAGAGTGTGATCGCCGCGTCCCGAATTGGGCCGGCAGGGACGGCAGGCAGGAAAGATGCATCTGAAGCGCCGTTCGGGCGCCAGTCGGGGGGGGCGCCCGCCTCCAGCTCGGTGCCTGGGGGGCCGAAATGGGACGCCACAAACGCAGCCAGAGCAGCACGGTCGGGCGTGCCGTCCGGGGCCTGGGGCAGGGCGTCAAAGGCGGCGAGCGCGGCGTCCGGCGTGGTGAGGAGGGGCATGTCGCTGCGTGGGTGGTGGGGTGGCGTGGTGGTCGGGGAGGGGGCGGTGGTTTCGATGACACTGTTCCCACCTCTTCTCACTCCCTTCCCTTCCCACTACTCACACAAACTCTTTGCAATCCTCAAACAGGCGGGCCGCCTGCACCGCCTCCAGGATGGGGCCGCCACACCACAGGTCGGGCGGCGCATTAGGGGTCGGCATGTGTGTGCCGTGGGCGCTGGCTGCCTCCCCCCCTGCAGGCCTGGGCGCACGCACGCGGTGTGGACGCACGCCACTGCGTTAGCGCCGTGGCGTGGAGACAACGGGGAGAAGAGTGGTTTGTGTGCGCAAAGAAAAGCTAACCTGGTTTTTTTAACACTCTCTTTCTTTCACCCCTCCCCCACCCCCTTCAACCGCCACAGCAACGCCTTGGCGTCGGCCCGTCCCTCCTCACTCATATCCTTGGGGAGATGCAGCGCTGCCTCTGCCGCCCCCGCCACCCTCAGGGCGGCCGCCCCGGGCGCGTGCGCCGCGAGCGCGGCCGCCGCGGCCAGTGCGCCCGCCAGTGTGTCGCTGTCGGCATCGTTGTCGGTCAACAAACCCACCAGTGCGTCCGCAGCTCCCGCCTCCACCAAAGCGTCAGCGCCGGCGGGCGACGCGGCCGCGGCCGCGACGCGTGCCGCCCCCGCGACGCGCAGGCGCGGCGTGCGCGCGCGCAGCAGCGCCACCGCGTGCGGCCCCCTCGTTTCAGCCGCAAAATTGGGCAGCACGACCGCCCCTGTCGCAGCCAGGGTGGCCACCAGCAGGATGCGCAGGGGGCGGTGCAGGGGGGACGGGGCGTCGGGAGGGAGGGGTGGCGTGGTGGACAGGGGGCGGCGGGGCCAGGTGCGCGCTTGCCACGTGCGTGGCGAGGAGTGTCGTCGTGTTATGAAGGCGGCTGCCAGGCGCAGCATTGGGGGCAGGCGGGGGGGGGAGGGAGTTTGTTTTTTGTTGGGATTTGTGGCGGGCGTTCTAGTCTTGTTTTTTTGCACTCCCGCCCTGCTTGATTAACCCCGCCCGCATACCAGCACCGCCACTAAACACACAAGCAAGCGTCGAAACACACACACACACCAGAAGTGTGTCATGTTTTCTCAACGCCTCTCCTCCCCCCCCTCGCTGTCGCTCGTCCCCCGCCCCGAACTCACGCTCTCTCCCTCCACATCCGCCGCCGCCGCCGCCGCCAGCACCGCCCTCGCCACCGCGGCCCGGGCCTCCACCCCGGGCGAGGGAGGGGGCAGGCCAGGGAAGGCGGGGCGGCCGTCTGGTTCTTTGTCGTCGTCGTCACTGTCGCCGCCGCGCCCGCCGTGCGCGGGCGCCCGCGGCGGCGACACCAAAAAGTCGGCGGCATCCAGGTCGCTGGGTGGAGGCGGTGGCGAGGATGCCGACGTGGACGGCGCGGACGGCGGAGGGGGGACCCCTGGCCGCCCCCAGTCGCTGTCGACCGCTGCGGCCGCGGCTGCACGTGCCCTCTTCTCCCGGATCAGCGTCAACGCCGTCTTGGACGACCACAGGGATGCCGTGGCGGCCGCATACTCGGCCGCCACGGGGCGGCACAGGGGGCGGCCGGCCACTCGCTCTGTGAGGGGCGCGCCGCGCGCGGCACGCTTCACACACTGCAGCACGGTTGCCACCATGGCCGCCACACTGCGATCCACCGACGTGTTGTCGACAGTCGGGATGGCAGTGCGCCCCGCCCCACGCAACAAGTGAGCCTGGATGGCGCGCACGCGGCCCAGGGCGGCGACGTAGCGGTTGCGCCCCGGGGCGACGGTCACCATCGACCGCGCGCGCACGGCAAACCGGTCCCGATGCTTCCCCTCATTCGAGATGTGGACCACAAACGGGACGGCGCACGGGTGGGCGGCCGCCACGGCGGCCGCGTAGTCGGGGGTGACGTGGACACCCTCCACGACGAGCGCACGCGGCGGCGGCGCGGCGGCGCGCGTCGCGGCGGTGGTTGACGGTGTGCTGCTCCCGCCACCCCCATCCTCCCCCGCCCCCACGCCGCCGCACGCGGCCAGCAGGCGGTCGATGGCAGGCTGCACGAGGGCGACTTGGGCTTCATAGCCGCGCAGTGTGGTGTCGGTGGAGAGGGGGGGAGGGGCGGACGTGCCAGCACTACCACCTCCCCCTCCTCTCTCCCACGCCGCCAGCACGCCGCCCGCATCGTACGTGGAGGCAGCCAGCAGGGCCGCGTCTCGGGCTCGCCCCGGATCCATCGACGCTGCCACAGCCGACATGTGGCGCAGAGCGTCAGTGGACGCGACGACCGCCCCCCCCAACCGCGCCGCCAGCAGTGTCGCCAGCGTGGACTTGCCCGACCCCGCTGCCCCGGCCAACAGCACGACCACGGGGATGGTGCCCTCCACCAACGCGGCCGCCGCGTCAAAGTCGGAGGCGGGCAGGAGGAGTGGTTTGGCGACGCGGTGTGTTGCTGCGTCGGTTGCCGCGTCGGCGACTGCCGCCCGCAGCGCCGACCGGGGGGCCACCGTGGCCACGGACGCCAGGGAGGGCGGAATGATGGTGGGAGGTGGACTGGTGGGGGGGTGGGCGGCGGCCAGGCGGCGGAGGGCAGCTTTGGAGAGCTGGCGGAGAGAAGGGTGCGGAGTCGTCAGAAAAATACCCTCCCTAAAATCAACCCCACCGCACCCGGACAAAACCAGGCCTCACCTTGCGCGCCAGCTTGGGCTTGACGCCGGCGGCGCCCAGGACGGACGTCAACAGGTCGACGCTGTAGCGGGTGGGAGGGCGCGGAGAGTGGTGTGTGTGCGCCTGTGCTTCTGCACCACCTCCCTCCCCACCAGTCGCACAGGACGCCAAGCGCGCACAGGCTGCGTCGACGTCATCATCGTCCACGACGTAGACGTAGTCGACGCGGGGGGGGGGAGGGGCAGAAGTGTCAGCCGACATGTGGGGGGTCGAATGGGCAAGCGTGTTGCCCACTCTCTCTCTCCCCGCTCTCTCTCTCTGGTGGCTACTGCAGGCAGGGATGCAGCGTCGTCTGGTGCATGGTGCGCATGGAGGAGCAAAGGTGTGGGGAAACGCACGCGCGAGAGAGGGTTTTGCAATGCCGAAAAAAAAAAAACGCTCTGCCCGTTGTTCTCTTTTCCTCCTCTCTCTTCTCACCCCCGCCACACACACGATAAGCCACAGAGGGCTAACCAAAACACCCCCCTGGGGGCTGTTTCGGTTGGGGGAGGATGACATCCTCACCCAACCACTTTTTTTGTCATCATTTCGCCGCGTCCACCGCAGCGCGCAGCACATCTGTCAGCGTGACCAGGCCGAGCGGTTTGCCATTACTCCCGTCCACGATGTACAGCCGGTGCACCCGCCTGCCCACCATGCAGGCCAGAACGGAGGCAATGGTGTCGGTCGGGGACGCAGCCGCGATCGTCTGGCCGACGTCGCCGCCCAGGGTGGACCGGCGGCGGTCGGCCGCGCGCGCAAACGCGGACGCCGTGTGGGCGGGGGCGGCCTCCGGGGCGTCGTGGTTGATGCCCCAGTATTCGGTGCTGTGTTGTGGTGTGTTGTGGGGTAAGGGATGTTGATGAGACAATGAAGAAAAGCAGCAACTCACCCCCCGGCCTCCCTTCTCTCTCCTCACTCACCCGTGCTCGAGGGCCAAAAATTCAGCCACCGGCAGCGCCAGCGAGCCAAAGTGCTCCGGCACCACGGAACGCAGGTCGGACACCGAGAAGTTGCCAACCAGGCGGCCGTGGGCGTCGACGACGGCGACGCCGGAGATCCCCTGTTCACGCATCAGGGCGAGTGCAGCGAGCGCACTCGTTTCCGGCGTCACCGCAATCACGGCCCCACGCCCCGTCCACCCCGCCTCGGCCACGGTGCGGCCGCCCAGGGCGCCCAGCGAGGATTCGTGGGTGGACAGGAAGCGGGCGACGTCGGACTGAGACACGACGGCGGTCGGGCCCCCATCCCCCCCCGTCACCGCGGCGCGGTGGACGACGGGGGGGGTACCGTCCCCGCCCTTGGGCGCGTGCGTGTCGCGCGGGTGCAGGAAGCCGTCGTTGACGAGCTCCAGCACGGAGACGCGGCGTGCCGCGCCGGCCGGGACAAAGGACCCGTCGCCGCCAAACACGGGCAGGTCGGCGACGCGGGTGGCCGCAAACTTGGGGCCCGCGGTTTCCAGGTCTTTCATGCGTTTGAGGAGGAGCTTGGAGGTGACGGTCTGTGGGTTTGGTGGTGGTGGTGGTGGGACAACGGGGCGCGTGGTGCCGTTTTCTTCTCCACCCACTCCCCACCCTCTCCACTCTCCCACCTCGGCCGGCAGGCTCTCCAGCAGCGACATGATGACGTCGCGCACATCCAGGAAGCCCAGGATCTCGCCCTCCTGCGTGTGTGTGGGGTGGGGTGTTTTTTTTTTTCGGGAGGCGCAGTGATGGCGCGTCGTCGCCCCATTTCGGCATGCGTTCCCCCCCCCCCCCCCCCCCCTCTCTCCCTCTCTTATACCACTCACCCCGTCCACAACGGGCGCAGACAAGATCTTGTGGCTGGCCAGGGTGCGCAGGGCGGCCTCGACGGAGGCGTCGGGGGAGAGAGTCACAACGCCGTGCGTGGAGCGCGCGAGGTCTGCGACGGACGTCTCCACAAGCAGGGTGCGCAGCGCGGCGTCGGGTGGGGTTGTCATGGTTGGCGTGTGGTGGTGTCTTTGGGGAGAGTGGGAAAACCCGGTTGCGAAGAAAAAAGAAACGAAGTGTGCTTGCAGCAATTCATCAGTCCAAAAAACCCACCACCCCGAAACCACCCCCCCGCTTCCGACCCCACCGCCTTCTCGCCCACCGCCCCCCCACGCACGACTTGACAAACACACTCACGCGCCGTCCCCCGCCGCCTTCACCGCGGCCGCCAGGGCGTCGGTGAGGGTCACGACGCCCACTGGGCGCGCGTCGCCGTCGACCACGTGCAGCCGGTGCACCCGCCTCGCCACCAGCCTCGCCAACAGCGCGGAGTAGGGTTCGTCAGGCGTGGCTGTGACGACCTCCTGACCCACTCTGCCTCCGATGGATGCGCGGCGAGCGGCAGCCGCGGCCGCGGCGGCCGCGATCGGCCCGCCCGGCCCACCACCGGCCGGCGTGCCGACAGGGGTCGAGCCCTCCACCGGTGTCGCGCCACCCGACGCCGACGCTGGCACCCCCCAAAACTCGCGCCCACGGGAGCGAGCCAGAAACTCCGCGACGGGCAGGCCGAGGGCGCCCAGGTGGTCGGAGACGAGGGCCCTCAGGTCGGGGAACGCAAACGTGCCGACCATGGCGCCCGTGGCCCCATCCACCACAGCCACCCCCGCCACGCCCGCATCCCGCATGCACGCCAGGGCGCGCACCGCGGGCGCGTCCGCGGTGACGGCGACGACGCGGCCGGCCGCCCAGCCGAGGTCGGCCGCGGTGCGGCGGGCGAGGGGGCCGAGGGCGGACACGTGCGTCAACAGGTGGCGCGCGACGTCCATCTGGGCGATAACGCAGGAGACGCCGTCGGCCTCAGCATCGGCGGAGAGGACGGCGACCCTGTGTGCCGCCGCACGGGCGCGGGGGGCGCCGCCGTCGCGGACAATGGTGGAGGGCGCGACCAGCATCACGTCAGTCAGCAACTGCCCCAGCGTCATGGTGGCCGCTTCCTCCGCCGTCACAAACGCGCCGTCCGTGCCGCACACGGACAGAGAGGCGAGCGGGATGTCGGCCAGGGCTGCACCCGCAGTCTCCAGGTTTTTGACTCTGGAAATGATTTTGGAGGCGGGACCATAATCAGCTTCTTCACTCAGCCTGGCCAAGAACGACATCAAAATGTCACGCATGTCGACAAAGCACACCATGACCCGGTTGGCCGCCCGGGCGGCAGCGACGGCAGCCGAAAACTCGGGCGTCGCGCCGGCTGGGGTGTCGCCCACCCGCACCGGGGCCGACAGAACGCGCCTGTCTGCCAACGCTTTCAGTGCAGACCCCACACTGGCGTCTGGGGCCAGCGTGAGCACGGTTTGAGGGCGGGTCAGGGTGGAGACGCGGGCAGCTAGGACGTCGGCGGGTGTTTTGGGGGCGGCGGCGTTGGAGGAGGAGCGGGAGCTGCCAGAGGAGCGACTGTGAGTGTGTAGGGGTCAATGTGTGTTGTGTGTGTGAGGGACGCGGGCGTTGTGTGGCGCAGCGGGGGGAGAGAGGGCGCCACCCCAGAACACAAATTGACGCACCCCTGCGCGCCCCAACCGGCCCCCGCCACTCACCGCCCAACGCTCAGGCGACGAAGGCTCTGACTCAACCGCCCCATCATGGTGGAGCCAGAGCCGGCCGCGGGCGAGTCTGGGGCCTCCATCGGGGCGCCAAAAAAGCAGACGAAGGAGAACGAGCGAGGGAGGAGTGAGACGACGAAAAACGCACGACCGGGACACTCTCTCTCGCTCAATGACTTCGCCGTCGCCGTCCTTCTGGCACGCCTACCTGCGCGACCACGCCAGTCCATGGACGCGGCGACTTCATTACGTCGGCACGATCGCCGGCGTGACCACCGCCGCGGTCGCGGCCGCGTCGTCGTCCCCCCCACTGGCGGTCGCCGCCCTGGTGGCTGGCTACGGCCCAGCGTGGGCGGCGCATGCTCTGGTGGAGCGCAACAAGCCCGCCTCCTTTCGGGCGCCTGTGATGAGCCTGGTGTGCGACTTCAGGATGCTGGCTTGTGCGGTGTCCACGCGGCTGGGCAGAGAGTTGGCGCGCGCGGGGGTCAAGTGAGGTGCGCTCTGTAGCTCTGTTTGTTTTGCTCCAAGAAGTGAAGAGACCGATTGTTGATTTGCAAAGGGTTGTTGGGTGTTGGCGCCACACGCGCGCGCCCGCACACACGCCCGCACACAAAAAAAACAGACCGCGACGAAGCAAACCAAAGACCCTTGGTTTGCAGCGACACGGGGCTCTGTCCAGTACACGATTTGGCGGTGTTGGTGGTGGGCGCGGGGAGTGGGCCAAACAACCATGCTAAAAAAAGGGGCGGGGTGGTTGAAACCCCGCCCACGCGCTTTTTGTTGTTTTTTCACCCAAACCCGGACCCCTCCCCGCGGGCAGAAAAAAGGGTAGCTTGTGTGGTAGCATTGTCGTCGATTGGTGATGTTGTTTGTGGGGCCATGAAAACCGGGATCGAACGCGGCACTGAAAAAAGAAAAAGGGAAAAGAGACTAGCACCCCCACAAAAAAAAACGCGCGTGGCGACCGATCGCCCACAGACACCCCGCGTTTTTCTCTCTTTTTGCGCCACACACACTCAGTGGCCGGCGTGGTGCTTCTTGCCCTCACCCGCTGGGAAGCTGGCCAACACTTTGGGGTCGGTGAGGTCGATGCCGACGTCGCCGATCGACTCTTTCTTGGGCGTGTACGAGATGTGGGTGGGCGCGATAAGCTTGCGCACGGGGGCCACCACCATGCCCTGGGGCTGCACGTTGGACCCCACAGGCGCCACCGTGATGGCTTGGGGCTGAATGTTGGCGCCCTGGGGCTGGACGTTGGCCCCGATCGCGCCCACATAAATCAGCCCGGGCTGCACCGAGAAACCCTGCGGGGACACCGACAGCCCAACGTTGTTGATGAAGATCAACTGGGGCTGAATGTTGAAGAAGGTGCCCCCCACGTCGGCCAGGGTGTTGCGGATGGAGATGAGGCGGGGGATGATGTTGAGGCCGACGGCGGAGATGTCGGCGCCCGTGGCCGACTCGGACAGGACGCAGGGCTTGAAGTTGATGAAGGAGCCCGCGGTGGCAAACTTGGTCAGGCTGTGAGGGGAGGTGGGGGTGGGGTTGAGGAAGAGGTGAGCAAAAATGAAAGAAGAAGAACGCCGCCACCCACCCCACCCTCACACACAAAAAACAAAGCACTCACGACGCAGGCGGCGCCCCAATGTTCTTGCCATCCATCAGGCTGCTCAGGAAGGAGGGGTCGGTCAGATGGAACTTGGGCTCAAACTCGTCGCCCGAGGCGAGGGCGGACAGGTGGCCGTGCGCGTCGACCATCACGCGGCCGAGTGCGGTCGCGGCTTTGGCCCCATCCCCCTCCTTCTGCAGCAGCACCTGGGACAGCACCGCCGCCCAGTTGCGGTAGTCGTGGGGCATGTCGTTGGACAGGTCGAGGGGGTCGTCCATGATTTCGATGGGGGTGGGGGCGCCCGGGCCGGACAGCAGGCGGCGCTTGCCCGCGATCGGGGGCGCGTCGTCGGCGTTGGTGGGCGTCTTGGCGAGGTCGATGTCGATGGGGGCGTACGAGATGCCGACGGGGGACACGGCTTTGCCGCCGGGACCAATGGCTTTGCCGGTGGGGACGACGGCGATGTCGTTGGGGGCGACGTTGAAGCCTTGGGGTTGCACGTTGTCGCCGACAGGGGCGACAGCGATGAGGAAGGGAGCCACCTGCATGCCCTGGGGCTGCACCGAGTAGCCCACTGGGTTGACCAGGATGAGGCCGGGCTGGAGGTTGATGGCGGTGGCCGAGATGGAGGCCTGAGGGGGGAAGGGTGGAGGGGAGCGTGTGTCGAGGCAAGGATTTCGACTGCGGCCCGCGCGACCCCCCCAAACTCCCCCCTTCCCTCTCTGCACTCACCCCGCGCGTCGCCAGCACCAGCCCTTCCGGCTGAATGTTGACCCCCGTCACACCCGCCAGCAGGCCGGTGTTGGACCAGGACACGAGGCAGGGCGCAAAGTTGACGCCAAACGCGGCCAGTGACAGCCCCGTGATCGAGCGCGCAATGGCAGCAGCCGAGTTGGCAAACTTGCTGGGCTGCGCAATCGACTTGCCCGTCACCTTGATGTTGTACTGGCCCAGCTTGGCGTTGAGGGCGTCCATCCAGGCGGTCTCGTTCTTGCCGGCGAAGAGCTTGTCGCCGAGCGCGTTGAGCTTTGTCGTCGTCGCGTTCACCTTGGGGTCGGTCGTGGGGTCCCACGCCAGTTTACCCGTGGCGTTGAGTTTGGCGGCGACTTCATCACCCCATTTGACGAGCGGGTCGACGGCGGTCAGGTTTTTAGTCACCGAGCCGCTGGTGTAGTTCTTGGCCAGCGCTTTGGCCGCCAGCGCCGCGTGCGCCTTGGCGGACACGCCCGCCCAGTCGGACGTGTTGAACCCCCACTGCGGGTTGGCGGCCAGCAGGGAGGTGGCTTGGACGTACGCGTGCGTCTCGTCGTGGAGCAGGGGGATGACGTCCAGCGCGGCGTCCACCCCACCCTCACGCAGCAGCAGGACGGAGGCCACCAGGTGGGCCAGGCCCCCGTAGTCGGCTTCCCGGGCGGCGACGTCGGGGTTGGGGAGGCCGGGGAGGGGTGGGGCGGAGCGCGCGGACGCGGTCGCCGCGAGCGCGAGGAGCGCCAGCGTGGTGAAGCGCATGGTCGTGTGTTTTTCTGGTGTGGGGGGGGAAAGAAGCGTTCGTGTGTGTGGGTTTGGCTTTGGGCGGTGCTGGGGGCAGGCGGGCGGCCGCGCCGCAGGGTGGGTCGGTCGGAAGGCGCGCGCGCGCGCGCGCGGCCGCCGTAGCTGCGCGCGCCCCCATCTTCCCCCCTAGCCTCCGCGCCGCGCCCCGCCGCCAGGTCGCAGCGCGCCCGCGGACGTCAGCCCAAAATCACACACGTTGTATGGAGTCACTGCAGTGGGCTAAAGCGGGGGGGGGCGCGGGACGGGGGCGGTGCAGTCGTCGTTGTGTCACATGCCAATGCGAGCGCCTCTGCATTCAAAAGGTCGGCGCACGCGCTTCTCCCCCCGCCGCCGCAGCACCTTGCAACGCAATCAGGCTGCCCCACACGCACTCACCTTGTCTTGAGAGGGAGGAGGGGAGGGAGAGGGACGACGAGGTTGACAAGAGACACCGCGACGAAAAGAAACACTGTTGTGAAGTGCAAAACCAGCGCGAGCAAGGCTGAGGCTTCCTCCCCAGCACCGACCGGCATCACGTGAGGCAACGCCCACCGACCCACACTCGAAAAAAGGAAAACACGGGTCACACAAAAGCTCACACGCAAGCACACACGCCTCCCCACTCCTCAAAACGCGCGCGGCCTCTCCCCCTCGCGCGCGACCGGCGTGCGCGGCGCGCGGTCGTCGTCTTCATCCTCATCATCACTCCACACCTCCGCCTCCGCCACCTGGCGCTCACTCAACGAGATTTTGCCGCCCTCGCCCAGCCCCAGCACAACGACGTCAATGGTGTCGTCCACCGCGTACCGGGTGGCCGGGTCGCGCAGGCGGGGGGGGGCGAGCTCGGTCACGTGCACAAGGCCGGACCGCCCCCCCCCCAAATCCACAAACACGCCAAAGGCGGCCACGCCGCGCACGCGGGCGGAGCGGAAGATGTCTCCCGGTGACGGAGGCGGGGGCGGGGGGGCGGCCCGGGCCGCCGCCGCGGCGGCGGCTTCTTCCTCATAACCAGGCAGCAACGCCTTCACACTCAGTTTGAACCGGCCGCCGTCCCCCACTTCCAGCAGCTTGACGTCCACCTTGTCCCCGGGTTCGTAGCTCGCCAACGCAGTCGGCCCGCGCGGCAGCTCGGACACGTGGGCCAGGCCGGAGCGGCCAGGCGTGAACTCGACGATGATGCCGAACTTTTCGACCGACGCGATCTTGGAGCCCGGGTAGACCGCGCCAGCGACGGGGTCCGTCGTCACAGCCAGGACGGCGGCCTTGGCGGCGGCCACAGCGTCGTCTGTGGGGCCCGAAATCTCGACGGTGCCGGTGTCGGAGTCGGTGACCTGGATGTCGTCGACGCCGGACGCGTCGCGCAGCGCACGAATCGTGCGCCCGCCCGGCCCAATCAACGCGCCCAGCTTGTCGATGGGGACTGTCACCAGCGCAATCCTGGGTGCATGCGGCGCCAGCGCGCGCCGAGGCGGCGGCGTCGCGAGGTCCATGCAGGCCAGGATGTGGGCGCGCGCGGTTTTGGCGGCGGCGAGCGCGGCCGCCACGATCGGCAGCGTGATGCCTTCCACCTTGATGTCCATCTGGAAGGCGGTGATGGACGCAGCATCCCCCGCCACCTTGAAGTCCATGTCGCCCAGCGCGTCCTCCGAGCCCAGGATGTCGGTCAGGATGACGAAGCGGTCGGAAGCGGCGTCATCTTTGTCGCCCCCTTTTTCGAGGACCAACCCCATCGCCACCCCCGCCACCGGCGTCGTCAGCGGCACGCCCGCATCCAGCATGGACAGGCAGCCACCGCACACTGACGCCATGGACGACGACCCGTTGGACTCGGTGATGGTGGATTCGACGCGCACGGTGTACGGGAAATCGGGGGAGGGGGCAGGCACAGAGGGCGCGAGCGCGCGTTCGGCCAGCGTGCCGTGCCCAATCTCCCGCCGCCCGGGCGCCCCCACCCTCCCCGTCTCCCCCACGGAGCAGGGCGGGAAGAAGTATTGCAGATAGAAGCGGCGCCTGTCGTCGTCGCCGCCGCCCAGCTCGTCCACGCGCTGGGCAGCGACGTCCGCCCCGAGCGTCGTCACCGTCAGCGCCTGTGTCTCGCCGCGCGTGAACAGGGCGGAGCCATGGGTACGGGGGAGCACGCCCGCGCGGGCGGCGATGGGGCGCACGTCGGAGGGGGAGCGGCCGTCGGATCTGGGGTGTTTTGGGGTGGGGGTGGGTGAGTGAAGACGCACAACGCAAAAACCCGCTCTCTCTTCCACCCCCTCCTCCTCTCTCCCATCCTCACCTCAACCCCGTGTCCAGCAGCGCCGCCCGCATGGACGCCGACTGCACGGATTTAAATGCCGCCATGAAGGCCGCCTCCGTGGGGGGCGTGGGGCGGGCGGCGCCGCCGTCGCTGTCGTCGCTGTCGTCGCTGTCGGTCGCGGCGCCGCCGCGCGCCACCGGCAACCCCGTGTCCGCATCCAGGCCGACCGACGCTGCCGCCGCCCGCCGGGCGCCATCGATGCGGGCCGACAGATCGTTCTTGGCGAGGCCGGGCTCGCGGAAGGCGGCGTCCAGGGCGGCGCGTGCGGAGGCAGAGACGGCCGCCGCGAGCCCCGCGTCGGTCAGCGCGCGCTCGGTGCGTTTGTTCTTGCCAATGCGGGCCGCCCACCCGTCCACCGCGGCAGCCACGGTGGCGACGGAGGCAGCCCCCAGGCCGACGGCGGCGGCCATGACGTCGTCGGGGATGAAGGAGCCGTAGCCTTCAATCATCAGAACGGCCACTGCGGTACCAGCCACGATCAGATCCAAATCAGACGCCGCCGCCTGGGCCAGGGACGGGTTGGCCACCAGCCACCCGCCACAGGGGGAGGGGGTGCCCGGTGGGTCGGTGGGTTCAAAATGGGTGTCTTTCGGCAGGCGCGCGACGCGGGCACCCGCCACCGCGCGACTTAAAGGAATGTCGCTCACCGCCAGGGCCGCCCCCGCCGCCGTGATGGCCAGGGGCTCGGGCGCGTGCACGCCGTCATAGGACAGCACCCACACCAGGACCTGGGTGTCGGCAGCCCACCCCTTGGGGATGGCGGGGCGCAGCGGGCGGTCGACCAGCCTCGCGACCAGCGTCTCCCCATCCTTGGGGCGACCATCCCGCTTGATGAACGACCCCGTCGTCCGCCCCGCTGCCGAGAAGCGTTCCGAGTAGTGGACTTGGAGAGGGACAAAGGAGCCGTCTCCGGTGGCTGCGCCAGCGCACGCGGTGGCCAGCAGCACGGTGTCGCCGTCGGTGACGGTGACGGCGCCGCCCGCCTGGCGCGCGATTTCGCCGGTTTCCAGGGTGATCTGTGGATGTGTGTGTGGGAGGGTGCGTGTGTGTGTGTGTGTGGAGGGACGCGGGGAAAGTGAACGCCCCCCCCCCCCCCCCGCCCCCCAATCCTCGCCCCTCTTTCCCTCTCACACCTTGCGCCCGCCATAGTCCACCTCCAGCTTCTCCACCACGGCGCCCGCCGGCAGGGACACTGGTTCAGCGTGGGCGGGGGGCGGGGCGCGCCGCATGTGGGAGCGTGGTGTTCCCCCTGGTGTCGGCGCCAAGCGGCGCGGGAGCGGGCGGCCATGTGGGACGGGGGGCAGACGGGGTGCCGTGCTGCTGCTGCACACGGCGGGCCGGGCCGCCGCGGGGCGGGAGGGCGTGGCGAGGTGGGCGCGCATTTGGCCGCCGACGTGAATGCGGAGGTGCGTGTGTGTGTGCGGCGTGACGTTTCACACGACAAGCCTGCCGCCGTGAGAGTGTCGGACGAAAATGTGTGATACGTGGGTTGAGAGAGTTGGGAGGAGAGCGGGGGAGGCGCTCGGCTTTTCCCGCAAGGAAAAGCTCACCGCCGTTGTGTCGGTTTCGCACCGCTCTCGTCCACCACTCTTTTCGCGTTTCACATCCCGCCCACCCGCCTCCCCCGCACCCTCTCATAAATATGGTCAAACGGCACCGTCCCGTGCAGCATGGCGTTCCACCACGCCATGTCGGGGGCGGACGCCGCGGCACGGGCGCGCGAGGAGAAGGGCAGGACGCGTGCGACGACGCGTTTCACCGCTGCCCGCCGCGCCGCCGCGCGCCGCTGCGCCGCGAAGAACGCTTTCCACGCGTCCCTCGCGGCGGCATCCTCGGGTGGTTCAGACAGCGGGGGCGGCCTGTTGGTGACGGCCAGCTCGCGCTCCATGTCTTGCAGGGCGTAGCGGGCGGCACGGCGGGAACGGTCAAACGAGGTCAGCGCGTCTGCGATTGCGGCCTGCTCCGCGGCTTCATCACCACTTGCCACGCCAGCCAGCGCGCGCATAATTTCAGCAGCCAACACCGCCCCATCCTCCAGCGCGGACGCCGCCCCCTAGCCGAGTTGGGGGGTGTTGGTGGTTGCTGCGTCGCCGACGAGTGCGACTCCACCCGCCGGCACCGCCAAAGACGACGCCCTCACCAAACGGGCCAGCTTCCCTGTTTCCGCGCCCGGGGCTAAAATTAGGGCCAGGATGGAGGACCGCCAGGCGGCAGGGAAGGAGGCGGAACGCGCGCCCAGCACACCGTCTAGGAGCGGGGCAAAAGCGTCAGGCCCCGCGCCGTCAGGCAGGCTCTCATACACGCCCGCCGACTGGGAGAGGAGGCCCGACCATCCCTTGCCCCCCGGCCGCCTGTGCACCGCCATGGAGCCAGCGTAAGGGGCGCCCTTGACTCCCGGGGGGGTGGGGGGCGGGGAAAAGATGGCAAACGTGGTCGCGCGCCCCGAGATGTCGAGACCAAGGGCTGCGGCGCCGTCGTCACTCAAGCCGTGGAACGTCTTGTAGTTAGTGGCAGAGACGGGCGACGGCAGCTCCGACGTGGTCAGCACGCCCGCCGCGACCAGTGCGGCGCGCGTGGCGGACGCGCCACCGTCGGCAGCGACCAGCAGATCATAGCGCGACGCGGGGCTGCCATCATGGAACTCGACCACGCGCGCGTCGACGTCGACGTCGCGCAGCGGTGCCCCCCAGTGCAGGTCGATGCGTCCCGTCGCGGAGGCAGCCGCTGCCAAGCACCCCACCATGTGAGCCCTGTCCACCATGAACAGGGCGGCCGGATTGCGGGACGTGGCGGCCGCGTTCAGAGTCGCTTCGTCCGCGTCGGGTGGGGCGAGGCGGGAGATGGTGCCGGGTCCGTCGGTCGCGCCAGAAAACATGGCCGTCTCTGCCAGCCGCCTTCCTTCCGTCATGGGGCCCACATCCACGCCCGCATCGATGAGTGGGCCCAGGGCGCGGGCGGCGCCCAGCACCATGCCGTACGTGCGGCGTTCGTCGGCGCCGTTGGTTGCGTCGGCTTCGGGGCGCGCTTCAAAAACATCCACCCGAAACCTGGGGTTTCTAGCGAGCGCCAGGGCGGTGGACAGGCCGCCCGGACCGCCGCCCACGACAACGGCGCGCAGTGGGCGGGTCGGGGCGGCGGACGCGGAGGGGGGGAGTGTGCGGCGCATAGTGAGTGCGACACGTCGGGCTTTGTGTTCCTCGCGCTGCTGCTGATGCCGGCCAAATCAAACGATCACCCTTGCTCCCGCTGTGGGTCAGGGAAAGGGTTCAAGCAGCACGCACGCTCTGCAGCTGCAGGCGGGAGCCGGGGGGGGCAGAGAGCGCGAGGGAGGGGGGGAGAAGGCCACCGCAAAAAAACAAAAACGCAATTGTGGGCCCCTGATGTTTGTGTTTTCCAGACTTCCTTTTCTCTCTTGCTGCACCTTCCCCCCACCCGACCGACTCTGCATGAAAAGCATAAGCGAAGGCTCGTGTGCGTTGGTGTTTGCAGGAAGCATACCCCCACCCCCCTCTGAAAAAAAAACCACTCTCTCCCCCTTCACTTCCACAGCTTCTTCTGCGACACGCTCTTGCTGTCGTCCTTCTTCATCACCTTGGCCGCCGCCAGCTCAAAGTCTTCCTGCGTCACGTGCGCCCGCCGCTCGCGCAGGGCAAACATGCCGGCCTCCGTGCACGTGGCCTTAAGCTCGGCGCCCGAGGCGCCGGGCAGGAGTTCGGCGACACGGCGCAGGTCGACGCCGCGCACCAGGTTCATCTTGCGCGAGTGAATTTTAAGCACATCCACGCGCGCCCCCTCCCCTGGCGCCGGGATCTCCACCTTGCGGTCGATGCGCCCCGGGCGCAGCAGGGCGGGGTCCAGGATGTCGAGGCGGTTGGTGGCCATGATGATTTTGATTTGGTTGGTCGCTTCGAAACCGTCCAGCTGGTTGAGCAGCTCCAGCATTGTCCTCTGCACCTCTGAATCGCCGGACGAGTCGCTCGACCTCGCCGACCCAATGGAGTCGACTTCATCCATGAAGATGATGGAGGGCGCGTGCGCGCGCGCCATGACAAAGAGTTCGCGCACCATGCGCGACCCTTCGCCAATGTACTTTTGCACCAGCTCGGAACCCGACACCCTGATGAACGTGCAGTCCGTGTGGTGCGCCACCGCGCGCGCCAGCAGCGTCTTGCCGGTGCCAGGGGGGCCATACATGATGACACCTTTTGGTTGAGCAATGCCGAGCGCGTCAAACAGGTCGGGGTGCTTGATCGGCAGCTCGATCACTTCTTTAATCTCCTTGATCTGTTTGTCCAGCCCGCCCACCATGTCGTACGTGGAGTCGGGCACTTTCTCCACTTTCATGAGGGAGACGAGGGGGTCGACCTTGGTGGGGAGGAGGAGGTGGAGGGCGTACGAGTCGTTGCGCAGCGCGACGCGCGCGCCCGGAGTCACGGCGCCCACATCGATGGAGGCGTCGATGTCGACGACGTAGCGGCCCTCGGGGTGGACTTTGACCAGGACTTTGGATTTGCCCATGACCTGTGGGAGTGGGGGGGAGGGTGTGGGTGCGTGGACAGTGTGTGTTTTTTTTCTGGTGCGCCCGTGTGTGTTCCAACCCTCTCTCTCCTTCCCACCTTGATCACTTCGCCCACGTAAGAGCCGGGCTCCTGCAGCAGCTGCAGCTCCTCGCGCAGCATGCGCACTGTGTGTGTGGGAAGAAGAAGAAGGAAGGGGGTGGTTTGGGTGGGGTTTTGGTGTGGTGGGTTCCGACCGAGCGAAAAAACGCGCGATGCGCGCGGGGGGTGTCCAATCCCCGTCCCCGCGCCCCGCGCCCGCGCCTCTCCCCCGCTCCGCCACCCCAGCCACAGAGCCCGCATTAATGTCCTCTCTCGCCGCCTCCTCTCTACCCACACCCGTCCCCGCCACCCCCATCCCACACACACCTTTGCTGTTCAGCTCGTTGCGCTGCGCCTCGAGCCGCCTCAGCGTCGCCCCCCGGTCCCGCACCGCTTGCTCCGCCTCCTCGATCTTGCCCCGGTAGTAGGCTTGCAGGCCGTCGCCCACGGGGCGGGGGGCGGGGGGGGGCGCGGCTTTGGCCATTGTGTTGGGTGGAGAGGCCGTTGGGCAGGTGTGTGCACAGACGCCGCCCTGCGCACACGGTGTGGCGAGAGGGGGAACGCGGGAGAGTCGGGGGAGAACCGTTCGCAGCAGGGGAAGCAGGTGTGCGAGTCAGAGGGTGGATTGCCACCGACGCGCTGCTCTTCTTTTCGGGTGAGTGACGACTCCAAAACGCAGCTGCTTTGCTCACTCTTTTTGCCTCGCGTCACGCCCGCCCCCCCCGCGCCAGGGGCAGGCCCACCCCACCGCCTCGGCAGAGCACCACTCCTGTCCACACCCCTTGATCCCGGCCGCGGTTTGGCGGACACGCCCGCGCCTCGCGCTCTTTCGCCACACACCACCACCACAATGCGCCGCGGTCGCAAGCGCGCGCCGCCGCCGCCGGCGACTCACCCCGCCAAGGCGGCCGCCCTGCGGGACACGGACGCGGTGAGTGTGCGTGTGAGGCCCCGCTGCCGGCGTGTAACTTGCCGGCAGCACAGGGGGCGCCCCCCACGCGTCTTGGCTCGCTCCTCCCGCCTGCCCACTGCGCCTCCCGCCCTCCCGCCTCGCGTATCGCCCGCCCACTCCCCGCCATGCGCTCGGAACGCGGTCGTGGTCGTGCCCCAGCTGACGGGGGGGGTGCCGATGCGGGCGGGAGGGAGGTCGAGGCACAGTGGGAGGCCCCCCCTCTCCAAGCGCGCGCCGCGGTCGCCTCTCGTCTCCGCCCCTCCCTTGCTGACACCTCCCTTCCCACCCACCCACCACAGCAGCCCGCCCGCCCGCCCCGCCGCCACCGCGCCCACGCGTCGGCCGTGCCCCGCCCTCCCCCCCCCACGCCGCCCCCCCCCTCCCCGTCTCCCCCGGGCGGCGTGACTCTGACTCTCTACGTGCGGTGGCACGCGCGTGGCGGGCGGTCGCGCGTGCACGCGCTGCCCCTGCGCCCCGTGCCCTCCATCGACGCGCTCCAGGGCGTCCCCCGCTCCCTGCTGGACCGCGCGTTTGTGGGGGGGGCGGCCGCCCGGCCGCCTCATCTGGCCTCTGACGATTTTTACCGGTTCACCCCCACCGCGGAGTGCCTCTCCCTCCCCCCCGACGTCGCGCGCACCGAGTTTCGCCTGACGGCGGCTCCCTCTGCTCCTGAGGCGGGAGGGTGGGAGTATGGTTTGCTGCGGCGGGATTTAGGCCCTGTTGTCGACCCCTCCAAAAACGACATGCTCGTCACCGTCGTCGAATTCGAGTCCGCCGCCCTCGTGGCGGGCGCCCTGGGCGTGCGACTGGCCATGGTGGCGTACCCGGTGGTGTGTGTGCGGCGGGTGTTCCTGGACGACGCGTGCGCGCGGCTGGAATCTGATCCCGACGCGTTCACGGGTGTGCTTTAGTTCCTGCGCTTCTTGTGACACACACCTCGCACACATGAACACAGACGACCCCGCGGGCTGCGCGCGGGCCGGTGTGTGAATTGGCTGTACCATACCCGTCCCTTGACCTCGTTGTTTTTCGCGTTTCCGCTTTCCCAGCGTTCTTTTTTGTTTGCTTTTTCTGCTCTACCCTCTGTCAACACACACGTGTTTTGCTTTTTTTTTTTTTTCTCGCCATCATCGGCACCCTACAAACACAAAGGAAAAGGAAAAGGGGGGGGGCAAACAATAAGGAGGGGGGGGAGGGGGGCGAGCGCGCGCGCGCGTTTTTCGTTGTTGTTGGATCTCTTCGCGGCGCCCGTCTCTTCTCTCCCTCTCTCTCTCTCCCCCCACGGTGGTCCCTTTTCTGGCGCCCCGGCGCGCGGCACCCCCGCGCCAGGGCGCAAGGCGGCAAGGCCGCATCTCGTGGCGGCGGCGCCCCGTCCTCGTCCACCCGCTCCTCTCCTCCTCACTTGCCAATCACGTTGGGCAGGTTGGCGATATTGGTCACAATGTTGTGGCCGAACGGGTTGGCCAGGTGGGCAAACAAGCCTTCGATCGGGCCTTCACGCGTGACCAGGGCTTGCACTGCGAAGCCGACAAACGCGACCATGGCCAGGCGCCCGTTTTTAATTTCTTTCAGCGCGTTCGTCGGCGAGTTCATCCCCGCCGGGTCCAGCGGGAACAGGGCGTTGGGTTTGCCGGTCTTATAGGCGTCGTACCTGTTGAGCTCCAGGTAGCCGAAGAGTGCCTGCTGGATGGCAAGCAGGCCGAGCGTTGGAATGGCGTACTGTTGGGCGCCCGCCTCAAACCACTTGCCCTTGCCCAGCAGCTCCTGGCCCAGGCAGCCGGCGACGGCGATCATGGCCCAGCGCGCGTTGGTGCGTTCACCTTCCGCGTACCACTTGAGGCGGTCGGGGCCGTTGGCGCCGAGGCCGAGGGGGTCGAAGCCGCGGTCGCCGACCATGGAGCCGTCCAAGTGGGCGGGGGCCTTGGTGCCAGGCAGCCAGAGGTCGCGGTTGGCGGCGCGGGCGGGGGTGGGGGAACGGCGGGCCTGTATGGGTTGGAGGGTGGGTTGGGTGACACGGTGAGAAAAAGAGGGGGTTGTTTTGGTTTGGCCGCCCCTCTCTCTCAACGCTGCTTTGCGCGCCACACCCTGTCCCCAGCAACGACAGAGACCACGCTCTGGTCCACTTCGGGGCCAGAGTGGGGCCGGTGGCGAGGGCTGGGCGGGCGGCGCGGACTGGCAGAGAGGCCAGATGCAAAAACGACACCCAATCCGTCCGTCGGTTGGCGCGTCACCGGGCGGCGCCACGCCTCCGCAGCGCCTCATCTCGGCCAACAGGGACTCAATGGCCTGACTGAGGGCGCGGTCGCGCAGCGGCGGGGCGTGGGCAGCGGCAGACACTCTGCTCACAGAGGGTGAGACCGAGCGGCTGTTCCGCACTCCTCCTCGATTGCCCCCCCCACACACGCCGCCCTTCTCACCGGGCGAGCCGTCAGCGCGGTGCGCGACGATTGCAGCGAGAACGCCATGGTGGTGTGGGGAAGGACTGACGGGAAAAAGGGGCGCGGAGAGGAGGAGAAAACGCAGCGAGTGTGGAGAGCGAAAAACAAGACCCCGACCCTCTCGTTTGCTCTGCCCCTTTTGCCTCACATCGGACACCCCCATTTCGGGAGTTTTCCAGCGGGGGGGAGAGACACGAAAGAGGAGGCTCCAACTCCACTATGCCTCCGCGCAAGCGGGCCGCCCCCCCTCCCCCCGCGCCCCCCGCGCGGCGCGCGGCGCGCGGCGCGCGGTCCAAGAGCACGGCGCCGGCTGACGCACCAGCGTCTGCTCCACCGCCACCACCCGCCGACGCACCACTGAGCGACGTGGTGGCGGCTGCGTTGGCTGGAGGGGACGCTGGCGCCGCGGATGCAGCCCTGGACGGGGCGCTGGGGGGTCTGGCGGCAGCACCTTCGGCCTTGACCCCCGCTGCTTTGACCACCCTCGTGGCCGCCCTGGCTACCGATCCAGCGGCCACAACAGCCCTACCCACCACGCGCAACCGGCTCATCACCTGGCTGACGGGCGGCGGCGGCGGTGACGGCGCGCGGCGCGCGCTGGCCGCGCCGCTGGCTCAGCTGGCGGCGGCTGCCTTAGCCACCGCCCCCCTGGCCGCCGACATCGCTGTCGCCTACGTGCACGATATCTTTGCCAAGCGCCTGTGGGCAGAGACAGCGGCGGGGGCGGCGCTGGCTGCGCGCGCGGCTGCCACTCTGCCGCCGCGGGGGGGGGGCGCCAGACTGGGCAGCCCCGCCCGCCGGCCTGCCGCCGGGCGGGCCGCCCGCCCAGCTGCCGCCCGCTGCGGCTGCGGTGGCGGCTGCGGTGGCGCCGTTGGTGGAGGCGACAAGGGAGGGAGGCGGCGAGGCTGCGCCGTGTGAAGACGCCACGCGCGTCGCTGCTGCCGACGCGCTCGCCACCGCTGCTGCCGCCCTGGCGGCCGACGTGCGTGGCGGTGGTGGTGCCGCCGCGTCAGGCGGCGCTGCCGCGGCCACCGCCGCCGCGCGCGCGCCCCGCCTGTTGGCGTTGGCGTGTGCCACGCCCGCCGGGCGGGCGGCGGCAGCCTCCGCCCTCGACTCGCTCCTCGCCTCCCCCACCACCCAGCGCGCCGGCCTGGCCCTGCTGGACGAGCTGGTGGCATGTGCCGCTGGCTGGGGCACCGACGCCGACCTGGCCGCCGTCGCAGCGCTGGTGGCGCTGCGCGCGCGCCCGGCCGCCGCGCAGGCCGCGGCGCGCGCTGTCGAAACCCTGGCCGCCGCCTCCCCCGCCATCGCGGTCGCCGCGGTACGCGCCTACGTCGCGTCCGACGCGCGCGACGGCGGCAAGAGTGGGGGCGGCGGCTGTGCTGCCGCGGCGGGCGTGGTGGCAGCGGCGGCGCGCGGCGGCGAGAGCGGCGCGGACCACCCCTCCCCTTCGCTCGAGCCCGCACTAGCGGCCGCCCTGGCCGACGCTCTGGCCGCCCCCGACACCCGCCCCCGCGCCCGCGACCTGGCGCGGCGGCTGGTGCGGGGGTGTGGGCGGTCCCTGGACGCGGGAAAGCTCGTGAGCGCGCTGCTCGCTCCCTGCGGCGGCCCCGCCGCGTCACCGCCGCCCGCCGCCGCCTCCTCCGCCGCCCGGGAAGCGTGGGCGGGGGACGTGCTGAGCGTGGCGTCCGCCATTGTGCTGGCGGCCGTGGCGGCGGCGGATGGCGGCGATGGCAACGAACGCGCGCTGGCCGCGGCGGGCGTCGCGGCCGCCGCGTCGGCCGCGTGGTGCGTCGCGATCCTGCCGCCCACCCTGCCCGGCCTCTCCCCTCCCGCCTTCACCGCCGCCCTGCGCCGGGCCCTGTTTCTGGAGCCCGATGTGAGGGCGTATTTGACGGCGGGCGAGGCGGCCGCGGCGGCAGCGGCGCCCGCGACCGCTGCAGCCGAAGCCGACGCGGCGCGTACGCTCGTGTCACGCTGCGCCCTCTCTGAAGACGCCCTGATCCACGTCCTCCTCGCAGGCCTCACGGACGCCCCCCTACCCCCCGACGCCGCGCTGGGGCTGGCGGACGAGCTGCTGGTGCGGCGGGTGGTGAGTGGCGGCGGGGCCGGAGCAACAGAGACCCTTCTCGCCAACCCTCAACTTCTCGATGCCGCGTTTGCCCTTGCGTCCCTCGACCCGCCGCCACCACCACTTCCACCCGCGCCTGGTGCATCGCCACCCCTCCTGCTCGCGCACGCGCCCCGGTGGTGGGCCGCCGCGCGGGTGGCGACTCTTGTCGCGGCGGCGGGCACGCCCGGCCTCGCGCGCACGGCGGCCGCCGACCCCTCGGTGCGGTCCCTCATGACGGTGGCCGCCGTGGGCGACGTGTTGGTGGCGATGGGTGCTCCCGGATCGGCCAAAGCGGCCGCCGCGGCCGCCGCCGCAGACGTAGAGGCGGCTGCCGACGCGGCCGCGGTCGCGACCGTCGCCAATGCCCAGCGCGCCCGCGGCGCGGCGTGGGAGCCGCCCCCCGGTGGCGCCTTGAGGCGCAGCGTACCTTCGACCGCGGCCTCGCGTCACCTGCCACCCGACGTGGCGGCGGGCGTCGCGCCCCTCGCCCGTGGCCCCGCGGGCGCCGCGCTGCGTGCCCTCCCCCTCGCCCCGCCCCTCGTCTCAGCAGCCGCGGCCGGCGAGACCCCTGCCACCGCGTGGCGCTGGGTGGCGCCCCTGCTGGCGTGGGATGCGGGGGCGGCGGCGTCCCTACCGGGCGAGTGGGCGCCAGCGCTGCTGGAGCGGGCGCTGGCGAGCGCGGAGAGTGACGCCACGCCGCTGCCGCCGCGCGCGGTGGCCGCGCTGGCCGCCCCCCTGCGCGCCTCCCTGGCGTCGGCCACGCCGTCGCCGGAAGCGCGTGCCGCGCTGGCCCACTTTGTGGGCGGGGTGGGGGCGCGGTCGCCGGTGGCACGTGCGCGCGCGCGCGCGCGTGCCTCGCTGCCGCGTTTGGCGGCGAAAACGACTCTTGGGGCGCCGCCCTGGCGGCCGCCCCAGCGGGCGCCGACCTGGCGGCGGGCGTGGCCGATGCCGCGGTGGCCGTCCTCACCACGATTGCCGATGTGGCCGACACCGCCAGCCTGCTGGCCGTGGCGGCGGCGGGGGCGGGTGTGCGCGCGGCGGGCGTCGCAGCAGCGCGTGTTATCGCAGCCCGCCCGGCCACCACTGCGGCCGCTGTGGCGGCGGGCACGCCCGCTGGAGTGGCGTTGGTGGACGCACTGACCGGTGCTTGGACGCAGCGCGCCGCTGGCGAGGCGGAAGAGGGCGATGTGACGCTGGTGGACGGCAGCGCGTCGCGCGCGTCTGCACCTTCTGCCGTCGCCGACGCGACGGCCGCCGTCGTCGTCGCGGGCGGGCCTGCCACGCACAATCTGCGCGCCCTGCTGCTGGGCACAGAGCCAGACAATCGACGCCTCGTCACGTCCGACGGGCGGGACGCGCCGTTGCTGCCTCCGCGCGTGGCAGCGGCTGCGATCGCGTGCTGCGACGCGGCGATCGCGGCGGCGGGCGTCGCTGCCGCTGGCGTGGGCGGGCGCGTCGCCGCTCTGGCCGACCTGGCGTGGGCCGATGAGGCCGCGCCCGCGCTGCGGAGCGCGATGGAGGGCGACGCGGGCGCGCACGCCGCGGCCGCGCGCGCGGCAGGCGTCGCACAGCGCGTTTCTGCTGCGGCACGCGTGCTGCAGTGTGGTGGTCTGGTCGCAGCCCTGGCCGGTGACGCAGACAACACCATGGCCGTGGACGAGGCCCAGCCTGCGCCCCTGCCACCGGCCGCGCTGCCGCCGCGTCCGCCCACCGTGGATGGCGCGGCGGCACTCGCAGCCACGTGGCGCCGCGTCGCGGCTGGCGACGCCCTCACTGCTTCTGCCGTCGCGTCGCTGGCCAGCGTGCCGGCCCCACTGCCGCTCGCTGATGCAGAGGCAGTGGCCGCCACCGCAGCGGCGGCCATGCTGGCCGCCCCCGCGGCAGGCGCGGCGCTGCTGCCCGCGACTGCGGCCGCGCTGCGCGCCGCGCCCGCCGCGCGCCGCACTCTTGCCAACGCTCTCGCACAGGCGGCTGCAGGCGCGTCCTCCACTCCCTCCCTAGCACGCACACTGCACGAGTGTGCCACCACGCTGGGAGGGCCACCGCCCCCGCCACCTCCCGCTCTGGCGTCGCTGGCTGGGGGGACCGAGGCCGCAGAGGCCGCCGCGTCCGCCGCGTCCGCCGCCCTGGCTGCCGCCACCAATCCCGCCGCCGCGCGCGCCGCCAGCGATGCGCTGGCTTTGTTGGACCCAGGCCTGGCCGTCCCCGCCGCCGCGGACGCGGTGTGCGGCGTGCTGCAGCAGGCGCTGGAGGGTGGAGGCGGCGGCTTCTCACTCGCGGGCGCGGTCGCAGCACTCGCTGCCGCCCCGGGCGCAGGCACGCCCGCCTCCCGCGCCGCTCTGGCGGACAGAGTATGTGCCCTGCGCGTCACCGTGCCGCTGACGCCGCCCCCTCCCGCCGCCGCCCAGGCGGCTGCCGCCGCGGTCGCGCTGGCCGCGGCCGCCGCGCGCCCGCCCTCGGCGGCAGCGCTCTGTCGGGTGCCCATCGCCGACACGGGCTCCGCCTGGCCCCCCTCCCACACGTTCACGCCGACTCAAGCCGGGCGCCTGGCGTGCCTGACCGCTGTGGCGGGGGCGGGCGCGGACGCACTGGCGACTGCTGTTGGCGGCGGCGCGGCCGGTCTGGCCGCGGCGGCTACCGCGCTCGCGGACGCGGCGCGCGGGGAGGCTGCCTCCCCAGCGGCCTGCGTGCTGGCCGACCTGTACTTGCTGTTCCCGGACGACGTGGTGGACGCGGTGGGCGGTGGTGGCGACGACGACGATAGCGACGCCGACGCTCCCTCTGACTCCCCCCCTCTGACCCCCCACCACCTTGCCTGGCTCCACGCCGCCGCCCTGACCGCCTGCTCCGACGCATCCTCCGTCCTGGCGTCCCCCGCCGCCGACCTGCTGGCCGCCGTCGGCGCGGCAGGGCTGGTGCCTGCAGCCGCGCCGTCCGCTCTAGCTGCCGCACTCGCTCTCGCCTCCCGCCACCCCGCCCCCACCGCCGCCGCATTGGGCGGGTTGGTAGCCTCTGTGGCGGATGCAGCGGCTGCGGTGTCGACTGCAGCGCCCGACGTGCGGACAGGGGCGCTGGCCGCTGTTGCGCGTGGGGCGACGGTTGTGGATGAACTGCGCCCCCTCCTCTCCACCGCCGCCCTGCCGGCCTCTCCCGCCGCCACCGCCGCGCGAGCCGAGGCGGGCGCCGTCCTGGCGGCCGGCGTGGCCGCCCTGGCTGGCCTGAGCCCCGCGCTGCGGGGGGAGGGTGACGCAGTGACCGCCGCGCGCGCGCTCGCGGCCGCGCTGACCTGGGCCGTCGCCTCCCCGCTGGCTGCCGACGTGGCGGCCGCGCTGCCGCCTGATACAGTGGTCGTGGGCACCTCCTTCCCGGACGTGCCGGCGCTGGCGTGGGCGTTGGCCGCGGTGTGCGAGCCAGGCAGGCGCGCGCCGCCCCCGCCGCGCCCGCCGCTGCCGCCCGCAGTCACGGACGCGGCCGACGTCGTGGCCGCAGCGGCAGCCGCTTTGATGCATGCAGGTGGACATGAAAGCATGCCCCCGGAGGACGCGGCCGCCCTGCCGGCGGCCACGCTGCTGTCCGCGTCGCTGACTGACCTGCGCACAGCGGTGGCCTCCGCCCCTGCAGCCGCCGCCTCCCTCCCCGTCGTCGCCGCCGCGTCGGCTGCTGCTCGCGCGGCGCCCGATGCAACGACGGCGGATGCCGCCTTGGCCCTGCTGGAGGGCGCTGCCTCTGCGCCAGCATCAGCAGGCGGCCGCGCCGCGCGCGCGGCACTGGCCCGCTGCGCCGCCTCCCTCCTGCGCCACCGGGCCACGGCGGCCTCGGCGGCGGCGCGAGCCCGCACCTGGCTGCCCGCTCGCCCTGCGGCCGTGGTGGCGGACGATGTGGCGGCGGTGGTGAGTGTGGGCGGGTGTGGCGGGGACGTCGAGGCATGGGCGCCGTTTGTGGCTGGATAGATTCTGTTTTCGTTTTGGCGCAGACATTACTGCAACTGTGTTTTGCAAACATTTTCAGCTTGGGCGGGGGTTTTGGCGCTCAGAGAGAGGCGCTCAGAAAAAACTGAAAACAAGCCACCCACTCACGCACTCGCCCCCTTCTTCTTGTCGTACAGCAGCAACGCCGCCATGAAGATCAGGGCCGCCCGCGGGGAGGCGTCCGCCAGGTCTTCAGGGAGGAGGGGCAACGAGACGCCGAGCTTGCGCGCGGCGGCAATCGCGTAGCGCGCGTTGCACTCCTTCTCCCTCGCCGTCCGTCCGGGGGACACCAGCGCCGGGTTGACGGAGGATGGAGACACGGCGGCCAGCAGGTCCAGCAGGAAGAGGCCGGTGGCGAGGGAGCGGTCGCCAAGGGACGCGGCGCGGCGGCGGCCGCCGGCCGACGCGGCGCGCGCGTTGGCCCAGGCCAACACTTCGGCGTCCAGGGCGGCGTCCGCGGCGCGGGAGGTGGAGGCTGCGCGCCCCGGGGACGGGGGTGGGGGTGGAGTGGGGCCCCCCTTGCCTCCTGCCACCGCCCCCGTCGCTTCGGCGAGCAGTTTCCTCACGTGCAGCCTGCACAGAAGCCACAGCACGCTGGCCGTCTGCTTGCGCTCCCCGTTGACGATGTCCTCCCCCGACACGTTGACCAGCGGCAGGCCCGACAGGCGCCTCGCGAGTTCAACAGCCTGGTTTGCGTTTTCGATCGACCGCGGCCGCGCGAGCAGTGGTTTGAACGGCGGCGTGTGCGCGCGCCTCCAGTCCACACAACCCGGGGACAGAGCATCCAGGGCGCGCAGCAGCAGGTGGCCTTCACGCAGGGCCGCCAGAAACTCGGGGGCGGAGGGGGGGACGCCGACGATGGAGGCGACCCACACGCGGAGGGTGCGGTCGTCGCGCGACTCGCTCTCGCCCCCTCCCTCCAGCGCGCGCGCCACGTCGGCCGCGTCCGCCGCCGCAGCCCCGTCCAGGGAGTCGCCCGCGGCAAACAGGGTGGCGGCGCCGACGCGGGGGGAGCCGGCGGCAAGGGCGGCGGGTGGCGGGAGGGGGCGGGAGGGCGGGACAAGGGCTGCAAGCGACGGGTGCACCGCCGCCGCGCGGGCCGCCAGGTCGGCTCTGCGCGCGTCCAGGGAGTCGAAGCCGGCTTGCAGGCGGCGGAGAGGGGGCAGGGAGTCGAGGGAGGGGGGCGGAGGGAGGGTGGTTTCCAGCTCCCCCGCCTCGTGACCCGCCGCCGCGACGCGCGCGCGCGGCGCAGCGCGGCCGCCAGCGCCGCGTACGCGGCGCTGTCGACCAAATCACCAGCCAGATCTTCCACGGGGGGGCGCCCCCAGGCGGCACCACAGGCGCCCAGGTGGTGGTTGACCCAGCGCAGGAGGAGGGTGGTGGGGGGCGCCGCCACAAACCGGGCTGCGTCCTCCCCCGGCGCGCGCAGCACCGCCAGCGCGGCGGGTCGGGACGCCACCGACAGCGGGGCGGACAGGGCCAGCCATGCCACCGCCCACGCGGCGTCCAGGGCGGGGGTGGGGGACTCTGCGTCGACGAGGAGAGGGGGGCGTGAGCGACGGGGGCAGCGCCGCGCCCGCCGCGCGCGCGGCGTCGAGTGCCAGCGCCACGTTTTGCAGCGCTTCCTCGCAGGGTAGAGGGGTGGTGGTGCTGCCATCGTTCACAGGCACATTGATGGCGCGCTCGTCCACGCCGGCGGCGGGGCAGGTGGCGGCGAGGAGGCGGCACGAAAGGGTGCCGTCCGACAGACCTGCGGCCAGCGTCGCGGGCGTCGCGCGCGCCAGGGACGCTGCTGCGCCATCCCCCGACAGCACGGCCGCAATGTAGTCGCCCAGGAAGCGCGCCTCCGCGTCGGCGGGGTCCATGGGGCCGTCGGCGGGGGAGGGGGGGCGTGGTGGCGGTGGTGGTGGGGGCGGGCGCAGGCGGCGGCGTTGTGGCGGTTTCGGGCGCAACAGGCGCATCCACCACAGCCTGTTTGACTGGCGACACGCCCACACTGTCGGGCACGATGTCGGCCGCCGGTGCAGCGTTGTGGGTGGCGGTGGTGGCGGGCGCCTGTCGCGTGTCGTCCTCTGCGTGCGCACCACCCCGTCCTTCCGGCGACCGCCCACCACCCGCCGCCAGGGCAGCCGCAACGCCATCCAGGGCGGCCCTCAACTCGGCGCACCCACGGTTGGGGGCGGCGCCCGCGTCGTCGTCGTCGGACGCATTGGTCGCGTCACCCCCGCGCGCCGCCGGCACCGGCGACGGCGAGTCCGCCAGCTGGATGCCCCGCTTGGCGGCAGCAGCAGCTGCTGCTGCGGCGCCTCCACTGCGCGGGCGCAGCGGGGACCGCAGGAAGCGCAGGTGGCCCGCGTCGTTTTCGTCACTGACGATGCGCGAGCGACTGGTGCCGGCGCGGGGTGCGTCACCGGGTGGCGACGAAGGGGTGGTGGTGGGCGCGGTGTCCCCCATTGAGCAGAGGGCGTGGTTTGGCGCGCGCGGGCGCGGGGGCGCGGCCAAAGAAAGCTCGAGTTTCAATGCGGTTTGAAACGCCACCGCCTCGAGTTTCGTTTTTGTGATCTTCTCTTTTTTGTGGGGGGTTTTACACGACACACGTCTCTCTGCTCACTCCCAAGCGCGCGTTCAGAAGGGAGGGGCGGTGGGAACGGGGCGGTTGGGGCACCAGGGAAGAGGAGGGCGCGTCGTCCTCTCCTCACACACAGAACGCACTCACCACCCGCCACCAGGCCCTCTCTCCCCGACGAACCACCAATCAACGCGCGGCTTGACACATCATTCAATAATCCACCCATCCCTCAGAACGGGATGCCCGAGTCAAACGGCTGCTTGCCCTTGTTGAGCGTCTTCTGCGCTTCGATGACCATGGGAGCAAACGACAGCGCGCACACTGCGAGCGCGACCTCGGTGCCGACGGACGTGGTGTAGATGTTAGCTTGGCCGGGGTCGGACAGGTGGGCTTTCAGGGCTTCAATGGGGCCGACGCCGCGGACGGCGGCGACAGAGGCAAAGCCGAGGAATGCCAACATCGCGAGGCGCGCGTTTTTAACTTCCTTGATCCGCATCTCGGGCGAGTCCATGCCCATGGGGTCAAAGGGGGCGATGCCGGCAGCACCCGACAGACCCGGGCCATTCTTTTTGAAGGCTTCGTAGCGTTTGGCTTCCAGGAAGGCAAAGACAGCCACCTCCACCCCGACCAGCGTGGACAGCGGGAACGGCGTCGGCTTGGCGCCCGCCGTCCACCAGTCGCCCAGGCCAAACAGGTCGGTGAACAGGATGCCTGCGACGGCGGCCATGGCCCACCGCCCGTTGGTGAGCTCGGCCTCCTGCATCCAGGGGCGCACGGCCGGGTTGGCGGCCAGGCCGAGCGGGTCAAAGCCGCGGTCGCCGACCATGGAGCCGTCCAGGTGGGGGGGGGCGGAGGCGCCCGGGTACCACAGGTCGCGGTTAGCGGCGCGGGTGGCGACAGGGGTGCGGCGGGCCTGGGGAGGGAGGGTGGGGGTGGTTGGAAAAAAACGGGGTCGTTTCAACAGAGAGAGCGAGGGGTGGCTGTGCGGTTGGCGCAAAAAGCACGGGTCGCGCGGCGGCACGCCTCCACAGGGCGACCGATTGGCATGTGTGTGTCAACTGCGTGTGGCGACCGAGCCTTTCGGGCGTGCGTGGCGGGTGGGGCGGGCGAGGGGTTTCCTCCCATTGGCGAGCCCCCCCTTGTGAAAAGCAGCCGTTTCGGCGCCCCCCGCCGCACACACACCCGCTCCTGTCCTCCCCAAGACGCGTGTCCGAGGTGAGACGCATGCGTGGCTGCGGCCTGGCGGCCGCGGCGGGGCGGAGTCGAGGCGGAAACACCGCGCTTTGCAAAAGGGTGAGACCGAGCAGAAAGCACGCGCCGGCGTTTTCCCCTCAATCGCCCCTTTCACTCACCGACGAAGGGGCCGCCACCATGGCGCGGGAAGCGCGCAGAGCGTACATGGCGAGTGAGTGTGTGTGAAAGGGGGGGTGGGGAAGGGACCGAGGCGTCGCGGAAAACAAAAGCGAGGGAATGTGTTTTTTCTTTCGAGAGGGTCGGGCCCGACCCCCAAACTCCCTTTTTCTGGTTTTGTTTATTTTCCCTCGCGCCTCGCAATGCCGTCGTGGCCGGCTCTGCGGCCGGCCGCGCTGCGCACGTCCGTCACACGCTGGCGTGTGGCTCGCCCCCCCGCCCACCCCCGCCCCCCGCGCGTGGCCGCGGTTGCCGGCGCGGCGGAGGCCGCCTTCTCGGCCGCCACAGTCGCCGCCGTCGCCGCGTACGCGGTGGTGGCGGGGCGGCCGCGCGGCCGGCTGGTGAGAAGAATAGGGAGGGGTGGTTGGTTCTGCGGGCGCGTGTGTGTCTCAAGGCAAAAACGATCACACCTCCGCCTCCCCCACCCTCTCACCCCACAGGCCACCTGGCTCACATCATCCCCCCTCGTTCCCGCCCTGGGGGCAGCCACGTACCTGGCCGTCGTCGCGGTATGCGTCCCGGGCGCCGCCGCCGCTGCCGCGCGCGCCGTGCTTGCGGCCGCCTCCCCGCTCCCCTCCGTCCCCGCCTTTGCGACCCTCTTCGCCACCCCGGGCGCCACGGCGGCCGCCTGGCTGCACTTGCTGACCCTGGACTTTGTGCAGGCGGCCTGGGTGGCGCGCGACGCGGCGGCGTGCGTGGCGGGCGTGGGGGGTGGCGGTTCATGTTCAGTGCCGCGCCTCCCCGTGGCGCACTCCCTGGTGCTGTGCTTCATGGCGGGGCCGCTGGGCCTGTTGAGCCACGTGGTGACGCGGACGGTGTGGCGGTGGCGGGTAGGGTAGCGAGAGAGAGGGAGAGAGAGGGGGTGTTTTTGTTTTTCTGAAAACTGAAACTGAGACTTGCAAACAGATTGTGTGTGTGTTTTCATTGAGGCACTGCCCACCGTGCAAATCGGCAAGAGCTTGGCCGCGTCCTGATGAAGATGTGGGGAGGGGGAGGCACTGTGAGTCAAAAACGGTTAGACAGGGTTAAAGGCTCCCAACCCCTTTTCTTGTCTCTGGCGTGTGGAGGCGGCACGCAGGTGAAATGGTGGTTATTGTTTCACAACCATAACCACCCCCCCGCAGCCGTACTATGAGCCAGGTGTTTGGTATGTGCGGGCGGCGGATAGTGAGGGCGCGAGCGGACAGACACCGAAGAGACTCGGCAGACGGTCGCCGCGCGTGCGTGTATGAAACGCAAACGGTTAAAGTTTTAAAGCCGTTCCCTCGCTGTGTGGCGCTGTGTGTGCGGGTGGGCACAGGCAGGGAGAGGGGAGGCAGCTACGCCGGAGGCCGGCGCGGCCTCCCTCCCGCCTCCCCACCCGACTCACGCACACACACACACACAACGCCGCCGCCCGCGTGGCATATGCATGAGCTTCAGAGTGTGCTGCAGCAGCGCACACACTAGGCGCGCCCCCGCGCACCTTCGACGGCGGGGGGGAGAGAAACAGACAATTCAGAGTGAGAGTGGCCGACGATTCCTCACTCTTCACACGCTTTTGCGCTCCCCCTCCATCTCCCTGTCTGCGTGTGCAGGGAGCTTGACCCGTCCCCCCTCTCGCCCTCCGTCACTCCCGGCTGGGGAGGCGGGTGACCGCCCCCGTCGGGGAGAGAGAGAGAGAGCGACACCATGCGCGCCAAAACGCGCCGCGGCGTCGAGACGGTGCGTGCTCTTGCGTGCTGGGCGGGGTGCTAGAGGCGGTCCCAAGCCACTGTGTGCGCTCGCTGGGGAGGCGTGATGACGCAGCGTGCAAGGACGCCTTTTTTGCGTGTGTGCTGCGTTGGCGGCCGCGTCGTTGACACGCCACCCGCGCACGCACCCCTCGCCTCGCCAGAGGGAGGACTCACCATGCGTGTGCCACGCTCGATGGGAGGCGGAGCCACGGGGGTGGGGTCGCAAAAACGGTTTTTGCGGGGGAGGCCGACCTCTTTCTTCCGTTTCTCCCCCCCTTCCCACAGCCCGACGCCGTCAAAGCCGTCGTCGACGCGGTCGTGGCCGCCCCGGACGGCGGTCTGGCCGACGTGCTGGAAGGGTTTGCGTGGACGTTTGAAAAGGTGTGGGTGCGGAGAGGGGGGAGAGGTGAAAAAAAAAAAACGCACGCCCATTCGTCCCGACGCGTGCGCCTTGTCCCTCTCACCACCCCTCCCCCCACCCCCTCCCCCCCACAGGGCGACTTCCACCACTGGACCCCCCCTCTTCAACCGGCTAGACGCGTTCTACGATGTGACCGTCAAGCCGCGGGCCGACCTGGCCTTGCTGTGCGGCGACCCGGCGCCGCCGGGTGAGTCCGACGCCGGTGGCAGCGCGCCGCTGCCGCCCGCCGACCCGCCGCTGCCGACCCGCACGCTCCTCGCCTGTCTGCGCGCGACGTCGTCCATCCTGGAGAACTGTCCCAACAAGCACCTGTACCAGTCGTACGAGGTGAGGAAGGATTGGGAGGGAGGGGGGAAAGAGGAGAAAGAGGGCCGCAAGCACACACACACAAAACCACCCTCCTCCCCCACCAACACACAGCACCTCGCCTCCCTGCTCGCCGCGGGCGACCCGTCCGTCGTAGACGCCGCCCTGGCCGCCCTGGTCTCCTTCATACGCAAGACGCACACGTCCTCTGTGCGGTGGCACGGCGCGGCGCCGCTCAACGGGCGGCTCGCGTCGCTCGCGCGTGCGGCGGCCGGCCAAGGCGCCCCCCCCCCGGGCGTCGACCTGGTGGCCCTCACGGGGGACGATGAGGGGGCTGTGGCAGCCCACATGGACGCCCTGGCCAGCGTGTCGTTCTCGTTCTACCGGAGCGCGGCCGACGTGACAGCAGCAGCGGCCGCGGCGACGCGTGGGGGTGCTCCGTCCTCGCCTCCTCTCGCCCCCGGCCGCGTCGACGTCACCGCCCTCGCCGCCGACGTGGCCACCGGCACCGAGTACGAGGCCGTCACCGCCCTCGTCACTCGCCACCTCGTCCCGCCTCGCGCCCGGTTTGCTCTGCTTGCCCGCGTGCGCGCCGCGCGCGCCGCGCACAGCCTGACCGACCGCCGCCGCTCCGCGTGCTGCCGCCTCCTCGCCTTCTACCTCCTCTTCCAGTCGTCCCCCTCCCCCGACGACGTGGCCTCATTCTTCGCGGACGCGCCCGACTTTGTGGCTGACCTGGCGGCCGCGCTGAGGGCGGGTGGGGCTGTGCCCGTCCGCGTCCGCACACTCGCCCTCCGCGCTTTGGCTGTCCAACTCGTCGACCGAGGCCGCCACGCCTCCGTCATCGCCGCCGCCTCAGCGGGTGGTGGCACCGGCCTCCTCGCCTCCCTGCTGCGCCGGTCGGTGGCGGAACTCGCGTCTGGCGCGCACGCGGGCGCGCCGTCGGGCGGCGCCGCGGCCGCTGCGACGACGTCGCCGCCCCCCCTCCCGCCGCCCTGGCCCGCCCCCCACCTACTCCCCCGGCTTTGTGGATGCGTTGATGTCGCTGTGTGGCGCGCTGGTGGGGTCGACGGCGGGCTGTGCCGCGCTGTCGGACGCTGGCCTCGTCCCCTCCCTCCTCCCCCTCCTCCGCCACGCCGACCCCGCCCACGCCCCCACCGTCGCGGCCGCGGTGCGCGTGCTGGAAGCCTTCATGGACTTCTCCACCGCGGCGGCGGGCCTGTTCCGGGAGTTGGGGGGGCTGGGCGCCATGGTGGGGAGGCTGGGGGACGAGGTCGAGGCCGCGCGCGCGGCTGTCGCGCCCCCCGCCGCCCCCCCCCGCCCCCGGGGCACGCCCCCCCCCCCCCCCGCCCCCCCCGTCCCCCACGGCCGCAGGCTGCTGTTGAAAGCGTTGCTGCGGGCGGTGGCGCTGGCCAGTTATGCGCCGTCCGCGGGGGCGCGCGCCCAGGACGACGCGGACGCGGGGGCGCTGTACGCGTGCCTCACCTCCCTCTTCACCTCCGCCGACGCTTTCGGGGGCGGTCTCTTCGCCCTGGCCGCCTCCGTCCTGGCCGACCTGGTGCACCACGACCCGCTGCGATTTCCCGCGCTGGACGCCGCGGGCGCGCCCTCGGCCTTTGTCGCCGCGGTGGCGGCCGGCGTCCCGCCCGCCGCGGAAGCGCTCTGCGCCGTCCCCTCCGCCCTCACCGCCCTCTGCCTCAACGCCGCCGGCCTGGACCGCGTCCGGGACGCGGGCGCCCTCCGCTTCTTTGTGGACGTGTGCTCACACCCAGGGTATTTGCGTGCCCTGGCGGGCGACACGCCCTCCATCCTGGGGGCGGGCCTGGATGAGTTGGTGCGCCACGTCCCCTCCCTCCGCCCCGACGGCGTGGAGGCGGCCACCCACCTGCTGGCCAAGCTGGCGAGGGTGGGGGGGGTGGAGGCGCCCCCGCTGGCGGCACCGTTGGTGCGGCAGGTGGTGAGCGGGGGTGGGGGTGCGGCGGCGCCAGCGGCTGGCGACGACGCGGCCGCGCCTCCACCTCCTGCCGCCGCCGCTGCTGCCGAACCCATGGACGGCATGGAAGCCGTCACCCCACCCAACCAGCAGCAGCGCGCCGCCGCCCCGCCGTCCCCGCGCCGCGCCCCCCCCCGCCTTCCCGCCGCGCCCCCCCTCCCCGCGCCGCGCGGGCGACCCGTGGCCCTTCCCGGAGGACGCGTCCGTCCCCCCCGCCCCCGACGCCGTCCACTGGCTGGCCGACTCGGTGGGGGCGGCGGGGCGGCTGCTGGAGGCGGCGCTGGCCAACGGGGAGACGGCGCGCGCGTTTGCGGCGCGGCGCGGGGCGGAGCTTCTCTTGGCACCCTACTCTGCGCCCCGCCTCCCCCCCACCTTTGGGTCCGGAGGGGGCGCCCACGCGTTGCTGGCCGCCCTGCGCGCCCTGGCGGCGGCCGCCACGCCTCCAGGGGCGGGGGCGGCGGCGGCGGGGGCCGACGTGGCGGCCCCGCTCGCGGCCGCGCTCTCGTCCGCGCTGGCCGACGCGCGCGCCGCGGCCGCCGCGCTCCCACCCCACGCCTCCGTGCCCGACCTGCCGCCCCCCACCCGAGACGCCTACGTGCGCTGCCTGTCCCGGGCGGAAGGGTTGGCGGCTGCTGCCGCCGCGGTGGCGAGGGGGTCGCAGCCGATGCTGCGCGCGCTGGCCGACCCGGGCCCTGCCGGCGCGCACCCCCCCGCCCTCGAGCTGGCCGCCCTGGAGCGCGTGGTGGCGGTGCAGGCTGCCGCTGCAGAAGACTGGCGCGCTGCAGCGGACGCGGCGCGGGCGGCGGAGCGCGAGAAGGAGCGTGAACGGGAGGAGGGAGGGGGGGGCGCGCGGCGCGGCCGGCACGCCGCCCGCGGGCACCCCGCCCGCCCCCACCCCCGCCACCCCCCCCCTCCGCCGAGCCCGCCGAGCCCCTGCCCCCCCCCCCCCCCCGGCCTGCCGTCCCGGGGTCGCCGCAAGGCGGGGGACGAGCTGGCGGCGGAGGTGGTGTGCCACTTTTCGGCGACCGCGCGCTCGTTTGCCGCGGCGCTGGCCAAGGCGGTCGCGGCCGCCGGCCGCCGCCGCGACGCGGGCGGCAGGCACGCCGCCGCCGGTGCCGCGCCCTCCCCCCCCCCCCCCCACCCGCCGCCATCGCGGCGGCTGCCGCCCTGGCGGCCGCCGCGCGCGACGCGCTGGCGGCGCCCCCCGCTCCCGCGCCTGGTGTCGACGCTTCGGTCGCCGCCGCGCGCTCGGCTCGTGTGCGCGCGCGCGCGTTTGAAAAAGTCGCAGGCTCCCTCTTCGACGCCCGCCGCCGGGCCGCCCACGTGCTCGTCCTGTCCTTCTGGGCGGCCGCGGGAGGCCCCCGCGCCCTGGCGGCCGCGGTGGCGGCCGCGGCGGCCGCGCTGGACGAGGCGGGGGCGGCCGCGCGCGTGGCCGCGGCGGCCGACCCGCCCCCCCCGCCCCGCTCACCAGGCGCCCCCCCAGACGCGTCCACTGCCCTAACCGCCGCTGTGGCCGCTGTGCGGGCGGGGCTGCAGCTGTGCTACGCCCTGGCGTCGGGCCCTGTGCTGCGCGCGTCGCCCGGGGCAGCGGCCTTGGCCGCCGTCCGCGTTCCGGGCACCCCCCCCTCCTCCCCCCCACCCTCCCTCGACACCCTGGAAACCGCCCTCCTGCGCGCTGCTGCCGACGCTGTGCTGCCTTTGTGGCGCGACGCGGCGGCGGGGCGGGGGCTCGCGAGGGCGGCGCCCGCGCTCGTCCCTGGCCTCGCCTCCTGCGTCGAACGCTGCGTCGATTCGGACGCGGCCGCCGTCACCGCCGCCGCCCGCCGCGCAGACCGCGCGGCTGCTGGTGGTGGCGCCGGGCCTCCCGCCTCCCGCGGCGGCAGTGGAGGCGGTGGCAGGCGGGGTGGCGCTGACGCGGCCTCGGTCGCCGCGATCGTCGAGATGGGGTTCCCCGCGCCGCGCGCGGAGGCCGCCCTCGCCGCCGTCGCCCCGGGCGGGGGCGGCGTGGAGGCCGCCATGGAGTGGCTGTTTGCCCAGCCAGATGGTGGTGTGGGTGGTGGCGGTGGGGAGGGTGGTGGCGGCACGGCCGACGCGGCCGCCGCCGCCCCTCCGCCCGCCCCTCCCTCACCCGACGCTGCTGCCCTGGACGCCGCGCTCGCCCCCATGCTCACCGATCCAGCGGCTCCCGCGGCTGCTGCTGACGGAGAGCCAACGGCGGGAGAGGCGGCTGCGTCCACCCCCACCCCCACCCCCCCCACCGACGCGCCGACCGCGGCCGCCGCGGCGACCGCCGCGCTCGCCGTCGCGCGGTCCGCCCCGGACGCCGCCCACGCCCTCGTCGACGTCCTGCGCGCCGCCGCCCAACGCCACCACGACCTGGCGGCGGCGGCCCGGTCCAGCGCGGATGGTGGTGGTGACGCCCGCCCCGCCAGGGCGGGTATGCCGGCGCGCGCGTTCAACGCAGTCGCGGCTGTTGTCTCTCCCCTCGTCGACGCGGCGCGCGCGGCCGACGCGCGCGCTGCAGCGTCCTCCACGGCCTCTGACGTGCCCACCGCCCCGCTGCACCTGCTGGTACTGCTGCTGGCCGACTCCCAGCCCGCGCGCCTGGTGGCGGGGGAGCTGGGGGCGGGCGGGGCGGCTTTGGATTTAGTCGAGGCGTGGGTGTCTGCGCACGCAGCCCGCTTTCCCACTGCTGGCGCCCCACCCGCGCCCCGGGCGCCCGCCCCACCCCAGTGGGTGGAGGCGGCCCTGCTGCTGCTGGACCAGCTGGCGGGGCAGGCGCCCGCGCCACCGCCAGCGGAGGAGGAGGGGAGGAGTGGGGATGGCACAGCGCGGCCGGCCGCAGAAGCGCCGGCTGACGCGCCTGCTGAAGCGCCGGCTGCCGCACCATCCGCCACCACCACCCTACCCTCCACTCTGGCCTCCATCGGCCCGGGCGGCCTGCTGGCCCCGCCCGACGCCGACCGCGCGACGCGGGTCGCCATCGCCCTCCTCTGCCACCTGCACGCGTGGGCGCCACCCCACCTGCCCGGCCCCCCGCCCCCCGACACGGACGCGGGGGCGGTGACGGCGGCGGTGGCCCAACTGCTGGCCTGCCTGACGGCGGACGCGGGGCGCGCGCGCGAGGTGCTGGCCGCGGCGGGCCCCCAACTCCTCCTCTCCCTGCCGCCCGCCTGCTTTACACGCACCGTGGAACCGTTGGTCGGCGCTGTCATGCGCCACATCCTGGAGGATCCCGCCACCCTGCAAGCCGCCATGGAGACGGAGATTCGGGCGGCCCTGGCGCGGCGGAGCGTGATCGGGCGCGGCGGCGCGCCCTCGCTGCGCGCGTTCCTGGAAGCCACCCGACCCCTGCTCGACCGCGAACCCACCGTATTCCTGGCGGCCGCCAAGGCGACTGTCGCCCTGCAACCCGGGCCGGACATGGTGGTTGTCCCCCGCCCGCGCGCACAGGCGCCGCCCGAGTCCGCGCCGCCGCCGCCGCCGCTGCGGTCGGCCGCTCGCAAAGGCAAGGGGGTTGCCGCCCCTGGGCGCAGACCCTCGGGCGATGGTGCCGCCGCCACGCCGGCCGCCCCCTCCAAGAAAGGGGACGCCGCGCCGACGCCGCGCGGCAAGGGCGCGCCGTCCCTCACGACCCCCCGCCGCGCGGCGCCGCGCCCGCCCCCCTCCTTCTCCGCCATTGTGGACGTGCTGGTGGCGGCCGCGCTGGGGGACTCGCTGCTGCCTGGTGGTGTTGGCGGTGGTGGTGGTGCCGCGGGGGCGTCACCCCCCGTCGCGGGAGGCCCGACCGCTATGGACGCCGACTCGCCGCCGCCCCCCAAACCCCTGCCCCCTCCGCCCGCGGAGCCGCCGTCCGCCCGGGCCGCCCTCAAGCTGCTGGCCGACTTCACGCTGCAGTACGCTCCCTTTGTGGGGGCGGTGCTGCGGCGCGACCGGGGCGGCGGCGGGGGTGGCAGTGGTACGGCCGCCGCGTCACCGCGCTCGCCGACGTCGACCTCCGGCCCCGGCCTCATCCACCGCCTGATCGCGGCCCGCGCGGCAGGCGGCCGAGGCGCAGACGATGCCGCCCCCTACTTCCTGCTGGCGCTGTGCATCCGGTCGGCGGACGGGAGGCGGCGGGTGGCGCGGGAGCTGGCGCGCGCGCTGACCGAGCCCGCGGCGGCGTCTGCGCCACCCCCGCCTGACTCGCCCTACCTGCCCGACCCGACCGCCCCACCCCCCGCCGCTGTGGCCGCGGTGGCGGACCTACTCGCCGCCCTGCTGTCGTCCCCTCCGACTCGGCCGACGGGTGGCAATGGGGGCGGCGCGGCTGCCGAAACCGCGCGCGCGCTGCGAGACGCGGGCGTTCTGGCCGGCCTTGTCGCCGCACTGGGGAGGCTGGACGTCGACCACCCGGGCGCCCCCGCGGCCGCGGCCGCCCTGCTGAAACCCGTGGAAGCCTTGACGCGGCCGCTGCCGCCCAAGCCGGCGGCGAGTGGGGCCAGCGCGGCGCGCGCGAGTGGCGGCGCGCCTGCGCCGCCCTCCGCGCCGCCGGGCGGCCGGGCGGCCCCGCCGCCGCCCGCGCCACCCGCTGGCGGTGGTGGCTCTGCTGCCGCTGCCGCAGCTGCCGCGGACGCTGCCGACGCGGAGGCGGAGGCGGCGGCCGGCCCCGACGCGGTGGCGGCAGCCGCGCGCGCGCTCGGCGCACGGCGCCGCGGCGCCCCCGTCCAAGTGGTTGTCCGGGAAGCCTTCTCCGGCGACTCGTCGTCCGGTTTTGACGACGATGGCGATGACGACGACGATGACGATGACGCTGGCTCGGCGGGCGCCATGTCCGACTCGGAAGACGGCAGCGACGCGGCAGCCGACGATGACGACGACGATGGTGACGGTGGCGGCGGGTCGGCCATGGACACGGACTCCTCCTCTGGCCCCTCTTCCTCGTCTTCTTCTGGTGACGACGATGATGACGACGACTCGGGCCCGTCGTCTGACGACGACGGCGACGAAGGCCGCCCCGTCGTCGTGCGCGTCGATGGCGACGGCCCGTCGTCCTCCTCCGACCCGTTTTCGTCCGACGGCGGCGACGACGACGATGACGACGACGGAGACGACGACCACGATGAAGACGGCTCTCCCTACGCCAGCGACGCCACACCGTCGGGTTCGGATGAGTTGGACCGCGACCGTGGCGGCCGCCGCGGCGGTCGCGCCGCCGAAATCGTCATTGAAGCCCCCGGCCTCGACGCCGCCGACGCCGCCGAAGTCGCAGCCCGCGTGCACGACGTCCTGGCGGGTGCCGCCGGCAATGGTGGCGCCGGTGGTGGTGACGGCGGCGCCGGCGGCGGGTGGGCGTTTGACGGTGGCGACGACGACGATGGTGCAGACGTCGATGGCGACGACGACGCGACCGACGCGTCGGGCGGCGGCGACGACGACGACGGCTGGGACAGAGGCGGCGGCCCCCCCCACCACCACCCCGGCGACAGAGGGGATGGCGCCCTCTCCTTCCAACTCGTCGGCCCGGGTGGCGGTGGCGCGGGGGCGGACGACATGGAGGCCCTGCTGGAAGAGATTCTGGCCCTTCCGCGCGACGACCGCCGCCGCGCGATCGTCGGCCGCTTGGCAGCCGGCGGTGGCGGCCCCAGCGCCACCGGCCGCGCCGCCCCCTCCCGCCCGGGCGACGGGGGCGGGCCGGGCGCCGGCCTGCCGCGCGCGAGGCACCGCCTGCTGACGCGGGGCGATGGTGCGAGCGATGCGGCAGGTGCGCGGACCGCGCCCGCCGCTTCAGGCCAATGGACGTCTCTCGACGCCACCCCCCTGGGCGGCGACCGCGCGTCCGGACGGGACGCCTACGTCGTCCTGTCCAACGATGGCGCGGGCGGGAGAGGGCGCGGGGCGGCGGTGTCGTTAGAAGAGCTGCTCGGCGGCGGCGGCGGCGGCGGGTGGAGGCGCGACGCACCCGCCGCGCGCGACCGCGCGGCTGCGGGCGGCCGCGCCTGGGCGCCCCTGCTGGAGACCGCGGTGGCTGGTGCTTTGGACGTGCTGCCCGCGGCTGCTGGTGGTAGTGGCGACCGCGGCCGCGGCACGGATGAAGCCGCGCTGAGAAGCGCGCTGCAGTCGCTTGGCCCGCTGCGCGGCGGCGGCGACGCCGACGCCGAACGCGACCGCGACGTCGACCCCCGCTTCCTAGGGGCGCTGGACGCGGCTCAACGCGTGGAAGTGGCCGCTGCTGCCGCGGAAGCTGCTGCCGAGATTGCGGCAGCGGCACGCGTGGCGCGCGGTGTGGCGGCGCCACCGCGTCCTGCCGCCCCCGCTGAGCCGCCCCCGCCGCCGCCGCCGCCGCAGTTGGAGGCTGAGCCCGCGCCCCCCGCCCCCATGCCGCTGGATGAGCCGGCGCCCCCTGCACCCGTGCCGCTGGACGATGGCGGCGCGGCCGCGATGCGGGTGGATGGTGGTGGCGGTGGCGACGGCGGCGGCGACGCGCCGGCCTGGCCTCAACCGGCTGCCGCTCCGGCGCCCGCCGCGCCCCCTCCCCCTGCTGACGACGACGACGAGCTCGCCGGCATCGACCCCGAGTTCATCGCCGCCCTGCCTGACGACCTGCGCGCCGAGGTGCTGGCCCAGGCGCGGCGCGAGCGTGAGCGCGAGCGGTCACGTGCGGCGGCCGCTGCGCGCGCGGCGGCGGCGCCTGCTGCTGCGGCCGACGGCGGGGGGGGCGGCAGGCCCGCCGCACCCCCCGCCGCGGACGACGACATCGCCACCACGCTGGCCTCCTTCCCGCCCGACGTGCGGGCTGAAGTGCTGCTGACGGCGGACGCCGCCCTGCTGGCCTCCCTGCCGGCCGCACTGCAGGAGGAGGCGGCGACGCTGCGCGCGCGCGCGCCGCGCGCGGCGGCGCGGCCGCGCTTGGCGTCATGCCACCGTTGGGTGGCGAGATGATCGCCGAAGTCATGGAGGGCGCCGGGCGGGGCGCGCCGAGAGGGCGGGTGATGGGCACCCGCGTGTCTGGCTCCGCCGCGCCGCCGCGCCCGCCCCCGATCGACCTGCACGCTGACCAGGGGCCGCCCCCCCTGCCCGACGCCGACCTGCCCGTCCTGCTGCGCGCGCTGGCACTGCCCTCCACGCCCGCGAGGGCGGCGTTGGGGAGGGTGCTGGGCAATCTTTGTGTGAGCGCGCGCGCGAGGGCGGGCGTGCTGCGCGCGCTCGCGTCGTGTGTGCTGCCAGCAGGCGCGGGCAGACCCTCCTCCGCCTCCTCTACACTGCCGCCGCCCGCGGATGAAGCCGCCGCCGCGCGCGCGGTGGACGTGCTGGCGACGCTGACGCGGACGCACCCCGCGGTGGCTGCTGAATTAGCGTGGCTGCCGCTGAGTGGAGGGTTGGAGGTGGAGAGCGGGGCTGCCCCCCCCCCCACCGCCATCGCCACCGCGCCACCGCCGCGGGCGCCCACGCCCGTGGCGGCGCGCACCCGGGGCAAGGCTAGGGCGCCTGTGTCAAGTGCGGCAGCGGCTGCCACCACCACCACCGCCCCCTCTGACACTGCCCTCGCTGCCCTCCTCCGCCTCGCCGCCTCCGAAGTCGGCCGCCGCGGTGGTGGCGCGTCCGCCGCCGACTCCTCCCTGGCCCTGGTGGCCACCGTGCTGGCCGCCGTGGAGAGGGAGGCGGACGCCGCGGAGAAGGCGGCCGAGCGCGCGGCCGACGCGGCGGCGGCCGCCGCGTCGACCGCCGACGCGCCACCGCCGCCCCCCCCACCCGCGCCGCCACGTTCCGTCACCGCGGTGGCCGCCCTGCCCCCCGACCTGGTGCGCGTGCTGCCCGACGCCCTGGTGGCGCCCGGCGCGGCGGACGGGGTGGCGGAGAGGGCGGCGGCAGCCCTCGCGTCCCTGGCGGCCGCCGCGCCCGGCTCCGCCCCCCCTCTGCGCGCCCGCCTGGTCGCCTGCCTGCACGCCCTGGCCCCCTCCGCCCGGGACGAGCTGGCGGCGGGCGATGACGGTGGTGCTGGGGGCCCCGCCGGCGCCCCACGCGGCGCGGGCGCGCGCCTGCTGCGCGCCGCGCGCGCGCTGCGCGCGCTCGCGACCGCCCGCGGCGGCGACGAAGACGCGGCCGCCGACCTGGATGCTGCTGCGGGCGCCCTGGAGCCGCTGTGGGTGGCGCTGGACGCCGCTGCCGCGGGCGTGGAGGCGGGCATGAAGACGCGGGAGGTGGCGGAGGGTGGGGTGCTGGCGACCGCGCCCGACGCGCCCGCGCCGCCGCCTCCCCCTCCGCGCGGCGTCGGCGTCGTCGGCCCCACCACCGCCGCCGCCCGCCTCCTCCCCCCTGGCGCCGCAACCCTGCTGCCCGCGGTCGAAGCCTTCTTCGTGCTGGCGGCGCCTCCACCTTGCAGCGCGGCGGATGTGGCGGCTGGGTCGCCCGCGCGGGCGGCGAGCGCTGTCGTGCGCGCCGCGACGCCCGCTGCCCAACCCGACGACCCACCCATCATCCTGCCCAACCCCGCCGCCGCCCTGGCGCGCGCTGCGTCAGTGGGCGATGCTGCTGCAGCCGCCCCCCCCCCCGCCCCCTCCGCGCTGGGCCGCGTTTGCCGCGGCCCACCGTGCCCTCCTCAACGCGCTCCTCCGCCACACCCCCGCCCTCCTGGACGGCGCCCTGGCCCCCCTGCTGCGCACTCCCCGCCTCGTCGACTTTGACAACAAGCGCGCCCACTTCCGGGCTGCGTTGCGCCGGGAGGCTGCGGCTGCGCGCGCGGCCGGCGCGGCCCCGCCCGGCGCGCTCCGCGTCTCGGTCCGCCGCTCCCACGTCTTCGAAGACTCCTTCCACCAGCTGCGCATGCGCACCCCCGCCGAAATGCGGGCCAAGCTGGCTGTGACCTTTGTCGGGGAGGATGGTGTCGACGCAGGCGGCGTGACGCGCGAGTGGTACGCGGTGATGGCACGTGCGATGTTCGACCCCGCCCTTGCTTTGTTCGTGCGCGCCCCCGAAGGCGGCACCGCCTTCCAACCCAACCCAGCCTCCGTGGTTCAATCCGACCCCGCGCGCGGCACCACCCACCTGGACTTCTTCCGGTTTGTGGGAAGGGTGGTGGGCAAAGCGTTGGCCGACGGCCACATGGTCGACGCCTTTTTCACGCGCTCCTTCTACAAGCACATGCTTACCGCCCCCCTGTCCCACGCCGACGTGGAGGCGGTGGACCCCGCCTACTACCGCAACCTCACCTGGATGCTGGAGAACGATGTGGATGGGGTTTTAGATCTCACCTTCACGGAGGAGGTCGACTTTTTCGGGCGCCGCGAAACGGTGGAGCTCGTCCCCGGGGGCGCCTCCATCAAAGTCACCAACGCCAACAAGCGCGCATACGTGGGCGCCGCCGCCGCCCACCGCGTGACGACGGCCATTCGGGACCAGACGGCCGCCTTTTGTGCGGGTTTCTGGGACTTGGTGCCGACGGAGCTTTTGGCTCCTTTCGACGACCAAGAACTCGAACTCCTCATCGCGGGCCTGCCCTCCATCGATGTCGCTGATTTGAAGGCGTCTGTGGAGTACGCGGGCGGCTACACCGCCGCCTCCCCCCAAGTGCGCTGGTTTTGGTCTGTCGTCGAGTCTCTCGACACAGAAGACCTGGCCCGCCTCGTCCAGTTTGTCACGGGCACGTCCAAGGTGCCCCTCGACGGCTTCGCCGCCCTCCAAGGCGTCAACGGGCCGCAGCGACTGTCGATCCACCGGTCGCACGCGGGCGCGCGCGCGCTGCCGACCGCACACACGTGTTTTAACCAGCTGGACTTGCCGGAGTATGAAAACGAGGACCAGCTGCGGGAGAGGCTGTTGCTGGCCATTCGTGAGTGTGTGTCGTTTGGGTTTGCGTAGAGAGTGGGCGGGGTGGGGGTTGGGGAGGGGTGGTGAGGTTGTTTCTTTTTCTGGGCTGCACTTTTTTTCCCCTTCCTTTTTCTTTTTGGTGGTTGGTGTTTCTGGTGTGTGTGAGAGAGAGCGCATGGCTCGGCCTGTGTGTGCGGAGGAGGAGGGGGGGTTGAGAGTGTAAAACGGCTGCTTCTGCTTTTTTTCAGAGACAAAACCAGGGGCGGTGGACTATCAGCCTCTCTCGCCCTCGCTTGGTGCCCGCACTGCCCGGAGAAAGAGGGCGAGAGCAGTGTGGGCCAAGGAAGCGAAGATCACGAACGTGCGACTACAGAAAATCAATGAAAGCAACACGCGCTCCTCTCTCCAGTCGTCTCTTTTCCTGGCGCGTGCGCGACGATGTGCCTCTGTTTTCTGACGCATCGCCGCCTCCCCTCCACCCTCCTCCCCGCCCACGGTGCGTCGACGGAGAACAGACATCGTTGTGCCGGGTGGAGAGGGCGGCAGGAGAGGGCGGGGCGCGTGGGGCGCGCGCCCCCCATTGGTCAAACGAAACCATTGCGCCCGCCGGCCTGCCGTCCTCCGCCTCCGCCTCACACGCCCTCCCTCCCCCCCACTCCTCCCAGAAACAGCGGTTGCACATTGCTGCCGCCGCGACAACCCACCCATCCCGCCCCCCATGTGCCAAGCCAGCGTCCCCGCGGGCTGGCCCGCCCCGACCTGGCAGCACGCGACCCACTGGCCCGCCCCCATGTGTGTGGACGGCCCCCGGGTGGATGGCCGGCCTCACCATGCCGCTGCTCGGTCTGCCCGGCGAGCCGGCCGCCGCTCCAACCGGGGCGGTGGCGTGCCGTCGGCCCTGCCCCCCCTGCCTCCCCCGCCGCGCGGCGCGCCGTCCGCCCCGCTGGACACCGTCTTCCACTCCCTGCTGGTGGGCGTCAAAAGCACGCTGGGCAGCCTGCGGGGTGGCGGTGGTGTGGACAGTGCGCCTGATCGCCGCCGCGCCCTGCTGGAGCGTTATTGTGCGGCCGCGGCGGCCCACGGCCGCTCCGCCGCCCTCTCCCCCGACGAGCTGGCCTCCCTGGCGGCGGGGGCGGGGGTGGAGACGGATGAACGGCTGAGCGAGTCTCCGCCAGGTGAGTGTGGATGGGGGTGGAGGGGAGAGCAAGGGGCAGTAACGGACGGGAGGGCAGGCCGGCGCCTCACGCTCTCGTCCTTTCCTCACCCAGGCTCCCCAGCCGGCCCCTGCTACCTGCCCCCCGCCCGCGCCCCCCCCTCCGTCCTCATCGCCGCCCGTGTCGCCGGCTGTGGCCGCCTCGCCGTGGCGGTGGGCGCCCACTACTTTGGGCGGGCGGCGGCCGCGTGCCCGCGCCTCGCAGCCGCGGCGGCCGCGTGCGCCGCGACCGCCCCCTTCCTGCCGCCCCCCGCCGCCCTGGCCGCCGCCCGTGCGGCGGGCGCCGCGCGCCCCCTGGGCCGCACTCTGGGCGCGGTTTTGGCTCGGCGGGCGACGCTTCCACCCAACTCCTGGCCCGCGGGCGTGCTCGCGGCCTGCGTCTGGCTCGGCGCCAAAGTCGTCGGCGACCGCCGCCGCGCGGGCGGCCTGGCCGCCATGGTGTCCGCCTTGTGCGGTCCCGGCGCCCGCCGCGCCGACGGCCCGGCCGCTGAAGCCGACGTGCTGGAGGCGCTGGAGTGGCGGCTGGGGCCGTTCTTTGTGGTGGAGGGAGAGGAGGAGTGTGTGGTGGGGGGGTGATGACGATGAATTGTTTTTGCTTGTCAACCTGTGCAGGTTGAACAAGCGCTGGCCTTGAAGATGGAGTGAGAGAGCCGACGTTTATTTTTCTTTTCCTGCACAATCCTTCCTTTTTGTTACACCAAAAATCGTATCCTTTTTTTGTTTGTTGATGAAAAAAAAAAACGGCCACCAACTCACACACAATTCTACAGCCCCGTGAACGCGGCCGCCCCCGTCCGCACGCACGCGGCGCGCAGCTCGGCGGCCGCACTGCCGCTCATGTCGCGCGGCGCAGAGACGCGGGAGGCGAGGAAGGCGGCTACGGCAGCCGCGGCCGCGTTGGCGGCCGGGTCGTCGGAGGAAGCGGGGCCGGGGCGCCCAGTCACCAGGGTGGCGGCGACACGGCGCACGCCAGCATCGATCTTGGACTCGTCTGTGATGCCGCTGTTTTTGGCGGCGTCCGCCACGATGGCAGCCCGGTTAGCCACCAGCTTTGCTGCCGCTTCAGCTGCAGCGCCCGCATCAGCCGGCACATACGGCGCCTCCGCCAGCGCCCCCCCAAACAAGCGTTTGGACACGATGCGGTGGGTGCCGGCGTCACCGCGGGTGGCCAGGTAGGCGGGGTCGGACTCGAGAGCGTCCATCCAGGAGGAGATGGCGGGCGACGCATTGCGAGGGTCGATGTCCACACCCACCGTGAACGGCAGATTCGCCGCCAGCCGCTCAAAGTGGGGGGCCAGGGCGACGTCAGCTGTCGAGGGACGGGAACCACCGCCGACAAAGGGGCCTGGGGTGGATTGGAGAAGTTGAGTGAACTCGGCCAACGCGCTTTCAAACGTGGCCCGCGCCTCCGCCACCGGTGGCGGAGGTGGCAGGGCGGCGTAGGGGGAGCCAGGGGCGGGTGGAGGGGCGACCGCACGGGCCAGGCCGTAGCCAGCCAGGGAGAGCGCGTCGGCAAGGGCGAGGCCGGCCGCGACGGTGGTGGCGTCGGCGGTGGCGTCAAAAGGCGGCGCGACCTGTGCCAGCCCGGGGTCCGCTTCCAGCGCTTTGATGATGTCCAGGCTTTCCACGAGGCAGACGTCTTCGCCACCACGCTTCATGAAGACGGCGGGGACCTTGGCGCCGTTGGCGGCGGCCGCTTTTAAATGCCATTTTGGTTTTTGACGAAGGTTGACGAAGGCCGTGTCGTAAACTGCCGCCGCTCCGTCGACTCCGAAGCGGGAGTGGAGGTAAAGGAAACAACGCGCGGCGAAGGGGCACCAATTGTTCGTATCTTTTATGAGCAATAATGCCTTTTCCGTGCGCGGAGGCGTCTCTCCGTCGTCATCAATGGCGCGCACAGTCGGTACAGGGGCCGAGCCGGGCGCGTTGAGGGTGGCGGGCTGGATCGCGTACGTGGCGCCCGCGGAATCAGGGGCGAGGCGCGCACGCAGGTCGTCCCAGCTTGGCGTGTCGGTGAGGGGGGGAGACGGGGTCACCGGCGCCACCGCTGTCGCCGCGCGGACGGCCGTGGGCTTCGCAGGACCAATGCCACGCCAGCCCGCCCGGCGGGGCGGGGCGGTGGAGGCGCGCAACTTGAAGCACAGCATTTCGATGTCCGTAAAAAACTCGAAGAGCGTTGTGGCCAGGCCAAAACCCTCGCTCGTTTCCGTCGCCATGTTCGCACCCTCCGCCCCGCGCCCCACGCCACGCGGTTGCGTCGCCCACGCCACCCGTCGCACACCCCACCGTCGCCCTCTCACTGCCGCCTCCCAACCCCCGCTCTCCCCCTCCCCCTCCCTTGACTCCACCGCCGACGCCTGCTCCGTCGGCTTCGCCACCATCGACTCAAACGCCTCCCCCACATCCACCGTGCTACGAGTGGAAGCCAAAGACTACCCGGGAGTCGTGCGCGTGCTGGCGTGGGCTCTGGCGGGGCTGGGGGTGACGGTGGAGAACGCGGTGCTGACGACGACGCCTGATGGAATTGTTGACAACACGTTTTGGATCACCGACGCGCGGGGGCGCAAGCTGGCGCCTGATGAAGCGGAGCTGGTGGCGGAGAGGGTGGCGGGCATGGTGTCGGTGTGTGCGCCGCCGGTGGCGCCACTGGCTGCGACGCGGCACGTTGCCGCGGGTGGGCGTGTTGTTGTCGACAACGCGCAACATCCCTCTCTCACTGTTGTGACCGTGTCTGGCGCGTCCACTGGCTCAACTCGGTCCCCGCCAAAGCCGCCTCCGTTGCTGGATGTCGCGTCTGCTGTCAGCTGCGCGGGGCTGGAGATTCGGGAGGCGATTGTGCGCGGTGGCGCGGGCGGCCCGGCCTCGACCGACGGCGCGGCCGACGCGCCTGGGTCGGTCAGGCTATGGGTGACGGAGGCTGGTGGTGGGGCGGATGGGGGCAAGCTGTCGCCTGCGCGGTGTGCGGCGTTGGCGTTCACCCTCGAACTCGCGCTTCTGGGCGATCAGGGCGCCCCGCTGACGCCCCCGGTGCCGGGAGGTGTGCAGGGTGGCGTGTGAGAGCGCGTTTTTTGGACGGTGGTTTGGGTTTCGTGTGCCTTCGTTAGACGTGCAGTTGCGGGTGTCGTTTCTGTTATTCTTTCTCTGTCCACAAAAAGCAGTCGTTCATCTGGAAGAGCAAGGGCTCTACATAAAGTTGGGGGGCATCCGGGTTGGTCGCACCGAACAACGACGCGCTGACGCGTCGTTGTTCGTTGGTTTCGGCGTTTCGTTTTTGGCAGAAAAACTTGTGTGTGACAAACAAAAAAACAACGCTGCAACGAAAAAAACAAAATCTCTCTCTCACGCTTCCTTGGCGTGCACGTCCACAACGTCACGCAGAGGGGCGCCATTGACCAGCACGTGGGCACCCGTCCAGTCGACTGCCACGCGCGCGGTTTTGAGGGCGCCCCACTCTTCAAGGCCAGCGTCGACGGGCGGCACACCCAGCGCGCGTGCCAGCACACCCCTCGCACGCTCTGCGCACGCGGTGGGCGTGTCACCGGGCGCCGGCCACACGGGCGGCAGCACGCGCACGCGCGCCCGCGTGTCAAACCGCGCCTGCAGGCGCAGCACGTGAGTGAGGGTGGAGGCCATGACCCCCCACCCCGGATTGACACGCGTCCATCCATACTCCAACGCTACCGGCACCACGGGCACGCCCGCCGCCAGGGCGGCCGCAAACGCTCCACTGCGAAAACGCAGCAGGCAGGGGGACGGTTTTGTCGTCCCCTCGGGCGCCACTGCGAGGGGCGGCCACGCGCGTGCGTCCGAGGCACGCGCCGTCAACGCTGCCACCGTGCCTCCACCCACACCCCGCCGGTCCACATACGCGCACTGCAGGGCCCGGGTCCAGGGGCCGAGGCAGGGGGCGTGGGCGAGGCCGGACTTGGCGAGGGCGGAGGGCGCGCGCAGGCAGGCGGCGAGGATGAGGCCGTCCAGGTACGACACGTGATTGAACACGTAGATGGCGTTGGAGGTGATGGTGGCCAGGTTGGCAGCGCCCTCGAGCTTGGGGAAAACGGCAAAACCCGCGGCGAGCAGAAAGCGCGCCCAGGCAGACAAAAACGCGCGCGCGACCACCGACCGGCGGGGGGGAAGGGGCGCGTCGGGAGAGCAGCCAGCGGTCAGGGCGGCCGCGACGATGGTGACGAACGGTAAGAAAATGAGGCAGAGGACGAGCCGGACGGCGAGCAGGGGGAGGAGGAGCAGGAACTGAGTTTTCAGGGGGGGGTGAGGCGTTGAAACTGGCTGTGTTTTCTCTCTCTCTGTTCCACACAACACAAACACTCATCCCTCACTCACCTGACCCACTTCGGCCGCCGTCACCGGGGACGCCAGGTCGATGAAGGGCGATGACGCGAGCGTCGTGCGCGTCCAGGCTTTTGGAGGGGCGACTGGTTGAGCGCCGGCGCCAACATCCAGTGACTTAAGATCCGAGGATGAGCCCGCGTCCTGGGGAGCGGCGGGGGGGCGGGGCAGCAGCTGCATTGGGTGGAAAGGCGTCGCGTCTTGCGGACTGGTGCGGCGCGGCGCGAGGGAGGGAGGGTTGGGGGCCGCCAAAACCCGGGCGGCGGGAGCCCCTGACTGGGAAGGGTGCAACACGCACGCGTGGTGTGAGCGCCGACTGGGTGTGGAAGCGAGGGCGCCGGCCGCGGGCGCAAAGAAAGCGCGAAATTTGTGCGGCCACATCGCCACACAAAAACGACGTTTTGCGCGATGCTCCTGCAGATGCACCGCCCTCGCCGGCCAGCGCCGCCGTCGCTGGCGCGGCCGGCACGTGCGCGTGCGTCCACAGCGCCACGCAGCCCACTGGCCAGGCCGCCGCGCGGTGAGTTGTTGTGTGTGTGTGCGTCGCGGCATCCCCCATGCGCGCGCGCTGTCCGCGTCCACCTCACACTCACCTTCACACCCCCTTCCCCCAGCCCGCTACGACGACGAAGAGGACGACTATGTCGAGCTGGACGGCGAGAGCCCGGCCGGGGTGAGTGTGTGTGGCGGGTGCAGCGTCCGCGCGTTTTTTTCACACGCCGCGCGACGCAGCTTTGTCACCCACCCCACCTCCTGACCTCCCAGGCCTTCTCCTCCGCCTTCTCCACCGCTCTCTCCGCCACCCTGCGCGCCCTGGACGTCGTCACCGATGCCGCCTATGCGGCGGCCCCTCCCTCCATGCCGCGCGCGTCGGTCGACGCGGCCGTAAAACTGGGCGCCCTCCTCCTGGCCCTCGCCTTTGCCCGCTCCCTGCTGGGCGTGGTCGTCACCGTGGGGTCCGTCGGTCTCGTCGCCTACGTGTGGTCCAAGTCCAACGACGGCGGCAGTGGTGGTGGGTGGGGGAGGTGAGAGGGAAGGGGAGGTGGCGTTTGGTTGAGTGTTTTTTCTTCGCCACGAGAAGCGTTGTTGCCCCGCTGGATCGCTCGCAAACATACACACACCCCTCCCTCCCTCCCCACAGCTCCAAGCGGCGGCGGTAGAGGCGGCCGCCGCGCCCCGCCGCGCCCCGGCGCGCTGCCGTCTGGCCGCGCCTCTGGCCGCGCCGGCCGGGGGGACGCGTCGGCCGACCTGGTGGACGTCTGGTTTGATGGCAAGCGGTCCGGAACGCAGCGCGAACGGGAGGCGGCGGGCGGCGGCGACCCGCGGAGTGGCAGGCGGCGGCGGGCAGTGGATGACGACGCGGGAGGGTGGTGATGAGTTTGATCTGCTGTTGGTTGCTGTGTTTTGGTTTGTAGACGCGGGGTTTCGGATTCACATTTGCACACACGCACGCGCGCGCAGCGGTGTTGGGTTGACGAAAACAAACAAAGAAAAACGCAGGCCGCAGACCACCCCCCAATGTTCGTGTTGCGCTCACCACGCCCCGCCCGCCTGGCGGCGCGGCGACCCCCGCCCACGCCACCTGGCATTCGACGCCATGCATGCTGTGGCACGCGTGGCGTGCGGTTGGCGCCGGCGCTGCCGCCTGCGCAGCGCGCGGTGAGTGTAGGCGCGGTCGGCCCGGGCGCGGCGCCGCTCGACGTGCCGTCGTCGCGAGACGCGGCGGTGGCGGCAGCTGCGGCCGCGGTGGCCGTCCTGCTGTCCGACGGCACGGCACACCCTCCATCCAAACCTCGGGGCGAGCCGTCCCGCGGCAAAAAAAAGGGCAAGCCCGCGGCCGCCCCAAAAGGGTTTGCGCCCGCGTCGGCGCTGCGCTGCGTCATAGAGCTCCCCCTGGCCGACGACACGCCAGCCGCGTCAGCCGCATTGGCGGTGGATTTGCTGGACCAGCTTCCCGCGTCTCTGGTGGGCGCCGCGGTCGTCGCGTTTGGCAGCGTGGACGCCGCGCTGGCCGCGTCCGACTCGCTCACCCAACCCGTGAGCGTTGTGAGTGACGGCGAAGACGACGACACGCCAGACGTGTCGCCCACTGCCTGGCTCCTGCTCGTGGCCCCACCCGCTGACGCCGACCGTGCTGTGCGCGCCACGCTGGCTGCTGCGAAAGGCCGCCCCGTCGTTTTGGTCAACGCGCCGATTGATGTGCTCTCCTCCCCACCCCCGCCCTATGGCCGGGGGTGGACGCCCGCCTACGTGTTTCAACCCATCGCCATTCAAGGGTTTTTGGGTGCCACGACCAGCGGCACCGTGCTGTGCGCTGCAGACGCGCGGGGCGCCCCGCCCGCCTGGTTTATTCTGGATTCGAAAAACAGCCTCATCGGCCGCGCGCAGCGGCGCCCCACGCCCACCGACCTGGAGGACGCGTTTTACAATGCGGCGGCGGTGGCGTCGCCGTTGACCAAGGCGGCGGCCCGGTTGAAAGGCATTGCAGACGGGTTGAGAGGCAAGAAATGACGAGTTAAAGAAAAGTGATTTAAAAACTGACCCCCCCAAAAACACACTCTCTCCTCTCTCCCATCTCACGCCAACTGCTTGAGCGCGTCCCCCTGCCCCTGAAAAAACAGGAACGACAGCCCAAAGTCGGCCACAAAGATGGCGACCAGGGAGATGACAACAGCACTCGTCGTCGATTCGCCCACGCCCTTGGCCCCCCCACTCGTGGTAAACCCCCACGCACACGACACGACACTCACAATGACGCCAAACACCCAAGACTTGATGCAGGAGGTGATGAGGTCCCACCCGGTGAGGGCACGGGCGGCTGAGTCCAGGATGATGTTGGCACTCACATCATACACACCATCAGCCAACAACACCGAGGCTGCCAGCCCCATGGCGAAGCACAGCAGGTTGAGGACGGGGCCGGCCACCATGCAGGCGAGGACGCGGGGGGTGACGAGGTAGTCGGTGGGGTCTGAGCCGAGGACGCGCAGAGAGTCTGTCTGCTCAGACACAGCCATTGTGCCCAGTTCAGCGGCAAAGGCAGACCCCACCCTCCCAGCCAGAATGATAGCCGTGACGACGGGGGTGAGCTCGCGGGCGAGGGCGAGGCCGAGGACGCCGCCCACGGAGCGCGTGAGGCCGAGGCGCGCGAATTCCCTGACAAATTGAATCGTGAACACCATGCCCACGAACGCGGACGTCAGCAGGGAGACGCCCAGGGAGCGGGGGCCGACGAGCTTGAGCTGGTCGGCGGTGTTGCGCCAGTGGATGTTGCCTGTGGGTTGGTGGGGTGGGGTTTTTTCTTTCCCTTTCGCCCTCCGTCGCCACCCGTTTCCCTTCCACAACCCACTCTCTCACACACACACCTCGCGCAATCCTGGTAATCGCCTGCCCCCCCAACACGATGCACCCCACCGACCGCCACAACCAGCGCGGCGCGGCAAACCTGTCCAGCGCGCGCAGGGCGGTGCCCGCCAGCGCGTCCAGCTGGGGAGGGCGGTTGGAGGGGGGGGTCGGTTTGAGGGTGGGCGGGGACGCGTCGGCGCTGGGGGAGGCGGTGGCGGTCGGCGCACGGCGCGGCATGCGCGCCGGTCGTGCGCGGTGGCGCAGCGCGGGCAGCGCCCGAGCGCCAAGCACGGACGTCCGCATGGCACGCGTGTGTGTCGAAGGCGCGAGCTTGAGTCAGGGCGCGCGCTTTCGTGCAGAGCGCGGGGGCGCTTTTCGCTTCGTAAAAGCGCGAAAAAGTGATTCGCTCGTCACTCCGAACGACGAACCGAAAGGCCGGTCTCCGCGTTTCCACCGCGCGCCTCGCCCTCCCTCTCCCCCCTCCACACCCAATGCGGGCCGCCGCGCCACCGCCAACCCTGGCGCCGGCGGTGCGCCCCGCTGTCCGTGCCGTGCGCGCCCGCGCGAGCGCCAATCAGTCGCCCCTGGCTGCGGACGCCGCGTTTGTGTCTGCCGGGCTGAGCGACGTGCTGTCCGCCCACGACAAGGTGCGGAGAGGGTAGTGTTGGATGCGCGTGTGTGGGTGGAGGGCGGCAGGCTGCCTGGTCCGCCGGCGGGCACGTGGGCAGCACGCACCCAGAAAAGCTGGTCCCTCGGCGCGTTGCGCCCCCGCCTCCCGCCCGCCTCGCGCGCCCTCTGGCCTGAACTCACCCCCTCAACGGCGTCTGTGATCTCTTCCGCACCGGCATGTGGGCATGCGATGACCGCCGAGGCCCCGGGCGGGGTCGTACGGCCCAGGTGTGTCTTCGCCTTGAGCAAAACCTCACCCACTCTCGCTCGCCCCCCCCCCCCCTCCACCCCACAGCTCGTCCACGCGCTCAACCCCACCGCCGCCGAGCGCACCACCGAGGCCCTGCTGGCCGACATCGATAGCGTGCAGGCGGCTCTGGCTGAGGCGGAGGAGGAGGTGAGCTGAGAGAGGGAGGGATTGGGGACGAAAGGAGGCCGCAGCGCGCGAGGCCGCACAAAACGGCCGACCGAAAATCCACCCTCTCCCTCCCTTTCCCACACTCCCAGGTCGCCGCCTCCGACGCCCGCCTCTACGCCACGCTGGCCTCCCTGGATGAACTGACCGCGCGCGCTGCCTCCGCCCTGGGCGCGCCGGTGGTCGCGCCTCCCGCGCCCACGCTCGCGCTGCCGCCGCGTCGCGCGTCGCGCGCGGGGTTGGCTGCGACCCTCGACCTCGCGCCCGGCCTGCGCCAGTTTTGGCACCCGGTCGCGTTCAGCGATGACGTGAAAGCAGGAGGGGCTCCCGTTGAGTTCGACCTCTTCGATGAGTCCTGGCGCCTCGCCCGCCCGCGCGGCGGCGGCGTGCCCACCCTCGCCGCGGCCGCGGGCTCGGCCCGCCCCCCCCACCAGGCCGCCTTCCTGCCCACCTCTGAAGCCGACGGCTTTGTGTGGGCGTGGCCGGGGGACGGGGAGCCGCCGGCCGAGCTGCCCACTTTCGGCGCCCCTCCCGCAGGCTACACCGTCCACGCCGAGCTCACCCTCGACGTCCCCGTCGACGCCGGCCTCCTCCTCGAAAACCTGCTGGACTTGGCGCACGCCCCCTTCACCCACACGTCCACGTTTGCGCGCGGGTGGCCGGTGCCTGATGCTGTCAAGTTCAAAGCCGCGGCTGCCCTCTTTGGCGTGTGGGACCCTTACCCGATTGACATGGCGCACGCACCTCCGACAGGTGTCCTCTCCCGCATCGGCCTCGTCCAACCCGGCGCCGTGGACAGGCGGGGAGGGTCCGCGGCCGACTGCCCGCGCCACCTGCACCAACTGCACGCCGTCCTGCCTGCGGGCGTCGGCCGCGTGCGCCTCCTCTACCGCATGTGCCTCGACTTCTGGCCCTGGGCCGCCCGCCTCCCCTTCGCCACCTCCCTCTGGTCCCACGTCGCGGGCCAAGTCCTGGGCGAGGACCTCGTCCTCGTCGCCGGCCAGCAAGACAGGCTCGCGCGCGGCGGCGACGCGTGGGGCGCGCCCGCGCCCTACGACAAGCTCGCCGTCCGCGCCCGCCGCTGGAGGAACGCGGTGGCGGCGGCGGGGGGGCCCGTGGATGAGCGCGGTGGCAGTGGCAGCGGAAAGGCCGTCGCCATGATGTCGTCAGGGGAGTTGCTGTTTGGCGTCGATGACGAGTCCGAGTGATGGACGAGCCGACCCAATTTTTTGGTACCCCCACCCCACCCTGTTTGTTTTTGTCTTCGCTCGACGCACCCCCACCCACACACACCCCAGCCGACGTTACACGACCGCACGTCCCTAGACAATGAGCGTTTTTTTTGTGCGATTTTTGCCGGGGCCATCCTCGCAAGACTCGCGCGAGCCAACCTTTTTATGTTTGACCACCCCCCTTTCCCGTCGAGAAGAAACACACGCACCCTTTTAGCGTGCCTCCCCTTGTGAGCGCCGCCCCATTTTTGATGCAGATTTTGTAAACGAGAGCAAAAAGATCACAGTTGAGAAACCCAAACAACCAAAACGTTTCTCTCTTCACCTACCCTCCCCCCCTTCACCAACCTCGCCTGCAGCCACAGCAGGCCTCCCTCTCTTCACGCGCCCACTCTGCCGCCCTGAGGCCAGCCTCGCCCGCAGCCCCAGCCCTCCCTCTCATCACGCACCAACCCTCCCCCCTTTGGCCAGCCTCGCCTGCAGCCACAGCAGGCCAAACATGAGTCCCGCGCTGCGCACGATGGAGTCGTCGGAGATGAAGGCGTCGATGGAGGATGTCGGCAGGGCCAACACTTCAATGGCTTCGCCATCCACGCCGCCGCCGCCACCGTCGATCGCGTCTGCGCTCGTCACGGTGGCCGCGTAAATTGTGTGGGGCGCGCCCTGGGTGCCGATGGCGGACGCGTGGCTGCTGACGCGTTCCAGGGAGGTGGCGCAGAAGCCGCACTCCTCTTCAACCTCTTCGGCCGCAGTCTCTTCAGGTGACTTGTCTTTATCCAAAATTCCGGCACACAGTTCGTACGTCAGGCCCGCGTGCAGGGGCGGCGCCTCCCTCCCCTCCTCCTCCGCCGCGTCAGCCGCCGTTTTATACACCGGGGGCCGCCACTGGCGCACAATGATGGCAGCTTGCAGATCGGCATGAAATAAAACCACACCTACCGACGCGTGCGCCGCCACCACGTCCCACCTCTTCTTTTTGACACCATCCATCGTGTAGAACACAGAGGCGGGTTTGACAAAGGCAGAGGCGGACGGCAGGTCGCCAAACGTGACGTTGGAGAAGCGGGACGGCAGCTCCGCGCCGCGGTTGGGGGAGGACTCCGGCGTCAGTGAAATCAGGCCGTGCGGATAAAAGTTGGGGGCAGCCATGGCGCGGATGAGCAGGCGGCGGGCGATCAAGCGGCGGGGAAGCGCCCGCATTTGAGATTGGTTGGTTTTTGTGAGGAAAAGTAAAAAACGGGTTGAAACAAAAAACATCATCTAGACTCCCCACCGCTCACCCACAACACAACATCAAACAAAATCATGACCACGACCTGTGCCTCTGCACCCTCCTCTCCGGTTCCAGCAGCGGTCTGCCCGTGTCCCCCGTGCCTGCAGACGACCCACCCCCGCTCGGCGTGCGCTCGCGCCCGCCGACCGCGTCCGCGCTGGCCGCGCTGTGGCGCTCTGCTGCTGCAGTCGGTGGGGGGGGCGGCCGCCCGCCCGCCGCGCTGGTCACAATACGGGGGGGCGGGGGCGGCAGGTCGACCGCCCAGGGGGATGGGGGTGCGGCCGGCGGCGATGGTGGCGCCGCCTCGAGCCGCGGTGGGGGTGGCCGCGGCGGCGCCGGCGCTCCCCACGGACTGGGCGGCACCAGCATGGACGACGTCAGTGAGGATGCATCTCCGCCTGTCTCCACATCGGCTTCAGGCACGGCAGGGGGCAGCGACACGGGCGGATTCCTCAGCCCGAGCGGCGCGCGCGGCGGCGCGGGGCGCGGCGGCAACTGACCACCACCACTCGTCTTGACGGTGTGATTGGCGGTGGGCGATCTTCCACCCCCTCCTCCGCTGGAGATGGTGGCGGTGCGCCCAGAGGCGGCGGATAGTTTAGCGGCGAGAGATGCGGCGCGTTTTGCTTTCGTCCTCCGCGTGTGCCACGCCCACGCCCCGCCACACAGCGCCGCCGTCACCAGGGCGGCACCCACGCCCACGGCGGCCGCCAGGCCGGACGGCAGGCGCCCGGCTGCCGAGCTGCCGTCGCGGGCGCAGGGGGGGCCAGCTGTGAGGAGGGGGTCGTTTGGCGCGGTCGCGCTCACAGCACGCAAACCAACGGGCACCCCGCCACACAGGCCGGCGCCACACCCGGGGCGCTGGGGGGCGGCCACTAGGGTGGCGGACGACGTGGCGTTGGGAAGGGCGCCCTCGAGGCAGTTGCCGTCCAAAGCAAGCGTGGCGAGCGATGGAAACGCGGGGTCGACAAACCACGACGCCGGCACGCGCCCGCTCAGCGCGTTGCCCAACAGCGTGAGCGTGGTGAGTGACCGAAACGCGCTCCCGTCCGCCCAGTCGCCCGGCAGGCCGCCGTCGAGGCGGTTGTTGGAGAGATCGAGATCAACAGCCGCGCTCAGGCCGCGCCACCCCGGGGGCAGCGGCCCGGACAGCTGCCCGTTGGCAGACAGGTCCAGCGTCGTCAAATTGGTCAACCCCGCGCCCCACACGGGGGGCAAGTCGCCGCGCAGCATGTTACGGGCCAGACGCAGCACGGTGAGGGCGGTCAGCGCTCCCCACTCTGCCGGCAGAGACCCAGTGAGCCGGTTGGCCGACAGATCCACGCTCGCCAACGCCCCCGCCGCCGCCCAGTCGGGGGGCAGGGGGCCGGTCAACGCGTTGCGGGACAAATTGAGGTCGCGCAGGGCGGTCATGCAGCCGAGCTCGGGGGCGAGGGGGCCGGCGAGGCCGCGCGACGAGAGGTCGAGAGCGACGACGCGCCCGCCCTCGCACGTGACCCCCGGCCAGCCGCGGCACGCGGAGGGGGGGTGGGGGCCGCGCGGCGTCCAGACGGACGCAAAGTCGGGGTCGTCGGAGGGCTGTGGTGTGAGGGTGGTGGTGTGGGTTGTGAGTGCGCGCCCCCTGGCCGCGAAAACCGGGCGCCGCTCTCTCGCCTTCCCCGACGCGAGCGCCCGGACGGAAGCTCCCCCTTTGCTTTCTCTCCCTCGCCCTCGACCCCCCTCAAGTCGGGGCATGCCGCCCCTCCGCGACCCTCAACTCCCCGTTGCACGGTTTGCGGGCGTGGGGGGGGCAGAGGGGTGGAACACGGGCGCGGCAGGAGGATAACGAGTGCTCGGGACCGGCATTTGACGTTTTTTCGTTTCGCCGTCGGCGCCCTGCCGCCCGCCACACACTCTCCGTTCCCCCCCCCCCCCCTCCCTCCTCACCTTGACCGTCAAACCGTTCCGCAGCGCCACCAGGGCCCACACGTCGACGGCGGTCGGGTCGGCCGCGCGCACCGCGTCCAGGACGTGTGCGCCCGCGGGCACGGCCACCGGGGGGCGGGGGGGGCGCTGGGCGGTGGCGTCGGTCACCGCCGCTGCCAGCAGCAGCAGGAGGCGGGGGGCGAGGCCGCGTGCCCCCATGAGAGCGTCGAAGACGGAAACGAAAAAAAAAGCGACGGAAGTGGCTTTTTTCCGACGTTTTTTTTTCCGACCTTCGACCCTCCCCCTCTCGCCGTCCGCCTCCCGACGATTTTTTTATTCTGGGTTTCTTTTTTGCACGTACACACAAAAAAAAACGGTGGCGTTCTCTTCTCAGCTGATGTTCGCGCGCGGGGACTGATTGTCTCTCATCAGTAAAAAAACACACACAAACTCTCTCTCACATACAGTTTTTCCCCTCCTTCCATCAGCACGCCTCCGGCACCGCCGCCGCCGCCGCCCCCCGCGGCGCCAGCGCGGAGCACGAGGCCGACCGCCCCAGCCGCAGGCGGGGCAGGCCGGCCGGCGGCACCGCCAGCGGGGACGGCGGCGCTGAGTCGCCTGCCGCGGCGGATGCTGCTGCAGCAGCCGCCAACAAATCGGGCGACGTCGCCGACCGGCACGCCGCCAGAGCGCGGGACAGGGAGGACGGGACCCGGCGCAGCGGGCGCAGGGGGAGGGGAGGGGCGCCGTCGCGGGGCGTCGCAGTGCCGGAGCCTCCGCTCTCGACGGAAAGCGGCGACACCGCAAACCCTGTCTCCCGAGCGCGCTCGGGGGCGGGGGCGGGGGCGCGGGGGGACGCGCCCGCCGCCAGGGCGGCCACCGCGGCTGCGTCGGCGGCGCGCCCCGCGGGCGTGGCTTTGGGGGGGAGGGCGAACGTGGGGGGCGCGAGGGTGGGGGACGGCCGCGCGGTGGCGGTCGCTGCCCCCGCTGCCGCTGCCGCTGCCGCCACCACGGGCACGGGGGACATCAGCACCGCCACCCCGTCCGCGCTGGCGGGGGTGGGGGTGGGCGTGGGCTGCGAGGCGGCCGGCCAAAAGGGGCCGGTGCCGACACTGGCACCACCGCGCCACCCCGCTTGCACGGGCACCCCGCCCAACGACGGCGGCGGCGCCACTGCTTGCGGGTACAGGAAGCGCACGACCGCGGGCGCGGAGGCAGCGACTGGGGCGGGCGGGGGCGGCGTGGCGGCGGCGGCCGCGCGTGCGCACGCGGCCACCGCGCGCGGCGTGCCCCGCCACCACGCGTCTCCATCGGCGCGGGAGGAGGGGGCGGATCCAACACCGATGGACGCGGTGGTCACCGTCAGCGGGCGGGGAGGGGTGACGGGCAGCGGCGCGCCACCAGCGCGCGGCGAGGGTGGGGGCACAAACCCACGGGCGGGCGCGCTGGCCGCCACCGCAGGCGGCACGCTGGCCGCAGCCCCAGTCACCGCTCTGTACACCGCCACCGCGGCCGCCCGCTCGCGCACGCCGCGCCCGGCGCGCTTGCCGCGGCGCGTGCGGCGCGCCCCACTCGCGTCGGCGAGCGAGTGAGGCGTGGGGGGGGGCGTCCCCGGGGGCGCGGACGCGGCAAACACGCCCGACCCGTGGCGGCCGGGGGTGCGCCCTGCAGGCACACCGCGCGGGGTCGATGGTGGGGGGCGGGCTGGCACCGCGACGGCGGCGGAGGTGACCGTGTCGGCCGCGGCCGCCGCGCCAACAGGGGCAAACGGCGCCGCGTCCGCGCGCCACCCAAACTTGGCGTGGCCCGGCAGCACCGCCCGCGCCGACCTGGAGTCGGGGGGGAGCAGTGGGTGCGGTCCCCGGTTGGCTGGGGGCGCGCCCGCGGCGAAAAGGAGTTCACCTAAAGGCGACCGCGCTTCCGCGAGCGTGGGCGCGCCGCGGGGGCCGACGGACGCGAGCGCGTGCTCGCTCGCGCCATCCCACAGGGCCACGGACACGCCGCCCGTCAGGTGGGGGACGAGGGAGGGGCCGAGGGCGGAGTACATGGTGACGACGAGGGCGGCGGGCTGGTGTGGGGTGGAGAGAGGAGGAAAGGGCAGAAAGGTGAGGGAAAAAAGGAGGCGAGCGAGACGCGAACGAGCCGGGGAGCCGGGGAGCGCAGGTCCCCGCTTCCCTCCCACGCTCACCGTCGGTGGCAGGCCGTCGCTGGTGGGTTGCCCAAACTTGGCCACCAGCGCGTCAAAGTTGGAGGGCACGCTGTGGTGGGTGGGAGGGAGAGGAGGTGTGTCGTTTTGTGTTTCGCTCCTCGTCAGCCGCGGGAAAGAGGCGCGACGCGCTCGCTCTCGAACGCGGTGTGTCGCGTGGCCCCCTCTCTCCCTCACGCCCACGGACAGCAACCACCAGCTGCCAGGCCGACGTGTGTCGGCCTGCCGTGCCCCAGGCGTCACGCGCGCGCGCCCCCCCAGCTCCCCGCCCCCACGACAAATGCGCCAAAAAGACTCACCCCCACACCGCGGCCAGCGTCGCGCCGTCGCCCGCCACGCTCCACCCGGCAGCCGTATCGGCCACCACGCCCGCGCCGCGTGCCACACAGAACGCGGGTGCGGCCCAGGTGGCCGCGTGAGGCGCAAGGCGCGACGACACGGCCGCGTCGGGCGCGGCGACGGGGCGCGCGGCGCCGTCGCCCAGGGCGGCGTTGGCCTTTGGTGATGACACCAACAGCATGGTGCAGAGGTTGCGCTGTCGAGCGCTCGACAGGTGTGTGGGCAGTTGAGGCAAATTGAGGGCGGCGCCGAAACAAAGACGCTTGTGCGCCCCAAGCTTGCCGACGCCCGCCCGAATCCCGGGCCGGCCGCGGTCGGCGACTCGCTCCAAGCCGAGCGAGGCGCCTGAGCGCGGTGGCGCGGTGGCGGGAGGGGGGGTGGGGGCAGCGCGCGTGAAGCGGGTGCGTGTCTTGTCGAAAATGAGCGGCCGTAGAGCGTTTGACGAAAACCAACGTCGAAACCCATTTTTTTTTCGATGGCGTTCCGCCGACCCACGGGCCACGCCTTCGGCGTGTCCCTGGCTGCGAGTCAGGACAGAGCCTCCAGCGCGACTGACGGTGCGCTCAATCCCCTGCCCTCCTCCGCGCGCCGCCCCCCCCCCCGCCGTCGCGCAGCGCGACGCTCTCCTCGCCCTGGTCGACGCCCACGCCGCCGTCATCGTCGTGGGGGACGCAGGTGCCGGCAAAACAACAGCTGTGCCTTCCTTCCTGGCCGACGGCGGCTGGTGTGGGGGGGGGCTGGCCGTGATTGTTGCCGTCGCGTCGCCACGTGCCGCGCTCCTGGCGGCCCACACCGCCGCCGAGGCGTCCGGGGAGGCGGTGGGGGGGGGCGTGGGGTATGCGGTGGCGTATGAAGATGTTTGTACACCGGTGAGTTTGGAGGGCGGGTGGGTGGATACAAAGGAGAGTTTTTTTTGACGCGCGGCCGACCAACCCCTCTCCCTCCCTCTCTCCACAGGGCGTCACCCGCCTCAAGTACGTCACCCACGACGCCCTCCTGGCGTCCATCGGCGCCGACCCCCTGCTCTCCTTCGCGGCCGCCGTCGTCGTCGACGATGCTGACGCGCGGTCGTCCCCCGCGGCTGATGCCGCGCTCGCGCTGCTGCCCCGCCTCACGTCCCGCCGCCCCGACCTGCGCGTGCTGTTGACGGCATCTGATCCAGATGCAGCGACCCAGCTTGTCGCCTGGTGGAATGACGCGGTGAAAGGAGAGTTGGCGCCTCCTCACCGCGACGCGGCCGTGCCGACCACTCGCGCCGCCGCCCTTCTCTCCATGGGGGGCGCCTCCCACGCTGTGCGGCTGCAGTACCTGGCCAAACCCGCGCCTTCGTACATCGCTGCCGCTACCGACGCTGTCATGGCGTTGCACGAGGGCGGCGTGCCGGGGGATGTGTGCGTCTTTGTGCCGACGCGGGCCGCGGCCATCGCGCTCGCCTCGGCCCTGGCCGCCCACCGCCCGCCTCCCTCCCAGGGACGCAGGCTGGAGATCGTGCAACTGGTGGCTGATGGCGCCGGCGGCGACGACGCCTCTCGCGAGGCGGCGGCGGCTGTCGCCACAGCTGCCGCGCCACCACCGCGCGGCACCCGCCGCGCTTTAATCACCACCGACGTCGCCATCGCGGGCGTGGGCCTCCCCTCCGTCACCGCTGTGGTAGACACCCTGCTCGTGCAACGCACCGGCGTGGATGCAGCCACCGGGCTGCCGTGGGCGACGGTCGCGCCAGTCTCCACCGCTGAAGCGGCCGCGCGCGCGCGGCGCGCGCGGGGAGGTCCCGCCCGGGCGTCTGCGTGCGGCTGGCCACTGAGGAGAGAGCGGTGGCAGCCATGGCGCCGACTCGTCCTTCCGCCCTGGCCACAGGGGACGTGGCGACACTCTTGCTGACACTGGCCTCGTTTGGTCTCTCCTCCCCCCTCACCCTGCCCTGGCCGGCGCCCCCGCCCCCCGCCTCCGTGGCCCGCGGCCTGGAGAGTCTATTCGCGCTGGGGGCTCTCGATGGTGGTGGTGCCCTGACCCCGGCCGGCGCCCGCATGGCGGAGCTGCCGCTCCCCCCGACCCTCGCGCACGCGCTTTTGGCGGGCGGAGACGCGGGCGTCGCGGCCGACGTCGCCACCGTGGCAGCGTTCGTCTCCGTGCGCAGTGTGTGGAGCACGGCCGCCGCGCGCGCCGCGGAGGCCGAGTTCGCGGCCCAAGTGGCGGCGGGCGGGGGCGGCGGCCCGCCTCCCCGCCGCCGCGCGCTCGCAGACTGGCAAGCCCCCTTTGCCGCGGCCGAGGGCGACCCCCTCACCTGGACCAATGTGTGGGCCGCCTGGACGGCTGCAGGTCGGCGTGGCGCGTGGGCGGCGGGGGCGGGGCTGGACGCGCGCGCTCTCACGCGCGTGGCCGACGTGCGCTCTCAACTCCTCGCCCACGCCCGCCGCGCCGGCGTGCCCGTTGGCGATGACGGTGACAGTCGTCGCCCTGTCAGATCCGATGGCACCGCCCTCGTGCGCGCCCTGGCGGCCGGCCTGTTTGCAACCGCCGCCGCGCGCGCGGGGTTGAGCGACGACGGGACGCCAGAGTACGCCCCCCTCGCCCCCCCCCGCCCCGACGGCACCCCCCACCCGAGACTGCGCCTGGTCAAGCCGTGCGTGTTGGCGGGGGTGGAGGATCCACCGGCAGTCATCTTGGTGTTGGTGGCCGACGCTCCCCCCGCGGGCGGGTGGGTCGGCGTGCTCGCGGCGCTGGCGGTGGACGCAGCGACGCTGCGTGACGTGGCGCCCCACTATTTTGGGGGGTAGGGTGTGGATGCCATGGTGTAGTCAAGCGGGTTCGATTGTTTCATGTTTTTTTGTAGAAGGGACACACAGTCTGCGACAGCCCAGACCACACCACCAGCCGTCGCCGCATTGGCCTGGCTGGGGAGCCGCCCCCCCACGTTGCCGCCTCCCTCAGATCCACTCGCCTCCCCACCATGCGCTCCCGACACGCTCACCGTCCCAACACCGTCGCCCTCGCCCACGACGCGCCCCCCGCGCGTGCGCGCCGTGTCGCGGCGACGTCACCGCCGGCGACGGTGAAGGAGGGGCAGCGTCTGCGCCACGCTGACTCGCCAGAAGCGGTGGTGAGCGTGTGGACTGTGCGTCTAGAGAGAGAGAGGCGAGGCGAAAAAAGGCAACGCAAAATACTGACACCCCTCTCCTTTTCCTCCCTCTCGACAGGTCGCCGCTGCGGTCGCCGCCTCCGCCCCCGACTTCGCGTCCATCGACGCCGTCATCGGCGCCAACGTGCGGCGCGCTCAGGCCGCCCTGGCGGGGGCGAGGGTGGGGGCCCACCACTTTGGGGGGAGCACGGGGTACGGGCGCGGCGACGCGGGACGGGCAGCGCTGGACGAGGTGCGTTGAAAAAAAAGGGGGTTCGGTGCATCATTTTTCGTGTGTTTGTCTCCACGCACAAAAGCTCGCCCTTTGTCCCACCCCCAAATCACACACCCAGGCGGTCGCCTCCATCATGGGCACGCCCGCCGCGATCGCGCGCCCCCACTTTGTCTCAGGCACCCACGCCATCGCCGCCGCCCTGTTCGGCTCCCTGCGCCCCGGCGACGAACTGCTGGCGGCGGCGGGAGCACCATACGACACGCTGGAGGAAGTGATCGGGGCGAGGAAAGGGCGGACGCGGGATGGTGGCGACGGCGACGACGACAGCCGTGGCATTGGCTCGCTGGCTGACTGGGGCGTGTCCTTTCGGCACGTGGACCTGGCGCAGGATGGCGGCATCGACTACGCCGCGCTGGAGGATGCGGTGGGGCCACGTGAGTGGGTTGAGAGGGTGGGGGTGTTGAGGGTGACCGACAACCCTCACACAAAAAACGTGCGCCACCCCCCCCCCCCCCCCTCCCTCAGGCACGCGCGTCGTCCTCGTCCAACGCTCCTGCGGCTACAACCCGCATCGCCGCACCCTTACCCTGGCCGACATCGGGCGCGCGGTGGACACTGTGGCCCGCGCGGCGGCCTCCAAGCACGTGTCGCCCCGCCCCCTGGTTTGTGTCGACAACTGTTACGGCGAGTTCACGGAGGCGGCGGAACCGGGTTCAGTGGGCGCAGACCTCGTTGCCGGCTCCTTCATCAAGGGCGTGGGCGGCACGGTGGCGCCGTGTGGAGGGTATGTGGCTGGCACCCGCGCCGCGGTCGGTGCGGCTGCCGCGCGCCTCACCGCCCCCGGCTGCGGCGCCGACATGGGCGCCATGGATGGCCACACGCTGCGCCTGCTGCTGCAAGGCCTGTGGCTGGCCCCCCACACCGTGGGGGAGGCGGTCAAGGGGGGGAGGGTTGTGGCGCGCGCGCTGGCCGCGCTCGGGTGTGACGCCTTCCCCTCACCCACCGCCACCCCGCCCTTTCCCTTTGTCACGGCGGCGGTGCTGGGGTCTGAGGCGCGGCTGGTAGCCTTCTGTGGCGCCATCCAGGCGGCGTCCCCTGTGGGGGCGTACGTACGGCCGACGCCGGGGCCCGCGCCGGGTGTTGGAGACGCGGTCGTTTTCGGTGACGGCACATTTATTGATGGTTCAACTGGCGAACTCTCCGCCGACGGCCCCCTGCGCCCACCCTATGCGGTCTATTGCCAGGGGGGTGCCCACTGGAGCCAATGGGTGGCGCCGCTGGAGGGCGCGATCGCGGCGCTGAGGAGCGCGTGAGAATGGTTTGAAAACAGCGGTTGAGGAAAACACGACGCCCCCGATTTCTTTTGTTTTTTGGTTTGTAAAGCAGAGCGTGGGACACACTGTTGTTTTTGGCTGGGGGTAACAAGTAAACACACACAAACACAAACAGAAACAGAATCAACCAACCCTGCCCTCTCACTCCCCCTCCTTCTTCGGCGGCCGCGCCGCGCCGCACGCCACGCACGCCCCCCGCGTCAACACGTTGGCCGCGTCGCACGCGCCACACTTCCAGCGCAGCCCGTCCGCCGCGTCGGCTGCTGCCGCCGCGGTGGCGGCGCGGCGGGGCGGGCGGCGGTGGGGCGCGTCGCCGTCTGGTGTGTCTGTTGGATCATCCTCAAAAAGAGGCACTGGATTCTCCAGCGCGGCCTCGATGCGGGCGTCCAGCTCGTCGGCACCGAACCAAGACCGAGACGCGCACAGCAGGGCGGCCCGGCGGCGGCCGGCGGCGGCGGCGGTCTCGGCGGACAGGGCGGCGCGCCAGCGCGCGGCTTGGGTGAGGCGGGTGGTCTATGGAAGGTGGGGGCGGGTGTGTCAGCGCTTTGTGGGGCTCTCCTTTGTGAGTGGACACTCGTGAAACACACACACACACATACACACACAAACTCACCCTCCTCGCCTCCGCCTCCGCCGCGGCCTGCGACGCGCCCGCCGACGCGTCTGCTACGCGCGCCGCGCGCACGGCGCGCCCCGCCGCCGCGCGCGCCTCCACGCGGGCGGCTTTGACGGCGCGCGCGGCTTCAGTGTGCGCGGCGTCGGCGGCAGCGTCGGCGGCCCACTGTTTGCGCAGTTCTGGGGAGAGGGAGAGGGTCGAGGGTGAGCCGTCGGCCGAGTGCCGTCAATTGGCTTGCCCCGCCCACAATCCAGTCTCCTGTTCTCCACACACACCACACCACACACCCACCTGTCATCTTCCTCTCGTGCTCCAGCCGCGCGTCCAGGGCCGCCCTGCCCGGCGCCTGCGACGGCGCAGACGCAAAGTCGCGACTGCGGCCACCCCGCCGCCGCGCCGCGGAGGTGACCGCCGCGGCTAGGCGGGTGAGCATGTGGGCAGTGTGTGTGTGTGTGTGTGGGGGGGGTATGTGTGTGGGGTGGAGCAGGGCAGAATGCGGAGAGTGCGGGCGCCGCAAAGGCTTGATTGAGAACGAGTCGAGGGAAACAACGGAGAGTGCTTGATCAACCCACTCTTCCCCCGCCCCCCCCGCTCTCCACCAGTGCTCCGTTGGTTGATTACGTCGATAGCAGTCTTTTCAATCACAAGAAATAACAGTGTGCCCAAGGGAAGGGGGAGGCACCCCCCAAAATTTCAAAAGGGGCGCGTCGAGAGAGGGGGAGAGGCGGCGACAGGCTGGCGAACGAGAGGCAACAAACCCTCTCCCTGTGTTCCGACCGCCGTCGACCCCCCCCCCCCCCCAACAACCACGTGTCTTAATAAGCTCTCTCTCTCTCTCTCTCACACACACCACTCCTTACTTTCCTCTCTCTCGCGCGCGCCATCACACGCTGGCCGGCCGCGCCGCCCCGGGCGTCGGAGCGCACGCGCCGCCCTGGTACGGGCTCGCGGGCGCAGGCCCCACCACGATGGGGGCCAGCGCGGCCGACAGAGCCGCCCCAGTGGTGGCGGCCCGGTTGGGGGGGCGCGCCCAGGGGGCGGGGGCGGGGGCGGCGCGGCGGGCGGGGGGCGCGAGCGGGGCGGCCGGGTCGACGACGCCGGGCGCGCTGGGGATGACGGTGGCGCCCCCCGCCGTGGTGGCGCCGGGCCCACGGTGGGGGGGGGCGCCACGATGGGCAGGCACGCGGCGGTGGCGGCCAGGGCGGCCAGGATGAGGGCGGCGGCCTGTGGTGTGTGGATGTTTTTTTTTTTGGGGGGGGCGGGGGGAGGGTCAGCGCCACGCCACGAGTGTTGTGTCGGGGGTGGCGGGGGGTGGCGTGGTGGGTCGCGCCTGTGGCCGTGTCCTGTCCCCCGGCAGGCCGCCGTCCACCTTCCGGGTCCACTGTCGAAACACGTGGAGTGCATGTCGACGCCCAACCCCAGCGTCGGGGAGGCGGCAGCGGGCCAGGTGCAGGCGGGCGGGAGGTGCGGCGCGCGCGAACCACCACCAGCTTGCACATGCGTGGCTCAAAACTGGCCCCGGCTTTGGCGCCCCCCTTGCACTTGCCCCGCTCCGCTTCGCCGCAATAAAAGCAGCTCAAACCATTCACCTTCATGGACGGCACAACTGGAGGGGAGGGACGCGCAGGGGACTAGGAAACACGGGAATGCGCGTTTTTTCGTTCGGTGCGAAGAAAAGCTGTGTTTTGAGAGCGGATGAGTTTTGGCAGAGCTTTGTCTTCTTCTGGGCGTGCGGGGTCTCTGCGCACCCCCCCCCCCCCCCCCTCTCTCTCTGCGCGGCGTACCCGCACCCTTTCTCCAGAGGCACCCCCATCCTCTTTCCCCAATGGCCGACCAAGAGCTGTTCGAAGCCTGGTTTCGCACCGCAGACCGCTCCGGCACGGGCGCCCTGGCCGGCCGGGACGCGGTCGCCTTTTTCGGGCGGGCGGGCCTGTCGCAGGCGACCCTGTTCCAGGTGTGTGAGAGACGGATGGAGGGGAGGGAGAAGAGGGAGAGCGTTGGGAAGACGGAGCGAAAAAAACGCGGGCGCGCGCGATGCCCCCATTCCCTTCTTCCTCCAACCCTCGCCCCACTTCAGATCTGGCAAGTCGTCGCGGGCGACGCTCCCGCCATGACCAAGCCCCAGTTCTACTCGGCGCTGCGCCTGGTGTCGCTGGCTCAGGTGTGAGGGAGAGAGGGAGATGTTTTTTTTGGGGGTGTTTTTTCTCTTGACCCCGCGTTTTCTCTCTCATCCTCCCCTCTCCTCAGCGCAACAACGGCGCCCTGCCCGAGGCCGCCGCCCGCCAAGCCTTGCTCGGGCTGGGCCCCCCGATCCCGCCTCCCACCCTGGAGGGCATGCCCCCCCCCCCCCGCCGCCACCCGGGACTCGTGGAGCGCGGCGGGCGGCGCCGCGCCACGGCGCCCGCCGCCGCCACCTGCCGCCGCGAGCAGTGTGTTTGGCGCGCCCCCCCCAACCCGCCGCTGCAGCCGCCTGGCCGCCCATGTCCCGGGCGGACGCGGCCGTCTACCAAGCCGAGTTCGCGGCGTTGGCGGCGGCGGAGGGGGGGGGGGAGCCGCGTGAGCGGGGGGGGGCGCCGCGCCGTCGCTGGCCGCGGCCGGCGCGCCGCGCGACGCTCTTCGCCGCGTCTGGGCGGCGGTGGCCGGCGACGCGGGCGACCTGGATGCCATCCAGTATGTGACGGCTCGCTATCTGGCCGCCCTGGCGGCGGCTGGGGTGGAGCCGCCCGCCGTGCTGCCGGTGGGGCCGTTTCCGCCAATCGCGCCCGACTCTGGTGGTGGCGACGCCTCGTTCCCCCCCCCCCCCCCTCTCCACCGACACCGACGGCATCGCGGCCCTGGCCCCCCCCCCCGACCGCGCCCGGTCGCCGCCCCCACCGGTCGTGCGGGGCGGCGGGCTGCCCCCGCTGGCGCCAGAGTTGGCGGGGCTGGGGGGTGAAGAGGGTGCAAAGCTGACGTCCGCTCGGTCCGTCGCCGCCGCCGTCGCCGCCGCCGCCGCCGAGGCTGAAGCCGCGGCCGCGGGGGCCGCCGCCCGGGCGGCAGCCTACACGGCCGCCCTGCAGGAGGTGACGCTGTTCAAGGCGAGGGCGAGCGCGGTGGAGCTGCAGGCGAGCGAGCGCGCTTCGGCCGAGCGGGCCGCAGCGGCCGACGCGGAGGCTGCTTATGCAACGGCGTACGCGGCGGTCGAAGGCACGCACGCGGCCGCGCGCGCCGCGCTGGACGAGTTGACGGCGGCAAAGGCGGCGCGGCTGGCGGCGGAGGCGCGGTTGGCAGAGCTGCGGAAAGACGTCGAGCGAATGGAGGCCCTCCCCCCGGGAGCCGCCGCTGCAGAGCGGGCTGCCGCCGCCGACCTGGCGGCCAGAGTGGCGGCTGCTGAGGCCACGCGGGAGAGGCTGCAGGTGCGGGTGGATGCCGCGGGGGCGGCCAAGGCGGCGGCTGCAGCACGGCTCGACGCGCTGAGGGCGGCGTCGGCGGCCGCTGCCGCCGCTGCCGCCGACGCTGAGCGCGCCGCCGCGGATGCGGCCGCCGGCCCCGTGGACGCGGCGGCGGCTGCCACCGCGGTGGCGGCCCTGGCCAAAGCGCACGCGGCGTTGGCGGCCGCGGCGGCGGGGGCGGGGGTGGCGCTGCCGCCGTTGGCGTGTTCGGGCGTCGGCGTCGGTGGCGGCACGCCGAGCCCCCTGGAGGCCACCCCCCACGCTGCTGGTGCAGCCGACTGGGAGTGGGAGGATGCTGGCTACGATGTCGTGGACGCGGTGCCGGTGGTGGGCGGGGAGAGTGAGGAGGAGGAAGAAGAGGAGGAAACAGGCGCGGCCGACGCCAAGCCTGCCCCCCCCTCCAAACCCGCCGCCGCCGATCCCGCCGTGTCTCGGTCGTCCTCCATGGCGAGCGAGGGGGACGCGGTGTCGCCTGGGGCGGGGGCGGCGCCGTCGGGGTGGGCGTCGTTTTAGAGAGCGAGGAGAAGAGGGGGGAGAGCGCGGGCTGGTGTTGTGCGTGTGTGATCGCCAAACAAAGGCAACGGTTGTGTTTGCTCACCAAAGAAAAAAAACGATCTCTCACCTCCCTTGCATCAAAACGTGGCCCCGTTCCACCCGACGTCAGTCCGCGCAGCATCACGGAACGTCAAGTAAAACCGGCCTGCATCCACCCCCAGCTTGGCGGACACCACGTCGGCGATGCCTTTGGTGATGGCCGCGTTCTTGGCGCCCCCGATGGCGCCGATGCTCACCAGGTCGCCCAGGGCGGCGGGCGCCTCCGTGCCGCCAAAGGACAGGGGTACGTCTGTCGTGAGGGCGACGAGCACGTAGGATTCAGGCTTCCCCGTGGCGGACGCCAGGGCGGCGGACAGGGCTTTGAGGGTGTCCGAGTTGTCCACGCCGTTGCCGGGGACTGTGTGTGTGGGTGTGTGTGTGTGGGGAGGGAGGAGGTGTGCGTGTCCGTCGGGGTGGGAGGGTAAAGAGGGAGCTGCGTCGTTTTGCGCCACGCTCTCACACCTCTCTCTCTGTGCGTCCACGCCTCTCTCTCTCTCTCTCTCTCACCGTTGGTGCTGATGTTGAGGATGGGCATTGGTGTGTTTGGTAAACGGGGCGGGAGGTCGGGAAGAAAAGAAAAAAGAAAGTGAATGCGGGCGTCGATTGTTGTCACACGCCCCGTCGCGCAATGGTCGGCCTGCGCGCCCCGCGGCCGCCGCCGCCGGCGCCAGTCCGGCGACGCACCGCCATCCAGTCCACACCGCATCCAGCCCACACACCACCTCCCGCCTGCCCCGACTGGCACCCCCCTCACGTCCCCCTCCGTCTGGCGCGGCGATGAGCCCGCGGCCCTGGCCCCAGACTCCCCTCTGTCCTCCCTGCCACCGCCCTGGAAGGTGCTGCTCCTGTCGGACGGCAGCGTGACGCGGCACCTGCAGCTGTTGACGGGGGCACCGCCCACAGTGGAGGTCCTTGAAATGTCCCGCCTCGCCCCGGGCGCTTCCGCCGGCCTGCCCGACGGCGCCGACCTGCTGGTCCCCCCCCTCACCCAGAGGCGTGTGGTGCTCAAGCATGGAGGCACGGGGGAGGCGCTGGTGTACGCCGCCTCCTGGTGGAATGAGGGCGCCGCCGCGGCCGCGCTGGGCGCGGCGCCGTCCGCCCAAATGTGGACGTCCCTGGCGGCCACGCGGGCGGAACTGTACCGCGACATACGGGCGGTGTATCTTGGGGGGTGCCCCTTTTTGGAGGGTGTGTTGGGGGAGGAGGAGGGGAGCGACGACGCGAGCCGTCGCCTGCTGTGGGGGCGACACTACTTGTTCTGGAAGGAGGGCGCTCCCCTGACCGTCGTGTACGAAGTGTTCTCGCCCGCGCTGCAGGCGTGGCTGGGGCCGCTGGAGTAGTGCTTAGAGAGTTGGTGCTGGTTTTTGGGGGTTGAGAAAAAAAAACAGTTACAAAAACAGTCAAAACACACGCACACACTTCCTCACTCTCACTTGGCGCGTGCCTTTTTGCGCCCACCGCCCCCGCCACGCGCGCTCACCAGGTTGGCCGACCGGTCGGCGGGAATGCAGTGCGCTTGCAACACTTGGGCGGTGGCGGCAGCAGAAGCGCGACAGTCGAGCACAATTTGTTGGTCGTACTCGAGCGACAGCTCCACATACTCCCGCCCGTCTGCGATGGCAGCATCCACTGCAGCGACAAGAGACGCCAAGCTCTGCACGGTCGCGCCGTTGACGCGCTTGACGGCGGTGTTGACGACGTCCTCGATGCCGAGCGTCGCTTCGCACGGCAGGACTTGGGAGAGGAGGACGACTTGTTGACCCTCCACGTCGGCGTGGACGTGCACGAGGGCGTCCAGCAGTTTGACGGGGGCTTCAAACTCGTAGTCGCGCCCAAACTCGGAGCGGAAGAGGGGGACGGAGGCGGGCGTGAAGACGCAGCCGCCAAAAATGAAGTAGGAGGGCGACGCGCCCGCCGTGTGAACCGGCACCAGTTTGGACACGACCGCCAGCTCCAGCTCGACAACCATGATGGTCCGGTCGCGCAGCACGCGCAGGCGGGCGGTGTCGCCCGCAAACTTTTGGGAGACGAGGTAGGAGAACGCGACGCGCTCGCCCGCGCGCAGCGGGACGGTGCCGTCGTTGCCGATCAGCACGGGACCCTCCCCCCCGTCAAACGAGAGAATGACGTCCAACGGGCGCAGCACGCGGGCGGACGGGGCGGTGGGCTCCACGCGACGCACGAGCACGCCGGACGTGGCGCCTGGCACTTCATCCATGCCGAGCCAGCGGCGGGTCGAGGCGAGCTCGAGTTTTTGCCAGTCGATGCCGAGCGACGGAAACCCTGTGTACCTGCCGTTGGTGTCCACGTCGCGCAGGAAGCGGCGCACGACGGCGATGGGGATGATGTAGCCCACGTTCTCGGCGTCGGTGCCGGCCATGGACTGGAAGGCGATGCCGATGCCTGGGTGGGTGGGGGTGGGGTGGGAAAGGCGTGAGTCGGGTTGTTTCGTAAAAAAAAACCAAACCGAAACCCTAGAAACAGCGGGCAAAAAACGGGAGGAGGCCAGGACTGCAGAAAAAGGTGGTGAATCTCTCTTCAAGCACTTGTATGTAAATACCCCCCAAATGGAGCACGCCTGGAGCACAGGCAGAGCGTGCATGGATGAAAAAAGGGGGGTGTGGGTTCAAGGCAAAGATGATCAAAAGACAATTGTAAAAAAAAGGAGAGAGGGGCGTCGGGGAGGGGGAGACTGGTCTCCACCCTCGCGCGCCGTCGCCCCTCCTTCCCTCTCTCACCGCCGCCCGCGCGGCCGCACACTCTTGACCGGGGCCAGCCCCAGCACATTGCCCAGCGGCGGCAGCGACGACGACGCGGCCGCCGCGCCGACGACCCCCGCTGCGCCGACGCTCGCGCCGACGCCGCCGCCCGACGCGGCTGCCGCGGGCGACGCCGCCGCGCGCCGGGTGTCGCTGCTGGCGCGCGGCCTGTCCAGGCTGTCGCCCGCGTCGGACACGTCGCCACCTTCGGACAGCGAGGGCAAGGGCGTGGATGCGGCGGCGGTGGCAGTGGCGGCCACCGACGCGAACAACGCCGCTTCCCTGCTGGACGCGACCGCCGACGCCGCGTTTGGCCCCGCCCTGCCCCTGCCGTCGCTGGGCAATGTGCTGGGGCTGGCCCCGGTCAAGAGTGTGCGGCCGCGCGGGTGGCGGTTTTCTACCCGTTGTTTGCCCGTTTTCTACCCTAATTCACAAAACAACTACTCACACTTTCCCGAGATGTCAAACGCAGCCCCCCCGCTCGCCCCCGAGTTGATGGCGGAGTCAGTTTGGGCAGACAACAACTCGGCGGACGCGTGCACATAGGAGCAGACCTCCACCCTCGACACAATGCCGCGCGTGGCGCAGAGTCCATCTCCACCCATCGGAAAACCAAAAATACCGCAGCCCGATTGAAACCTGGGGGCGAGGGCGCCAAAGCTGACGGGGCGGAGGCCGGTCCAGAAAGCGGGGTCGGCGACGGCGAGGAGAGCCAAGTCACACTCTGGGCCGACCGCTAACACGGTGGCCACAAACTTCCTGTCGTCGCCCCGCCGCCGCACTTTGACGAGAGTCGCAAACTCGACGGAGTGCGCGTTGGTGATGAGGCGGCAGGGGGAGCGCGGGGAAGGGCCCTCGATGACGACGCCGGAGGATGAAGACGCGATGGGGCGCTTGCGTTGCCAAGGCAACGAAAAGTTGGGCTCCGCGTGGGTGGCGTAAATCTTGACGACCGAGTCGATGTGACTGCCGGCCGCGCCGTCGAGCGTGTCGTCGTCCAGGGCGGAGAGAGCGCCCAGCGCGGACGACGGGGCGGGGGCGAGCCCTCGCTCCGGCCGTTTCACGCGGCGGCGGGTGGCCGGGTCGCCGCCGCTGGGGGGGCTGGCGCCACCATCGTCATCGCCCCTGCGGCGGCGGGTGGCGTGCGGGGGAAAGGGGGGCGGCGCGTCGGACGGGGAGGACGCCTGAGAGGTGAGGGGGGTGGGGGGGTGAGCGTTTTTTTTTTTACCACTCATTGCTTCTCATCCAACCACCAGCCCATGCTTCATGGCCTGCTGCTGATCCCAGCGCCCACCAACCCTCTCTGCTCACCTCGGGCGGGGGTGGGGCCACAGCGCGGCGCGGCATCTCACGGGCGCGCTGTGTTTTTTCTTGGCTTGTGTGTCCCTGGCCGGCGGTTGCACACACGCCAGCACCTGCGTCAGCACACAGACGCTCGCTGAGCGGCGCGCGGTGTCGACTAGGCGCAGCGAGGCAAGAAAAAAACGACGGAAGGATTCGTGGGCGATCAGAGCGCGAAAAGCTTTTTTTTGTGTGGGCTCTCCATTCCAACGCACGCGCCGCCCGCCGGCGTTGACGGGCTCCCACACACACTCTTCTGTGTATCACCGTCTTCTTTCCTTCCACACACAAACCATGGCCACCCTCGCCGCCCTGGCCGACGCGCGGGACGTCGTGCGGTCCACGCCTCTCGACCGCCTGTCCTCCCGCGACGCGCGCGACTACTTGAAGCTGGTGAGTGTGTGGGGGATTGAGGGGCTGGTGTGTGTGCACTGAGATGGGGGCAGGCAGTGAGTGGCCGTCGTGGAGAGACGGCACACACACACACACACACACACACACACACACACACACACACACACACACACTGATGCCTCTCAACCCCACCCCCTCAGGCCCGCGACCTGCGCGCCAACGAGCCGCGCGACGTCGCCCGCGTGGGCGCCCACCTGCTGAACGCGCACAAGAGCAGCCTGCCTGAAGACGAGCGTGAGTGTTGAGGATTTGGGGGGGTTGGATGGTGTGTTGTTTTTTTTTTATCACCCAAGAACCGAGTTAGCCCCCCTCATGCTCACGCCCTCCTCCTCCCTCCTGCACAGTCTGGACCATCGCCGAGCAAACCATCATCGCCACCATCACCGCGGGCGCCCCCGCGTCCGCCACGCCCGCCCTGGCCGCACTGCGCTCCCGTTTCCCAGGCTCGCGCCGCGCGGACGCGTTGACAGCTCTGTACCTCGACGCCACTGGCAAACCAGGCGACGCGGCCACCATGGTGGAGGCGGGGCTGGAGGCGGCGCCCGACGCGGCGCCTCTGTTGAAGCGGCGCGCGGCCGCGCTGCGCGGGCGGGGGGACGTCGCGGGCGCGATCGCGGCGCTCACCGCATACCTGGACGCCTTCCAGACCGATGGGGATGCCTGGGCCGCGCTGGGAGACTGGCACACGGCAGCGGGGGACGCGGGGAGGGCTGCATTCTGCTATGAGGAGGGGGTGCTGCACGCGCCCGCGTCGGCCGCGGCGCACGCGCGCCTCGCCGACGCGCTGGCCACCGCGGCCACCGCCGGAGGGGGCCCTGGCCCAGCGGCCCGCGCCCTGCGGGCAGCCGCGCGCGCCCACTACGCCACCGCGGCCGCGCTGTCGGGGGGGGACGGCTGCGCGCGGTCGCTGTGGGGGTTGGTCGTGTGCGAAGCGGCCGGCGCCAAACCCACCGACCCGTCCGCCGGCGGCAATGCCGCCACCCTGGCGGCGGCCGCCCTGGTCAAGCGGTACCGCGAGGAAGCGCCCGACAAGGTGGGGATGGTGGAGGCGGCGCTTGTGAGGCTGGGGATCAAGCCTGCGGCCGAGTGATGGGAAACGAAAAAAAAAAACGGTGTGCGTGTTTGTGTTTTCATTAGTGTATGTGGCTTCTGTGTGATGGTTGAGAAGAAACAACAGGGGATCTATTTTTTCGTGTTGGGGCGCGGGGGTGGCAAGGGGGAGAGAGGAGGAACGACGGGAACAACAAAGACGACACTCTCCGTCTCTCTTTTCTCCAACCACCTCACGCGCCCCTCCTCCCCCCACCCACGCGCCCGGGGCTGCGCGTGCGTGCTGGGCGTCACCCGCCTGCCGTGCTGCGGGCCGCACGACCTGAGGCGCTTGGCAGAGCTCCCCCCGCAATGGGCGACCCGCCCCCGCCGCCGCCCGCGCCAGCCTTCAAGATCAAGGTCAAGCTGCCCACCCGCCCCAGCGCCCCCAGTGGCGCCACCAGCGCGCCTCCACGCCCGCTGGTGGCGGGGGGCAGGGCGAGCGGGCCGGCTGGACCGCCGGCCGGCTCGCCCAAGCGGCTGGCAGACGGACCGCCCGACAGCAGCGCGCCACGGCCACTGCAGAAGCTCAAGATCTCGATCAAGTGAGTTTTTGAGGGGAGGGGTGGGTGGGATGGGGGCGAGGGCTGACACACACACACACACACACACAAACAAAACACGACGAGCCTCTCCTCCTGTCCCCGACTCCAGAGGCCTCTCCTTTGGCTCCAAGCCGGCCGCACCACCGCCCCCCCCACCGCCGCCACCGCCGCCTGCTGTGTCGCCACCCGCTCGCCCAGTGTTGGCCGCCCGCAAGCGCAGCCTGGACCGCCGCCCGTCGGCCGTGCCGCCGCCCCCGCCGCCGCCGGCCCCACCCGCCCCGTCCGCGTCTGCCGGCCGCACCGCGCGCACGTCGTCGCGCCGGCGGTCGATATCGCCCGCTGTGGAGCAGTCGCCGCCGCCGCCGCGCCGGCCGTCGCCATCGACCGCGAAACGGCGGGGGCCGGCGCCGCCGCGCGTCACGGCGTCACGAGAGCCCGGCGTCCCCGACGCGCCCGCCACTCCCGCCGCCATGGTGTCCATCGTGGACAAGATCGCCAAGCGCGACCCGGACTCTGTCTTCCGGGATGTGCCGTCCGACGCGTGGGCGCCAGGCTACTCGGCTGTCGTGTCCCGCCCCCTCGCCCTCACCTCCATCCGCTCCGCCGCTGCCGCCGGCCGCTACCCCGACTGGGACGCCCTCGCCGCCGACTTTGACACCATGTTTGACAACTGCAGGGCGTACAACGGGGAAGGTTCGGATCTTGGGGCCGCCGCGGACGCGCTGCAAGCGCGCGCCGCTCGCATGCTGGGCCTCGCCCGCGCGGGAGTCACCGACTTGCGCGGCAAGACAGCAGGCTCGGGGCGCGGCGGCGGCGGCCGCGGCGGGTTCCGGGAAGCCTGGCGCCAGCCCGGCGCGGGCCGCGGCTTCGGGCGCGGCCCGTCGGCACGCGCCGCGCGCGCGGCCGCCGCGGCTGAAGCTGACGGCGCCGGCGGCAGAGGCCACGCTTCCCACGCCGCCTTTGTCGCGCGCAAGCGCACGTACCCGGCCCGCGTCCCCCCCCACCCACTGGCCGATGCAGCGGGGGGGCTGTGGCGCGGCCACAACGCTGAGGGCCACGCGCTCCCCGGCGTGCTGGGCCTGGCACCCCTCTACGCGGGCGCACCCCCGCCCGACGCGTATGCGCGCAGCGTGGCTCGATTTGTGGCCAGGGTGGGGGGGGTCGCCCGCGAGCTGGCGCTCAAGTGGGCGGCTGCGACACTGGGTGGAAAGTAGAAACGTTTTTTTGTGTGTTTTAGTTTGATCTTTGTCTCTTTAGCTTCTTCATCTAACGCTGGGAAAACATGCAGGCAGGTGCTAAGCGCGCACACAAAACACAAAAAACGGAAACAGTCTGCTCATCATCTCTCATCGTTCATTCACCCCCCCCGCCTCTCCCCAGCAGCCACGCCGCGTCGGGCGGGGCCACGGGGGCCGGCTGCAGGGCGGCCGCCTCCTCCAGCTCGGGCAGGGTTTCGCCGTCGTCCAGGTCGTCGTCGTCGCCATCGTTGGGGGGGGTGGCTGCGGGGGCGGAGGCGCCAGCACCGCCGCGCGTCGTGTCGACGACTTTCCCCCTCCCATCCATGATCGTCGTCTCCCCATCGCCGCTACCATCCACGGCGGCCGCCCTCAGCACATCTAGTACGTCGGGAGCCAGCGCGCCCTCAAACCCGGGGGAGGCGTAGGCCCAGGACCCGCCAGAGCGGGAGGCCACAAACACAAACGCGCGCCCTTCCGTCGTGGACGCCAGCACGGAGGCGGCGGCCGCGAGGCCGGCCTTGCGCTTGGTGAAGGAGGTGTTGAGCTCTTTGGCGGTCTGGGAGTGTGTGTGTGTGTGTGTGTGGAGGGGTGCTGAAAAACAACTGGTGGTCTCAGACCCTGCTCCCTGTCCCTCCCGTCACTCTCACCCGAGGCGCCTCCCCCACTCGGCGCCGGCGGCGGGGGCGGTCGCTGCCCGAGGGGCCGGCGCCCCCGTCGCTGGGGGGGGGGGGGCGGCGGCGCGCCTGCCGCGGGGGTCGCGGGACCTGAACCCAGGCCGCCGCCGGCTGGGGGTGGGCGACGCGCGACATGGGGAGGTCGGCGCACTCTGACGGGTTGCAGAGGCAGGGGAGGGGGTGGGGGAGGCGGGTCCCGGTCCATAATGAGAGTCGAATGGGGATTCGTTGTGCTGCTGCCACGAAAACGAAAAAACAACTGCAGTCAAAAAAATACAAGCCAAACCAAAATCACTAAACACACGCACACACACACACACACACTATTCATCTACAAGCGCCCATGCCACAGGCTCCACTGGCGGGCGGGCGGGTCGGCGCCGTCGAGCAGGGCCAGCACGTCGGCGGGTGGGGCCAGCCCCAGTTTGGCCGCGCGCTCCCACCGTTCCCGGCGCGTGATGGCGACGCACGGGCCGAACTTTGAGTCCAGGTCAAAGGCGCGCAGTCGGGCTTCGATGGCTTCGGGGGTGAGGGGGGGCTGGATGCCTGATGCCGCGAGGCCGACGCGCGTCGGGGGGGCGTCGGCGGCCTTGCCCTTGTGCGTGGCGGCGGAGAGGGAGGTGGCCAGCGTGGGCTGCTGGGTTTTGGTGGCGCGGCGCGGGGGCATAGTGTTGTTTGTTTGTGTGCTGAAAAAGAAGAGGGGAGATGTGAGAGGGAAGAGCGAGCGTGTTTTGTTTCATCGCGCCCACCTCTACTTCCCCCCCTCGGGCGGCCCACCGGAAAGGGGGCGCCCACACCCCCCCCTCCTCCCTCCCTCTCTCACTCCATCACCCCCCTCGGCAGCTTGACAATGGGCGAGTACTGCGGCACATACATGCGCCTCGCCACGTGCGTCTCCAGCGCGTCGCGCCCGCGGTCGAGCGCGCGCGCCGCGCTCGCCGACCGCAGACAGCCCTCCCCCGCCGCCGCCTCGATCACGGCGGCCGCCACCGCGACCGATGTGCGCCGAATTGAGTTGACGCGGGGGTAGCAGCCGCCCGCGGCCAAGTCGTCCGCCTCGATGAGGGGGGGCAACGCCTCGGCGGCCGCCATCAACATGCCGTCGGTCACACCGCGCGCGTGCGCCAGGTGAGCCCCCAACGCCAGCCCGCCGAAGATGTGCACGTTGTTGGCCTGTGTGGAGGCGCGGCGGCCGTTGACGGTCTCCACGTCCGCTTGGGGGGAGCCGGAGGCATAGATCGCGCGCCCCCCGGTCGCGGCCTGTGCTTCCGACGCCAAACACTCCATCCTTGACGTCGGATTGCTCAAAGCAAACACGATGGGTGTTTTCACGCGGGACGCGAGGTCGGCCAGCATGGGCGTCGTGAAGAGGCGGCCCGCGCCGGAGAGGCCGATCAGCACGTCGGGCGAAACGCGAGCGACGACGGAAGCGAGGGACTCGCCTTCGGTGTCGTCTCCGCCCGCGGGCCGCGCAAAGGGGGCGACAACGGCGGCTAGGCCCGACCGGACGGTGGTGATCAAGCCATCTTTGTCGCACAAGTGAAACGCGGCCGCCGCGGCGGCAGGGGGCGCGCCGTGTTTCACCATCGCGTCTCTGAGCATGGAGACAACCCCCATCGCGGCCGACCCAGCTCCCGCGACGACAAACTTATGCTTGACGATGTCGGCGGGGGTGGCGGATGGATCCTTGGCTCGGAGAGCGCCGTACATGCCGCCGACGACGGTGGCGGCGGTGCCCTGTGAGGAGGTTGGGAGGACGAGGTGAAACATCCACGTGCTTCACGTACACGTGTGCGTGTGTCCGCGATGCACAGCGGTGCGCGGAAACACATAATTCGCGAAACACGCGGTTTGCGTGTTGCGCGAATCATGCATGTTTTGTTTATGTGTTTTTCAATCTTACCCGCCACCCCGCTCCACCGCCTGCGCCGCCGCCGACGCGCCTGGCAATCATCGTTAAACATGAGGTGGTGTTCGCGGTAGCGTTGGAGAGAAGAAAGCGCGTGTTCGGTATTAAAGTCCTCGAACTGGAGCACGGCTCGGGGGTAGCGCGTCGTCTGTTGGGGGGGGAAGGGAATGGTTAGAACCCGTCGAAATACGGTTGCGAGTGTGATTCAGACCCAGCCATTCACCCCCACAGCACGCAGGCGGGGGAGCGGAGGGGGGAAGCATTGATTGGAACGTGTCTTTCCGCGCAAAAAACGGGGTGTGACCATCGGCGCATGTGTTCCCCACCCACCATTTCACCCCCCTCCCCCCCACACACTCACCAGCGCAACGACGAGCTCATCCATCAACTCGAAGAAGTCATCCCCCCGCAACCTCCGCCGCCGCAGCCCCATGTAAGCTGGGTCCGCCCTCAGATCAGAATTATCCGTCCCCACGTCCAGCACAATCGGCAGCACGCGGGACGGGTGGAACCCGGCAGCCGCACAATAAATGGCCAGCTTGCCGATGGGGATGGCGAGGCCGTTGGCGCCCAGGTCACCGAGGCCGAGAATGCGGGAACCGTCGGTTAGCACGATCGCGTCGACGTCCCGCTGCGGCCAGTTCCACAGGCACGTGGACATGCAGCCCGCATCGTCGGCGGACACGTAGAGGCCGCGCGGACGGCGGTAGATGCGGTGGAAATTCACCGCCGCCCACCCGACGACCGGGGTGTAGACAATGGGGGCCATGGTTTCAAAATTGTTGGTTAAAACGTGGTAGAACAGTTCCTCGTTGCGGTCTGCCAGGTCTTGCAGGGCGCGCCACTGGCGCACCGATTCAGGCGTGATGCCGGTGGCATCGATCTGCTCTGGGTCGACATACTCCACCCCGTTGTGAAACTCGTCCAGAAAGCGGGAGGCTTGGGAGGCCATCGTGGAGACGGAGGGAGGGAGGAGGCCACGCAGTTTGAGGCGCTCGCGTTCGGAGGCGGTGAAGGCGGTGCCCTGCAGGGGAGGGGGGGTGAGTTTTTTGGGGGTGATGATGTTTTTCCGTCAAAAACACAGACGTCCCTCTCTCCTCCCACCCCCAAAACGCAACCCATATTCCACACCTTGTTGAACAACGGGTCGTGGATGAGGTCGACCCCGTTTTTGCGCACAATGCGGGGCAACACCACGGGGTCTGGCGGCGCGTAGTCAAACGAGGCGCCCGCATAGCAGGGGGCGGCGGTTGACGAGAGTGAGCGAGTCACAGTGTCGGCAAGTAAAGCGCGGAACGCGCCCCACTCGCGGGACGCGGCGAGCGCGGCCGCTCGCCGGGCGGGGAGCACAAACATGGTCGCGAATGTGAGCCCTCAAAACGCGCGCCCAGTTTTGTTTCTCTCGCATTCCCGCCTGTGCCACGCACACACACATACACACACACACACACACACATACACACACACACACACACACACACACACACACACACACACACACACACACACACACACACGCCTCCACCCCTACCCCCATGTGGCGTGTCGCCGCGCCGCTCGTCCGCCGCGCGACCGCACGCGGCCGCGCAGCGACGGTGCACACGTCGTCTCCGACCACCGCGTCGACCGCGGCCGCGGCGGCAGACGGGTGAGGAGAATGGTTTGGGGGGAGGAGCGTGGCAAGGTAAAACTGCAGTTCTGTGTTTGACCACCTGGTTTAACCCCCACCCTCTCCAGCGACGTTGACCCCACCGAACTCGCCAAGTTTGACTACGACTGGTGGGATCCGACCGGCCCCGCCGGCCCCCTGCACGCACTCAACCCTGCGCGCGCGGGCTTTATTGCTGACGTGTTGGCTCCCGCTGCGGCGCGCAAACGTGCAGCCGCAAACACCCACACCTCTGCTTGCCCCCCACTCACCGGCCTCGCCCTGCTGGACGTCGGCTGCGGAGGCGGCATCCTGGCCGAGTCATTGGCGCGGCTGGGGGCGACTGTCACGGGGGTGGACGCCAACGGAGCGGGGCCAGCGGCTGCTGCTGCTCACGCCGCGGCCGACCCGGCCCTCGCCGCCCGCCTCACCTACCGCCCCTCGACTGCAGCCGCTGAAGCAGCCGCCACCCCCGGCTTTTATGACGCCGTCATCGCGTCAGAAGTGGTTGAGCATGTGGCCGATCCAGCGGCCTTTGTCGCGTGCCTGGCCGCCGCGGCGCGCCCGGGCGGGGGGGGCGTCATTCTGTCCACCCTGGCCCGCACGCCGCGCGCATGGGCGGTGGCCATACTGGGTGCTGAGCGCGTCGCGCGCGTCGTGCCTCCAGGCACGCACGACTGGCGTCGCTTTGTGACGCCGGAGGAGGTGGCTGCTTTGGGAGCAGCCGCGGGGCTCACCCTGACCCGGATCGCGGGGCTGGCGCCCACGGGGCCATCATTGCGGGAGTGGAGGCTGACGGATGATGTCGGAGTGAACTACATAGCGGCCTTTGAGACCATGTAGCTGCCCTTTGTGAGCGAGGGGTGGGTGAGAGGGTGTGGAGAGAGGGGAGCTTGTTCGCTGTCAGTGTTGTTGCTTCTTTTTCACCGAGTCACCACCACTCCTCCGCGCAACCACACCCGCATACATGCTTCGCGGCACCAGTGCCGCCCTACGCCCGCCCGCACGCGTGGCGCGGCCACCGCCGCGTGCCGCGCCGCGCGGGCGCGCCGTCCCCGTGCCGCCCCGCGCGTCCGCGACCGGCGCGCCCGCCGCCGACCGGCCGCGGCCGGGCGAGAAGAAAGGTGGGGGGTGATGGAGTGTGGAGATGGGGCGTGAGTCTGTGTGCGCTGCTGCGCGCGCTGTGCCCTCCAATGGGCCGTTCCCACCCCCGACCGGGCGCCCGCCACGCGTGTTTTGTTTCAACCTCCCCCCCCCCCCCCCCCACACACACCACACAGGCTTTGTCGAGGAGATGCGCTTCGTCGCCATGCAGCTGCACACGAAGGATCAAGCCCCCAAGGAGGGCGGCCGCGCGCCCGCGCACAACCCGTGGGCAGAGGTGCGAAGGAGAAGGAGAGCGGAAAAGAAAGGTGATCGACAACCAACACAAAACATCTTGACTCACCCCCCCCCCCCCCCTTTCCTCACAGTGGAAACCCACGCGCGAAGGCTACCTCCGCTTCCTGGCCGAGTCGCGCGCCGTCTACGCCGCCCTGGAGGCGGCTGTTGCCTCGGACCCCCGCTACGCCGCCTTCCGCTCCACCGGCCTGGAACGCGTCGCCGCCCTGGACACCGACATCGCCTGGTTTGAGCAGGAGTATGGGCTGACGCCACCCCCCGTCACGCCCGACGGCCCGGGCGCCTCGTACGCGGCCCTGTTGACCCAGCTCGCGCGCGACGACCCCCCCGCCTTTGTCTGCCACTTTTACAACGTCTACTTTGCCCACACCGCGGGCGGCCGCATGATCGGCACCAAGCTGTCCGACATGCTGCTGGACCGTAAAGAGCTGGCGTTTTACGCGTACGGCGGGGGGGACCACAAACCGTTGCTCGACGCGGTGCGCGCTTCGATCGATGCCCTTGCCTCCACCTGGTCCCGCGACCAGAAGGATGCCTGCCTGAACGAGACCGCCAAATCGTTCCAAATGTCGGGGGCGTTGCTGCGGGCGATTGCGGCGCCGCCGGCTGAATCGGCAAAAGCAGCGTGAAGGGAGAGAGGGTGGTGTGTGGGGGAACGGGAACGCAGGCGTTTTTTTCTTTTCCCTTTCTGGTGGATTTGACCTGTAGCCAGCACAACACACACGAGAGAGAGCGCAAAAGCTTTTGGTAAGTGGGAACAAGGCAACACGAAACAAGGCAGCATAAAAATCAAAAACAAATTAACACACCATCCCCCTCTTTCTTCACCTCCCTGACGCCGTCGCCGACGGACTCGGAAAGTGCAGCACCCGCGCACTCGCCAGCGACGCGTCGGCCGGGCAGTAGGGACACTTGAAGGCGCGCCCGGGGGCGCGCGCGAGGCTGGCCGCCGACTCGCGACAAATGACGTGCCCACACGGCAGCAGCAGGGGCGGGTTGGACGCCGTCGCCACCTCGCGCGACACGGGGCAGGAAAACGTGGACCGAAACGCAAACTCGGGGCCGAGGGAGAGGTCGACAGGGACTTCGTCGCCGCCCGCGGCCGCGGCGGCGGCCGCGGCGGCCGCGCCCGCGCCCCCTGCCCCCGCCTTGGCGGCCAGCTTGAGTAAAGTCGGCAGGGCGGCCGCACCTGCAGCTAACGCCACCAGGAGGGGAGGGCGGGGAGGCTGGCCCGCCAGGGCGGCGGCCGCGGCGCGCACGCACGTCGCGGCCGCAGACCAGGCGGGCGCGATCGCGTCGCGGTACCTGGAGGGCAGGCCGGCCAGTGGGTCGTCGCCAGTGCGTGACCTCCCTATAAAAGCCAGCGCCCCCATCAACGTGGTGACGTCGGGGAGGTGGGTGGAGGCAAAGGCAGGAAACGCGGCGCGCGCCACACCCAGCGCGGCCGACGGCCCGCCGGACGCGGCCGCCACAAACCTAGCCCGCGCCAACGCAAACTCGAGGTCGATCACAGCAGCTTCTCCGGATGCAGTCACCAGGGCGTCGCGGCGGGCCGCGACCCAGGCGTCGGCGGGGGCGACGTCGCGGCGCGCGAGCGACGCGAGCACGGCCGCCGCCTCTGCAAAGGGAGCCACCAGGGCGTCTCCGTCGCGGACGCCACTCTCGTCCGCCAGCGCACGCGCAGCTGTATGGCGCCCCGAGGCTGCCAAGTAGTCCGCGGTGGCGGCGTCCAGGGCGGCCGCGTCGCAGGGACCGCGGCTGCGGGCGGCGGCACACGGGTCGGGCACAAAGGCCCCATCCAGCGCCTTGCCCAGCCGCCCCACCGCGCCGTGCAGTTCCTTGGTGGCGGCCGCGAGGGAGGCCGCCGTGTCGGCGGCTGAGAGAGCGTCGGCCGCGGTGCGCAGGGCGCCCGCGTCGCCGCGGGCTGCGTCTGCGCGCGCAGCCTCCACCGCCGCCAGGGCGGCGTCCAGGGCAGAGGCCGTGAGTGAAGTGCACAGTTTCTGTTTCTTGAGGACGCGGTCGGACGCGGCGACGCAGTCGGCGAGCGGGTCGGTGGGGGTGGCCATGGGAAGAGGAGGGTCGGGGCGAGGAAGGAAAAAAAAGTGGTGGCGTGCGCGCACACTCTCCCAGGCGACAACGTGCACGCGGTGGAGCGTGTGTGCGTGTGCGTGTGTCGGGCGGGTGCGCGTGCCGTGTGGGGGCGCGCGCGGTTGCCCCAAAGAGCGGGTGAGCGTTTTTTTTGTGTTCGTCGAATTCTGCGGGCGACACCCCACTTTTGTTTTCACTCACCCGCTCTCTCTCCACACGCAGCGTGGCACTCCGTGTGCCCGCCCTCACACCACGGCGCCTTCCCCGCCGCGTACCACCCCCACCGTGCGCGTCGCCGCCGACGGCGGCCGGCCGACCGACGACGACACGCTCGCCGCGGTCGCGCGCCTGGAGCGAGTGTGCTTCAGCCGGGCGGACGCGTGGAACGGTGAGAGAGAGTGAGAGGTGGAGGGAGGACGTGTGGCGGGGGTTGAAAGGAGGAGGCAAATGGCGCGGAGAGAGGGCGGCGCGTCGTCTGCGCCCGGCGCCACCAATGCGACGGCCCGACCGATCTCCCCCCTTTCTCCAGCCGACGCTGTGCGCGCCGAAGCCTCCAAACGCAACGCCCTCCTGCTGACCACCGGCGCAGGCCCTGCCGACCTCACCGGCTACCTGTTTGCGACTCGCACCGGGTCGTCTCTGCACGTTTTACGCGTGGCTGTGGCCCTGACCGCGCGTCGCACCGGCGTCGCGTCGGCTCTGCTCACTGCGGCTGCTTCCCCCACCAAGCGTGGTGGCGCGCGCCCCCTCGCCCTCACCCTGCACGTCGACCCGGTCAACACCGCGGCCGTCGCCCTGTACACGGGTGCCGGCTTTGTGGACGACGGTGGGCTGCTGGCTGACTACTATTCGCCCGGCCGCCCTGCGCAGCGCATGATCCGTGAGCGTGATTGATTGTTCAAAAAACAATCACCACCCTCCCTTCTTTCAACCCACCACACCCACACACACTACACTATGGGCCGCAAATCCGGGCGCGGCTCCCAGCTGCGCCGCGCGGCTCAACTTAAGTCCAAGCGGTCCGCGCGCGGCGCGTCGCCGACGCCGACGCCCGACCCTGATGGGACGCGCGCCGCGGCAGACGCGGTCGACACCGCCGCGTCTGTGCCAATTGCTCCCGCTCCCACCGCGCCGCGCGCCATGTCGCTGTCCGAATCGGACGACGACGGGCGCCGGGGGGACGGGCGGGCGCCGCGGCCGGCGCTGTCGCTGTCGGCGTCTGCGTCGCCAGAGCGGAACGCGGGCGGCGGCGGCGACAAGGCGCCACAGGCTGCTGCGCCCGCACCTGCAGCGCCTCGCCCCCGCCCGACTGCCTACGATGTGGGGGAGGGCGCCCCCCCGTTCGCGGAGGGGCAGATCGCCAAGTTTAGGTCTGAATTGGCGACGGTCGCCGCAGCCCTCGCGCCGACCGACGCCGACACGGCGGCCGCGTCTGCTGCCGCGACCGTCGCCCTGGCCGCCCTCTCCACCCTGGACGGCGGCATCACTGCGTCCCTGGCCCTCCCACCCCCCGCCCCCGCCCTCACGCACTCGGGCGCGGTGGGCGTGGCCTTGGTGGGTGTCCCAGCCGACGGCGCTGAAACCGCGCTCGCAGCCGCGGCCGCCGCCCTCAAGTCTGCAGCCGACGGCGCCGCCTTCACCGGGGTGGAGCTGTTGAAGGGGGGGGAAGGCGAGCCCCGCGTGCGCGCGGTGGCGGCGCCGGTGGGAGAGGGCGGGGCTGTGGCCACGGTCAACGTGGTTGTTGCCGCGTCGCCACCCCCTGCCGACACCACTGACCCTCTCGCCACCGCCTTCTCCACTCACCCGGCCGCCGGCCCCGCCGCCCGCACCCTGGACGCCCTGCTGCGGGCTCGGGGGCTGATGGCGGACGGCCCCCGCGGCGGCGGCGGCGCCCCGCCGCGCGCGCTGGCTGCACTTGTGGCCGCGCACGCAGCTGCCGTCGCCTCTGCTGGTGGCGACACCTCCGCCGATGCAGCGGCCGACCTGGTGCTGTCCTTCTGCCGTCGTGTCGGCATGCTGGATGCTTCCATGACCGCGGTTGACGCCAGCGGCGCCTTTGTGGATCGTGCTGATGCGGTCGCCTGGGCGGCCGCGCCGCCGCCCCCCCCCCGCGCGCCGCCTCGCGGTCGCTGACCCTGCCACCGGCGCCGACATCGGGGCGGCCATCACGCGGTCTCGCGAGCTGCAGTCTGCACTGCGGCGGTGCGCGCGCGGCCTGGCGGGCGCGCTGGCGGCGAGCGGGGGTGTGTTGGGCGCGGTGGTCGACGCGGCGGCCGCTGCGCGCCGCGTGCCGCCGGCCGCCAAAGCCGCCGCCTCCGACAAAGCGGGGCCTCAGTCCACGGAAGGTGGTCCCTCCTTTGACGCACTGGCCCCCGAAGCCCGCGACGCCCTGACCGCCGCCGTGCGGAGGCGCCGCCTGAAGCGCGGCGCGCTCGACGCGCGCGCGGTCGACGCTCTCTCTGCTCTCCCCCCGCGCGGCCAGGCCGCCGTCGTGGCCGAGTTCCTGGGCTACCCCAAGCCCCTGCACACCCTGCGCAACGCGTCCGCCTACATCTGCAAGCTGATGGCCAACCCGATGCTGGCGTCGGGGGATCGCCCGCCGCGCGCCGCGCCGGGTGCGCTGCCGCTGCCGCCACGCGGCCGCGTGGTGTGTGCCGAGGCAGGGGCTCTCCTAGACGCCGCCGCCCGCCAGTGGCGCCTCCCCCCCGGCGCCCTGTCCCGGCCCGCGCTGGACGGATTGGCCGACCTGCCTCCCCGCGTCCAGATCGCGGCAGCGGAGGATCTGCTGCGGGCACCGCCGCGCGCGATCGAGCGCGAAGGCGCCGACGGCTTTCTGCGCGGCGCGGTCGAACACCACGCGCGCGCCATTGGGGCACCCCCTCCTCCGTCGCTGGGGGGTGGAAGCAGTGGTCGCCGCCGGCGCTCGCGCTCACGGTCCCGGTCGCGCGACCGGCGGCGCAGCCGCACGCCGCCGCGCCGGCGCTCGCGCTCGCGTTCGCGCGACCGCGGCCACCGCCGCAGCCGCAGCCGCTCCCCCCGCCGCGCCCGCACGCCGCCGCCGCCACCGCCGGTGGTGGCGCAAGGGGGTGGCCACCACGCTCTGCGCCAGGTGGAGGCGTTGGAAGCGGGGGGCAGGCTGCCGCCGCGCTGCCTGGACGAGCGCGCGGTGGCCGCGATGGCGGCCGCCCCCCCCGCCGTCGCCTCCGCGGCGGTCGCCGAGCTGGCGGCCGCCGCCGCGGACGCGCCGCTGCGCAATCCGTCCGCCTTCTTGATGAAGGCGCTGGCCACCAACCGGGCGAGGCGGTGATGTGGAGTGTGGGAGGGAGGAGGGTGGGTGGGTGGGAGAGGAGGCCAGGGAAATCACGACGCGCCGTGAACAAAAAAAAGTGGAGGGAGGGGAGAGAGCTGTTGGCGGGCCCCGTGCAACAACAGCCGAGAGAGAGAGAGAGAGAGAGAAAGAGAGATACAGAGAGAGAGAGTACGAGAGAGAGGGGCGCACACAACACCAACGGCAACACGGAAAAAAAAGAGGAGCGCAACCCCCACCCACCACCGCCGCCCCCCTCCACCCACCCCCCAACCATCACTCCTGCCTCACCCCCACGAACGCGGCCTCCGCCACATCCACCGCCCGCCCCAGGGCGGCCGCCTTGTTGACCGTCTCCTCGTACTCGGCCTCCGGCACCGAGTCCTGGACGACGCCCGCCCCCGCCTGGATGTAGACCGTCCACTCGCGGCGCGGGGGCGCGTCCCCGCCCCCGCCGCCCCCGTACAGGTAGGCGCCATCCGCGCGCCCAGTGGGGACGACCATGGTGCGCAGGGCCAGCGCCATGTCCAGGGCGCCCCCAAAGGAGAGGTGGCCGACGCCGCCGCCGTAGGGGCCGCGCTTGGCGCGCTCGAGCGCGTCGATGACCTGCATCGCCCTGACTTTGGGGGCCCCGGACACCGTGCCCGCAGGCAGGGCCGCCCGCAGCGCGTCCCACGCGGTCAGGCCGGGCCTCAGGGTGCCGGTGACGGTGGAGGAGAGGTGCATGACGTGCGAATAGCGTTCGACGTCCATCAGCGCGCCGACCGCCACGGTCCCAGCCTCCGCGACGCGCCCCACATCGTTGCGCCCCAGGTCCACCAGCATGACGTGCTCCGCCCTCTCCTTTGCATCGGCCAGCAGGTCGGCCTCCGCGGCGGCGTCGGCGGCTGCGTCCGCGCCGCGGCGGCGCGTGCCGGCGAGCGGGCGGTTGGTGACGACGCGGTCGGCGGTGACGCGGCACAGAATCTCGGGGGACGACGCCACCAGGATGGAGCCCCGGGCCTGCAGGTAGATCATGTAGGGGGAGGGGTTGACGACGCGCAGGGCGCGATAGATTTCGAAGGGATCCGCAAACGTGCGCCGCTCAAAGCGGTGGGACAGCACCAGCTGGAACACGTCCCCCGCCGCGATGTGCTCCTTGACGGCCGCGACCGCGCCCAAGAAGTCGGCCTTGCTCATGTTGGAGGCGGGCGGGGTGGGGCGGTCGGCAGTCGACAGCGTGACGCGGGCGGGGGGCAGGCGCGGCCCGCCGTCGGTCGACGCGGCGGCCAGGCGGGACGTGAGCGCCTCCAACCTCGCCGCCCCGTCCGCGTACGCTGCCTCCAGCGAGTCGTGGTCGTCAGTGTGCACCCAGGCGACACAGTAGGCCAGCTTGGCGGCGCCGTCGAAGACGACGACGTCGTTGTAGAGGGCGAGGTGCAGATCGGGCAGCCCGTCCGTGTCGGGCGGGGCGGCCTCAAACGGCAGCTTGCCTGCATACACGTACCGCACGGTGTCGTAGCCCGCATACCCCACAAACCCGCCCGAGAAGACGGGGGGCAGGTCGGCGGGGAGGGCCGGGCGCCAGGCGGCGGAGAGGGACTGCGCCAGGGCGAGTGGGTCGGCGACGTCGCTTTCAACTTTCCGTGTCCCCCGCACGTTGTCGATCAACGTCACCTCCCCCCGCGTCGCCACAATCTCCAGGGCGGGGCGGGCGCCGACAAAGGACCAGCGGCCCGAGGTGTCGCCTCCCACCACTGATTCAAACAGGAAGGAGGGCGCCGCGCGGTCGTCGCGCGACACGAGGCAGCGATACGCGAGCGTCGGGGTCAACGAATCGGTCAGCACGCGGTCGAAGAGAGGGACGAGGTTGCCTTGTGCCGCCAGGGCTTTGAATGCGGTGAAGGCGGGATCGTTGGGAGGGGGGAGGGGGGGGGCGGGGCGCGGTGGGGCTGCGGTGTGGTGCGGGGGTGGTTGGGGTGAGTGCGTTTTCCTGCTCTCCCCTCTCCCCCCACGCTGGACCACGCGTTGCAGGTGCAGTCGCTCCTCGGACGCTGCGCATGGCGCCACAAGTAAAGCGCCCCGCCCCCCCCCCAAAAAAAAAAAAAACTCACCCGGCGCCGGCCCAGCCGTCGCGCCCGCCCCCGCCTCCGACGTCGTGGCCGTCTCGCCGCCGCCGCCCCGTCCAAACCAGGCGGCCGTGGGTGCGCGTGGCGCGGGTCGCCTGTCGGGGGCGGGGGGCGGGGCGCCCAGGCGGCGGGCGGTGGGGGTGGGGGTGCGCATTTGGGCTGGGAGGGAGGCGGTTGAAAGCGTTGCCAGCCCAGGGACGCAGTCCGGACAGGCGTGGTGTTGCAGCAGCAGGCTTTGGGGGGAAACAGACGGCCGCCCAGCTGCCTTTTTGACCCAAAACCAGAAAACGGAGTGTCCGTCGGCCAGTTCCAACGTCTTTTTCTTTTTCGCTTCCCTCTGCGCTTCACGCGCGCACACACGCACGGCCACACACACACGGCCACACACACACAAGCGTCACATGGCGATTGACACCGAGCCCAAGCTGGAGGAGTTTGTGGGGGACGACTCGATGGGTGAGTGCGCGGGAGCAGGGGAAAGGTTGCCGGTGTTCCACCGCCATCCGGAGACTCGTCCGCCGCGGATGCTGTGTGTGCCACCGCCCGCCCTCACCTCCTCTCCTCTCACCCACCCTCACGCACGCACAGATGAAGAAGAATTCGTGGACGAAGTGGGCAAGGAGAAGAAGCTGACGGTGAGTGGAGAAAGGGGAGGGAACGAAAGGCGACAGCGCCCGCCGTCAAAACCAATGCGTTTCCGCTGGCCGTCGGTTTTTTGCTCACCCTCTCCTCTCCCCTCCCCCCACAGCCCGACGACGGCGTCCTCAAGACAATCACCGTGCAGGGCACCGGGTTTGACATGCCGGAGACGGGGGACGAGGTGTCAGGTGCGTGAGTTGAGAGGGGGAGAGAGAGCGAAGGACGGAACGACTTCCGAAAACCCAAAATACGCACCCTCCCACCCACCCCCCCAGTCCACTACACCGGCACCCTGGCCGACGGCACCAAGTTCGACTCCTCCCGCGACAGGGGCGACCCCTTCACCTTCAAGCTGGGGGCGGGCGCCGTCATCAAGGGGTGGGACACGGGGGTCGCCACCATGAAGCGCGGGGAGAGGGCGACGTTTGTGCTCGCCCCGGCCTACGCGTACGGGGACGCGGGGTCGCCGCCCTCCATCCCGGCGAACGCTGCCCTCACGTTTGACGTGGAGCTGCTGTCGTGGAAGAGTGTGAAGGACGTGACCGGCGACGGCGGCGTCATCAAGCGCGTCGCTGCCGACGGCGCGGGGTGGAAGACGCCCCAAGCCCGGGACGAGGTGACGGTGGCCATCAAGCTGGTGGATGCGGGGGATGACGCCCGTGTGCTGGTGGAGGGCGAGGCCCTGGAGTTTGAACTGGAGGCGGGGGCGCCTGCGAAAGGCGTGGCCGTCGCCCTCAAAACCATGAAGAAAGGGGAGCAAGCGTCCCTGGAACTAGCCTCTGCGTACGGCCCCGGCGGTGTGGCCGTCAAGGGCGACATCACGCTCCTCGGGTGGAAGGCGGTGGAGGACGTGGGTCCTGGCGTGGTGAAGAAAACGGTTGCTGAGTCCGAGTCCTGGACCAAGCCGACGCCTGGGTCCACGGTGACGATCAAAGTGACGGGGCGGGTGGTGGGCGGTGACGCAGCCACCACCGCCAAGCCCTTCCTCGGCCCGGACGCTGAACTGGAGTTTGTGGTCGACGAAGAAGCCGTCCCCGACGGCTTGGACGAGGGAGTGCGCCGCATGGCGCAGGGTGAGCGCGCCCTCATCACGGCGGACGCTGCGTCCGCGTACGGCGCGTCCGGCGACGCCGCCCTGGGCGTCCTCCCCGGCGCCACCGTCGAGTGGGACGTCGAGCTGACGTCCCTCACCAAGGCCAAGGAATCGTGGGAGATGGATGAACCCGAGAAACTGGCGGCTGCTGCCGCCCACAAGGACGCCGGCAATGCCAAGTTCAAGGCGGGCGCGCACAGCGCGGCCGCCAAACGGTACGCGCGGGCGGCGGCTTTTATTGAGTACGACAGCGGGTTTTCTGCTGCCTCGAAAACCGCGGCGGCTGACCTGAAGAAAGCTCTCCACCTCAACCTGGCCGCCGCCCGCCTCAAGCTGGGCGACTGGGCCGCCGCGGCCGCCGCCTGCGACAAAGTGTTGGACCGGGACGGCCTGAACGCCAAAGCCCTGTACCGCCGCGCGCAGGCGCGGCTGGGGACGCGCGATTTTGTGGAAGCGGAACGCGACGCGCGCGTGGCCGCGAGTGCCGGCGGCCCCGGCGCCGCCGACGCGCGCACCCTGCTGGCCCGCGTCAAGAAGGAGGCGGCCGCCTACGACAAGCAGCAGCGGGCCGCGTTCTCCAACATGTTTGGGCGGCTCGCCAAGCTGGAGGAGAAGGAGAAGAAGGCCAAGGGGGAGAAGCAGGAGGAGGCCACGGCTGCTGCTGGCGAGCCGATGGCGACGGACGAGGCGGCTGCGCCGGTGGCGGAGGCGACGGCCGCGTGAAGAAGGGAGAGGAAGAAGAGAGACAGAGAGAGAGGGGTGCAAAGACAAGACCCACACCATTCTTCACAACACGTCGCTGCTCCACACACACGGCAACGCTTGCCCCGCCTCCCACAGCGCCACCCCCAGCCCCGCCTCCCGCGCGGCCGCCACCCGGGCCGCCACAAAGGCGGGCGTGGGCAGGAAGACGCGCGCGCCAGTGGGTTCGGTGGCCACGTGCTCGGCAGTCGCCGTGTTCCACTCCAGCGTCGGCGGCACCGCCACCGGGGGCGCGGCCGCGTCCCCTCTCGGGCCAGGGCGGCGGGCCCGGTGGCTGTGCCGCGCAGGCCGCGGCGGGCGCCCGGGGTGGGGGGGGCGGCGCGCACCGCGTGGAGGGGGACGCCCACCAACACGCGCGCACGGTCGCCCCCGACCGCGTCGGCCACGAGGGACGCCGTCGCCCTGGCCCACGCCAGGGGGGCAGCCCCCAGGGCCGCATCGGGATACTCGTACGTCGTGACGGAGAGGAGGTCGATGGAGGGGGCGAGCCTGGCCAGCGTGGCGCGGTACACGTGTTCGACGTCCTGCACGCTGGCCGGCGGGATCGCCATGGCCAGCACGCCGCCCGCTCCGCGCACGGCGGCGGACAGGCGAGCGATGAACGCGGCCGCGTTGGCGGCGGAGGGGCCCTTCGTCAACCCGAGCACGCTCCACAAGTCGGGCGCGTCGAGGGTGAGGCCGCCGTACTCTTTTCTTCCCGTGACGCCCGCCAGCACCGCCCCCAGCGCCACGTCCGCCGCGTCCCCCACGCCCCCCAGCAGGGACGACATGTGAGCCTGCGACAGTTCAAAGGACACGCGGGGCAGGATGGTGGGGCGGGTGGAGGGAGGGAGGGAGGTGAGGGCGGAGAGGAGGGTCGCGTTGGCGCTCCCCGACAGCGCGGGGCTGCCGTCGTGGGACACGAGTTGGTAGGTGACCGGGACGACGTGCGTGACGAGGCCGGCTGCGGCTGCCGCGATGACGGCGTCCCCTCCTTCCGGGTTCCAAGGCGTCACGTAGGCCAGGGTGGGCGTGCGCGCGAGCGGCGCGGTCACGCGCGCGAGTGGGGTGCGAGCGGCGCGGTCGCACGACGCCGCCATCCCGGCGAACGTCGCGCCAGTCGTGGCGAGCACGTCTTCCCCGTCAACCGGGGCGCCCTCTTGGAGAGGAGGCGCGTCGGTCGCCGGCGCGGGCGGGGGCGGGGTGACCAATGCGGGCGCCGCGACAACGGGCACCTGCGCCACGGGCGTGGCCACACGCCACGCCACCGCGGCCCCTGCGACTGCCAGGGAGAGCAGCATCATGGTGGTGGGCAGCGTGCGCGCGGGATTGGAGGGGGCCTTGGCGACGGGTTTGGCGGTGGGGGGCGCCATCGTGAATGTTTTTTTGCAAGAGTGCGAAGAAGGAAAAAAACACTCTCTCTGGCGGGCGCGAACATTGCCGACGTCGGCCAGGCGCGAGATGTCGACTATGCACGAGTCGTCGATGTCTAGGCGCTGCCAGTCGGCGAGGGGGCGCCAGCGGCTGAGGGAAAAGGGAAAAGGTGAAGGGTGAAAGCATTTTTACGGAGACAAGCATCGCGCCCGGCCCCAGCTCTCAGGGGTGGAAAGCGGGGAGTGGTGGGTGGGGCCAAGTGCGAAAAAGAGGGGCGGAGGTTTTTTTGCCGCGGCATCGCGAGAAAGCCGCGGCGCCAACGGCAGCGCCACATACCACGCGCGCGACACGCCAAACTGACCGTCCTCCCCACATCGCCACTCACCGGCACACGCGGCGCAGGACGGCGTGCTGCCCTTTGGGCGGGGTCAGCACGTCGCGTGCCTCAAAGATGCGTTCCGACGCGTCAAACGGGTCCAGGTCCTCGGGGCACTGCTCGTTCACAAACACCTCCTTGAAAATGGTGAGGAGAGCATCGTCCGGCAGGTCGTTGTCGGTGGTCGGCACTTCTGGCTCGGTCGCCGTTGGGGGCGTGGTTTGGGGCAGGGGGGCGACGAAAGAACGAGGCACGCTCTTGGCTCCCGTTGGAGAGCACAAGGCGAGGCGGAGTGTGTGTTGAGGGGAGGGCGGGAGCGGAGCGGGTGGGGTGTGTGTGGGCGTTTTGTTTTGTGGGTGGAAGAGTGAGTGCCCTATCGCTGTCGTTCTTGGTTAAAGCTGTGTTCAACCCTGCTTCCCCCCGCCCACACACCACTCGACGGGTCCAAATACACTGGGGTGCGCATCACACACACACAACCACTCCTCACTCCACCCCCACCACCGCCGGCACCCTCCCCACAGCCTCGCGCGCGGCGGCCACGCCCCCCACCGCCCTCTCGACAGCATCTTGAACTGCTTGCTTGTGGGCCAGTGCCGCCTCCAGCGCCCCCGCCAGCGCGTCCGCCAGATCGGCTTCATCTGCTTCCCGGGCGGCGGCTTCAGCGGCGGCGGCGGCTTCGGCGGCGGCGACAGCGGCGTCCGAGGTGGTGAGGGAGGCGGATGATGTCGCACCCCCGCCCCCGCCACCAGCTTTCACGCGTTCCGCTTCCTCTCGCAACGCTGCCAGCCCAGCATCCGCTTCAACCTGGATGGCTTTGCAGCGTGCCTCCGCAGCTTCCACGTCGGCGCGCAGGGCGGCGCGCTCGCGCGCTGCGCGCAGACGCGCTGCTCGACGTGCTCTCGACGCGCGCCGTCAGGGCGGCTGCCTCCGCCGCCAGCTCCCGGCACCTCGCTGACGCGCGCTCCCGGGCGCGGTCCACGATAGACCGCACCGTGGCCCTCACATCCACGCCCACCATGGCCACCGCGTCGGCGCGCGCGGTGCGGTCGAGGCTCGCCGCGTGCGTGCGCCCCGCCGCGCGCTTGGCGGTGGCCGGCACCAGGGCGCACCGCGTGGCGGCGGCATTGTAGTCGGTGAGAGGGCCAGCTTCCAGGGCGTCCATGGCGGATGCAAGTTCGGTTTCCAGGGCTTCCGCGTGTGCGTCCACGTCTGCGCGGTCGGCGACCGCGGTGTCGCGCTCGCCCGCCAACCGCGCGGCATCGCCCCGCATCCTCTCCGCGTCCGCTGTGGACACCGTCTGCGCCCTCAGGCGAGCTTTCAGCATGGCGGCTTCTTCTTCAGCGGCTGCACGCGAAGCGTGTGCCGCGGCCTCGTCGTCTGCCGCCTCCCTCGCGTCCCTCCCCAGCGACGCCGCGTGAGCGTCCAGCTGGGCCAACAGCCTCTCAAACGATGCCCTGTCTGCGGCGGCTGCATCAGCAGCCGCCTGGGCGGCTTGCATGGGCGCAGGCTCACTCGCCAACGCCGCCAGCCGCGCCCTCAGCGCGGAGCACTCGGCCGCCAGCGCGTCGGCGCGCGCCGACGCGTCGCCCTCCTTCTCCGCCCACGCGGCCGCGGTGTCGGCTTCCACGGCAGCCCGTCCCTCGTCGTCGCCCTCCATGTAGGCGCGGTAGGAGGAGGCCACGTACGCATTGAACGCGGCGCGGTGCAGTGCGTCATCATCCACAGGTGTGGCGGCCGCCTCCCGGGTGCCATCCACATAGCGAGCCAAATCAGCCAACCATGCCAAAGCCGCCAGCAACGGAGGCCAGGTGGCGGGAGCACCCACAGAGCAGAGGCTGGTTTTGGAAATCGGAAACGGGTAGCGCAGCCTGCGAAACGCGGACGCCACGTCTTCATCCAGCCTGCTGAAATCGGGGGTAGCCGGATCCAGTCGCCTCAGCAGGAAGAGCGTGATGGACGCAAAGTCTTTGGTGGTGGGCGCGGCCAGCGTGCGGGGGGTGAGGTGGGAGGAGGCGTATCCCGCGTCCTGCAGGTAGGATGTCACCCGGGCCGCCGCGTCCGCCACAAAGGCGCGGTCGGTGACTGGGCGCGGGTCGCGGCGGGTGGTGGTGGTGGTGGAGGGGGGGCCAAAGGTGGAGCCTCTGTGGGAGAGGGAAACGGTCAATGCGGAAGGGTGGGGGGGGGGGGGCGTGCAAGTGGCCTTCTGCCTCACACCGACCAGCCTCGTTTGAGAGGTGGGAGTTTGGCGCGCAGCGTGAGGGTGCGAGGGAGGTCAGCAGTGGGGGGAGGCGGCGGCGGAGCGCCCACATGCGAGCCGCGCGCGCGCGCGACGGTTGGCGGCGACATGCGGCGGTGGCCTGGCGCCCGCTGCCACGTCCCGCCCCCCACATTCCACACACAGGCGCGTCCCACACACATAACCGTGTTGATACACACACGCAACAGGCAGAGCCCCCCTCCTTACACACACTCACCGCCTCTGCGGCGCAGCAGCGCGCGGCGGCGCGGCGCAGCGCAGCGGGGCGCCGGCACGCACCCCGCCCGGCTTGCCAGCCGGCGGGGCGGCCGCGCGAGCGTTGAGGTCGACGGGCGACAGGTGGCGCGTGGAGCGGGCGCGGTCCATGATGAGTGTTTTTTTTTGTGTTTTTCAGAGTGCGTCGAAATCGAGCGTCACTCCGCCAACGTCGTTTTTTCGTCTCAACCCGCCCACCCACCCAACGGCACTCATGCACCTCCCCCGCCCCACCACCGCCACCTGCCCCCCCGCCGCTCGCCAGCCCTCACCAAGGCTCCCGCCACCCGCCGTCTGCGCGCCGTGTCCGACTCCTCCGCCGCGGCACGCGCGGGGGGCGATTGGCCCAGCCTCGTGCAGCTACGCTCCCTGGACGCGCTGAAAGATTTTCTGGCGGCCAAGGAGAAGGTGTGGGAGCGAGGGCACGGGGTGGGGAGGCGACGGACTAAACCCAGCGCCTTGCCCACCCACCCACAAAACCCACCCACCCAAAAACCACCCCCAGCTCTTGCCCAAACCCGCGACCAAGGTCCGCCACTTCATGTCCACCACCCTCCTCACGGCCTCCCCCGACGACACCGTGGCCGACGTCGCCGACCGCGCCTTCTCCCACGTGTCGGGTGTGCCCGTGGTCAATGCCGCTGGCGCCCTCGTCGGCGTCCTGTCCAAGACCTGGACCGCTGCACCGATGTGGCGTCTGCCAAAGTGGGGGCCGTGGTGTCCAAGCCGGCGATCGCGATTTCGCCGACGACGAGCGCGGCGGTCGCGGCCACGCTGTGCCTGAAAAACAAGATGCATCGCCTCCCTGTCATCAACTCCGCCGGCCGCGTTGTGGGCATGGTGACGCGCACCCACCTGTTCAAAGTGCTGGGGGGGGGACGCGGTGTGAGGGGAAGGAGGAGAGAGGGGGGGGGGGATGAGGGACGGCGCGACGCCGCGCGGTGCCTCCCCCACCCCCCGGCGAGAGCAGGGCCCTCCTTTTTTGTTTGTTTGGATTGATTTTCAATTGTTTAATTTTCATGAACGATGCAAAAACACACGCAACACAAGGCCCGAGCGGAGAGACATGACACACAACAAAAACAAAAAACCTCACACCACCACGCTCGCCGCCTGCACGTCGCTGTCATAAAAAAAAAAAAAAAATTCAAGCTCCACAGAGAATCCATCAAAGCCACTCGGAACGAGCCCGGGCCGGCAGCCATCCTATCGGCTATAGCAGCCGCCGCGCCAAACGACACAGCCGCCGACGCGGCCGCCAGCGCAGCGCGCGTGTGGCCGCCTGGTCCCGGCCGGTCCCTCGAGGGTTGTATGTCGGCCTACTTTTTTTAACCCACAATTCTTCTCTGGCCCCGCAATTGCGCGCCCCTCAGGGCCGCGCGTCAGGCTCTGGCAGCGATCCTACAATCACCCAGTGCAACCACAGCATCCTCACTCTGTCCCGTTCACACCAACCGCCACACACAACACAATGCCCTCGCCCGACCCCACCCCCGGTGGACCCTCTGCCCGCCTCTGGGCCGCCTCCCGCCCCGCCGCCCTGGCCACGCTGCATGGCCACCCCTTTGTGCGGCGCCTGGCGGACGGCAGCCTGGAGGAGGGGGTGTGGGCGAGGTTTGTGGGGCAGGACGCTGCGTTTTTGGGCGGGTTTCGGCGAGCCTACGGCGCGGCCGCGGCCGCAGCGGCAGCAGCTGGCGATGTGGATGCTGAGGCGACCTGTCTCCGTCTGCAGCAAGCGGTGGATGACGAACTGAAACTGCATGCACGCGCCGGGTGTGGTGATGGTGCGACCGTCGCCACGCTGCCTGCCACAGATTCTTATTGCTCTTTTCTAGAGTCCGCCTCCCAATCACACAATGTGGCCACCATCTTGGCCGCCATGGCCCCCTGCTCACGCCTGTACGGGTTCCTGGGGGTGGAACTGCAGCGCGCTGGGTGCTGCGCGACCGCGACCGCGGACGGGCGCGTGTGGATCGAGACGTACGCGGGGACCGCGTACCATGAGGCTGTCGTGACCAAGGAAGCGTTGCTGGATCGACTTGTGGGCGACGATTGTGGGTTGGAAGGTGAGTGTGAAGGAAAAGAGAGGTGAACACGGTTTCGTCACACAATCGCGCCGTTTTCGCCGCCGCATGCGCCGCCCGCCCCCCCCCCCCCCCGCTGGCCACAGTCGCCCGCGCCGCCGCCGCCCTGGCGGCGGCTGGTCGAGTATTGACACGGGTGCCTGTGGCGGCAGCAGCGTCGGTTCACCTTGCAACGGCTCCTCTCCCCGCACCCCCAGCCCGCCTCGGCCGTCTGTACGCGACGGCCGTCTCCCACGAGGCCGCCTTCTTCGATGCTGCGGGTGCCGCCCCTCTCAGTCGCCACCTGCGCGCCCTGGTGGTCGACTTTGACGACACACTGACCGTGCGTGACTCGACGCGGGACGTGATCGGCGCGGCGCTGGCGGCCGCGCCGTCGCAAGCAGCGCGGACCGCCAAGGAAGCCACCCGGGACGCCCTGGTGGCGCAGTACGTTCGTGAGAGGGAGGCTGTGTTTGAGGCCCACCTGCCGCCTCCAGGCACGCCGTTCGATGGTGCGACTGTCGCCACTTTCCTCACCGCGCTCTCGTCTTTCGACCGCACAGCCAACGCGCGCGCGTTTGCTTCCGGCCTGCTGACCGGCGCGACGCCGTCCTCCCTGGCTATCGCGGGGGCCGCCGTGCCCCTGCGCCCCGGGGCGGCGGTCGCCCTGGCGGCGGCAGTCGGGGCGGGCGTCCCCGTTGGCGTCCTCTCAGTCTCGTGGTCGACAGACCTAGTGGTCGCCGCCCTCACAACCGCCGGCGTCCCCGCCCCGACGCGCGGTGCGTGGCCACCCACCCCGCTGGCGGCCGGCCCTGGCGTCGTCGTCACCGCCAACGACGTGGAGGCGGGAGGGGCGAGCGTCGCGCGGCGGGTCGAGTGCGCCGACGACAAGGCGTCCTCCCTGGCCGCCCTGACGGCGAATGATGACATTGACGACTCCGGTGTCGTCGTCTACGTGGGAGATGCGCCCTCCGACGTGGGCGCCCTGCTGGCCGCGGACGTGGGCATCGTGATCGGCGAGTCGGCCACCACGCGCCGCGTGCTGGCCGCGCTGGCCATCCCCCTGGCCCCCCTGGCGGCAGCGCCCGCCGACTTTGGCAAGCGAGACGCGGGAGCTATCCCCACCCTCTACCACGCGGCCGGGTGGGATGAGGTGGCCGCGTTTCTGTTTGGTGCTCTGAACACGCCCCCTCCCACCCCACCCTCCCCACCCCCGCGCCTCCTGTCCATCGCGGGCTCCGACTCGGGCGGCGGCGCCGGCATCCAGGCCGACATCAAGACGGCGGCCGCGCTGGGGGTGTACGCCGCGACCGCCCTCACAGCGGTCACCGTCCAAAACACGCGCGGCGTGGCGGCCATCCACCCTCTGCCCCCCGCCACCGTCGCGTCCCAAATCTCCGCCGTGCTGGATGATGTGGGGACGGACGCCATCAAGTCGGGCATGCTGGGCACAGCCGAGATTGTGGCGGCAGTGGCTGCAGAGTTGGGGGCGAGGCGCTCGTGCGGCACCCTCCCCCCTTTCGTCTTGGACCCAGTCCTGGTGGCCACCTCGGGCGACGCCCTGGCCTCCACTGGCGTCGCAGATGCTGTCCGCACCCTCCTGCTGCCCCTGGCCACCGTGGTCACGCCCAACGTGGCCGAGGCGGCTGCTTTGTTGGGCAGAAAGGAGAGCGACCTGCTCTCCCTCGCCGCTCGCGTCGCTGCAGCCGCCGACCTGGTGTCTCTGGGCGCCACCTGGGCCCTCGTCAAGGGTGGACACGCCGACGACGGCGCCACCGTCGTCGACGTGCTGCACGATGGTACTCGCGCCCGGCTGTTGAGAAGCCATCGCGTCGACACGCGCGCGTCCCACGGCACCGGCTGCACCCTGGCCTCCGCCCTCGCCTCCGGCCTTGCGCGCGGCCTGTCCGTCCCGGCCGCCGCAGCAGCCGCCAAAGCGTACGTGACGGGAGCTCTGGCCGCCAGCGCGGGCGTGGGGGAGGCGCTGGGGGCCGGCCCCCAGTGGCCGATGAACCATGCTTTCGCCACCACCGACTGGCGCCGCCCGGCCGCCGCCTGGCCGGTGGCCGCCCCCACCGATTACAGGCTCTACGTCGTCACCGACCCCGCGTTGGACGCGGCGGCCGGGCGCACCGCTGCGGCCGGCGTGGCGGCCGCGGTCAAAGGGGGCGCGACGATTGTGCAGGTTCGTGCAAAAGACGCGTCCCCCGCCTCCCTCGTAGAGGATGCGACCGCCTGCGTGGCCGCAGCCGGCGCCGCCGCCCCCGTCCTCGTCAACGACCGCGTGGATGCAGCCCTGGGGGCGGGCGCGGCAGGGGCACACGTGGGCCAAAGCGACCTGCCCGCCCCCGCCGCGCGCACCGCCCTCGGCCACGGCCGCCTGCTGGGCGTGTCTGTCAAGACGCCGGAACAAGCGGTGGCCGCCCAGGCCGCGGGCGCGGACTATGTGGGGGCGGGGGCTGTGTTCCCGACAGGCACCAAGGACGCCACTGTGATCGGCCTGGCAGGCCTGGCCGCCATCGCGGCAGCCATCCACATCCCGGTCGTCGCCATTGGAGGCATAAACGCCACCAACGCGGGCGCCTGCATCCGGGCGGGCGCGGCGGGCGTGGCGGTCGTGAGCGCGGTGTTTGGGGAGGTGGACGTTGCAGCTGCCGCGGCGCGCGTGCGCGCAGCTGTGGACGCTGCGCTGGAGGAGCAGGAGGCGGATTACGAGGCAGAGGCGGCGTGCGGTTGATGCGTTGATAATACATGCTGCTGCTCGGTTTTAACTTACACGAACACTTGTGATGAAGGACGACACGATCGTTTTCTATTCGACCTTCTTTGTCACCACGTGTGCCGCCACCCCCACCGCGATGCCCGCCGCCGCCCCCCCTACCGCCGCCGTGGCCAGGCCCATGCTGCCTGCGCCAAGCAGCGCGCCCAGAGTGGCGCCCGGGGGGGCGCCATAGACAAAGGCGAAGCGGTCGGTGCGGTGTTGGCCCGCGTTGTAGTGCAGCCGGTACACACGGTCGGTCACGCCCTCCTCATCCAGCGTCCCTATCTTGAGGGCGCACACAGCGGTCAGCACGGAGGTGCCGGCATAAAAGCAGGTGGCCACCGTGCGCAGCGCGGGCGGCATGACGGGGCGTCCTCTCAGCGCGCGCGCGGTGGCCAGGGCGACGCCTCCGATGGAGGCGACTTGCGCCGACTTGGCAGCACAGTGAGTCAGCAGGCGCAACGGGGCGTCCCGCCCTGGGACGTAGTCTGCTTCGGATGGGGCCATGCTTGGCAATGCGTGTTGTTTTGACACTCTCCAGCCTCCTCTCTCTTCACCCCTCCCCCAACACGCCGCGCTCCCGCTGCAGCTTGCTGACCAGCCACAGGTCGGTCAGGCTCTCCACCACCGGCACCCCCGCCTTGGCGGCGGTCGCTTCGGCGCTGGCGTCGTCGTCAGTGTCTTCCTCATCATCATCGCTCGCGCCCAGCGCGGCCGCGAGCCGCCCCCACTCGGCCACCGCGTCGCGGGGGGGGGGGGGCACCCGTGCCGCCTCCCTCCTCCCCGATCAACAGGGAGCGAGGCGCGCCTGGGGCCCGGCGCCCGGCCACGCGCACGTCCAGCACGACGGCTGACGGGGCGGGGGGCAGCGTGAGCAGCGCGACAAGCCAGCCGGTGGGCTTGTTGTTGGCGTCCGTTTCTCCATCAAACAGCAACGGCACGACCGCACCCCCCACGCTCACACTGCCTGTGACGACCTCCAGCGCGGCAGCCGCAGGCAACGTGTTGCCACGCGCGTCGCGCGCCCCCACGCGCACAGACACAGTCGCACAGCCCCCCCCCACGCGCGCGGGTGGCCACGCCACCACCGTCGCCCCCGGGTCGGCGGGCCCGGGCGCCACATAGAAGCCGTAGGGCTAGTCAGCGACCGGGGTGGCGGCGGCGCCGGCGGTGGCCACGACGTGCAGGCGCGCGCCCCCCGCACGCGTCGGCGTCAAAGAGACAGAGTACGTGCCGTCGCCCCTGTCCACGACGCCCCCATCCACCCTGCTGCCGTCCGCCTGGGCCGCCCACACGCGAAACGCGTCCACCCCCGACAGGCGGGGTTGGCCGTTGTCATCGCGGGCGAGGAGGGTGAGGGTGGCGGCCCCGCCCGCGGTCGCGCCGCCGCCGCGCGTGGCGAGCGAGCCGCTGACAAGACACCGCGCACCACACGCGCCGCTCTGCACCCACGCGCCCCGCTCCCAGCGTCCATCAAACACGGTGCCATCCGCAAACACGACCTTGCCTCTGCCGTGGCGGGCACCAGCGGCCCAGTCGCCGTCGTAGCTGGCGCCGTCTGCCGCGAGCGCGCGCCCGCGCCCGCACCGCGCGCCGCGGACAAACCCGCCCACGTACGTCTCCCCTGCCGGCGTCCTCTCCCGACCGGTACCATGGGGGGCACCGTCCACCCAGGCGCCTTCATAGCGCACGCCGGCCGGGGTGAGGGCGCGGCCGGCGCCGTGCTGCGTGCCGCCCACCCACGCGCCGCGGTAGAAAGACCCATCCGGCCGCGTCAGGTGGCCGCCCCCGTGCGGCAGCCCGCCCTCCCACTCGCCATCATAGCGGGCGCCATCCACGTAGTGGGAGAGGCCCCGGCCGTGGGGCAGGCCGGCGAGCCAGGCACCCGTGTAGCGGCCGGACGGGCCGGAGGGAAGGGTCCCGACGCCTACGCCGGCCGCCGCGCCGTCACGCCACTCACCGTCATAGAAAGCGCCACCGCCGTCGCCCGACGTCCAGACGCCTTTGACACGTTCGCCCTTGCAAGACGTGCCCACATACTTGCCGCCGTCGGCGTCCACCCACACGCCGGCGCCGTGGGGGTGGTCACCCGCCCACTCGCCCTCATAACAGCCGCCCCCGGGCAGGGCGTGCCGGCCCCAGCCGCAGCGCAGGCCGGCGGAGAAGTCGCCGGTGTAGAAGCCACCATTGCTGTAGGTGGCGCGGCCGTGGCTGGAAGGGAGGGGGAGGGGAGGGTTGGCGACACGCTCGCGCTCTCGCAACCCACCCCGCCCCCCCCCCCCTCGGACACCCTTGGACGCCACCCCCACCCTTCCACAAGCCACACACATACACACCCTCTCTCTCACTCACCCGTGCAGCGTGCCGCCCTCCCACTCGCCGTCGTACGCCTCCCCCCGCGTAAACACGGCCACCCCCCTCCCACACTGCACCCCGCCCCTCCAGCCCCCCGTGTACGTGTCCCCGTTGGCCTGGGTCAGGGTGCCGACGCCGTGCGGCACGCCGGACAGGGTGTCGCCCTCGTAGGCGCCGCCACAGGGCAGCGTGAGGGACGCGCGCGTGGGGACGCACGGCGGCGGCGGCGACGCGGCGCGGGTGGGGGGGCAGGGGCAGGGCGGGGTGGGCGGGTTGGCGTCAAAGGTAAACATGCTGTGTGTGTTGGTGGTGTGGGCGTGTGGTTGGGTGGGTGGACGGAGGGGAAGGCGAGGCAGCGCGCTCTCGCCCCGCCTGCCCACCCACCACCTGTCAACCCCACGCCTCACCCGTCGCCATTGCTGTCCGGCGCCAGCGTGGGCGACTTCATGGTGACGCCCCGTGTGCTTGGAGTGTGGTTTGGGGTGAGAGAGAGTGCCCGTCCGTTTTGTGGGTGTGTGTGTATTTGTGTTTTGCTTTTCATCTCTCCCTTTTTTTGATCAAAAGTCGCTGCCCCCGCACAACACCTTGTCCCTGGCCAGCACACCAAAACCCTGCAGGCACGCCTCCCACGCCGTCGGCGATGCAGCCGCCGCGGCCGCGGCCGCCCCCAGCGCGGCGGACGCTTGGGGCGTCACGCGCGACCCGTTCACGGGGCGCGCGTCGACGTAGCGGTCGCTCCACCCCGGCCCCTCCACCAGGGCGCCGTACAGGACAAACGGGTTGGGGGCGGGCGTGAGTTGCGCGGTGACGGCGTCGCACGCGGCGGGCACGGGGGGGCACGAGGCCGCCTGGTTGGCGGCGGACAGGGGGGGGTCGGTGCCAAGGCCGACGACGAGGGAGCGGCCGGCGTCGCCGAGGGCGTAGCGTGTTTGGGCGAGGCCCCAGCACGCGTACCGCGACGCGCGCGCGGGCTGCCAGTACCGGATGGTGTGGCCGTACGCGCCCGCCAGGAAGGCGGCGGCCGCGGTGCCGCCCAGGGTGGGGTCGTCGTAGTTGACGGCCTGGAGGAGGCAGGGCTTGAAGACGGCGAAAAACGTTTCGCCCACACACGCACACCCAAAACCCTCTCTCATCTCTCTCTCTCTCCCAAACTCACCCTCCCGCGCGGCGTGTACTTGACGCTGGTCCCATCCGCGCATGCCCACGAGCGCAGTCCCGCCCGGGCGCGCTCGTGGTAGGTGCCGCCATCGGTCGCGTTGGCGAGCAGTGCGGACGCGGCCGTGAAGTACGCGTCAGGGGAGAAGGAGGAGCGGGAGCCGCCGCCTTCGTCGTAAATGTAGCGCACAAAATAGGAGGAGGCGTGCAGGAGGTAGGTGTCGTTGGCGGTGGCGCGGTACTGAGGGTGGGGAGGGGGAAGGGGAGGGTTGAAACACACGCACCGCCCCCCCCTCCTTTGTTCCCTCCCTCCATCCCACACCCTCTCTCTTACCAGCCACCCCGCCGCCCATAGCATCTTGTCATACTGTGTCGTCATTTTGCCCTCGGGAGCGAGGCCGGAGTAGGGTTCATCCCCCCCCGCGGTCTCCCACCAAAACCCGGGCGCGACGCGCGCCTGCGCGTACAGCCTGCGCGCCCGCGCCACTGCGTCGGCCGACCACGCCGCATCTGTGTCTTTGAGTGCCACCGCTGCAGCGGCCAGGGCGGCGGACGTGGCGGACGCCAGGTCGGCGGCGCCCGTCCCGACGTCGACAATGAAGGACGGGCGCGCGCCCTCGATCTCTTCCGGCCGCCCCCAAAAGAAGCGTTCCGCGGTCACGTTGCCGACTTGGGCGACGAGTGCGGTGCCGTTGACGCCGGTGGAGGCGGACGCCTTCATTAAATAGTCGCCCCCCCACTTGACAGCGTCCAGCGCGCGGGGCAGGGTGGACGGGGACGCGGCCGCGTAGGACGAGGGGAACTGGAGCACAGACCAGGCAGTCAGGGCGGTCGTGTAGGCGACCGTGGACGTCAGCTTGACGTTGCGCACGCCGCCGCCCGCGAGCCAGCCGCCCGTGAGGTCGGAGCCGCCCGGGCCAGACGTCGCCTCCTGCAGCAGGGCGTCCCCCCGCCACGTCGGCACCCCCAGCCACGGCTCGTCACGGGGAGGGGGCGGCGTCTCGGTGGGCAGCACCGGCCACTCGCCCACGCGCTGGCCATCCAGGGAGAGAGGGAGGCGGCGACAGTCGACGGGTAGTCGAAGCGGGCAGGGTACAGCCCCCACATGAGGAACACGGCCAGGCCACCAGCCACAAAGGACAGCAGCAGGGCGGCCCTGCAAATGAGGGCGAGGGGGGCGCCGCGCGAGACGCCGGAGTAGAAGAGAACCAAGAATGGGGGGATGGCGGCATAAGTCGCCCACAGCACCGAGATGGCCAGGGGGGACGCCAGGGTGGGCCCCTGAAACAGTTTGACCGTGCCCGCGATGACGGAGGCGGCGAGGCCGGCAAACGTGAGGGCGGGCAGCCACACGTCGCGGACCGCGCCGTCCATGAAGGCGGACGCCCCTTTCAGCGTCGTCTTGAAGGTGATGCCGCCCGCGCCCAGGGCGGAGGCGCCGGCGCGGATGGAGGCCTGAGGGGTTGTGTGTGTGTGGTGTGTGTGTGGAGGGAAAGAAAAAGAGGGGGGGAGGGAAGCGCGCTCACCAACCACTCGCCTTCTCCTCCCACCCACCCCCCCACCACCCACACCCACACCTTCAAATACGTCCACCACATGATGGAGTTGCATGTGTTGGCAAACCACAGCGTTTCCACATGCTTGACCGACCGCACGTGGTAGAGGACCGCGTTGGTGGCGACATAATAAATCGACAGCCCCAGCGCCGCCCACCACGACACGACGATTGGAAACACGCCCGACCAAATGGTGACGATCGGCACCGCCATGAAGAAGGGGGTGGACAGGCCGCCCACCCAGTAGTTCCAGACGCCGGAACAGTAGAGGATGCGCATGAAGGGGGACAGCCCTTTCTGCAGCAGCGGGCAGTGCTGGCCGAAAAAGATTTGAAAGTGGCCCTTGCACCAGCGCGACCGCTGCTGGAAGCAGTTGCGCACCGCGTCGGGAGCTTCCCCAATGGCCAGGTATTCAGCGACTTAGCGGCAGTGCCACCCCGCGCGCTTGAGCTCCATGCCGAGGGCAAAGTCTTCAGTGAGGGTCCACGTGGGGGAGCCGCCCACCTCCAGCAGGGCGCGGGAGCGGACCAGAAAGTTGGTGCCGGTGCAGGAGATGAAGCCGAGGGCGTCGTAACCTAGTGGATGGGTGGGTGGTGGGTGGGTGGTGGGGGTGGGTGGAAAAAAAGGGTCGTTTTTTTTTTCGTCCCCCCACCTCTCTCTCTCCACCCTCTCTCCGCTCACCTGGCTGCATGTACTCCCAGAAGTGGACGTTGGAGTGGTTGAAGATGTCCGCGTGCGGGTTGATGTTGTGGAAGCACTGGAGGGGAGGGAGAGAGAGGGGGTGGTTGGCGACGACCAGAAAAACACGCGACCAACCCTCCCTTCCCACCACACACACACACACCAGCCTCCCTCTCCCTCTCTCCCTCCCTCTCTCCCTCTCACCTGGGGCGACAGCACCATGCCCACATCGTCCCCCCCGTCAAATAACGGCACCGTCTTGAGGAAGAATTCACGGGAGGCCACTTGGTCAGCGTCAAACACACAGACGAGTTCGCGCCCGGGGACACGCCCCTCGGACCCGCCGTACATTTGTTTGAGGACGTTGTTGATGTTGCCCGACTTGCCTGGGGAGGGGTGGGGAGGGGTGGTGGTGGAGAGGGGAGGGACGAGGTTGGTATTGATGGAAGGTGGCTCATTGAGGCATTTCAAATTTGTGCAGCGTGTTGGGCTGGCACCTCCCGAAAACTCCCTCTCTCCCACTCACTCCCTCTCTCACCATTCATCTCCCCCGCCGGCCGCTTCCGCCCAGATACATACACGATGGCGGGATCGGCCAACGCGTCCACCCACTTGCGCTTCTTGGGGTCGCGCCCGTCATCCAAAAGGTAGACGGTGCGCGAGCAGCCGGTGGGCAGGGCGGCTTCACGGGCGGCCAGGATGGTGCGGCGCACGATGTCCTGTGTGAGTGTGGGGAGGGGAGGGAGGGGGTGGGCAGAGTGGGGGTGGGTTGAGAGAGAGAGAGGGAAGGGAAGCGTAACTGCCGCACGCTCTCTCTCTCCCTCCCCCTTTCTCTCTCCACTCACCAGCGACTCCTTGTAGCACGGCACCACCACCCGCACATGGTACGCCTCCCCCACAGCCGGCAGCCCCGTGGCCTCATCCACGGGGGGAGGGGACGGGGGCACGGGGGAGAGGACCAGGTTTGTGCCGTACAGCAAAACCGTCGACGCCCCCAGAATCTCCATGGCCAGCACCAGGCCACCGTACCAGGTTTAGGCGCCCAGGTTGAGGGTCTTGGTGATGCGGATGTAGAGGTAGAAGGCAAAGGCGGCGAGCCAGGCTGGAGGCAGAGGGAGAAGGTTGTTTTTTGTTTTGCTTCAACAGTCAACGCCTCTCTCCCCCACCCCCCACCACCCCCATCTTACCCAGCAGAATGCCACACCCAATAAAGTTGAACCTCGTCGCCCGCTTGTACGGCTTGAAGGGGGGAGGGCCCGCCGCGGTGGCCGCGCCGGCCGGGGGCGGCGGCGGCGCCTCGGGGTCGGACCGCGCGTCAAAGGGGGGAGCCGCCGCCTCCTTGGGCGGGGCGGGGGTGGTGGTGGCCAGCGACGCTGACGGCGCACCCGGGACGGGGGGGGCGGGTGACGCCATGGGTCGTTGGGAGAGGGAGGGAGGGGAAGGCAGAAGAAGAAAAGGGCGGTCAAAAACTGCCTGCCCCACAGCCAGGGCGGGGTTGTTGACCCCCCGCAGATACAAAGAAAACGCCCCCTCCACACACGCCACCATGGGCCTGTTCAAAGCATCCCCCGAGCCCTCGGTGCGCCAGGACACCATCAAAGCCGACCGTGGCGCCGCCGCGGCCTCCGCGACTGCGGCAGAGGCCGCGTCGGCCGACCCACCCTCCCCCTCCCTGCACCGCACCCTGACCTCCCTCACCGCCGAGTACGACCGCCTCAAACGCCAGCAAGCCCTGCTGGAGGCCGCCGTGACGGAGGGGGCGGCCGTGCTTGCCCGCCCGCGCGTCCCCCCCCGCGACCTGGCGGGCGCCCTCGCCCTCACCCCCCCCCCCCGACGCCTCCCCCCCGCCCCGCCGCAAAAAGAAGGCCCCCAGCGTCAGTGGCGGCATGACCGCCCTGCCCGTGGCGGAGGACCTGCTGGCCCTCGACTTTTCGACCCCCCCCGACGCGCCGCGCGAGTTTCGAGCGGCGCCCTTTGACGCTGGGTCGTCCGGCCCCCGCCCGCCCTCCCCCCTGCCGTCCCCGAGGGACATCATCGCGCCCGATGATGTGGGCGACCTGCTGACCACGGTGCTGGCTCAACAGAAGTTGATCCTGCGCCTGCTGGCTGAGGGAGGGGGTGGTGGTGGTGGCAGCGGTGGGCGGGAGGGGCTGGCGGCGGACGCGGTGGCGCGGTTGAAGGCGGACGGCGTGCTGTGAGGTTGATTGGTGATGGGTGGCGTGAGGCTAGGTAAAACAACGGTAAAAACAACGTTAGAACACTCCCCGTTTTTCGAGAGAGACACTCACCCCCACCCCGGAGCTCTCCTCCTGCCCACACCCTCTAGTATCACTCTGTGTGGCCTCACACACTCGCGTGTGTGAGCCGACAGCGTGGACTGCGCCGCTGTGTGCCTGCACGCCTCGCCCGCGCCTTCACACATGCACCCAACTCTGCGCCCGCTGCGCCCGCTGGCGGCCGCCCCGCGCGCCGCGCCGCGCGCAGCACGACCTGCAGTTGCTCTTCGGCCACATGCGCACCACCGACGGCCACGCGCGCTGACCCTGGCTCGCGCGGGGCCGCCCGCACGCGGCACGTCGCCCCGCCCCCCCGCCGGCGCGGCGGTGTGGGACGCGGTGGACGTGGTGGCCACGCTGGGAGCGGTGGCGGGGGCCCTGGCGTTTGTGGCGACGCAGGAGGTGTTTAGAAATGCGGGGGGAGGAGGGCGGGGGGGCGCCCAATTGCGGGGCGACAGCGTGGCGCTCGACTCACCGACCTCCCCTCCCACTCAGGCCCTCCTCCTGACCGCCCCCGCCACCCTGCCCCTGCTCGCCCTGTTTGCCGCCCGCCGCCGCCAGCGCGCCCTGCTGGCGCTGGCAGCCACCGCCGCCGCCGACGCGGCGGCCGCCGACACCGACGCGGCACTAGAAGACCTGCGTGCCGACGTGGCGGCCGCCGCCCGCGCCCCGGCGGGCGCCCTGCGCGCGGTGGACGCCAAACTGACGTCGTTGGAGGGTGCCGTGGACAAGGCGGCGGGGGCGGCGCGGGCTGCCGCGTCAGCGGCGGACGGCGTGGGTGCCAAAGTGTCTCGCGCCGCGGCCGCCCAGCTCGCGGACGCGATGGCCACCCTGCGCCGGGACGTGGTGGGCGTCGTCACGTCAACCACCTCCTCCTCCACCGCGCTGGCCCCCGCCCTGGACGCCCGCCTGACCGCCGTCGAGCGCGCGCTGGCGTCCCTCTCCGCCGCGCAGGCGGTCGCCGCGCCCTCCCTCGCGCGCGCAGTCGCCTCCTCCCTGGATGCCGCTGTGGGAGACGTCGTGGACGCGGTGCGAGATGAGGTGGGGGCCGCCCTGGCCAGCGTGCGGCGGGAGAGTGGGTCGCCCCGCGCTCGCGCCTCGCCCGCGCGCGGCGCCCTCGACACAGAAGTCGTGGACGACGACGCCCCCCTCCCCCCCAACGCCGTCCTGGCGGCCGCCACCCCGGCCGGCCTGTCCCCCTCCGACCGCGAGTGGCTGGAGGAGAGGCTGCGCTCGCTCGCGGCCGCGCTGGACGGCGCCGCCGCGCGCCGCGACGGCGACGCGGCCGACACGCTTGCAGCTTTGACGGAAACGGCGGGAGCCCTGGCGGCACGCGACACAACCGTCGCATCCTTGGACCCAGACCAGTGGGGCGCCCTGGGGCGGAGGTTGAGTGGGCTGGAGGCGGGTCTCGCTGCAGTGGCAGAACGCCCCCCCCCCGACGTCTCCCCCCTGGCGGCCGACGTGGCCGCCCTGCGAGCCGCGGTGGACGCGCTGCAGAGTAGGGTCACGTCGGCAGCCGCCGACGCGGCGGCCGCGGCGGCAGCGGCTGCTGTGTCGACGAGCGGGGGTGGCGGCGACAGCGTGGCCGCAGTCGCGGCCGCTGTTGAAACCGCTCTGGCCCCCGTTGCCACCGCTCTGGACGCGCTGAGGACGCGCGTGGATGCAGCGGCCGCCGCGGGCGACACCGCCGCGGACGCGGTGGCGTTGCTGAAGCGGGTGGAGGCGGTGGTGGGAGGGTTGGCGGAGAAGGAGAAAGAAGACGGCACGCCGGCCGACACGCTGGCACCGACGCCGGCTGCACCACCGCTGCCCCCCTCCAAAGATGCGGCCTACACCGCCATGCAGGACCTGCTGGCTGCCCGCAACCCGGGCGTCGCAGAGAGAGTGGCGGAACGCAACGAGGCTGCTGCGGGGGCGGAGGCTGCCGCCGCAAGCCCTGCCGCCCCGCCGTCCGTGCCGCGCCCCCCCATCTCGGCCTGGTTGGCCGACGACGCGCCCCCTCCCGAGCCAGCGCTCGATGAAGACGACACCCCCTCCATCGACGACCTCGTCGCACGCGGCAAGGCCGCCCTGTGCGACGGCCGCGCACTGCTGCCTCGCCTGGGCGCAGAACCCGCCGCGCGGCGCGCCCTGGACGCCGCCGCAGCGTCTTTCGAAGCTGCGGTCGCGCTGGATGCAGCATCCGTGACCGCTCTCGGCAACTGGGGCAACGCGCTGGCGGCGCGTGGCGCCCTGGAAGCGTCGGTCGCTGCCGCTGCCGCCGCCGACGGCGACACTGCCACCGCCTCCTCCGCCGAAGCCGCCGCCGAGGCTGCCTGGGTGGCGGCTGGCGACCGCTACCGCCGCGTCGCTGAACTGGCCCCCTCCGACGGGCGCGCCCTGGCCAACTGGGCACGCGCTCTCGCAGCACGCGCGGGGCTCTCGCGCGCCTCTGCCGCTGCAGAACGCCTGCTCGAGTCCGCCGCCGCCAAGCTGGACGCCGTGCTGGCGTCCAACCCGCGCGACGCGCGCGCCGCCCGGGACGCGGGCGTCGTGCTGGTGCGGTTGGCAGCTGTCAAGCCGGCCAGCAGCGCGGCCGAGCGCGATGCGCTGCGCGATGGGCTGGCCTACCTAGCCGACGCGCGGGCCATGGGGGGGGCGCCAGATGATGGCGGAGAAGCGGCGGCCGCTGCCGAAGCGGCGGCGGCGCGGTTGGCAGAGTTGCAGAGGGTGAGGCGGTGATTTGTGTTTTTTGTTGTTGTTTCAAATAAGGAAAAAACTTTACAACTCCTAACGAGATCGTGATGTTTGTTGTGTGTGCATGTGAAATGGGCACGCGCTTTGGAAAACGATGCGAAAAAAAGAGTCTGCAACTCACGCCGCGCGGCGCGCGCGGCCGCCGCGCGGCGTGGCGACACCGCCTCCCCGCACACCTGCAGCACCCTTCTTCCCGCCCGCTTTGGGCTTGCCCGCCTTGGGCTTGCCCAGGCGCAGCCGGGAGCGCAGTGCGTCCTCGAACCGCGCGTAGCCGTCCTCAAAGGCGGCGACAAAGCCTGAGACGGCGCGGTCGGCGGCCGCGGTGGCGCGCGCACCCAGCGTGCCAGAGATGACGCCGTCCACCACAGCCTCCACCCCCACCGCAAACTCTTTGAGCCCCGCCTCCACATCCGCGCCGCCCGCCAGCACGGCGCGCACGGGGGACGCGACCCGGGCGGCGACCGCGGTCCGCTCGCGCGCAGCCGCGACGGCGGCCGAAACAGCGGCCCGCGCGCGCAGGCGTTGAGCAGTGACGAGGGACACCCCCAGATCATGCCGCGAGTACCCACGCGACAGGTTGCGCAGCACGTAGTCGTTGTAGCCGCGCAGGATGCGCAGGATGATGTCAGATGTCGAGACACCATCCGTGCGCACTGTCTCCTTGAACTTGCCCATCGCTTTGACGGGGCCATAGACGTCCCCCCCACCCGCCTGGCCAGACGCGTCTGAATACGGCAACGCATCGTGCGCCACAAAGTCGATGGCGTGGGCGTCGACAAAGGCGGGGGTGATGACCCAGGGCGCGTTAGGGACGACTTCGTTGACCCACTTGCAGTGGCGCAGCGACTCGTAGCGCTCTGTTTCAGTGAACACGGTCTTGCCCTTGTAGGCGTGGGTGTCGGCATCGTTGCAGCAGCCGACCATGAGGTAGGTGTTGGGGAAGCTGGGTGTGGGGTGGGGTGGGTGGGCGCGGAACAAAGGGCGGGGGGACTGCTCTCGGCGCTCTCTCACCCACACACGCAGCCCAAACCACACACACTCACAGTTTCTTGGCCTGCTCCAGCGCGCGCGCGTGGCCAAAGTGGAAGAGGTCGAAGATGCCTGGGGAGGGGAGGAAGGGCGGGAATGGGAAAAAACAGGGCGCGATTCGGCGTCTTGACCAGCGCCCCCCTGTGGGCACCCGACTCTCGCCCTGGTGAGCCCCCGCACCCACCCCACCACACACACACTCACCGTCCGCATACACGCGCACCGGCCGCTCCTCCCCCGCGGCCGATGCTTCGCCGCGCGACGTGGACGCGCAGCCGCCCGCGGGCGCGGCCGCGCGCGCCTTGCTTCTGGCCGGCGCCTTGGAGGGGGACGTGGGGGCGCGTGCCGACGGTGGGGCGCGTCGGCGGGGCGCCATGGCTGGTGACGAGGGGTGCGGCGGGAAGGGAGGCGAGAGTGGAGCGAAACGGTCACGTCTTCGCTATCTCACTCCTCGCTGTGCCACAACCCCGCCGACGCTTGGTTTCGATGCGTCCCGCCGTGCTCCGTCCACCGCGAGGTGGCCTGCGCACCTCGCCGCGCACCTCCCGCGTCGTCCTCGCCCTCACCCCCGACTTTGCGCCCACCCCCCCTTCCACCGCCATCGTTGTCGGCGCGGTCGTTCCGGTCGCCGTCTTCCTTTACGGCTTGGCCGAGTTCACCAAGCGCGTCATCATCCAGAGGCGGTGCGCCGTGTGTGCTGGGTCGGGCCTGGTGCCTGCTGCCTCCAACGGCCGCCTCGTCAAGTGCCGCGAGTGTGGCGGCTTCTTTCCGTGGACGAGCGCGGCCCGCTTCTTTGAAGCCACCACCCGCCCTGGCAACGGGGGGCCGTTGCTCGTGCCGCGTGGCCAGAGTGGGCGCCTGTCGTACCGTGTGCCCAGTGTGGAGGAGGCGGCTGAAGCCAGGCGGCGGGTGGCGCGCCGCGGTGAGAGCGGCGACGACGAGGAGAGCGAGTGAAAGGTTGTGTTTTCTGGCTCGCCACCGTTGTTTTTTACGCCGCTCTAGCTGCCCACCCGGCGAGCGTGTGTGCGTGCACACAAGTTAGAGAGGGACAGTGTGTGTATTTTTTTGTAGACTGGATTTGGTTGGTTTTCGTGCTTTTCATCAACCTCAACCCCCCCATACACCTCTCTCTCCCCTCTTCCTCCCTCTCTTCACTCGTTAAGCACGTCCAACAGCCTCACCGCCGCGGGCGACGCGCCCACCGGCGGCCGCGCCCCCACCACCCGGGCCCGGGTGCCGCCCGGGGTGGTGGCCAGCGCCGACGCGAGGGACGTCAGCCTCGCCTCAAGATCGTCGATGGACGCCGCCAGGGCGGCGTCCCGCCTGGGCGCGCCCGAGGGCGGGTCGGGTAACGTGGTGGGGGCGGCAGGAGGAGGGGGCGTCGCGGCCGCGGCCGCAACCGGAGGATCCGCCGGCGGCAGCGCGGCCGTCGCGCGCACACTCACCCTCCGCCCACCCTTCTCCCCCGCCTCCGCCCGCTTGTGCACATCCACCAGCCTCGCTTCCAGCTTGGCCGCGTACGCGCGGGCGGCGTCCACGTCGGCGTCGCGCGCTGCGAGGGCGGACGCCGCCGCACGTACGCGCCGCGCGGCCGCCGCGAGCGCGGCCTTGGCCTTGGCCGCCGCTTCACGGCTGGCTTTCCGCTCGGCCGCCAGCTCGGCGCGCAGGGCGGCCGCTTCATCGGCCGCGGACGCGGCGCGGTCGTCGGCCGCGCGCGCGGCCGCTTCGGCGCGGCGCGCGGCGGCGCGTGCAGCCGCCTCGGCGCGCAGCAGGTCGGCGGGGGCGGAGGCTTCATCGACGGGGGGTAGGACGGATGCATTGAGGGACGAGGCGGCGCGGTCGTCGCCGTCGCGCTCTCCCGGGGGGAGGGCCGCGACCGCCGCCACCAGCGCGCGCGCGAGCACACTGTCGACGTCGCCCCCCTCCCCACCAGCCCCGGGCAACCGGGGCGCCGCCGCCTCTCGCGCCGCTTCCGCGTCGGCAGCAGCAGACAGGTAGAGCGCCTGAAGGCGGGACGTGCGGGAGGCGGCGTCGGCAGCAGCGGCTTCCGCTGTCAACGCGCGTTCGCGCGCTTCATCAGCCGCCGCCTTGGCCCCCCGGTTGGCGTCCGCCAGGCTCGCGGCCGCCGCGCCCAGCTCCTCCAGGGCGCGCCGGTGGCGGGCCAGCTCGTCGGCGAGGGCGGCTTCCCGCTCCGCCGCGCGCGCAGACGCGGCGTGCGCGGCGGCTCCCGCGTCGGCGCGCTCCCGGCGCAGGGCGGCGTCCAGCTCGTTGGAGCGGGCCATGGCGGCATCCACAGCCGCCTGCAACGCATCATTCTCGGCGGCCAGGGACGCCGCCTTGACGCGCAGGCGCGCGCTGACCACTTCAGTGGGCGGCGGCAGGGGTGGGGGCGCCGCCGTCGACGTGGCCAGGGCGGCCACGTCGTCAGCGCGGGCGCGGTCCAGCAGGGCGCGCACGGTGGCGCCGGGGGACAGGGGGCGGGCTGTGAGGGGTGGGGGGGGGGTGTCGAAAGAGGGGATTGGGGTCAACCGCAATTGCGAGCGAATTCAACTTTGGACGCCCCGCGCCGCGTCGCCTCCGCGTCTCGCGCCACAACTGACGCCCTTATGGACGCAGTGAGGTGTGATGCACACGCTCCAGCCACTCACCGTCACCGGCAGCGGCGCCAGAGGGGGGTGTGGGCGTTAGCATGGGGAGGAGCGCGGATGGGCAAGAGTTTTGGTGTGGCGCTTTGGCTTCGTCGCTCTCGCGCCTCTCACTCGACTCAGTGCGAGTGTGGGAAAGAAGGCCCCGAACGCGCTGGCGCTGCGTTTGTGGGAGGCAGAGGCAGGCGGGGGGCGCGTCCCAGCGCTGCGCGTTACGTTTTTTGTGTCGAGCAGAGCCTCTCGCGAGAGACTCACTCTTCGCTCTCTCATCGCTGCCTCGTCTCTCGGTTTCCCTCCCCACCCCCTCGGACCCGCCCTCGGCACCCCCACCTCACCACCCCGACACCCGCCACGCGGGCGGTCGGGGTGTGTGAGAGACGAGGGTTTCCCTCTTTTCCTTTCTTGCGATGGACACGTGGCGCGCCCGCCTTGCCCGCCCCCTGGGCGCCGCCGGCGCCCTCACCTATGTGCGCGGCGCCGCCTCGGATGAAGCCCTGCTCGTCCGCCTCGCTTGTGAGGCTGAACTGCCCCACCCGGGCGCCGCGGCGGCACTCGCCTGGTCCCCCGGGGGCGGCGTGCTCGCGTCTGCGGGCGAGTGCGGCCGCGTGCGCCTGTGGCCGGCGTGTGGGGGGGGAGCTGAGGCTCGTGTGATGGACGTGGTGAGTGGTGTGAGTTTTGGGTGAGGAGAGAAAACAGGCGGGGGGGGGACATTGGCACCCGACTCGTCCCTTTCCACCCCTCTCTCCCTCCCCAGGGCCACACCGCCCCCGTCCTCGCCCTCTCCTTCCTCCCCGACGCCGGCGACTCCCCCCTGCTGCTGACCGCGTCCGCCGACCGGGCGGTGCGATGTGTGGATGGGGTCAAAGGGGCGGCCCGCGCGTACAGGCTGCACACCGCACGTGTCCGTGCCCTCGCCCCTCTAGACCCCCACGTCGCCGCCACCGGCTCCGACGACGGCACCGCCGCCCGCCTGGATGTGCGGGCGCCGCCTCCCGGGCCAGGGGTGCCGCCTCCGATCCTGGCAGACTTGCGTGCGCGCCCGGGGTGCGCGCGCTCTGGCGCGTCGGCCGGCGCGCCCGCGCGCGCGGTCCGCGTGGCCGCCGTCGCCGTCGACGCCGCCCGCCCCTGGCTTCTGGCCACGGGGGGCAACGACCCCGTGGTGCGCGTGTTTGATGTGCGGGCGGCGGGGCCGGGAGCGGCGCCTGTGGCAGCTTTCGCCCCGTCGCACCTCCTCGCCGGCCGTGGTCCGCGCGCGGGCGCTGGTGCCGGCGTCACCGGCCTCGTCTTTGCCGACGGCGGCGCCCGCCTGCTGGCGTCGCACGCGGGGGACGCGGTGTACGAGTTTGACTGCGTGCGCGACGCGCGCGCGGGGTGGGGCGGCGCCGCCGCGTCGCCGTCGCCTGCGCACCGCCACCGCCGCGCGCCGCGCCGCTCGGCCGCGCCGCCGCCACGCGCCGACCACCGGTCGGCCTCCCCCGCCCGCGGCGGTCGGGGCGACAGAGTCGCCACCCGCACGCGCGGCGGGGCCGCCCGCTCCCGGGCGCCGTCGCCCGCGCCTCCGCGCGGCGAGCGGCGCAAGCGCGGGCGCGACGCCCACGGTCCACCCTCCGCCACCGACAACGAACACATCGACGAGACAAACGGGGGCGCGTCGCCACCGGTGCCTGTGGCGCGCGCCCAGCGTGGGCCGGGCCCAGTGCCGCCGGCGGCGCGTGGCCCCCCGCGGTCGGCGGGCGCGCACGCCACGCCGCGCCGCGCCGCGGCACGCGCCGACTCGGCTTCACTGCAAGGTGTCTCCCGCGGCCGCCGCCCCCCGGCCGCCGCCGCCTCCCCCCCCTATTCCTCCTCCTCCGACGACGACAGCGAGGTTCAACTCGATGGCCGCCACGCGGCTCGGTACGCGGGGCACCGCGCCCTGGGTGCTGCCCGCGGCCTCGCGCTGGCCGGCGCGCGCGGCGGTTTCCTGGTCGCCCCCTCCGACGACGGCCGCGTCTTCATCTGGCGGCGCAAGGGGCGGGGGGGCAAGCTGGTGGCCATGCTGTGCCCGCCGCCGGCGCTGGGGGATGATGGGCAGCCGCTGCCGCCGTCACCGCCGCAGCCGCGCGGCGCCGGCGACCCAGAGGGCGCCCCTCCCCCCCCATCCCCCGTCCTGACGGTGGCTCCTCACCCCCACGCCCCAGCCCTGGCGTCCGCGTCTGCGGATGGCGTCTTGCGCCTGTGGCGTCCGTCCGCCGATCAACCCGACACACTCGCCGGCGCGGCGACCATCGCGCGCGCCAACGCGGCGGCAGCAGCCGCACGCTACGGCTCCGCCCGCGCGGCCGGCGCAGGCGATGACGCGCGGCGGGCGTGGCTGACCATGGCGGCGGCGGCCGCCGTGGTGGATGTGGGGGCGGGCAGAGTCGGGGCGCGCGGTGACGCCAACGGGCCGCCCGTGCAGTGTGCGGTCATGTGATGGTGGATGGGTGGTGGTGTTGCACACCTGCACGCTGCCCCCACACGCTCGACGCGAAACCAGGCTGCGGTTTCCTTTTTTGTTTTCTTGTTATTCCAGAGCACTTGATTTTTTTCGTTTCCGCTTGCCCACTTGCAAACATACTTGTCAACATCACGCACTGACGCGCACCCGCGACTTTCACACAAGCGTTGCTGCGCAGGCCGAGTCAGAGGCCAGTGTGGGGCGTGTTGCAAACGTGTGTGTGGGAGAAAAAATAACACTCACAAACGACGGCCGTTTTTGCTGCCGGGGGCTTGTGGAAAGCTCCGCGCACCGGCCGCCCCAACTCTCCCCCATCTCCGCCGGTAACGTGGGCCTTCTGCCTCACCGACGCTGCTCACGGCCCAACCCTCCCACAATGCGCTGCGCTCCCACCACTTCCGCACGCCCGGCCGCCGCGCCGCCCGCGCGCCGCGCCGCGCCCGCCACCCCCCCTCCCGCCCGCAACTCACGCTCGGCACGGACGACAAGGTCACACACTGGACGCGCGCCAGCGTTGGCTGCCCCTACCTCGGGGCGAAGGTCCCCGTCGCCGACACGCTCGCGCGGCGACGGCGGCCGCCGCTACGACTTGCTGGGGCTGGGCCAGGCCATGGTCGACTTTTCGGCGGTGGTGGATGATGCGTTTGTGGCGTCTGTCGGAGCGGCCAAAGGGGGGCGACGGTGAGCTGTGTGTGGCGGGCGGTGTGTGTTGCATGCGAGCGCCCCCGAGGGGCGTGTGGCGCGTTGGCGCCGCGGCCGGCGTGGGGCGCCACCCGGCGCACGCCTGCGCCTGGACGCCCGCCTCATCCACGCGCACAGGCTGTGTGTCGTGGATTGTGGGGGCGGGGCGAGTGACGAGAGGGGGTGGAGGGCGGGAGGCGGGGAGAGGGCGCAAGAGGGGCGAGCGCGCACACGTGTCGGACGGACGGCGGCTGCACGCTCGGCGGTCCCTCCAACACTCACCCCCTCTTCTCCCTCCCTCCTCCCCTAGCCTCATCTCCGTCGACGAACGCGGCCAACTGCTGGCCGCACTCGACACCGCCTCCCCCTCCGTCTCCGCGGGCGGATCCGCCGCCAATACGGTGCGCGCGGTTGCACGCTTGGCAGCCGCCGGCGCGACCGCGCGCTCCCACCCCCGCCTCTCCGTGGGCTGGGCCCCCGTCGCGGGCCCGGACGCCCAGGGCGCCTTCCACGCGGCCTCCATGGCGGAGGCGGGCGTGGGGGTTGTCGCCCAGGCGGCGACGGTGAGTGTGCACAATGGTGCGCCCCCCCACGCGACGGGGACCGTCGTCGTGTTGACGACGCCCGACGCGCAGCGCACGTTCCTGGCCCACGTGGAGTCCCCGCCCGGCCCCCTCACCTGGGCGCCGGCCGTGCTCACCGCCGCCTCCCGGTCGCGCGTGCTGCTGGTGGAGGGGTATTTGTGGGAGCTGCCGGGGGCGGAAGCCGCCATTGCGGCCGCCGTCGACGCCGCGCGCGGTGGCGGCGGCCTCGTCGCCATGACCGCCGGCGACGCGGGCGTCTGCCGCCGCGCGCGGGCCACCATGCTGCGCGCCCTCGAATCTGGCGCCGCCGACGTGCTCTTTGCCAACCGGGCTGAAGCCGCAGCCCTGCTCGGCTGCGCCGACGGCGACGCGGGGCCCCCCGCCCACGACGCGGCCGCCGCCCTCGGCACCCACGTCGGCGTCGCCGCCGTCACGGATGGTGCCAACGGGGCGGCGCTGTCCGCGTTGGGCGCGCTGTGCGTCGTGCCCCCCGTGTGGGGCAAGGAGCCTCCCGTCGACATTAACGGCGCGGGCGACGCGTTTGCTGCCGGTGCCCTGTACGGCCTCCTGGCCGGCCTCCCCATCGCCGCCCTCGGCCGTGCCGGCGCGCGCGCTGCGGCCGCCGTCATCGCGCGCACGGGGGCCGCGCTGACGGCGGAGGAGGCGGACAGGGTGGTGGCTGCCGTTGGTGCGAGTGAGCGCGGCGCGTCGGTGTTGCCGTCGAACGTGTTTGGAGAGTTTTGAGAATGAATTTTTTGTTTGCCCGGCCGAGTGATCAACACACACTTGATTGTTTTCTGCCACTTCTGATGACCGTCTTTTTTTCATGCTGTAACACACACTGAGCGTATTTTTTCTGTCCCACACAAAAAACGAGACAAAGGAAAAAAAAGGGTCCAGCCGGCATGCGTCCGTCGCCCGGCCGCCCCCCGCCCCAGCGCGCCCCTGCGCACCCTCCTCCTCTGCGTGCCACAGCATTCGACCGCATTGCCACCTCCCTCGCCCCCCGCCCCCCCCACTACCCGCCCGGCCCCCCGGGCGACGTCGCCCCAGCCTTTGCGGCCGACCCGCTCTCCACTTTGGACGCCCTCGCCGCCCGCCACGGCGCCGTCATCGGCACCGTGTTTGCTGGTGAACACGTGGTTATTGTGGGCGATCCAATGGCAGCGGCAGCTGTTTTAGGCGATAACGAGACCTTCGGAAAAGCGGGCACCGCGTTCCTGCCAGGCCCAGACGTCACAGGCGCCGGCCTGCTCACCACCGACGGCGATGAATGGAAGCGCCAGCGTGCCCTCGTCGGTCCCTCCTTCCGCAAGGCGGCGGTGGAAGCCTACGGCAGCGCCGTCGCGGCCGCTGCGGGCGACGCGGCGGCGAGGCTGTGGTCCGCCCCCGGCACGCGCGACCTGTATGCCGACTTTCACGACGTCACCCTGGCCGTCACCACGAGGGCCCTGTTTGGCGTGGACGCGTTTGGGGGTGGAGGCGGCAGCGGGGCTGACGTGATCGCGGCGGTGGACGCCGCGTTCACCCACCTGGCCGGCGCGGGCGCATCCGTCCTGCGCCTGCCCGGGTGGGTGCCCACCCCGGGGCGCGCCGCGTTCGAGGCCGCGGTCGCCTCCCTGGATACCGCCGTGCACGGCATCATCGCTGCGCGGAGGGCGGAGCGGGCGCGGGCGGCAGTGGTAGTGTCGACGTCTGCGCCAGCGTCCGCGACCCCCCCTGCCTGCCTCCTGGACGCCCTGCTGGGCGCTGACGCCACCGCCACCGACACCGCCCTGCGCGACCAACTCGTCACCATGCTGACCGCGGGCGCGGAGACGAGCGCCATCGCGCTGGCGTGGGCGGCCGCGCTGCTGGCGGCGCACCCAGAGACGCTTGCGACTGCCACCGCGGCCGTGGACGCCGCCCTGGGCGGCCGCCCCGTCGCCGCCTCCGACGCGGGCTCGCTGACCGAACTAGAAGCCGTCATGCTGGAGACGCTGAGGCTGATGCCGCCAGCGTACATAGTGGGGCGGTGTGCCTCGAAAGGAGCCGACCTAGCCGGCTTCACCCTCCCCCCAGGCACCACACTCCTCATCTCGCCCTGGCTCCTGCACCGCTCCCCCACCGTGTGGCACGCGCCGCGCTCGTTTGTGCCGGCGCGGTGGCGCCCCCTGCTGGAGGCGGCCCCGGGCGATGGACCGGGTGGGTTGAGGTGTGGGCGCGTGCTGTCTGCCAACGGGGGGTTGGGTCCCAACGGGGCGTACTCGCCCTTTGGTGCGGGGCCGCGTGTGTGCGTGGGGGCCAGCCTGGCAGCGTTGGAGTTTGTGACAGTTTTAGCAGCACTGCTGCAGCGGGCGCGGCTGGACCCGGTCGGCCCGCTGCCCGCCGCGGCGCCCACGCTCACGCTGCGGCCGGCGAGGCGGGTGGAGGTGAGGCTGACGCCGCGGTGAGGATAGATAATTGTTTTCGTGGTTTGGTGTGCATTGTTGCTTGGTTTAGACAGAGGTGCCGCTGGTAGCAGCCACCAAAACAAAACAAACACACACGCCACGCTAAGAGGGCGCCGCAGGTCGGGCAAGAAATGAAAAAAAAACACGATGGTTCATCGGCACACAGTGGTTTGGCCGGTAAAAAAACACACGTCAGTGTTGCCCATCACCTTCAGGCGGTGGTGCGCAAAACAAAAAAGTAACAGTTTTCAGGTAAAACCCCTTTTTTCCTTCTCCTTCCTTACTCATCCATGCCGACCAAGCACCCGCGGCTGGCAGCACGAGCCAGCAGGCGGGCCGACCCACCGCTGAAGTGAATTTCACGCCTCACTTCATCGTCCGCCACCGCGGCCGCCCGGTCGTCTGCCGCGTCGGCGGCCGCGGCCGCAAACGCGGCCGCCGCGGCCGCGACGGCGGGCGGTACGGTGTCGCCACCATGCACGGACGGCTCCCGGATGACGATCTTGTGGTTGACGATGCAGCGGTCGATGGCGGCGCGCCAGCGCGAGTGGGGTGAGGCGGGGACGGCGCACGCAGCGCACGGCTGCGCCGGCGCGTCCGCTTTGAGCGACTGAGGGGTCAGCAGCAGGGGAAAGTCGTCGCTGACGCGGGACTTGATGCGGCGCATGCCGGGGGCGGGGGTGCGGGTGGCGGCGGCTGGAAAGTGTGGGAGTTTTTGTGTGGTGTGAGAGCCGGTGCTGCAAGCGCGCGACCCCTCGACCGCATGCGCGGCGCGGAAACGCCTCTCCTCCCTCCCTTTCCCCCCCAAACCACAACGCTCACCCTTGGCCTCATCCGTGGCGCCTGAGCCCACAGCCTCGGTCACCTCCTCAGCCGGCAGCGTGCGGGAGAGGGCGCGCGACAGGCCGTTTTTGAGGGATGCGAGCCGCGCGGGCGGCGACGGCGTGGCGGCCGCGGGGGCGCCCGCCGTGCGGATGCTAAACGCAGACGTAGCCTGTTGAGTGGCGACGTCGCCGGAAGCCTGGGTGGAGGGTGAACGGGGGTGGGGAGTGAGCGCGGGCGGGGGGGCAGGGCGGCTGACGCGGGACGCTCGCGCCCTCGCGCGTCCCCCCTTGAGCCGGACGTCTCGCGCCGGATGTCTCGCGCGCTCTCACCTTCCGGAACCTCATTGCGTCCTCGCAAGCCTTGTGAGAGAGGGGCCGGGCGAGGCGGGCGCCGCGTCTGGGAGGGCGTGGGCAGAGCGAAACAAAAACAAACCCTCGAAAGTTTGTCGTCGCCTCTGTCGTCGTTTTTTTCTTCTTTTCGCCGCGCCCCCGTGCCCCCGCTCACCAGCGACAAGGAACGACACCCTGAAAATCACAAGCACACACTGAAATCAACGACCCATCGACTCATCACTCCTCCACCGCCAACCTGTCATCCGCCGCCAGCCACCACGCGGCGCCCCCGCCGTGCCGCCCCGCTGCAGCCCCCACGCACGCGGTCACACCGTCACCCTCCACCCCCCACGCCGACGCGGCTGCTGCCACCGCCCCCGCCAGCGCAGGGTGCACGGCTTGGATGGACGCGATGGAGGCGGCCGCGTCGGCGATGGCTGTGGTTGTGATGGCAGCCGCGGTCGCCGTGCCTGGCAGTCCGCGCGCCGCCGTCACAGCCGCCGCCGCGCGAGCCACGCGCACAAACACGTCCCCCCGGGCGGCCCGGCCACCTCCCGGCGGGTCGCGCGGGTCGGGGGGGGAGGCAGCATCGGTGGCGGCGGCGGCCAGTGCGGCCGCTGCACGCGGCGCCCACGCGCCAACCGCAGCACTCCACACGCCCGCATCCAGTGCAGGGGCGCCCGCGATGGCGGCCGCGGCAGCGTGGGCTGCCAACAACGGTTCAGCGGCCGCGTTGTCGGGGTCGACATCGAACAGGCGCAGAGAAGAAGCGCGCGGCGCGGCGTTTTCATCGCCATCCCTGTTCCACACCCACCCCAGCAGCGCGTCCCTCAAAGCGGGCGCGTCGCCGCCGTTGGCAGCCGCCCACCTCGCAGCGCCTGGGAGCAGCAGGGTGGCGTCCGAGAGGGTGGCGTCGGGGGAGGGAGGGGGGGCGCCCGCGCGAGTAGTCGCGCCGGCGCTCGAAAACGCGGCCGCGGCAGACGTGCGCGCGTCACCGTCTTCGTCTTGGAGCAGGGTCAGCCCCGCGGCTGCGCCCATGGCAGCCGCTGCGCGGTGGGCGGGTGAAGCGTGGGCAGCGACCGGCAAACCAGCCAACAAACCTGACTGCGCGAGCGCGGCCGCGGCGGCCGCGCGCTCGGCGTCGTCGGCAGTCGGTGCCGCAGCGGCCGCGATGGCGGACGCTAATGCTGTCGCAGCGTCATCATCACTCGGATCAACGGCCACCACACACCCCAGCAGCGTCACCGCAGCAGCGCGAGCGTCGGGAGGGGCGGTGGAGCCGGCCAGGATTGCGGCCGCGGTCGCCGGGGGGCATGCGCGGGCGGCGGCGGCAGGCGGCAGCGCTGCCGCCCACTGCAGCGCGGCCAGCGGCGCGTCCGGCGTGTCAAACCCGACCCAGCCCTGGCTATCGGACCCCAAACACGCCAGCGCATCTGCAGCGGCGGCTGGCACCCAGTCAGGGACGCGGCCGGCGCTGGCGACGGCGTGCTCCCGCAGCGCGTCGGCCGCGGCGGCGCGCGCGCCGCCGTCGCTGGCCGCCAGCGCCGCCCTCGCGTCGGCTTCCGCCGGCCACACGCCCGGCTGGCCGGCAGGACCAGCAGCCATCGCAGGCGCTGCAGCGCGCAGCAGCAGGCAGCGGCCCAGGCGGGGGCTGGAGGCGAGCGCGGCCGTGGCAGCACCAGCCACGGCTGCCACCGCTCTTGCGACGGCTGGCACACCCGCCGCCCCATCCACCCCCAGCAACACGCTGGCTGACGCCACCAGGGCGGCCCCCACCTCCAGCGCGGCCGCCCGCAGCGGGGCGCACGCACACGCGGGCGTCGCCAGCCAGAGTGAGTGGGTGACCGCGTCCGCGGCGGCCGCCACCGCGTCGACGTTGCCTGCGCTCGCAGGAGGCGCACCCCCCGGCTGAGGCCAGGCGGCTGCCTGCAGCAGGGCACGCACTTGAAGCAGCCGGCCGTGGGCTTCGTTATGGGACGTGAGAGGGGGGCCGGAAGGCAGTCCGTTTAAAACCTCTGCCGCCACCGCCAGCGCTCCCCGCGCCGGCACCAGCGGTGGCAACGCCCTCGCCGCCAGCGCGCGGACGCCCGCATCCCGGGAGGCAGCGCATGAGCACACATAGGCAGCCAGCGCCTCTGTGTCTGCATCTGCACCCGGGGCGGGGCGCAGGCGGGAGATCAAGGCTAGAGCAGCCGCAAGGGGCCGCGCCGGCGCCGCCGCGCGCGCGCACTCGGCCGCCCCCTCCTCCAGCACGCGGGCCAGCAGGGGGCGCAGGCCCGGGTGCCGCCTCCACGCGGCGGCTGGCGTGGGAGCACGCGCGGGTGGAGGGCCCGCCGGCGCGGGCGCGCCCGCGACACGCCGGACGAGCGCCGCGGCTGTGAGCGACGCCGCGTTGCGCACCTCCCACTCGCACGCCGCCAGCCCCGCCGTCGCCGCCTCCAGCGCCGGCACAATCCAGGGTGCCGTCACCCCCGTCAACTCGGCATCCTCCAGCGCGGCGCGGGCCGCGTTGAAGGCGTGCACTCGGGCGGGCCACGCGGCTGCCGCGTCGGCCGCGGTGGCCAACACACACTCGACCGCGGGCGGGGCCAGTGCCCCCGGCCTCGGCCCCGCCGCTGCGTCCCCGCGCAACAAGGCCACAAACTCGGCGGGCACGCCCGCAGAGCGGCGCACAATGTCGTCGAGAGAGAGGCCTGGGGCGGACGAGCGGGAGTGCCAGTCTGCGAGCCAGACAGTGGGTTTGCACGACCCGTCCACCAGCAGGCGCCCACACACGGCGGCAAGGGCGGCGGTGGCGCCATCCAGCACGCCGGCATGCTTGCACGTGTGCATGGCGGATGATAGGGCGGCGCCTGCTGCGGTAAGTGTCTCCTGCCGTGGCACACCCGGAGCAACCGCCCCTGGCCGCGCGCCGCGCGGGCCGCGCACGCCGCCCGCGTGGGCCACGCACTCCAGCAGGGCGGCTGCTTCTCTCGCTGTGCGCCAGGCGGCGGACAGACGCAGCAGGGAGGCGCCTCCTGTGGAGGCAGACGCTGTGTCGTCCACGTCGCCACCCCCTCCATACTCGACCCCCCCCCTCCCCCGCGGCCGCCACGTCGGCCGCGCCCGCCAGGGCGGCCTGCGGACTGGCCAGCAGGGGGGCCGTGTCGGCCAGGGCAGTGGCGGCCACGCGCACGGCTTCGTGTAACGCGGCAGCGGCTGCGTCGGCGTCCACCGCGCGCGGCCAGCGCGCGGCGACGACAACTGCACGCGCGCAGCGCAGCGCGGTGGCAGCCAGGCCACGCCGAGCGGCGGCATCCGCGTCCGCGCGACCGCCCGCCAGGTCCACGTCGGCGCGGGCCAGCAGGGAGTGGAGGAGGGTGGCAGAGCGCGCGCAAGGTGGGGGCGCGTCGGGTGATGGTTGCACCACACACGGCGCCCACGCCTCCCCAAACGCCAGCCCCCACCCACCCTGCACCACGCACGCATCATGCAGCAGCCCCACCACGCGAGCCGCGGCATCCGAGTCGCGGGTTCGGGGGGAGGAGGCGAGCGCGGACGCCCAGCGAGCGCAGGCGGCGACGGAGGTCGCGTCGCCGCTCAGCCCTGGCAACGGGGCCGGCAGCGCCGCCAGCGCGTCTGCAGCGGCGGCGCGCAGCTTGTCCCAGGAGTCAGCCAGGGCGGCCAGTAGGGTGTGCGTGGTGGCGGGGTGCCAAAAGGAGGGGGGGAGCAGGGCGAGTGGGGGGAGGGGGGTGTCGTTGACGTCGCTGTCTTCGCCCTGCACGCACGGCACGCAAATCACGCCCCCAGTCGTCATGTCAGCCAGCCCGATGACAGGTGGAGGGTGCCCATTGTGGATGGCTGCATCGGTGGCGCCCCGCCACTCGGCCGCGACGGAAGCCAGCAGCCGCGCCGCCACCCACCGCCGCGAGTAGTGCCCGCCCGGCGCCACGCCGTCCACCAGGCTGGCAACAAAGGCGGCATGCCAGGCGGCGGCGGTGCGAGCGGTGGCGAGGGAGGCGGCGTCGTCCAACCCTGTGCTGCCACGGCCGCGCCCCGCGCGCGCGGCCAGCACTGACGCGCACCCGCCCCGCACGCGCGCCACCAGCCTCCGCCCCAACTCCACCGCGCGGCGGCGGGGGGGTTCATCCGCGCCGCGGGCGCCTGCGGCCAGGGCCAATGACGCGATGGTGAGTTCGGCGGGGCAGGGGAGGCGCGCTGTTGTGCCGTCGTCGGCGGCCAGTGCGAGCGCGCGCGACCGCAGGCCGGCATCGTCTGATGCGGCGGCGTCCAGTAAAGCAGGTAATGGGATAGATGTGATGGTGTCATTGTCGTCGCCTGCACCACCATCTGCTGCGTCAACTGCCGCCTGAAAATCGGCCAGCGCGCCGCACCGCCGCGCGGCGCACGCGACCGCCACCAGCGCGTGCGCTCGGGCGGGGCCGGACGCGCGGGCAGCAGCCAGCAACTCCCCCACCGCGTCCGGGTCGGCCGCCAGGGCGGCGGGGAGGGCGTGTTCGGTGGCCGAGTCTCGCGTCGGGGGGTGGGGCGACGCGAGCGCGCACGCGAGGGGGGCCACCCACGCGTCCCGTCCGTCGCCCCGTCCGCCGCCGAGCGCGGTGATGATGTCGGCCAGTGCTTTGGCGGCGGGGCCGGCGGCGGCGCCGGAGCCCAGGGCGGCGATGGCGTCAGTCGCGAGGGTCGCGCCGCGCGCCGCGACCTCTGACCGCGCGCCCGGCCGCCGCGTCAGCACCGACAGCGCGCCATAGCGCCCGGGGCGCCACGGCTCCATGGCCAGGACGCCTTCCAGGATGGCGGTGGTCGCGGTGACTGCGGATCGAGTGGCGTCCGCGCACGCGGCGAGGCGGGCGGTCGAGTCGACCGCGTCGAGTGCAGCCGTCAGTGCGCCGTGCGCCGCGGCCGCGGTGCGCGGGGTGCCGCCCTCCAGGTGGGGCCACAGCGAGGTGAACACGGCGTCGCGCACGGCGGGAGGGAGGGGAGGAGGCGGGTGGAGGGAGGGGGGTGGAGAGGAGGCTGCCGCAACGTCGTCATCATCATCAGACTCGTCCGACATCACGCCCCCCCCCCCCCACCGGCAGGCCGCGCCGCCCCCTGTCTGGTGTCCGGTCCACGCTTCTCGCATACACGGCCGCATCCGCCATGCGAGCGTAGCGGGTGAGGGAGGCGGTGATGAGGGCCACGCCAGCGTCTGCGTCGGGGGCGTCGCGCGCGGCCGCGGCTGCCGCGCCGACCGACGCGCCGCCATCCATGAGCAAGGTGCGGCCGCTGCCGACGTCGGCCACCACCACGCCATCCGGGGCGGACGCCACAATGCCGCGCGCGGCAGCCAGGCGGGTGGAAGGGGGCAGGCGCGCCAGCGTGGTGGCGAGCGGGGGCGACCACCAGGCGGTGGTGGCGTCACTCTCTGCTTGCCACCCGCATAGGCCTGCGCCCAGTGTCGCCGCCACGGCGGCGTCCGGCACCGCGGGCAGGCGAGCGGCAGCCGCCACGCCTGCTGCCGCGGCGGCCAGGGTGTCGGGGGCGGCCTGGCCGGCGGCCAGGAGGGAGAGCAGCGCGTCGCCGGCGGTGGTGACGGCTGCGCGCGCAGCAGCCACGTCGCCCCCGGCCGCCCTCTCCACGCCGCCCCCGCCCAGCAGGGCTACAGCCGCGCCCACCGCGTCCGCCGCGGCGGACGCGCCCCGGCCTCCGCCCTCACTGGCGACGGCGCCCGCCGCGATGGCGGGGGCCAGGGCGGTGAGCGCGGCGGCCGCGGAGCGGGGTGCGCGCGCGACAGTCGGCGCAAACGTGGCGTCGCTGAGAACCGCCAGCAGAGACTCCGCCGCGGCGGCCGCAGCGGCGGGGCCAGCTGTAGAAGTCACAGCAGCCACTCTACCCGCCGCGTCGGCGGCGGCGTCCGCCAGGGCGGCCTCGAACTCGCGGCGCGGGCTTCGCGCGAGACCGCGCGCCGCGCTCAGCGCGCGCCGCACGTCGCTGCGGGTCGCTGTCGCCAGCGCGGCCTGGGCCAGCAGGGTGGTCGCGCCCGCGGGGCAGTCCTGACCGTTGTGCGACGCGGTGGCCAGGGGAGCGACAGCGGCTGTCCAGGCGGCTGCGTCCAGGCGGGGGGTGGAGAGGAGCGCGGCCGCGAGCACAGCGCGTTGCGAGTTGTGTGGGTCGGCCGCAGCGGTGAGCAGGAGCGCTGAGAAATCAGAGTTGAACGTGGGTCCATCATCTCCCGCACTTGCAGACACGACTGACGACTTGATGACGTCTCGTGTGCGCATTGGGGAGGGGTGGGGAGGGCGGGCGGCGTGGCGAGCAGGGCCGACGGCTGGGGGGTCAATTCGTGCAGCGTCGGGTGCAGCAAGCTGAAAAGGCGGCGTCAAGACTGCATCGCAGGCAAAGGCGTGTTGTCAAACGCATGGTTGGTCTAGTGTGGCGGGTTAGTGCGACGCGCGCCAACCGCCCAGCCGCAAAGAAATGCGCGAACAAAAAAAACTTTTGTTAAAAAACCAATTCTTAAAAAAATATGGCCGCAGTCTCCCACGCCGCGTCCGCGGCAGAGGCCGCCCTGGCCCGCGTCACCGCGCGTGCGCGCGACGTGGTGGCCGCCCTGGCGGCCGACCCGGCCGCCCTGGACGGCGGCGCGCGGCGCGACGTCGACGACGGCGCCGCGCTGACTGCCGCGCTGCAGGCGGCCGTGGCGGGGCTGACGTCCGCACGATCCGAACTACGGGAAGCTTTGGCAGCGTTGAATCAGGCCAGCGCGGAGGCTGCCCCGCGCCCGCCGCCAGGGGTGGACGTCGACGCACTTGAAGCGACTGTGGCGGCACTGCGTGCAGAAGTCGCGGCCCGCAACACCAGCGTGCGCGATCTGAGCGACGCGCTGGCGGCCATGGTGGCCGACATAGACTCGTGGTACGCGTGTTTAAAGGCGGGATGAGGAGGGTGAAGAGGGGGGAAATGTTACAGAAAGAAAAAATCAACAACCACCCGCGCTCTCTCTGTTGTCACCACCAAAACGACACGCTGGCGCTGGCGTCCAGGGCACGCACCCAGTGCCACCACCCGGGCGGTATGTAGAGCGCGTCGCCGGGGGAGAGGGTGGTGTCCCAAAACGGTGCGCCCGCCACGCCCGCCGAGCCCAGTGCCGGCGTCACAGCCTCCAGGTCGACGGCTGCGGTGTTGGCGGCGGTTAAGGAGGTCGTGCCCGATCCAAAGGGAGCTAGGGACGGGGTGTGGGAGGCGTCGACGAAGCATGTCGAGGGAGGGTACAGCCTCACATACTTGCAACCGACCACCTGGCACAACAGGTTGTGGTGGGGGTCGGTGTGCAGGGGGGACAGCGTGCCCGCGGGACCGAGCCACGCGTTGATGGTGGTGGTGGGGCCAGGAAGGGAGGCGTCGTCGTCATTGTCGTGGGAGGCTGCATCACCGCTCGTCGTCAAACAACAATAATCTGGTGTCACGACGTCCCCCGCCAACGCCGGCACCTGGGCCAGCAGGTCGTGTTGAGCCAGGTAGGGCGTGGGCGTGGCGGTGGATGGGGTGGCAGTCGCAGTCAACATCTCTTGGAGAAACTCCTGCCCTTTCACCAGGCGCTGCCCCCAGCTGGGCGCTAAATAGTGACTCCCCACCTCCACGGGCAGGGTGCGGTCCCCCATCGCGGCCGCCCAGTAGCGTGGCGATGACCAGCGGTGGGTGGCTGGCCACGTGGCGGCCAGGCCGGTCAGAAGGAGGGGGGATTGTCCGAGCGTGGAGGCAGCAAAGTCTGTGAGAGGCAGGGGCGGCGTCGCGGGCACGCGGGCGCCGGGGGCGGGGCCCAGTGAGCCAGGCGGCAGGGGCACCGGCTGCCCTGGGGCCGGCCATTCGTCCGGCAAAGGAGGCGGGAGTGCGACAACCCCACGCGCGCGCGCGGTCGCCAGCGCGGCCGCCGCGGCGGCGACCACCGCGTGCGCGCCCGGGCGGGAGGCGGGGCCGCCCAGCAGCAGGACATCGTCGGCAGCGGCCAGGGCGATGAGAGGGTCGGGTGAGGAGTGCAGGGACGCGGCCAGCAGGACGGCCGCCGCGCGCGCGTCGCGCCACGCTGGGTCGACTGCTCGCCACGGCCCCGAGTGGAGAGCGTCCCACGCTGCATCCCCCGCAGCGGTCGCGGCGGCAGCAGCATCAGCAGAGGGCATGGTCGGACTGGCGGCCGCCGCCAGCCAGGCCGCCACCGCGCGCCCGCCCGCGGACGGCAGACGCGGCAGCGCGGCGGCCAGCGACGCAGCCGCGGCGGCCGACAGCGCGGCGGCTAATTCGTCTCCACCACTCATTCTGTCAGCTTGGCGTCCAGCTCGCCAAAGTCTTCCATTTCCTGGACGTCGGGGAACGTGCCGATGAACTGCGGGAGGGAGGGGAAGACGTGAGCATCGTTGGCGTTGTTTTCCCTCCACACACACCCCTTTCCCTCACACACACACACACACACACACTGACCTTGCCCCCCACGTGCAGCTGGGGAATGGTTTTCACGCCGCCGGACGCGGTCTCCATGCGGTCTCGCGCGTCCCGGTCGGCGACGGCGAGGTCGACCTGTGTGTGTGGAAGAAAGGAAGAAAGGAAGAAAGGAAGAAAGGAAGTCGATGGTGTGCGCGCGAGCCCCCCGTTTCTCACACGCATCCCCCCCATCTCTCTCTCCCATCTCACCGTCGTGTACGCCACCTTCTTGGTATCCAGCAGCTGCTGCAGCCTCGAGGACTCCGTGCGCTGCACCGCGGTCGACGGGGTGGACGTCGTGTAGAACTCGACCGCCATGCAGTAGAGCCACCACGAGATTGGCGTGGAGGGGGTGGGCACGTGCGGCGGGGACGGGGGCAGGAAACTGGGGGACAGGAGGGACGCCTGCGGCCAAAGAGAGAGAAAGGCAATGCGTTCTGTTTTCGGCGCTGAAAACCGCCGCCAGCGACCCGCCCCTTCAGAGCGGTTGGTGGTGTCACACCACCAACCGATCAGCGTCGCCACATCAACCAAGGCCTAGCGTCTACAAACAGAAAAAAAAACTATTGAGAACACGGAGCACCTCACATCACAACAACCCCCTCGACGCCAAAAACGCGTCGACCCGCGCCCCAAACGCGGGCCCCACCGCCACCCCCTCCTCCTCGCTGCCCACCGCAATCCCCGGGTGCCGCGCCCTGGTGTCCGCCAACAAGGCGTGCACCCCCGCCAACACGTCCCGCGCGTCGGGGCAGCCAGGGTCTGTTGTGAGCGCTATCCTCACCCCGCTCGGCGCCTCCAGGCAGTGCAGCGCGTACGCGTCGGTGGCCAGACGGTGCCAGGAGGCGCCCGCCCCGATGCGCAGGGGGGCGCCGAGGGCGGGTTTGTCGGGGCTGTGGGGGTGGTGCGGTGGCGTGGGTTTTGATAGGCGGTCGTGTTGCGCATCGCCCTCTCTCCTCGCCGCTCCTCACTCACTTTGTCGGGTCCACCGCCGCCGTCAGCGTCCTCAACGAAAACAGCAGCCCAAACATGGACTTGCGGTCGTCGTCCACGGTGCCCGCGCCCGCGGCGACGGAGCGCGTGCGGCCCCAGTCTGCGGCGAAGAGGGTGCGGCCGGCCCGGTTGAAGATGTAGAGGGTGAGGGCGCGTGGACGGGACGCCGCAGCGCGGGCGGCGTCCGAGGAGCCGGGCAGGAGGTTGGACAGCATCCTAGCCGACGGTCGCCGTGGTGTGAGGTCCCCAATGCCGACGAAAAAAAAAAAAAAACACAGACTGCGGGCAAGTTTTTTTCTTTTTTGTTTTTCTCCGCCTTCCCCCGCGCCCCCGGGGCGTTTTTGACGCCCGCTCGTGCCTCAACACGACACCAGCTTGTGCCATGGAGTTCACTGCCTGAGGCACCCCCGCGTCGCGCGCCCTCACTTTTCAATGCGGTACGCGGCGACACCTACCAACCGAATGCTTGCGCTCCGCGCCCCGCCCCGCCCTCCACCCCGCCCGCCCGGCCGCCCGCGTCCACAGCTGGTCTCGGGCGTGCAGCTTGCACGTCCTGGTCTGGGGCGCTGGGCTCCTGTGGCTGCTGCTGCGCCACAAACAGACAGCGCGGTCACGCGACCAGTCGACACGCCGTCGTCGCTCCCACCCGCTGACTCACCCGCCGTGCCCACCGCCCCGCCCGCCGCCACCGAGTCACTGGTCGCCGCCATCGAGTCGAGGACACCCTTGGCACCACCCTCGCCCCACGGCGACATCGCCTCCCTGGCCTCCGCGCTGGCGTCGTCGCCTGAGTCCGGCCTGGCCGACGCAAGCGACGCCGCGCTCGGCGACCGCCGCGCCCGCTACGGCGCCAACCGCGTCCCGGAGCGCCCCCCGACCCCACTGTGGCGGCTGGCGGTGACCGCCCTGGCCGATCCGACGGTGGGTGTGCTGGTGGTGGCGGCGTGTGCATCGCTCGGGTTGGAGGCGTGGTCAACGGGCGGTGATGGCAACAGCGGTGGCGGCGTGGACGCGCTCGCCATCCTGGCCGCGGTCGCTGTAGTCGTGGGCGTGACTGCGATCAACGATTACCAATCCGACGCCTCCTTCCGCGCGCTGGCCGCGCTGGCCGCCGACCCTCCTGCCACCGTTGTCCGCGGCGTCACCCCCCAAACCATCCCCTCCTCGTCCATCGTCGTCGGCGACCTCCTCCTCTTCTCCGCGGGCGACATCCTGCCCGCCGACGGCGTCGCCGTGCGCGCCGCCGGCGCGGGCGGCGGCGCCAGCGTGGACGAGAGCGCGCTGACAGGGGAGTCGGTGCCCCTCTCCAAACGCCCGGGCGACGCCCTGCTGTCTGGCAGCCGCGTGCTGGATGGGGAGGGCGCTGTGCTGGTGACGTGTGTGGGCCCCCTGTCCCAAGCTGGCGCAGTCGTGGCCTCTGTCGCAGGCGGGGGCGGCCTGTTTGGCGACCTGGCCCCGGGCGACACCGACGGCGGCCGCGCTCAAACCACGCTGGAGCGCAAGCTGACCGCCCTGGCTGCGACCATCGGCAAAGCAGGGGCTGTGGCGGCCACCGTGGTTGGGCTCGCGTTGGCTGCGCCGACCGTGGTCGCGATCGTCAACGGGGAGGGCGGCACTTCCTTCCTCGACCCGCCCTCGATTCGTGCGCTCCTCCACGCCGCCGTTACCGCCATCACCGTCCTCGTCGTCGCCGTCCCGGAAGGCCTGCCCCTGGCCGTCACCGTGGCTCTCGCCGCCAGCGTGCGGCGCATGGCGGTGGACGATGCGGCGTTGGTGCGGAGGCTGGCGGCTGCGGAGACCATGGGGTGTGCCACCGTGGTGTTGACCGACAAAACAGGAACTTTGACTGAAGGCGACATGCGTGTCTCCCGCCTGTGGATGGGTGGTGGTGGCCGCAGCGTGAGCGTGGCCACCGACGGTAGTGGCGGGCTGCCGCTGTCGCGCGCTGAAGCGCTCGCGCTCGTGTCGTCGGCCGCCCTCAACTCCACCGCCGTCCTCGACGGCGGCGCCGCCGCCGCCGCGGCCCGCCCAGCCGCCGCCGTCACGTCTTCCGTGACTCCACCGTCCCGCCACCGGGCGGGCAGCGGGTCGCCGACCGAGGTGGCGTTGCTGGCGCTGGCGGCGGGATTGGGGGGCGACGTGGCAGGCGTGCGCGTGGCGCACCCGCGCGCCGCGTCGCTTCCCTTCTCCTCCGACACCAAGCTGATGGCGACCGCGGTGGCAGCCGACGACGGCGCCGGCTTCACCATCCACGTCAAAGGCGCGGCCGACGTGCTGCTGCCCCGCTGTGACGCGGCCCTGGCCGCGGATGGAGGGCGCGCCCCGCTTGATGTGGTGGCTGCGGAGGCCGCGGCTGACGCCGCTTCTGCAGACGGCGCGCGCGTCATCGCGCTGGCGACGACCCACGTTGCGTCCCTCGCTTCCGATGGCTCCATCCCGGCGTCTGCTTTAGAGGGAGGGCTCACTTTAATCGCGCTGGCCGAGCTGGCCGACCCCCTGCGCGCCTCGACACCCGCCGCCGTCGCTTCAGTGCGTGGTGCTGGCGTGCGCGTCGTCATAGTGACGGGGGACGCGCCCGCGACTGCGGCCGCGGTGGCACGCGACGCCGGCATCCTGGACGCGGGCGCGTGGCCGCCACCCGCGGGCGCGGTCACAACGGGGCCTGAGCTGCGCGCCGCGCTGGCCACGCCCGCCGCGCGCGCGACTTTCCTGGAGAAAGGCTGCCCCCCCCTGCGCGTCGTGGCGCGCTGCACGCCGCGCGACAAGCTGGCCCTCGTGCGCGCGCTGAAATCATCTCCCACCCCCCCCGTCGTCGCAGTCACAGGCGATGGTGTGAACGACGCGCCCGCGCTCGCTGCCGCCGACGTGGGATTTGCTATGGCCGGAGGCGCACCTGTGGCTCGCGCCGCGGCGGACGTCCTCCTCCTGGACGACTCGTTCGGGGGCGTCGCTGCCGCGGCGGCGTGGGGGCGCAACGTTTATGCATCTGTGTCCCGCTTCCTCCAGTTTCAAGTCACAACAAACATAGTGGCCGTCGTCGTGGCGGCGGGTGGCGCGCTCGCCATCTCAGAATCACCTTTAACAGCTGTCCAAATGCTGTGGGTGAACCTGTTGATGGACAGCTTTGCGTCGCTCGCGCTCGCGACCGACGTGCCGCGTGGCGACGCGCTGGCGGCACCGCCCCCCGATCCGGCCGCACCGCTGCTGGCGCCCCACCTATTGAAATATGTGGGAGGGCAAGCAGTGTACCAACTGATCGTCATGGCGTGGCTTGTGCTCGGGGGCGGTGCAGCTGTGATTGCAGGTGCGCCATTGGACGACGCCGCGTTGTCATCCGCCCCATTACCCGGCACCCCCGCCGGCACCGTCGTCTTCCACGCGTTTGTCATGCTCCAGCTCTTCAACATGATCAACGCGCGCAAAGCGGCGGACGAGCCAAACGTGCTGGACGGGCTGGCAGAGCACAGAGCCTTTGTGGCAGTGCTAGCCGCTGAACTGGTCCTGCAAGTCGCCATTGTCCAGTGGGGCGGGGACGTGTTCGACACTGTCCCCCTGCGCCCGGTTGCCTGGGGCGCGTGCGCGGGATTTGGGGCGGTGGGGTTGGTGGTGCGCGCGGCGCTGGCGCGGGTGCCGCCGAGGGCGCCCGGAAAACAGTGACGTTCACTGGTCTCGTAACTTGGGTGTGCCTGTTTTGTGTTTGATGTTTGCATCGTTTGGGGCGTGTTAGGGTGTGTGTAGACAGAACTGGGGAGAGAAAAAAATGACTGTTTTAACCAACCCCCATTCAACGACGCACACACCCCCACACAGAGCATCCTCCCCCGCCCGCCCCTCCCCCGCGCCGCCAGCCACCGCGGTGGCGTGCCCAGGCGTACGACGCATGCTCTTCATCGCCCTGCCCACCGCCACCACACTCCCTCTCCCCCTGCACGCCACCCTCGTGCTGGGGCGTGCCCATTTCAGTGCCGTCCCGGGCGCCGCCAGCATCAGCCGCAGCGCCGTCACGCTGCGCGCGACGGGGCCGCGCACCGTCGCACTGACCATCGTCGGCAAGTCTGCGACACGCTTCACCCGCCCAGGCGGCCGGGACACCATCCTGCCCCCCGGCTCCGTCGTCGACGACATAGGCCCTGGCGACGAGCTGCAACTGTCTGCCTCCGCCCCTGACGCGGTGGCCAGGGTGCAGGAGGAGGGCGCGACGGCGGACGCGCCGCCCCCGGTCAAACGGCCGCGCGTGGCAGAGGACGCGCTGGTACCGCCGGACGGCCCCCTCATGCTGATTCTTTGTGGGCTCCCTGGCGCTGGCAAATCTACGCTCGCTGGCCAGCTGGTTAAGGCGGGAGGCTGGACGCGCGTGTGTCGAGACACGATCAGCGCAGCCGGCCGCAAAGGCACGCGTGCCGCGTGCGTCGCAGCAGCGGCCGACGTGCTGCGTGCCGGTGGCCGCTGCGTCATCGACAGGTGCAACCTGACGGAGGAGCAACGCGCCGATTTTGTGGCGGCGGCAGCCGCGGTCGGCGCCCCAGTGCACGCGATTCACCTCGCGCTCCAGCCAGCCGCCTGCGCCGCCCGTGCAGCCGCCCGCACCAGCCACGAGGGCGGCCTGACCGGCGCCACTGCTCGAGCCGTCGTCGGCCGCATGGTCGCGGCCGGCGTGACGGCGCCGGGGCAGGAAGGGTTTGCGTCTGTAGCGGTGTGCACCAACGACCGATCAGCGGCCGTAGCTGCCGCCCGTTTCGGTGGGCCGCCCCCGCCGCCTCGCCCCACCAACGCGTTTGATGTGATGATGGCGGCGCGGTCGACGGCTGAGCGACAGCCGCCACCACCACCGCCGCCCAGCAGCAGTGGTGGCGGCGGCAGCGGGGGTCACTCTCTCCACGGTCCTTTGAACGATCTGCGTGCGGTGGCCGCGGCCCCCGCCTCCCACCCGAACGCCACCCCAGTCACGGTGGATGGACACGCGTTGATCATCCTGCCGGACAAGTACGCAAAAGCGTCCCGCCACGCCCTCGTCCTGCCTGTGGGTCCCCCTGGCGCAGAGCCCGACACGCCCGCCGCCCTCTCCACCTGGCCGCGCGCCTCCTCCCTCGTGCGTGCCATGCTGGCCGCCGGCCGTGACTGGGCGGCCGCCCACCCCGCCCCCAGCGGCGCGCCCTGGAGGTTTGGGTTTCACTCCGTGCCGAGCCTGGCGCCCTTGCACCTCCATGTTATTTCTCAGGACCTGGACTCCCCCGCCTTGAAAACAAAAAAACACTACAACTCGTTCAAGCGTCCCTTTTTTGTGGATGCGGTGGATGTGGCGGATGCGCTGGACGCAGTCAGGTCGCTTCCTTTACTCGACGCGGCCGCAGCAGACGCCGCGCTGAAAGCGCCGCTCACCTGCCACCGGTGCGGCGCGCCCGCCGCCAACATGCCTCGTTTGAGGGACCATGTGGCCACGTGTGCGGGCCCGTGGCCGGCGGGGGCAGAGTGTGTGTAGGTGTATGTGTTTTGTCTGAAAAAAAAAACGTTTTAACAAAGAAAAAGCAAGTGTGCGCACTCTCTCTCCCCTCACCGCCGCTGATTCTGCCACGACGGCGCCTGCTGCTGCTGCTGCTGGCCATAGTACCCACCCCCCTGCGGCGGCGGCGGCGGGCGGCCGTGGTGGTAGGGCGGCGGGTGGCCCCCATAGTGGGGGGGCGGCGGCCCGGGCGGCCCGGGCGGGCCGCGCGGGGGGGGCGGGTACCCCCCATACCCAGCCACCGGGGGTGCCCCGTACCCGCCTCTGTGGAGGGCCGGGGGGGCGGGGCCGCCGCCGCCGCCGCCACCGTGCACGCGGGCGCGCTTGGCGTCGGGGTGGGGGTGGTGCGCGTGCGGCTGCGGCGCCGCGCTCGCCGCCGCCACCACGGGCGCGGGCGCACCCGCCCCTCCCGCTTTGGCCGCCGCCCGCCGCCGCTTCATGTCCAATTCGTGGGAGGCATCATACTTGGGCAGGTCGGCGGGGTCGGCGGGCTTGGGGTCTGTCCAGAAAAATGTGTGGTTGGACGCTTCGATCGCCGACGCGCGCGCCGCGGGGTCCAACGCCAGCAGGCTGGCCAACAAGTCGCTGGCCCCCGGCGCCCGCTTCTCCACGCCGCGCGCCTCCAAAAACGCGCGCAAGCCATTCGCCTTGTAGCGGGCGGGCTGCAGGTTGGCAAAGTGGGGCAGGCGGGACACACCCGGCATCGTGGCCTCAATCGGCGTCCCCAGCAGCCGTGTGATCCTGTCCACCTGCTCCCCTTCCTCCGCCCCGGGGAACAGGGGCTTGCCCAGCAGCAGCTCGGCAAAGATGCAGCCCACCGACCACATGTCGACCTCGGGGCCGTAGCGGGTGGCACCCAGCAGGAGTTCTGGGGGGCGGTACCAGAGGGTGATGACGCGGTTGGTTAAAGGCCGCCCCGGGGCTGCGGGTCCACCTCCCGCCGGCCCCGCGTCCCGGTGGGTGCGAGCCAGGCCAAAATCGCCCAGCTTGAGCTTGCCATCGTTGGAGATGAGCAGGTTGGAGGCCTGTGGGTTTGTGGGTGGGGAATGAGAAAGGTGAGGCAAATCGAAAATGAAAAAAAACGGCACCACCACACACACACACCCTTCCTCTTTCCTTCTCTTACCTTCAGGTCACGGTGCAGCACGTGCTTGGTGTGGCAGTAGTGCAGCCCCCGCAGCAGTTGCTTCATGTAGCATTTTGCGTGGGGCACAGGGAGAGCGTACCCCCGCCTCTCCATCAGTCCCGCCAGGTCGTGGTCCATGTAGTCGAACACCATGTAGATGGACCCCTTGTTGTTGTTGTATTTGGAGGCTGAGTGATGGGGTGGAGGGTGGGTGGGTGAAGGTGAAAATCCGCGCCCGCGTTTTCCTCCCTCTCTCTGCCTCCACACCCCCCAACCCCCAAACCAACCACTCACAGTGTGACCGCACAATCTCCTTCAGTCGAATGACGTTCTCGTGGGACAGGCGCTTGAGCAGCTTGATCTCCCGAATCGCGGTAATCGGAAACCCTTCCTTCTCGTTGTCCATGCGCACCCGCTTCAACGCCACCAGCGACCCGTCCCGCTCGTCGCGCGCCAGGTAGACTTGGCCGTACGTCCCCTCCCCGATTTGGCGCAGCTTGGTGTAGCCGTCCTCCAGGCAGCGGCAGCCGCCGTATGCGTCGTCGCCCGCGGAGGAGGGGGGCAGCTCCAGGCGCCAGGAGGGGGGCGGCCCGCCTGGCGCGGGCGGGGCGGGCGGGTTGGCGGACGCCATGTGGAGGGGGGTGGGGTGGAGGAGGGAGGGGAGGGGGGGGAGGACGGGCGGTTGGGTGGCGCGTCTGAGGCGCGCCGTGTGCGTCTGCCGGGGGACAGTCCGCGCAGACCCGGGTGGCCACACACACACGCGTGCCGGGGTGGGCCGGGATGTGCCCGTATCGCGTGTGCGCGGCGCGGGTGCTGGGCGCACACACGAATGCACAGGGTTGCAAAAAACTGCTCAACGTGCGAGAGCGAAAACACGTAAAAACACTCTCTGAGCTCGTTTTTCTGTGCGCCCGTGTGCCCCGCCCCCACGCGCGCGCCCACCTCCCAACTCCCCGCGCTCTCTTTCCAGAGACCGCGGCGCACATTTCACGCGCGGACGGCACAGAGGTCGACCCCAAATCAACACACATCCGCGCGCGCGAACACTCCGCGCACGCACCGCTGTCCCTTCCGCTCTTCTCCCTCCCCATGGCTGCCGGCGGCCGCGGCCTCATGGGCGCCGCCCTGGGGGCCGGCCTCACAGCCGCCCACTACAACGGGGTCGACATCGGGGCCTTCCTGCCGAAAGGCGGCGGCAGCGGCGGCGGCGGCGGCAATAGCGCTGCCGTCGACCGTCTGTCCGCCCTGGTCGAACGCCTCGCCCTCGACCGCGGCGCCTCGCTAACCCCCACCGTCACCCTGATCAACCCCAATGGTGGTGGTGCTGCCACCGGCAAGGGAGGCGGCGCCCTGCTGACGCTGGCCGCTGTCGGCGGCTGCGCTCTCGCCGCACACGCGCTCGCCCCAGAGTGGCTCCCCGCCACGCGCGGCTCCCTGGCCCGCGCCCTGGCCGCCGTCTCCAAAACGGTGCGCGCCATGGGGGACGCCCTGAAACAGCGCGTCGACGGCCTGGATGCCAAAGCCGACGCCCTGGCCGCGGGGCAAGCACGCCTAGGCGACTCGGTCTCCGCCGCGCGCGCCGACCTCGAGTCCCTCGCCTCCGACGTCTCCTCCCTCACCACCGACGTCGCCCGCGTGGGGCGGGACGCGGGGGACGCGGCCGATGGCGTGGGTCTGCTGGTGCGCGTGGTGCGCGAGATCCTGGGGGGCGGCCGCGCGTCCACCGGCGCGGCGGCCGAGTTGGACGCGTTCGCCGCGCGGCGGCGGTGTGCGGCGGCGCCGCCCCTGGCGTCGCGCAAGGTGGGGCTGGAGAGTCTGTTAGGTGGAGGGGCGGAGGCCTGATTTTGGTTTGGTTTGGTTGTGTTTTTTTCGTAACTATTGCCCTTCGTTGTCTTCCCCCCCCCCACACCACGTGTAACAACACGCTATCGTCGTCTTTGTACAATTACAAGTGCTTCTTCTTCTTCTTGTCTACACCAAGCACGCGGCAATCCTCTCCCGGTCAAACCCGCGCCACTCTGCCCACGCGCCGCCCGCCACGCCGCCACCCTCCTCTCCCTCTTCCGCTGCCGCCACCGCCGCCGTGGCTGCAGGGTCCACGTGCAGCCTCTCCACCTGGGCGGGGGGCGCCGCCTCCCGTCGCCCCGCCTTGTCCTTGGCGCGTTTGGCCTTCTTTTTGGTGGTGGAGGGTGCGGCGGCCGCTGCCGCCGCGGCCGCATCCACCGCCGCGCGCTCGCTCTTGCGCCGCCTTCCAATCCACCTGCGCAGCCCCTTGACGTAGGGCCACACCCTGAAGAAGCGGTGCCTCACCCCCGCGTCTGTGACGTAGACGGCGGCCCCGTCCTCTCTGGTGGCGGGCAGGTCTGCGACCGCGTGCCACGCCAACGCCCCGATCTCCCCCCTCACCGTGGGCGCACACGGTGTCGCTTCATCGATGCCCGGGATCACAAACAGGCGGGTGCGTTGCTGGCCTGTGTGCACTTCAATGGCGTCGCGTTCGTCGAGCAGGGCCGCGACGTCGAGCCCTGTTTCTTCGAGCACTTCACGCGCCGCAGCGGCAGCATCCGTCTCCCCGGCAGCCAGCTTGCCCCTGGGAAACCCCCAGGAGGCACCCTCCTTCAGACCCCGCACCAACAACACTTTGGTGAGGTCTGGGTTGAGCAGGATGGCGCCCGCGCCCGGGACGCGCGCTTTGAATGCATTAAACTCAGTCATGGCTGCGTCCACGTCAGCCACGCCGGCCGACACAAAAATTTCGGGGCAGTGGCCGGCGAGGGCGCGGGCAAAGGATTTGAGGGAGAGGGAGGCGAGGGATGGATCGTCGTCGCGGCAGTGGTCCTGTTGTGGGGGTGTGGGAGGGTGGTTGGAAAACCAAAGCCATCACCACGCCCAGTGCCGTGTGCACGTTCATTTTCCAACTCTCTCTCACCTCATAGTACCAGTGCGCCTGCTCCACAACGAACATAAGTTTCTCGGTGGACCTGGAGGGTGGGGGGCGGAGAAACGGTGGGGTTGGGGGCCTCCACAAACACGCCCACTCTCCCACCCACCCACCCACCACACAAACACTCACCCCAACTCGGATGGCGGCACATTGAGCAGGAAGCGGATGGCCAGGTCGTCCAGCAGGTCGTCCGACGGGCGCGACATTGTGGGTTTTTGTTTTGCCTCTGTGTGTGTTGCACGTGGCGGGCGCTCGCCCTTGTGTGTGTGTATGTGCGTGCGTGCGTGCTCGCTCCTGGGAGCGAGAGAGGGTGCTGGCCGGGACGCGATTGAGCAGAAGTCCAGCGTTTTGTGTGCAGTTTTTTTTTTTTCTGTCCACATCCGCCCCATTTCGCGCGCCGCATTTTATCGGCGCGGGCCGCCCGCCCTCCCCCCACAACCATGTGGAGTGTCAAGCGATCGCGGTCAGATCCAGCCTTTGCCCGCCCCGACGACGACGCGACCGACCCGGAGGACGCCGCGACGCGCCGCCCCGCGCCGCTCTCCACCGTGCGCGAGGCCGACGCCCCAGAACCCCTGCCCGTCGCCCCCCAGGTGGCCCTGGTGGCGGTCCAAGCAGCTGTCTGCGTGGGAGCAGTCTACCTAAAGTCGGTGCTGGCCACGACGCCTCACCATGTCGCGGGCGCCGTGATCACGCGCGGCGGACCGCGCGTGTTTGCGCCGACCGTGTTTGCGTTCTACCGGGAGGCGTGTGCGGCAGCGTTGTTGGTGAGTTGTGTGGGGGTGGTGGTGTGTGTGTGGTGTGCGTGTGTGTGTGTGGTGTGTGTGTGTTTCGGCAAAAACATTTCATTCAACCCCCTCCTCCTTCCTCTCAGTCGGGCGTCGCGGCCGCCACCACCGGCGTCCTGGCCCCCTCCCGCCGCGACCTGCCCGCCATCACGTCGGCTGGCCTCATCCTCTTCCTGTCGCAGGCTCTCTACGTCCACGGCATCGACCGCGCGGGCGTGGCCGTCGCGGCCGCGCTGCAGCCGGCCATCCCTGTTTGGACCGCCGCCCTGTCCGTCACCCTGGGCAAAGAAGCCGTCTCCCGGCGCAAAGTGCTCGGCATCGCGCTGGCGGCGGGGGGGGCGCTGTGCATGGTGTCCGGGCCGTCGCACGCGGCGACGCACACGGCGCACGCAACGTCTGCGGCGGCGACCGCTGCTGCTGCTGCCTCCGCCACCTCCCAACTCATCGGCAAGGCCGCCCTGTTTCTGAACACACTGTCCATGAGTGCGTACTACATCGTTTCGAAGGCGTTGGTGGCCAGGTACCCCCCTTTGTGCGTGGCGGGGTGGGCCTATATCCCCGCCGCGGCAGCCATGGGGGTGGCTGCGACGCTGACTGTCCCTGCCGCCGCCTGGCCCCTGGCCCCCAGCCTGCGCGGCCCCCTCACCTACTGGGTGCTGGTGTGTTCCGTGTTTGGGTATGGGGCCACCGCGTGGGCGGCACGCGCGCTGCCCGCGTCGTACGTGGCGGCCTTCACCTGCTTGCAACCCTTCCTGGGAACCGCGCTGGCGGCATGCTATCTGGGAGAACCCGTGACCATCTGGGATGCGGGCGCGCTGGCGGTGGTGGCGGGGCTGGGCCTGGTGGCGAGTGAGGGCGGCGCTGGTGGTGGCGGCAAACGCGCACGGCGTGCGCCGCGGCCCGCGACTCCGCTCGCGCCGCCGCCTGGGTGGTGTGACAAGCAGTGGCGGGCGGCATAAATAGAGAGAGAGTGGGCCCCACTAGGACAGCATGATCTGGTTCTGCCCTTTTCCCCCCGTTGATGTGTGTGTGTGATTACCCCCAGTCCAGCAGACGACTATTTACAACACATCACTTGGCCACCGCCGCCTCCATCTTGGCCGCCTCGCCCGTCGGCTTGCCGTCCCGCGCCAGGAACCTCTTCCACTGGGCTTTCGCGTAGTCGCGCCTGTCGCCGTCACAGTCCATCATCCCGCCGCGGCATTTGAAATCCACGGCTTCATCTCTTCGGCTCAGTGCGTCTTTGACAGAGGGGGGCACGCGCTCGATGGTGGGGGCGGCGCGGGAGGGGCAGGATGGGTGTGGGGAGGGTGAGGGTCGGACACAGAGAGTCGGCCCCAATCAAGCCGCGCTGTTTCTTCATCAAACCAACGCGCTCAACTCACATGTGGCCACCGCAATCGCACCAGCAAGCAGGGCGCGCCGTGTGGCCGGCGTGGTCGGCGTGGAGGGAGGGGGCCAACGCATCGTCTTCTCGCAAAAGGGCACGCAAGATAGAACGGCGAAGAGCGTCTGTGTTGAGAGAGAAAAATAAAGAGGCGAGCCTTCCTCACAACTCTGAAAAACGTCGACCAGCGTGAGTGTGCCTCTCTCCAGGCGCGGCCTCCTCGTCACCCCCCCATTCCGCGTTGTATACTCCTCTGCTGTGCCCTGACTCCCGTTCCGTCTGTCCACCGAGGGCTGGGCGCGTGGGTCCGGCATTGAAGACAGACAGCGCGCCTAGACTGCGTCCTCTCCCACCATGGTCGCCCTCGGCTGGCAGGGCGGCGTGACTATCGGCGTCATGGTGACCGGGTGAGTGCGTGTTGAGAGGGGGAGCGGGGTAGGGGCGCGAGGTTGGAGGAAGAGCGCGGGGAGAGACCGCGGCCGCTGCCGTGCCTGTTCGCGCGCCCACGCTCTGCGCTCGCGCTTCCTTTCTGCTCCCCACACTCACTCCTTCTCCACACCCCCCGCACACAGGCTCATAAGCATGGCCATTGATGTTGTGCCTCCGGACTACGCGTTTTGGGGCATGACGACCGCCCTCCTGGCGGCAGGCATCATCGACACTCAAGCCGCGGGCGCCGGCTTTGGCAACGCGTCCGCCCTCGCCATCCTGGCCCTCTACGCCGTCTCCTCCGGCGTGGAACAGACGGGCGCCCTAGACTCCATCACGGGGCGGGTGCTGGGGTCGACGCGGTCGGCGGCCATAGCGTTGTCAAGGATTGTTCTGCCGGTGGCTCTCGCTTCCGCGTTCCTGTCCAACCTGCTCATCGTCTCCCTCCTCATCCCCACGCTGCGCGGGTGGGCGCGCCGCCACGGTGTGGCCCAGAAGCAGTTTCTGATCCCGCTGTCGTTTGCCACGGTGCTGGGGGGGACGGCGACAACGATGGGGACGTCGACCAACCTGTTGGTCTCCGGCCTGATGCAGCAACGCTACCGCGCGGCGGGTGGCGCAGACGGCAGCGCCCCCCCTCCCTTTGGGCTGTTCGCCATCTCGCCCTACGGCGTGCCGTACGCCCTGTGGGGGTGTGCCTACCTGGTGGCCATGGCGCGCTGGCTGCTGCCCACGACGGACACGCCGTCGGGCGGCGGTGGTGGTGGCACCAGCGGCGGGTGCACCACCCGCCGCCGCCGCCGCGGCGCCGAAACTGCCGCCACGGACGATGCCATGACGTCTGCACTGGCGGTGCCGCGCGGGTCGCCTGCAGCGGGGCGGCTGCTGGACGATCTGTTGGCTCGCGCTGGCGTCACTCTGGTCGCGGTCGGCCGGGGCGGCAATGTGCTGCCGCCGCCCCCCCCACGCCCCGACGCATCAGTCGCGGCCGACCGTGTCGCGCGCGAGGGCGACGTCTTGTACGTCTCCGGCCGCGTCGACGCCGCCAGGCAGCTGGCGGCGGAAGCAGGGCTCGCCCTCATCGACGACGCTTCAGAAGACGACGCTTTGGACGCGCTCGGCGTGGGTGGCCTCCCCCCCCGCGCCGCGTCCGCGGGGGCGGGCGTCACCATTGTGACGCCCGGGTCGGTGGATGGTGGCAGGCGGGCGCCCTCGCCGCTCGCTTGGGGTGAAAACGTGTCGTCGCCGTCGTCCGCGTCGGCAGACACGCCACCGTCACCTCCACCCCCTCCGCCCGACCTGTTCCGCGTGCGCGTGCGCCCGGAAGCGCCTGTGGCCGGGCTGAGCGTGCGCGACGCCCGCCTGCGGTCCCGGTTTGGGGCCACCGTGGTCGCTGTGTCCTACGCTGGGACGCGCGCCAGCGTGAGCGGCGCGTCCACGCCGCAGCACGCGGCGGCCGCAACCCCCGCCCCCGGCCGCATCGGGGACACTGTCCTGGCCCCGGGCGACGCGGTCGTGCTGGCGGTGGGCCCCTCGTTCGATGCGGGCGCCCACGAATTCGCTGCCAACTTTGGCGGCGCCACCCCGCTCGACTGCGGCGCGGCGCTCTCCTTCTCGACCGCGCTCACCGTCAAGCGCGGCTCCCGCATCGAGGGGCGCACCCCGGCGGAGGCTGGCTTCACCGGCGTCCCCGGCGTCCTGCTGTTTGCTGTGCGGCGGGCGGATGGCGCGACCCTCGTGCCCCCCCCCCCCCGACCTGGCGCTCACCGGCGGGGACGTCCTCTGGTTTGCGGGCGGCGCGGACGCCGTCCCCTTCCTGCGCCGCTTCCCCGGCCTAGCTCACTCGGCCGACGGCCACGCCGCCAAGCTGGCCACGCATGCTGTCCACCGCCGCCTCGTCCAAGCGTGCGTGTCTGCGCACTCACCGCTGGCCGGCCGCACACTGCGCGACGTCGCCTTCCGCACCCGCTACGGCGCCGCCGTGGTGGCGGTGCACCGGGCGGGGGCCGCCCTGGCGGCAGACATCGCGTGCGTCCCCCTGAAGCCGGGGGACGTGCTGGTGCTGGAGGCTGGGCCTGGCTTTGCGGGCGCGGCCGCGACGCGGCGCGCGTTCTCAGTCATCTCTGAACTGCCCCACTCGGCACCCCCCAAACCCGTCAAGAGGTGGGTGGCGTTGGCGTGGGTGTTGGCGATGGTGGCGTGCCAAGTGGCCACCGCTGCTGTCGGTGGGAAAGTGGAGGAAAGGGCGGACCTGTTTCTGCTCGCCTCCCTCACTGCCGCCGGCATGCTCGCCTCCCGCTGCATGTCGTTCGACGCTGCCCGCGCCGCCATCGAGTGGGAGGTGTACGTAACGGTCGCGTTCGCGTTTGGCGTGGCTACGGCGCTGGAAAAGTCGGGTGTTGGGGCTCTCGTCGCGACGGGCTTTGAGGCCGCGCTGTCGCACGGCGGCCACGGCCCCCCTCCCGCCCCCGCCACACTGACGGTCATCTACCTGGCGACCTGCATCATCAGCGAGTTTGTCAGCAATGACGCGGCGGCCGCCCTGATGTACCCCATTTCTGCCACGCTGGCCGACGCCCTGTCTGTGCCGCCGCGCGACGCCGCGATCGCTGTCATGTTGGGCGGTAGCGCTGGTTGGATCATTCCGTTCTCCTACCAGTGCAACATTGCGGTCATGGCTGCCGGTCAGTACACTTTCGGAGAGTTTGCCCGCTTCGGCGCTCCGTTTTACGTGTGGCAGGTGCCGTTTGTCGCGTTTCAGTTTTGGTGCGGCGGCGCGCACTGGTGGATCCCGACGCTCGTCGGGGCAGCCGCGTTTACGGTGTCGCCCTTCATACCCATGGCTTCTGAGGTGGTGGGTCGGCGGCTGGAGGCGCGCAGGGCGCGGCGCAGCTGCAAGGGCGAGAAAGGGTAGTGTGTTGTTTTTGTTTTTCTGAATTTTCAGCGTTTTAGCCTCTCACTCACTGCACTCGCTCCCATCATCACCCTCTCCCTCCAACGCCGCCACAAACTCGGCGTGTGTGCGTGTGCGGCAGCACACGTTGCAGACAGCGTCAGCGTCATCACGCGGCGCGGTCGGGACGAGCGAGCCGCCGCAGTTGGTGCAAGTGTACTTGGCCAGGTAGATCGACACATAGCCCGGGTCGGCGGCAGGGGTGGTGGAGGACGGTGCCTGCTTCCCGTCGGCCTCCGCGTCGGCTACGCAGCGCGCACAGGCACAAACGAAGCCGTACTCTTCGGAGAAACGCGGCCCCCGATCCCCCCGCCCCCACCCCAGCGGCACGTACGACAGGGTCGCCTCCTCCCCCGCCGGCAGAGCGTGCAGCGTGCGAAATATGAGGGCGGTGCGGTCGTGGGCGGTGGTGGCGGCGGCGTCGGAGCCGCGGCCATCAAAATCGTCGCAGCGGGCAACGGAGCTGAGACAGTCGTGGTTGAACAGCGCTGCGGCCGCGTACAGCCCACACCCACGCACGCGCCGCTCCTGGCCGTCTCCTCCAGGCGCAGCATCCACAATGGCAAACGCGTTTGCGGCCTCCGCGGCCAGACAGGCTGTGAGGCGGTCAGGGGGAAGCGGGTCCAGCCCGGCCGCAGCGAGTGCGGCTGCGACGCGTGGCGCCAGCTGTGCGGCGACCGCGGCGTGGCCAGTGACGGCGGGGACGCACAGCGTGTCAAACTGGGTGATGGCGTGTGCTGCTTGTGTGTCGTCACTCCTCGCCCCAGCCGCCACCACCGCCAGTGTCACCACCAGCCGCGCCGACGACGCGGTGTCTGCGTCCAGGCCGGTCACGTCCAGCGCTGCCAGTGCGGCGCACGCGGCTGGTGTGTGGAAACAGGGGGAGGACGCCGCACCAGCCACGCACTCGGGCGAACAGAAGGCCACCGACCGGCAACCCGCACAGGGCGTGGCCGGGTGCGGCGCCGCGGAGAAGGCGCGCAGACACGCCGCACACACGTCGGCCGTGGCGTCGGCTGCGACGGCCAGCAGGAAGGGTGTGTCTGTCAGGACAACGGTGCCGGGGGGGACGGCGGCCGTGGTGACCAGGCCGCGCCCGCGGCCGGGCAGGTCGCGCGGGGTGAGCAGCATGGTGGTGATTGATGTCACGTAGGCACAGGGCGTGGGACCCGGCGTTGGCGGCTGCAACCGAGTTCCACACGGCTTAATTTGGCAGATGTGAGGGTCGGGGGCAGCGCCTCTGCTCGAAGAAATCGACGTCGTTTTTTTTTCTTCCTTCTCTCCGCGCACCCGCGGGTGGACGACGCGTCGCTCCCCCACCCCCCGCCTGCGCCCAGTGTGTGTCGACGCCCACGTGCCTAAACCCAGGCGCGCGCCGCGGCGTGGCAGCGCGCAACCCACTTTTTTCCGCATCGTGCGCATTGGCTGGCACCCACCCAAACCCACCCTCACTATGCGCCCGTCCCCCTTCCGCGCGGCGTCCACCGCCCCCCCCTTTGGCCGGGGCGCCCGCCCCGACACCATCGCCAACGCTCTGGCGGCCGTCGTCAAAGCGTTGCCCGCCCTGCTGATCCTGACCCTGGTCGCCCTGTCCCTGGCGCCCCGCTCGTTTCACAGAGCCCTGTCCGCCACAGGCCCCGCCTCCCTCCGCGGCACGGCCTCCCTCCGGGGCGTGCCACTGCCTCCACCCCGCACGCCCTCTACGGCGCGGGTGGGCATCTGTGCGCCGTCGACGTACTGTGGCAACGGCGCCTGCACCCCCCCCGCCGTTGGTGACGTCTGCCCCCCCCCCTCTGCGCGCACCACGTACGCCAACTTTCAGGCGGCCGACTTGATCGCGCTGGACGCCAATAACTCGCACACGCAGCCGCCGGCAGGTGGGTGGACGGTCGACACGCCCCCCCCCATCGTCACCCCCGCCGACTGTGCGGCTGCGTGTGCCGCCACGCCACCGTGCAATGTCTGGGTCTATTGTGCAGAGTACGTGTCTGGCTGTGGCGAGTGTCTACCTCAATACATGAACTATGACGCAAAGTTGGCGACAACGCCGCTGTCTCATCGCTATGGCCGCCACGGCGGGTGCACGCGCGACGGCACGTTTCCGTTTGCCACGTGTTCGCTCAAACAGGCCCACAACACGACGGACGCGGGCCTGAGGCCGGCCGACGATGACGACGCAGACTCGTGGATCAGTGGCGTGGTGGAGGACAAGGACTGATTTGGTTTTTCTTCTTCTTTTGTTCTGAACAAAAAACGTTTGATTTGTGTGTGTTTTCTTACCCATTATTTACTTAGTAGCTTGCTGCGTCTTGCCTGTGTGAACGAAGAAACGAGAGAAAGCCCGGCGTGCCTGCCGGGGCTGTGAAACCCAAAAAAACAAAACCAAAACCCAATCACACCGCATCGTTTTTCTTTTTCTCTCTCCACGTCTCGCGCGTGTGTGTCGCCTCCCTCCCCACCGCGCGCACACACACACACACACACACACACGCACCAACCATGGTGGCCCCGCCCGCCCCCCCCGCGGGCGCGGCCGACCCGCCCAAAAAGAAAAAGGCGCCCGCCGACGAACCGCCGGAACTGTCGGAAGAAGACCAAGCCCTCAAAGACAAGCTCGACCTGTGCGTCACCCGCATCACGGAACCTGGGGCCGACCGGGGCCTGCTGCCCGCCGCCCTGGCCGCGATCGCGGACGACGTGCGCGGCGCGACAACGAGCATGAGCGCGGTGCCCAAACCGCTCAAGTTTTTGAGGACGCACTACCCCGCGCTGTGTGACGCGCACGCGCGGCTGGTGGGGGATGCGTCCGGCCCCAACGCGGGCGGCGCGGACGCCGCGTCCCTGGCGGACGTGCTGTCCGTGCTCGCCATCAGCGCCGCGCCGCGCGGCGCGCGCGACTCGCTCAAGTACCGGCTGCTGGGGGCCCAGGTGAGAGGAAAACGGGGTGGAGGTGGTTGTGTGTGTGCGTGTGGTTGCGTGTGTGCGTGTGGTTGCGTGTGTGCGTGGGGCGGGCGTCTGGACGGCGCGGCGGGGGGCGCAAAGCGGGGACGACGTGCGCGCATCGACGCGAGTGCGATGCGCGCGGCGTGAATGGAGCCACCGGTCGCCCCACACCACCCCTCTTTTCCCTCACCTCTCACCCTCCCTTCCACACACACACATCATCAGGGCCCCGTCGGCGGCTGGGGCCACGAATACGTGCGCAACCTGGCGGGCGAGATCGGCGAAGAGTGGGCCGCCCGTGTCGGTGCGGGGGACGGCACCCAAGACTTGCTGGACCTGGTGAAAGCCATCGTGCCGTACCACATGCAGCATAACGCGGGTGAGTGGAAGAAGGGGGGGGGGGATGAGAGGGAGAGAGGATCTAGGTGCCTGCGTGACCACCTCGTGGCTTACCCTCCACCACCACCCCCGTCACAGAGCCCGAAGCCGTCGACCTCCTCCTCGAAGTCGACCGCCTCGACCTCCTCCCGTCCGTCGTCGACGCCGCCAACGTGGGGCGGGCGGCCCTGTATGTGGCCGCGTGCGCCCCCTACCTCCCTGAACCCGACGACGCGGCCGCCCTGGCCGCCGCCCACGCCTGCTACACCGCCACCGGGCGCCACTACGACGCGCTGCGTGTCGCCTTGGCCATGGGGGATGCGGACAGGGTGGCGACCACGTTTGGCGCGGGGGCGGCGTCTGATCCTGCGCTCGCCGTCCAACTTGCCCACCTCCTCTCCCGCCACGGCGTCACCCTCGACTTTGAGGAGGGACCCGCCGCGATTGCTGACGCCGACCTGCGGGCCCGGGTGGCGGACGTGGCGGCGGCTGTGGGGGCGCCCGCGCGGTATGCCGCGCTGGCGCGCGAGCTGGACGTGTCCGACCCGCGCTCCCCCGACGACGTCTACAAACTGCACCTCGCCGGCGGCCGCCCCCCCGCCGGCGCGGCCGCCGACTCGGCGCGCGCCAACCTGGCCGCCACCCTGGTCAACGCGTTCGTGAATGCGGGCCACGGCGCGGACGCGCTGATGGCGCCCCCCGGGGACGACGGGTCGGCGGGCTCCGCCTGGGTCTTCAAAAACAGGGACGCCGGCAAGGCCGCCGCCGCCGCGTCCCTGGGCATGATCTCGCTGTGGGACGTGGAGGGCGGCCTGCCGCTGCTGGACAAGTATCTGTATGCGTCCGACCCCGCCGTCGTCGCGGGCGCCCTCCTCGGCGTCGGCATCGCCTGCACCCGCGTCCGCCACGAGCACGACCCCGCGTACGCCCTGCTGTACGACTTTGTGTCGGCTGAAGACGTGGCTGTGCGCTGCGGCGCTGTCGGTGGGCTGGGCCTCGCGTACGCGGGCGCCGCCAAGGACGACGTCGGCGACCTTCTCATCCCCCTCGTTGCCGATCCCGACACCCCGCCCGACGTCGCCGGCCAGGCCGCCCTGTCCCTGGGCCTCGTGTTTGCGGGGCGGGCGCACGGTCCCTCGGTCGAGGCCGTGCTGCAGGCGTTGATGGCGCGGCCACGCGCGGACTTGGGGGGCCCCGCCGGCCGCGCGCTGGCCCTCGCTCTGGGCCTCCTCTTCCTCCGCCGCCAAGCCGGTGCCGACGCCACCCTGGAAGTCGTGGACACCCTGGACGCCTCCATCTCGGCCTACGCGCGCGCCACGCTGGAAGGGTGTGCATACGCGGGCACGGGGGACGTGCTGCGCTTGCAGGCGCTGCTGCGGCGCGTGCGCGACGCGGGGCCCGACGGGTTGCAGGGTGGTGCCGCGGCTGAAGGCGACAGTGAGGCTGCGCCGCCGGCTGCGTCCGAGACCGCGACTGACGGCGCTGCTGCTGCGGCTGCCGCGCCCGCGGCGGACGGTGCTGCCGCGCCGGCTGCCGCGCCCGCCGCCGCCCCGGCCGCCCCCGCCCCCGACGCCGGAGCCGACGAACCCTGGCGCACCGCCCACCTGGGCGCCGCCGTCCTGGGAGTCGCCCTGATCGCCCTGGGCGAAGACCTGGGCACCGCCATGGCGTCACGGTCGGTGGAGCACGTGCTTCAGTACGGCGCCCCCGCCGCGCGGCGCGGCGTGCCGCTGGCGCTCGCCCTCCTGCACGCCTCCTCCCCCGACCCCCGCTCCGTCGACACCCTCTCCCGCCTCTCCCACGACGCAGACCCCGACGTCTCGCGCGCCGCCATCCTGTCCCTGGGCATTGTGAGCGCGGGCACCAACAACGCGCGCGTGGCGGGGTTGCTGCGCGGGCTGGCCAGCCACTACAACGCTGACGCGTCTCTGTTGCTCGTGACGCGTGCCGCGCAAGGCCTCACCCATGCGGGGCGCGGCCTGCTCACCCTGTCCCCCCGCCACACGGATGGCGCGCTGCTGTCGACCACCGCGCTGTCGGGGCTGTTGACTGTTCTCCATGCCGGCCTCGACGTGCGCGCCACGATCGGGGGGCGCTCCCCCGCCGGCCTCTTCTACCTGGCCCCCGCCATGCGCCCCCGCTCCCTGACCACGGTGGACCTGGACGGCAACCCGCTGGCGGTGCCGGTGCGCGTGGGGGCGGCGGTGGATGTCGTGGCGCAGGCGGGGCGGCCCAAGACGATCACCGGTTTCCAGACGCACACGACGCCCGTCGTGCTGGCAGCGGGCGAGCGCGCCGAGCTGGCCACGTCCAAGTACCTGCCGCTCGCCCCCGTGCTGGAGGGGGTGGTGCTGCTGCGTCCCAACCCGGACTATGTGGAGGCGGCGCATGAATGAGAAGAGGGTTGGGGAGTGTGGGGAGGAGGGAGTGAGAGTGTGCGTTGGTGGGTGACCCTTTTGCTTCTGGCCTTCTTTCTTTTCCATTTTTGCTGCGCCCGGCTGCGTGTGTGTGTGTGTGCGAGAGAGAGACCAAACGCGTGTGCAACTTCGACAAGAATCATCGCAGTGTTTGTTTCGCACAGGGGGCATCACAGGACAAGAAAAAGGGGTTGGGAAAATGTTTTCTTCTCGCACCACCACGCACACAAATTTCTACACACAGTCCATGGCCGCCGCCACATCGCCCAACGCCGCCTCCGCCCACTCGGGCAGCGGCGCCCCCGGCACAGGGGGCGGCGGGACAAAGGATGGCGCGACCGCGGACACCAGTGCGCGCGCTGCAGCGACCGCAGCCTGCGGCCCAGCCGCCGCCAGCGCGGCTGCCGCGTGCACCGCCGCCCATGCCTCTGGCGCCGCGTCGCGCGGGGGCGGCGGTGGCCAACCAGCGGGCGGGGCGGCCAACCAGGCGCCAGCTATGGAGGTGCTATCCACACCAGCGCCCGCAAGTGCGCCCGCCGCAGCCGGCGCGCCCCGGCTCACCAGCGCGGCCGCCACGCGCGCGGGGCAGGGGGCGGGCTCGCCGCGGGCGCGGGCCACGTGCAGCGCGCCCAGCGGGTCGGCCGCCAGGGCGCCCGCCAGGCCTGCGTGGGGGGAGGGGTGGCTGGCGAGCGCGACGGCAGCGGCGAGTGGCGCCGCGCCGCGCGTCGGCCACGCGCGACCACCCCCTGCACACAGCACCGCGTCCGCGCCGGCCGGCGACCGGGCCAGCAGGGCGAGGGCGGCCACAGCGCCCGCCACGCCGGCATCATGGCGGCGGGTGTCCAGCAGGGCGGCGGCGAGGGTGTCGACCGCGCGGGGCGCGAGCGCGCGCGCGCGCGCGCGAGCGCGGTCACCGCCGCGCGTGCGGCCTCCGCCACGCCGCACGGTGGCCCAGGCGCGCACGCCAGCGTGGCCAGCGCCACGGCCGCGCCCCCCGCATCGCTCAGGTGGCGCCTGCCGTGCGCTGTGGCCAGGGCGGCGCCGACGGCAGCGACTGAGAGTGCGAGGGCGGGCGGGCGGGCGCTGGCCGCGCGTCCCACCGCTGCCACCGCGGTCGCGTGCGCGTCCAGCGCGCCCCGCCCCAGCGCCCCGAACAACCTGCCCGCCACGCGCGGCGTGGCCGCCCACGCGGCCAGCCAGTCGGTGGCGGCGCCCACGTCGACCAGCGCGGCGGCCGCGGGTGATGGTGTTGGCGGCGCGCCGCGCGCGGGTGGCGCCAGCAGGGCCGCCGCACCCGCCGCCGCCCGGTCCAAGTCTCCCTCGTCAGCCGCCGCCCACGCGGCCGGCACGGTGGACGCCGCCGCCAGCGCCAGGCGGGCGGCGGGGGGGGCGCCGTGGCGCGAGAGGGCGGCCGCGGAGGCAGCCAGCACGTCGGCCAACGCGCCCGCGTCGCCCGCCGCCGCGTCCGCCACGACGCGCTCCCCAAAGTCGGCAGCTGAGTCACCGCAGGTCGCGTCCCCCAGGGCGTCGGGCAGGGCGGCGATCAAGGACGGCCACGCGCTGCACTCCAATACATCAGTCGGCGCATGAGGGTCCCCCGCCAGCCGCTCCAACGCAGCCGCCCGGGTGCCTGAGTGGGCCAGGTCGGCGACTGCGGCCTCAACAGCGGCCGCCCAACCTGCTGCACCGCCTGGGGAGGCGACGTCGGACGGCGCGCCGCACTGCAGGGCGCCGACCGTGAACCCTCGCCACGGCGACGCGGGCGACGGCGGCGTGCGCGGCGACGATGAAGAAGGGGAGCCATCTGGCGTCGCCGCAGCCAGGGCCAGGCCGTCGGCCAGGGAGACGGCGAGGGGGAGGCCGGCGCGCGCAGCGATGGGGGTCGCGGGCTTGGCGTCGTCGTCGCGCATCGCGTGTGTTGTGTGGGGATCGGGCCCAGCGAAGTGGAGGAAAAGTGAGGTGCCCGATCGACGCGGCGGGCTGCGGGTCGAACGCGGTGTGCCCCCCCGCGCAGGGGCGGAAAAAAAGAGAGGAGTGTTAAAAACATCGACCACACAACTGAACGCGATGCCAGCCTCACCTCTGCCGTCCGCCAGCCCTCCACCCCGCAGATTCACGCTGGCCATTCTGCACGACCAGGCCTCTGCGCCTCGCGTCCTGCTTGGCCTCAAGCGGCGCGGCTTTGGCACGGGCAACTGGAACGGGTTTGGCGGCAAAGTCGAGCCCGGCGAGACTGTGGCCGCCGCCGCGGCTCGCGAGCTGGCGGAAGAGACGGGCGGCGTGGTGGCTGATCTAGAGAGGCGAGGCCTGCTGCATTTCCATTTTATCGATGTTGCTGAATTGTGGGAGGTGCACGTGTTCTATTCGCGCCAGTGGACAGGCACACCGACGGAAACAGAAGAAATGACGCCCCGCTGGTTTGACGTGGCCGACATCCCGTTTGATGCCATGTGGGCGGATGACGCGTACTGGCTGCCCCTGCTGCTGGCGGGCAAGCGGTTTGTGGGGACGTTTGAGTTTGCACAGACGACGATTCTGGTGAATCACGAGCTGGACGTGGTGGAAACATTGCCTGCGGTTGAAGAGAGGCTGTGAATCAACCATGCACACAACGCGGGGCCGCTGGATGCGGTGGAGGAGTGGAGAGCCTGCGGAGGAGAGTTGAGGACAGAACACAACGGTTTCGTGTTTCTTTTTGCAGCCGCTTTGGCGGCCCTCCCCTCCCCTTCCATCGCTCCAGCTGGCCTGTACTGACTCTGCGCCACCCTCAATCCCCCAATGTGCGCCGCCGCGGCGGCCGTGCGCCGCTGGCCCCTCGCGCGCCGTCGCCTGTGCCCCCTAGCCGCGACCCCTCCCGCCGCGGCGCCGGCATCCACCCTGACGCGCGAGACGAAAATGTCGCCCGCGTCCTGGAGCTGGCGGACAGGGCGGCGTCCGCGTGGACGGTGGCTGCGTCAGATTTCATGCGCCCTCCCTCCGTGACCGCCGCCCTGGCCGCCCTGTCCCCTCTAGCCGACGTCGCCGGCATCGCATGGGGAGGCCACCCCAGCGCTGAACGGTGCCGCGTGCTGGTGGGGCGGGCGGACGCGGTGAGTGGTGGAGGGCTGGACCTGAGCGACCCAGATGTGGGGGGCGTCGCAGGCTTGCGAATTAAAGGTGTCTTTGCCTTTGACAACGCCACACATCGAGATTTTTTGGGCGCGATTCTGAACACGGGACTGGACAGGCGAGTGGTGGGCGACATAGTTGTCACCGGCGACAGTGGAGCCGTCGCGTTTGCCACGCCCACTGCAGCCGGAGTCATTGCCCAAACCCTCGACCGTGTGCGCACGGTGCGCGTGACGGCGACGGTGGTGTCCTTGGACGAAGTCACCGCCAGCCTGCCGCCACCAACACGCCTCGCTGTGAAGTCAACCGAGGCGTCGATGCGCCTCGACGCAATCGCTTCCGCCGGTTTCCGCGTCGCGCGGTCCAAAGCGGCAGACGCGGTGCGGTCGGGCGACATCAGGCTCAACTGGAGGGAGGCCAAACCGTCGGCGCGGGTGGAGGCGGGGGATGTGATCAGCATGGCGGGCAAGGGCAGAGTCGAGGTGGTGAGCGTGGGGGAGACCAAGCGCGGACGGTTTGCTGTGGAGATGAACCGGCTGGCGTAGTGAAAAGAATTGTTTTGTGACAGAGATGCAATGACCCTACACTTCCAACCCTACCCACCACTGCTGGCGGCGGCGGCAGCACTCGCGCTTGGCGCGCCGCTGCCGCTCACCAGCCCGCTGCCCAAGCCACTCCCACCCCCCACCCCACCACCTCCTCGTCCCAACCCCGCCAACACAGTGGTCACAATGCGGTCCCCCGTGCGCGCCCGCTCGCGTTCAGCGTCTGTGTAGCGGTGGGGGGGCGGGCCCACTGCCGCGGTGTCGTCGTCGTCGCCCGCGGCGTCACGGGCCAGGGGGTCCAGGTCGGCTTGCACCCGGTTAAAAGCGGTGCGCATGCTCCACAAGCAGCGGTCCTGGAGAGTGTGTGTGGGTGGGGTGGGGTTAGAGGTTAGGGTCGTTCGCAAAACGCACGTTTTTTTCATCCCCATCCTCCCTTTCCTCCCCACTCTATCTCCTCTCATACCACGCGAGACGACAGCACCGCCCCCAGAGGGGGCGCCTGGTAGACCGACCCCTCTAAAACGTAATACAGGGCTTGCGGTGTGGGCGGCGCCCCGGGGGCGCCGCGCAGCTGGCGCCTCACCACAAACAGGTGGGGCTCGCGCACGTCCACGAGCACGTACTCGGGGCCGGCGGGCATGAGGCTGAGTGGGGTGAAGATGAGGGGTGTGTGAGAGGCGGGAGGGGTCGAATGCCGAACGCTGCCCCCCGATCCACCTGCTGTCCACGCCTTCTCTCCACCAATCCACTCACTTCAGACTATCCAGTCCCAGCCCCCGCGCCCGCAGCAGCTCGTTGTTGCAGGCGGCGTCGTAAAAGGGGGACCGCGAAAAGTAGTCGAGCACGTTGCCGCGCATCAACGGGGCGGCCGCAAGGAAGGCGTCGTCCCGCCACAGGACGGCGGTCTGGTCGTCGGGCTCCCGGTCGGCGGTGAGAGAGGCGGTGGAGGCCATGCGAGAGAGTGTTTGGAGAGGTGAAGAGTGTGGTGTTTTTTTCTTTTTCGTCGTCGCACAGACACCGCCCGCCAACACACTGGCTCGAGAGAGAAAAAAACAGGATCCATTGTGCAGGTCACATAACAAAAACACGAAAAACACACAAAAAAACACAATCTCAAACGATCGGCAGGTGGTGCACCCGGTACAACAGCGTCGCCCCTTTGGCATTGCCAAACGCCAGCAGCCCCCCACCAGGCGACACCGCGGCACAGTGCACATGCCCCAGCGGCGTGCGGGACGACGGCCAGTTGGCGTAGGCGGTGAGGTCGGCGCCCGACACGACGCGCGCGGCGTCGCGCGACATGCGGGAGGCCGCGATCAGCAGCTCGCCACGCGGCGCCCAGGCCAGGGTGTCGGCGGCCGTGGTTAGGTTGAGCAGGGTGCGGGTGGGGGGGGGGGCGGGCGGGTGCGCGTGGGGTGCGCGGGGCAGGGGCAGTGTCGGTCGTGGTGGCGTCCGTCTCTGCGCGCCCCACCTTCCCCCCACGCCTCCGTTCATACACGGTCACCACGCCAGACGCCGACCCCACGGCCAGCATGCCGGCGTCGGGGCCGCCAGAGGCTGCCAACGCTACAATGCCCAGGCCGCCGTCGTCGGCGGTGCGGTGGACGCAGGCGCGCGTGCGGACGTCGAAAACGGAGACGACGCCGTCGCCACCACCCGCGTATAAATATGTGCCCGACGGATCCCAGACAGCTGCACGCACAGTGCCGGCGACGCGCAGCTCACCCGCCGCACACCCGGTGCGCAGGGAGAGGAGGGGCAGGGAGCCACGGTCGCCGAGGAGAGCAAGGGTGTCGCCGGAAGGGCAGGCGGCGAACGACTCGAAAGAGCGTTCCTCCCGCCCGACCGGCGGCGCCAGCCTGTCTGCCCGCCCCGCCCCCAGGTCAAACACGTACATGAAGCGCCGGCGGCCGGTGGCGATGGCCAGCCTGCCACCAGCCGCAAAAGCGGCGCAGCGGACCGGCATGTCGCGCAGGAAGAACGACTGCAGGACGGGGTTGGAGTCCGCGCCACCGCCCGACGTCGGCGCGGCAAACCTCACGCGCCCATCCATGCCCGCCGCCAGCAGCAGCTGCCCCCCCGGGTGGAAGTCGACGGACCGCACGACGGTGTCGCCCCCCAGGACGTCGGGCAGGCGGGACACGTGGATGCGGCCGGTGGGGAGGGCGGTGCGTGGGGTGAGGGTCGACACGGGCGCTGCCGCGTTGGCCACGATCGGTGCCCCACTGGCCAGCACGCTGCCACCTGCCTCACGGGCAGAGGCCACCCAGGCGTCTTTGCCAGCGTGGGTGGCGGCGAAGCGGGCGCGCAAACGAGCCTCATAGTCGCCGCCCGCGATGTCGGCGTCGTCGGCGCGTTCCCTCAGCTTGCGTGCCCTCCGCGCCCCGCCCGCCACATCCACCACCGCCGCCTCAACGTAGAGGTCGTGCCAGGCGGCGCCGTTGGCGGGTGCCGTTGTGCGCGCAGAGCGGCGGGTGGTGGGTGGCGCCGCCACCGACGGCGCGGCGTCGACGAAGAAGGGGGCGTCGCCGTCGGCGGGGGGCGGCGCGGACGCGGCGGCCTCCACTTCGCCGCCGAAGCCGGTCACTGCGGAGGCGTCGCCGAAGAGCAGCTTTTCGAGGGACTCGAGCTGGAGTGTGGGGAGGGAGGGAGGGGGCGGAGTGAGGACGGAGCGCAAATGCGGCGGCCACCACGTTTGTCGCCGGCGGGAGGAGCCCCTCCTCTCTCTCTCTCACACACACACACACCTTGGCTCTCTCGTCATAGCTCAGCCGCCGAGCCTTGCGGCTGGACGTCATGGCCAGGGGCGCGCGTGTGTGTGGAAACGGGCGCGGAGAAATGAGCGTCTTCGCGGCTAGCGAAGAGTGAGCGTTCGACGAAGCGCACTCTTGCTTTCCTCGTTGGTTCTCATGCGTCGCCTTCTGCCCCTGCTGGCAGTAGCGCTGGCCCTGGCGGCGCCACTGAGCGCCTCCACTCGCCAGTGTCGCCCCAACCGCTACAACACGACGGCAGAGCGGTGAGTGGGGGAGGGGTGGGTCGGGGAGCGATGCCTGGCTTGGTCTGTGCTCCTGTTTCACGCCTGCTGCACGCTCCACGCAAAACAAGCGGTTGAAAACAAAACAAGCACGCACATAAAGCTGGGGCGTGGAGGCGGCGGCCAAACCAGGCGGGTACTTCTCTCACTCTCGTCCTTCCCCACTCAGCCTTCCCGGCGTCCTCAACGTCCACCTCGTCCCCCACACCCACGATGACGCGGGCTGGTTGAAGACCATGGACCAGTACCTGTACGGGCTGAACCAAACCATTGCCATTGCGTCGGTGTCTGCTGTGCTGGACTCCGTGGTGGCCGCCCTCGCTGCCGACCCCGCCCGCCGCTTTGCATATGGAGAGGTCGCCTTTTTTTCGAGGTGGTGGGATGATGCGAGCGAGGAGACGCGGGAGAGCGTGCGGCGGCTGGTGCAGGAGGGCAGGCTGGAGGTGAGTTGGGGGAGAAGGTGGGGGTTGGGGAGCGAGAGGGTCGCGCCACCACACCCTCCCACCAACCACCCCCACACACCCACCCTACAGTTCATCAACGGAGGCTGGGTCCAGCACGATGAAGCCGCCTCCCATTTCGAAGACATGGTGGCCCAAACATCCCGCGGCCACGCCTGGCTCGCGCGCACACTCCACACCACACCGACCGTGGGCTGGCAAATCGACCCGTTTGGCCACTCCGCCACCCACGCCTCCTTGTTGACGTTTGACGCCGGCTTCGACGCCCTGTTCTTTGGGCGGTCAGACTACCAAGACCTGGCCCGGCGGGCGACCCGTGGCGACCTGGAGGTGGTGTGGCGCGCGGACGGCGCGGGGCGCGGGCGCAGCGGTGACGTCTTGGCCGGCGCGTTCGCGTCCGGCAACTACGGCCCTCCCCCCGGCTTCAACTGGGACTGGGCCCAGGGGGATGACATCATTGTGGACTCGACGTGCACCGACGTGAACAACGTGGCGGCCACTGTGGACGCGTTTGTGGCGGCCGCGACCGCGCTCGCGGCAACGACGCGCCAAGCGGGGGAAGCGTCGGCCGGTGGTCGCGACATCATGCTGACCATGGGGTCCGACTTTCAGTATGCGGCTGCCAGGGTGTGGTACCGTGGGCTGGACGCGTTGATCCATGCCGCGAATGCGGATGGGAGGGTGCACGCTCTGTACTCGACACCCGGGCGGTATGCACGGGCGAGGGCCGACGCAGCGGCAGGGAAAGGCGGCCGCGCCGCGCCGCCGACCCCACCCACCCCGCCCACCCCACCCCTCACCTTCCCCCTGAAAACGGACGACTACTTCCCCTACGCCGACTGCCCCTCCTGCTACTGGACGGGGTACTTTACGTCGCGCCCCGCACTGAAAAAGGTGGTGCGTGACGGCGGGTCGCTGCTGGCGGCCGTGCGTGCGCTCGCGGGCGTCGACGCGCTGAGGGAGGCCGTTGCGGTGGCCAGGGAGCGCACCACGTTCACCGGGCGCGCCCTGGCTGCAGTCTCGGTCTGGCGCACCACCGCCCCCACCCTCCCTCCCCCCACCGCCCCCCGCGCCGCGTGGACTGCTGCCCTCGACCCGCTCGCCGAAGCGGCCGCCATCGGCATGCACCACGACGCCATCACTGGGACCGCCAGGCAGCACGTGACGAATGACTATGTGAAGCGTGTGGCGGTGGGCGTGGCGGCTGTGACGCCGCTGGTGGCAGGGGCGATCGGCGACGCTGCCCTCGGCGCGCTGGCTCCGTCCGCCGCCCCGCTGAGGCTGTGTCCTGCCGCCAACGCGACGTCGTGTTGCATCAGCGTGGCCGCCTCCAAGGCGGGCTCTCCCTTTGTTGTCCTGGCGCACAACCCGCTCGCGCGGCCGCGCGCCGCGCGCCTGCGCGTCCCCGTCTGGGTCGGCCCCAGCGGCGGCGCCCTGCGCAACACCACGCTGGCCGTGTTTGACGCGGCGAGTGGGGACGCGGTGCCGTCCCAAATTGTGCCGCTGTCGGCTGGGGCGAGGCGGGTGCGTGATTCGGTTGCCGCAGCCGACGCCAACGTTGCCGCCACCGCTGGCGACGCCACCCTCGCCTTCGTCGCCGAACTGGGCCCCCACGCGTCGGTCGCGTTCCTGGTCGAGGTGGTCGGGTGGGATGATCCTGCTGCGGCGGCTGTCACGACGGTGGTGGGGAGGTGGGGGGAGAAAGGTGCAGTGCGCACACCGCCGCCCACCCCCACTCCTCCCTCCATCCTGCTGGCGCCCGACCCGACCGACCCATCATCCGCCGCCCTCGAGCTCGACGGCTACACTGGCGAACCTGCCGCCCTGATCTCGCGCGGTGGCGCACGCTCCGCGCTCCACCTCTCCTCCCACACCTACAACGCGTCCGACGGCTCCCCCACCCCCGACGGCCGCCCGTCCGGCTCCGTGTCGGGCGCCTACATCTTCAGGCCGCACTCCAAGCTGGCGGCCGGGGCGCCGGTGGTGGAGGTGGTGAGGGGGCCGGTTGTGGCGGAGGCGCGGTTTACGTGGCCCCATGCTTCGGTGGATGTGGCTCTCTGGGCGGGCGCCCCTGACGCGGTCGCAGCTTGGACGGCCGGCCCCCTGCCCTGGGATGGCGTGGGGCGGGAGGTGGTGGTGGAGTACGCGACGGATTTGTTGGAGAGTGCGGGGGGCGGCGGCGACCCCACCCCTCCTGCCATCCTCCACACCGACTCCAACGGCCGCCGCCTGCTGCGCCGGGTGCAGGACGCCCGCCCCTCGTGGTCGCTGAACGTGGCGGAGCCGGTGGCGGGCAACTACTATCCGGTGGCAGCGTTGGCTGTCGTGAGAGGCGACGGCGGCGCCACCCCCTCCTCCGCCACCTCTTTCGCCGTCGCCGTCGACCGCGGCCAGGGCGCCGCCTCCCTGCGCCGCGGCGCCATCGAGTTCATGCTGCACCGCCGCCTGGCGGTGGATGACACGCGGGGCGTGGTGGAGCCGTTGAGCGAAACGGCGTGCGGGTGCCGGAGTTGTGGCTGCGGCGGCCTGGCGGTTGCAGGCCACCACGTGCTGGCCGTGGCGTCGGGCGACGAGGCTGGCGCCATTGCCGCCCGGGAAGCCGCGCTGGCGGCGTCCAGACCGGTGGTGCTGGTGTTTGGGGAGGGGGCGGCGGTGGCGGCGGCGCGGCGCGCAAACACGCGCCTGGCCACCACCCCTCCACCCGTCGCCTCCCTGCCCGCCAACGTGCACTTGATGTCCTTGGACCCGGTGGACGGGGATGGTGGCGCTGTCATGATCCGGCTGGCCCATTTGTACGGGGCGAATGAATGTGGGAGTGGAGGAAAGGACCCCCCCCGCTCCGACGGGCGCACACTTATCACCCCACCACCCTCCACCGCCTGCTCCCCCACCACCGTCGACCTAAGCGCCATCGTCCCAGGCATCCTATTCGACAGCGTGACCGAGACGACGGTGGCCGGGGTGCGCAGGTTGAGCGAGGTGCGGCGCGCGCGGTGGCCGGTGGACGGGGAGGAGGCGAGTGAAGAAAACAGCGCGCAGCCCGCATTTTTTGAGTGCGATAGCGGCTGCCACAGCAAGCCGCTGGCCGTGACGCTGGAACCGCTGCAAGTGCGCACGTTTGTGGCGAGAGTGAAGTAAGAAAGACGACGGTGTAACGTGGCTTAAAAGGGGGGTTTAAAAACGACCAACAAAAAAACCTAAAGAAACGCTCTCTCTCCTTCTCACGTCGCGTCCGCAATGGACGGCACCGCCCGCGCCGACGCCGCCGCCGCCACCGCGGGCAGCAGGGGCACGTCGGCGGCCGGCATTTCATAGTCGTTCAGTTTGGACACGTCGACCCACGCCAAGGCTTGGCCCTCCGCCCCCACAGCGCCCACACTCCCCGTCCACTCAGACACAGAGAACAGTGGCATGATCAAGTGGATGCCGCCCTCGTACACGTGGGACGCAAAGGTGAGGGGGGTGAGGGCGGACGGGGCGACGGTGACGCCCAGTTCTTCACGCAGCTCACGCACCAGGGCGGTTTCCAGGGTTTCGCCGGGGGCGAGCTTGCCGCCCGGGAATTCCCACAGGCCGGCCATGTGTTTGCCGGCGGGCCGTTGAGCCAGCAGGACGCGGCCGCGGTCGTCGAACATGGCGGCGGCAGCGACAAGGGTGGGGGGTGGCGTGGGCGACGCCATGGCGGTGGCGGCAAAGGCGGTGCGACGACGAGTGGCGGGGGGAAGGAGGCGGGAGGCGAGGCGGGAGGTGGAGACGAGGGAGGGGCGCATGCTGCTGTCACGTCGAGTTTGTGCTGCTGGTTTTCGGTCGTCCGCGCTTCAAACCCTCTTAACCCACGGGTCACCCTTTTTTGGCTTTGGAGGTTGGTCACACCCCCGTCGACGATCTTCCAGCCATCAATCCCAGTCGACAGCAAAACATTTAACTCAAAGAAGCTCACCAAGTGGTGCTGGCCCCCGCCAACCACCCAGCGATGATCACACCCCACCCCTACGTCATAGGTGTTACCCGCCGCCGCTAACCGCATCGCCATAGATCAAGCTTTTGCCTGCCCTTCCTTCCCTATCTTTGCGCATGGGGCACTGACATGATCTGTGAGGTCTTACCGAGATATGTCGTTTGCTGATTGAAAACTAAACCAAGCCCCACCCGAATAACACCTCTGTGTTGTCGGGAAATTTTTCTTCGTCCCCAAAAGGGATACCTTTTCAATCGAAGACAGTGGGAAATGGCGGCGTTGGCGTAGTCAGGGGGGGTTGGTGGGCCTGGCGGGTTTGCACGGAATCGCACACAACAAACGCTGAGAACTGTGATAATCAGACCCCCCAGCCCAGCTGGGCCGAGCTGGGCGCCCGGAGTGACCCTTGGCGGAAGGGGAAGCTGGAGTAGGCTGCGTTGACTTTGAGAGGTTGGCCTGTAGCCATGTAAAAATTGATGACGCTGCTTTTATAGCTGACTTCTCAGAAAATCCGAGAAAAAGGCGCGGGTTTTGGATGAAGAAACCAGCTGCAGCTTGGTTCGAGGATGAGAAGTGGAAAGAATAAAAACAACTGGGTCGATGTTAGGTGATGTAATCGCTATGTTTTCGTTTTTTTGGTGAGAGAGGGAGAAGTCGGTCGCTGCCCCCCTGCCGCGTCGCGGCAGCAGGGGCAGCAGGCCACACAAAAAAGCATGTGTTTGTGTCCTGATTGCATCGTGCTGGGGCAGAGTGTGGGAGGAGGGAACGACTCTGTTTTTTCAGGCAGAAATTGGGGTAAACAATGACCCCCACCGCCGCCGAGCCGCAGGGAGGGAGGGGCGGCAAAGGCAAGGATGGGCTTGGGGGGAGGGAGGGTGGTGGTCGTGCGTTGTGGATAGGGAGCGTAAAAATGGTTGATAAAAAAACACGCGTCGAAACCGACGCGGACCGAGACGGGCGCGTTTGGCGCCTTTGTCCCCGTCGATGACGTGCCCGCCGACATGGTGATTGGTGGTGTCGACCACTACCTGCTGGCGGTGCCGATGGCGCGCCCCGTGATCCGGGACGCCGTCGTGCGCGAGGGGTGGCCCGCCCTCGAGCGCGCGGCCGAGGCCGCGCGCGCCGGGGGGGCGCCGCTGGCAGTGCCGGCGCCGTTGGAGGTGGCCTACGACGCTGAACTGGCGGCCGCGGAGGCGGCCGCCAACCAGGCGGAGTCGATCGCTGACGAGGAGGACGAGGGGGAGGAGGACGTAGTTTGTGTGGCGGGATAGGGCGATGAGGAGGATTGGGCGTACTTTGCTGCTTTAGAGGCGGCGCTGGAGCGTTCAGATTCAGAGTGATTGCCTGTGTGTGCGTGTGTGTCTGTGTGTGTGTGAAAACGGACGAACCCTGCTCTTTTTGTGTAGGAGAGAGGGAGGGAGGGAGAGAGTGTGTGTTGCATAATGACGAAAACTATTTTTTCCCCACCACCGCCCCCCACTTGCTTCTCCTGCTGCGATGGCGGCGTCAAGGGGGCTAGAGTGAGCGTGTGTATGTGTGCCTGTGTTAGAGAAAAAATCACGCCTTTTGGGTGTTTTGGGCGGGCGGAGAGAAGAGCAGAGAGGGGAGAGAGTTGCTGGGTGTAGGAGGCAAAAAGAAAAAAAAAAACGCGCCGCCGCCGCCTCCACTCTCACTCTCCTCCTTCCAGCCCGCCGGCCCCATCCTGGCCGGCACATCAGCCTCTCTATCCACACCAGCAGCATGGAGCTAGCCTTGGCGGCGGCGGCCGCGCCGACGCAAAGCTGGGAAATCGGCGCCGGCGCCGGCGCCTGTGCGCCCGCCCCAGTGCCTGCTTCTGCGTCAAACACGGGGCGCTCACCCCAGCGCCGGACGCTGCACCGGGCCAGACTCACAGCTGAAGCAGCGTGGCTCACATAGCGCCAACCGCCACTTGTTCGCGCGCGTGTGCGTCGAGTTGGGCGTGGCTCTCGTCACAACTCGTTTTCTAAAGTTTGTAGATTCTCGATTAAAACCTCGAGCCCCCCCTTTCCAAGCTCCAAACACAGCAGCACACTCTCCACCGCAGTCATGGCGCCGTCCGCGAAAGATCGGAAGCAGCGGCGCAAGGAGGTGAGAGGGCCAACCGACGCGCCGTTTTTTGAATCCCTTCGCGCTCCCCCCCGTCCACGCCCACGCTCCCTCCCCCCCACCACACACACACCAGGAAGCGGCCGCCCTGGCCCAAGCCCAGCAGCTGGTCAACCGGTTGAACGAGGTGAGAGGGTGTTGGTGAGGAGGGCGCGCGCATCGAAGCCCGATGCGAAATGCTGCAACCTCCCTCTCCTCTCTCACACGCGTCACACTCCACACACACAGCAACCCGACATCTTCGCCGACTTGCCCGCCTTCCGCGCCTACGCCCGCCGCGGCCTGGACGTGGAGCTGTCGTTTGCCAATGCAGCGGACTTGAGTGCTGCGGACGCGAAAGCCGTGTTTGATCTGTGCAAGGTAAGGATGGATGGGGGTCCTGGCCTGCTGGTTGGTGCAGGCGGTGGGATGGGTCGGACAGCGGGGGCGATCACGGCAGGAGAAGGCACACCCTCACTCTCCCCTCCCCACCCCCCCACCCCACCTCTCTCAGCTCAACATGGAGGCCGCCTACAACACCGCCTGGGGCTGGTCCGACGCCGCCAAGCGGGAGGAGTTGACGGCGGACGCTGCCCGCTTCATCCTCGTGCGCCCGCGCGTTGCGGACGGCACACCCCCTGCCTCCCCCCCTCCTCCCCCTCTGGCCTACGCGCACTTCCGCTACGAACTGGCCGACCACCCCGCCACAGACGCCGTGCTGTATGTCTACGAAATCCAGCTGGCGGCGAGTGTGCAACGTGCCGGCCTCGGCCGCTTCTTGATGCAGCTCCTCGAACTCACCGCCCGCCGCGCAGGCTTAGCCGCCATCACGCTCACCGTGCAAGACATCAATGAGAGTGCGCGCGCGCTGTACGCGGGGCTGGGTTATGTGAAGGATGAAGGGTCGCCGGAAGTGGGGGATGAGGAAGGGTTTCACATTTTGATCAAGAAGCTGCCGCCCAAGGTGGCGCAGCCGGCGGCGGTGGGCAAGGCCGCGGTGGCGAGCGTGGCCACTGTGGTGGCCAAGTGCTTGTGAAGAGGGAAATGGTGGTGGCGGTGATGGGGGAAGGAGGCGACAACGCGACGAAACCAACAAAAAATCCACACTCACCAAAAAAATGCAATGAACTCTGCTCACTGTTGATTTCAATTTCTAGGAGGCAGCGCAAACGAGGGAGCCATGCTTTGGCGTGCCCTGCGGACGGCAAAACCAGGGCAACCACAAACCACGATACAGTGCGCCGACCGAAAAAACGACGGCCCACTCTCTTTCCCCCTTCTTTCTGGCGCCCCGCTTTTCCCTCTCCCTCCCCTCCCCGCACCGCGTCTCGGGAGGGGGCCCCCACACATACCCTCTCACGGCCGCCGTGCCCTGGGAGGGAGTGGGACGGCTGGAGAGGCCTCCCCGCCCCCCCACATCGGGCAACGGCCGCTCTCATTTGAGGGCGACCGCTCGTTTCAAACGCCCCGCCCCGGGCCTGCGGCCAGGCGTCTCTCCTGACCGCGCACCCGGGGACCTTAACCAACATGCCCACCTCCAACGCGGACGAGGTGGCCCTGCCCGACGGCGCGCCGTCTGAGGGCGCGGGCGAGCACGGCGACGGCGGCGGCGCGAGCTACGGCAGCCCGGTGAGTGGTTGATTGGGTGGGGTGTGGGGGCGTCCCGCCTCCCATCGCGACAAGCAGGCGCGCACGCGTGTGGCGGTCTGTCGTGACACTGTCGGAGAGGGGGAGGAGAGGAGGCGAGGAAGAGAGGAGACGCGCCGCGGGACCGCAAACCGAAAAACCGACCCCCTTTTCCCTCCCTCCCCTTCCCCCCGTCCACAGCGCATAGCCCGGTCCCAAGTCTCCACCGCCGTCTCCTTTGGCGACGCGAGGCGCCCCCCTCCCCAGGCCGCCGGGTCGGCGGCGGTGGGATCACGGTCGGGCGGTGAGTCGGCGCTGTCTGCGGCGGAAGCGGCGGGGGACGACGCCAAGCCGCCTGATGGTGAGAGTGGTGTTGGTTGGCGTGTGGTGTCAGCAGTCGTCGCGCTGTGCTTTTTTTGCTAACCTCTTTTTTCCCCTCCCACAGCCGAGGACTCATCCCTCCCCGCCGCGCGCCACCACCCCGCCTCCCCCGCGCCTCCACCAGCCGGCCCATCCTCCGCCGCCCAACCAGCAGCAGGCACGCCGGTCGCCCCCATCCTCCTTCATCCACCGCCGCCGCCGCCGCCACCCCCGCTTCCGGGGCCTGCGGCGGCGGCGGCGGCCGCGTTGTTGCAACAGCCCGCATTGGCAGCTGCCACATCCGTCCTGTCGTCCGCGTTGCGGGACGCTGCTGCGGCGGCCGCTTTACCACCGCCTCCGCTCACCGCGCTGCGTGGCACGGCCGCCAACGCCGCTGCACTCGCAGCCGCGCGCCCCTCCTCCCCTCCCGCGCCGCGCTACCCTGCCTCGCCCTCTGCGAGAGCAGGGTCCAACATGTCGCACACAGCGGCCGGACGGTCGCGCGGCGGCGGTGGTGGTGGCCGGGGCGGCGTCACCGCCGCGCGCGGCGCCAGCGCGGCCGCGCCGCTGCCGCCCGCGGCGCGCGCTGCGGCGCCTGCCCTGCTGCCCACTCTGGTGCCGCCCCCACGCGCCCCGCCCTCTGGCCCGGCAGCCGCCATGCTGATGGATGGCGCGGCCGCGGGAGGCGGTACCCCCAGCGTGGCGGGCGGGCCGCTGCCGCCTCCGCCGCCGGCGCGGGCGGTGGCGCTGCCGCCACCACCACCACCACCCGCTGCCGTGCCCCAGCCTGCTGACGCGCGTGGGTTGAGCCAGCACCCACCTTCGCCGTCTACGTCTGACGCGGCGGGAGCGCGTGCGCCCTCGGCAGGAGGCGGCCTTCCTCCCCTCGCGCGCCCCGCTGCCGCCCGCGTCGTTTTCGGCGGCGGTGGTGGCGGCGGCGGCGCCGGCTCCGTTGTTATGGCAGGAGGCGGAGGCCATGGGTCGGTGGGCGTCGGTGGCGGCCAAAACGCCGGCGGCAACACCTCGGCCGTGCTTGGCGGCGGTTCCAGCGACCGCCGGCCCGCCCCCCCGGGCGCCGGCTCCGTGGCGGGTGCCACCCCTCACCACCATGTGGGTGACTTTGGGGGTGGCCAGGCCGCGTCTGCGGCCGGCCTGGACCGCCGCACCCTTGCCTCCGCTGCCGTCGACGCGCCGCCAGAGAACGCGGCGTCCGCGGGCGACCCGCCCGTCGGGTCGGCGGCCGCGCCGCCTGTCTTGGCAGCAGTGCCCGTGGTGGCGCCCGCGCCCGCTGTGGCCGCGGCCGCCGCGGCCGCGCACGCGACGGCTCATGCTGCTGCCTCTGTCCACGCCACCGTTCTCTCCGAGGACGACGGCGGCTCCGGCGTGGTCACCGACTCCAGCAGCCTGCGCCGCCGGGGCGAGGGCAGCGAAGGCAGTGGCGAGTCGGGTGGTGTGGGTGGAAGGGCGGCCGCGGCCGCACCATCACCTCCCGCCCCTCCTCTCGCCTCCCCCCTTGCTCCACCTCCCGCCGCCCCGGCCATCGCCACCATTGCTGCCAGTGGTGCCGCCGCTGGCGGCGGCGGCACCGCGTCTCCGCCCCCTCCCGCCGCGTCGCGTCGCTCTGCGCCGCCCTCCCCCCCTCGCGACGCGGCCACCCCGCCCCCCGCCACCACGCCGCGCGCCGCGTCCACGTTGGCGCCCGCGCCCCGTCCCCCCGCGGGCGCGGTGACGTCGCCCCAGCGGGCGCGTGCGGATGGTGTGGCTGCCGCCGCAGGCGACACGCCGCCTGACCACCGGTCGGCGCGGTCGTCCGCGGCGGCTGCGCCCGTGCCACCGCCTGCCTCTGGGTCGCGTGGCACCCGCCGCTCAGCCCGCGTCGCGTCGGTGGGGGCGGCCGTGATGGCGGCCGCAGCGAGCGCGGCTGCAGCCGCAGCATCCGCGGCCACTGGCACAGTCCTCGACGCCGGCGGCCGCCGCGGCGGCCGTGCCCCGCGCGCTGTGCGCCCCCGCCCCGCCCTCACCGTCGTCATGGCGGCGGGTCTGCCCAGCGGGGCGGAGGATGGGGGCGACTCGCGCGCGCGCGCACGGGGCGGTGCTGGTGCTCCAGGCCCCAGCGCGCCGCGCACCGCTGGCGCCCGCCGCAGCGCCCGCATCAACCCGCCGGCTGCGAAGCGGCGCAAGGAGGGTGGGTGATGAAATGAAAGCAACGTTTTTTTGGCTCTGGGCCCACTCTTTTTTATTAGCATCATTCCCCCCCCCTCCCCACACACTATGAAGAAAAAAACAAACCCACCCCCACCCCCCACCACCGTCCGCACGGCTTTGCATTGATGTTGGCTCGGCAACATGAGAGAGGTTTTTTGAGCAAGTGATGTGAGACGCCGTGGTTCTTTTTTCTTTTTTCGGTCCCCAACCCTTTTTTTCCATTCCCCCGTCTTCCTCCCTTTTTTCCCAACAACTGCGCCCCCCACTTTTTTGTTTTCGATGCTTTTTTCGGACGAGCGTCGAAAGGGGGCAGCGGATCGCGCTCCCCCCCCCCGGCGTGTGTGTGTGACTAGAGAAGCGCACGACGGTCGAGAGCGAAAAGAAAAAACTGAAGAGAGGTGCTCTCCCATTCTCCCTTTCTTTTTCTCTCCGCACACACACGCACCGCGCCAGCCCGCCGCGTTTGCAGAGAGGCGAGGCTCTCGCAGCCCCTTCTCGCTTCCCCAGGGCAGCCCCCCCTCCCTCTCCAATGGACGAGGACGCCGCTGCCGCCGCCCCCTCCTCCCCGGCGCCGCCGTCGCCGTCGCCCGAGCCGGAGGCGACGACGGCGGGCGCGCCCGTGGGCGGGCGGCTGCAGTCACCGCCGCGACGCACCGCTGGCGGGGCGCGGGTGAGTTGGAGGAGGGGAGGGGGGAGGGGCACAGCACGCCGATCCTGCCGTGGCGCGGAAGCGGGAGCTGCTCTTCTTCCTTGCTCACGCCCTCCCCACTTCACCCCCACTCACCACCCCCATGTGCAGGCCATCATCGTCGACGCTGCTGAAGAGTCGGACGACGCGGTGAGTGTGAGGGTTTGGGGTACAGAAAAAGAGGCGGCACCACACGCCGCCGCCGCCGTCACGGCACTGCTGCACGCACTGCGCAGCTGACACCCGCGCACTCGCCGTGTGTGCGTGGCGCCACTGTGACAAATGCTGCACAGTGTGGGCGGCTGGGGTTTGGAGAGAGGAGCGGGGGAGAGATCGTGCAGCAGCGACGCATTGGCTCACCTCCTCCTTCTCGCACCCACCCTCCCACAGTCCGGCGGCTCCGACGGCGAAGGCGACAGCGACGACGACAGCGAGCTGGGCTCCTTCCTGGCCGACGACGATGAAGAGGAGGACGACGGCGACGGCGACGGCGACGCCACCACCACCAAGCGCAAGCGCAAGCGCAAGCGCCGCCGGGGCGCCGTCGACGTCAGATTGGATGACGATGACTACGACATGTTGGAGGAGAACCAGGTGGAGGGCGTGAAGCGGCCCCCCAAAGCGGGGGAACGGCGGCGCCTGCGCAAGCGTGGCGACGCGGGGGCGGCTATTGCCGTCGACGCGCCCGCCGAGCCGCAGGCGGCTGCACCCGGCGTCGCTGCCTCCAGCGCGCGCGACCTGGAGCGCCAGTTGTTTGACGATGAGGAGGAGGGCGACGACGGCGATGGCGCGGCCGCGGCCGCCGCCGCGCGCGCCACCGCCGCGCGGGCGCGCCGGTCTGAAACCCCCGACGCCTTCCGCGTGGACGATGCTTCCGATGACGACGGCCTGGGCGACTTCATTGCCACCGACGATGACGATGAGGAGGGTGGCCAAGGTGCCACCCACCGCAGGTCGCCCCCCCTGCGCAAACAGCGCCGCCGCCGCCCCCGCGCCACGGACGCGGTGGCCGCCGAGATCGACGCCCTGTTTGGGGCGGCAGACGTGGACGCCATGCTGGCTGCTTATGAGGCGGCGGCAGGTGGAGAGGCAGAAGGCGGGGACGCCGAGACCGCCGACCTGCGAGACACCGACTTTGACGACGTCACAGCCGCCGCCGCCTACCGCGCTGAACGGTCTGCAGGGCGGGCCGCCACGGCGGCCGCCAAGGCGGCGGCTGTCGTGGAGCCGGCGGCGTTGGAGGCGGCCATGCTGCGCCCGCAGGACGACGCTGCCTGCGCGGCCGACATCCCTGAACGCGTTCTGACGGACGACGTCCCTGAATCCGTCGCCTGTGGCGGCCCCTCCTCCGAGGCTGCGTTAGACGCCGCTGCTGCCTGGGTTGTGGCCCGCCTCTTTGCCCCCGGCGCGCCGCGCTCCCTTGCGAGCGTGCTCGTCGCGCGGGGGGTGGCCGAAGTCGACGGCCCCCCCACCGACGGCCGGGACGCCTACGACAGCGACGAACTGGCGGATGGGGCCACCGATCTGAGCCTTGGCAGGCGCGGCGTGCGCCGGCCGCGGCGCGCGGGCGGCTCGACGGAATCGCGCTGGCGCGCAGATGCCAGTGCTCAAGCCCGCCTCGTTTCTGGTGTCCGCCACCTGTTGGCCCGCATGTGGGTGGACCGGGCGGATCCGGCTGCCGTGGCGGCGCGCGACAAGGCGGCGTTGGCCGATGTTTTAGCCCTAGCTGACGCCGACGCCCCTGTCCTGACGACGCGTGACGATGCTGCCCGCCGCGCTTCCGCTGGCTGGCCCGCCTTCCCAGCCGGCACCGTCCAAGCCGCCGGCCGCCGTGTGCGCCGGTGGGACGTGCTGTGGGCGGTGGTGGATGAAGCGCGGCGGTGGGCCGCGCTCGCGCGCAGGTCGGCCGTGCGGCGGCGCGTGTACGCGGCGACTGCTGCCGCGCCGGATGCGCCGGCCGAGCTGGTGGCTGCTGCTGCGGCCGCCGTGGACACACTGGCCGGCGCCTCCTCCATGGATGAAGTGGCGGACGCGGACACTGCGTTTGAGCTGGCAAGGGCGGCGGCGGGGGCAAAAGGTGGTGGCATCACCACCTCCACTCGCGCCCCCGCGCCGCGCGCGGCGGCTGCCGTCGCCCTGTGCGCCCGCGCCGGCCTGGACGAACTGGTGGCCGGGTTTGGCATGGAGCCCGGGGTTTTGGCGGACAACGTGGCGAAAGGCTACAGGGCGGTTGACCCGACCGACGCGGCGGAAACCCCCGACGCGCTCTCCGCACGCGTCGCGGCCACCGCGCCCCCACCCTTTGACAACCCGGCCACCGCGTTGCGGGCTGCATCGGCTTTAGTCGCTGCCCGCCTGGCCGCGGAACCCGGCCTGCGCGCCCACGTGCGGCGCTATGTGGCGGCGCGTGGCGTCGTCACGACCAAACCCACGCGCGCGGGGGCGGCGTCCCCCATGCTCGACCCCTTCCACGCCTACGGCCACGTCCGCCGCCTGGAAGCCAAGCCTCTGGCCAACTTCGAGGCACGCGACCTCATGCTGCGCGTGGACGCGGCGGAGGCTGCCGGCTTGATTGACGTGACGATCACGCTGTCGCCGCGCGACGCCGACGCGCTCGAGGCCGACACCTCGGACGCCTACCTCTCCCCCGCCGCCACGCCCGCCGCCCTGGCCTGGAATGAAGCCCGGCGGGCCGTGCTGCGGGACGCGCTAGCTGTGTTGGTGCGGGGTGGTGCCGCCGCCGCGCGCCGCGCTGCGCGCGCTGCAGCCCGCGCCGTCGCGGCAGCAGAGTACGAGGCCGCATTGTGGCGCCTGGCCACCCGCCCCCCCCTCGTCATCACGCGGGCGGATGATGATGGCGTGATTGATGCGCCCGTGTTTGTTGGGGCATCGCATGGCGGCGGTGGTGGCGGCGGCAACGGCACCGCGCCGCCCTCCACTGCATTTGTGGCTCTTGACGAGCGCGGCGCCCTGGACCGCGTCCTGTACACGGCCCGCCTGTCGGGCAAGCTGCGGCCGCCCCGGCCCAGGACGGCGGGGCCGGGCGGCGCTGGGCCGGGTCCGTCTGCGCTGACTGATCCGCGCACCGCCGCTGATGCCGCCTCCCTTCGCGCCTTTATCAAAGCCACCCAACCCGCCGCCATCCTGGTGGGTTGCGCCTCCTCCGACGGCGTCGCCCTGCGCGACGTGGTGGCGTCCGTGCGTGAAGACCTGCTGGAGCACGACCCTGCTTTCTTTACGCGGCACGAGGCTGGGGACGTGGCTGTGGCGTTGGTGGACGAGCGGCTGGCGAGTCTGTGGGCCGCGTCTGCGACAGCTTCTGCTGAACTGCCCGACGCCCCACCTCCTGTCCGCCGCGCTGTCGCGGTCGCCCGCCTGGGGCTGGACCCGCTGGCCGTGCTGGCATCGCTCGCAGGCCGTGGCGGCGAGATCGCTGCTCTTTCCCTGACTGACGCTCAAGCCGCTCTGGGCCGCGACGCCCTGCTGGCCTGCGCTCGCCGCGTGCTGCGCAGCGTGACGGCGCAAGTCGGGGTGGACCTCGCCAAAGCGGCCGCCGTGCCGTGGCGGGCGGCCGCGCTGGAGTATGTGCCGGGGCTGGGGCCGCGCAAGGCGGCCGCGCTCGCGCGCGCGGTTGCCGCCGCGCCCGGCGGCAAGCTGGCGTCGCGCACTGATTTGACGGGGGTGGGCGGACTGCCTGCCCGCGTGGCGGATGCGGCCGCACCCTCGCTCTACATCAAGGGGCGGCGGGCGCCCCCACTCGACGCCACGCGCATCCACCCCGACGACTACTCGCTCGCGCTGCGCGCCGCGCGCGCAGCGGCGGGGGCGGACGCCCCCGAAGTCGCGGACGCGGCCGCTGACAAGGATGTGGTTGAGAAAGCCCTGGCCAAGCCGCGCACGGTGGAGGGCGTGGATTTAGTGGCGGTGGATGAAGCGGTGTGCGCGGCCGCCGCGACGGCAGCCGCGGCAGCAGCGGCCCCCGACGACGACGACGGCGACGCCCCCCCTCCACCCCCTCCTCCCTCCCGCCTGACCACCCTCATCGATGCCTCCTTTGAGCTCATCGCCCCCGCGGGCGAGCTGCGCCCCGCCCTGGACCCGGCGGTCGCTGCGGAGGACGAGTTTTGGTTGGCTGCAGCGGCCACCCCCGCCACCCTGCGCGAGGGGCTCCCTGTGGATGTCCTCATCCAGCGCGCCGGCCAGTACGACGCCCGCGGCTCGCTTCCTGGCTTTGGAGACATCGAAGCCGTCCTGCCTGCCGACGTCGTCTCATCCTCCGGCCCCGTCGACCCACGCGAACACCTGCGGCGCGGCGATGTCGTCGCTGCCCGCGTGACGCGCGTCTCCCCCTCTGAACGCTGCGTCTACGTCACCACCGCGTCCGCCGCCCTCAACGATGCGGCCCATTGGGAGGCCGACCTGTGCGGCTCCGACCCGCACTACGTGCTGGCGGCTGATGCGGAGAAAGCGGCGCGGCCGAAAGTCTCGCGCACCGCGTTTGTGGATCGCCGCATCGACCACCCCAACTTTGCCAACGTGTCGCGGGACGACGCGGCGGTGCGGTTGTCGGACCCAGGGATTGAGGTGGGCCAGCCCAACGCGGCCCTGTTGCGCCCGTCCCCCGCGGGCCCCTACCGCCTGTGCCTCAGCGTCAAGCTGTTCGACGGCCCCGGCACGGGCCCCATCATCCTGCACCGCGATGTCCACGAGTCGCGCACGACGGCCGCCTCCGCCACCCGTCGCGCGGGCGCCCACCTGCAGCTGAAGCCTCCGCTCACCGTGGGTGTCGGGGCGGCAGGGATGACGGACGCGTTTGATGACGTGGATGAGTTGCTCGCGCGGTATGTCGACCCGCTCGCCGCCTGCGCGCGCGACGTCGCCCGCCACCGCCGCTACGTGGACGACGGCGACTGGGACGCGGTGAAAGCGCGGCTGCTGGCCCAGTTTGAGGCGGGGGGGCGGAGGACGCCCGCGTACTGTGTGGCGGCAGACTCTGCCCGCCCCGGCTTCTGCTACGTGGGCGCCGTCCTCCCCACCCGCTCCGCCACGCCGCGCCGCGAACACTTTGCGCTGACCCCGCGCGGCGTGTACTACCGGTCGCGGTTGTTCAAAACCCTGGAGCGCGCGCTGGCCGAGTTCAAGCGGGACCCGCAGGGCGTGCGGGATGCTGGGGAGGAGCGCGGGCGCGGGCGCGGCGACGCGACGCCGCTGCACGGGGATGATGCAGCGGGGGCCGCGGACGCGTTTTTGGGCGGCCTTGGTGCTGGTGGCGGCACCCCCGCCCCCGTGGCTGCAGCCGGTGGCTGGGGCGCACCCCCACCGCCGCCAGAGAGTGCGTGGCCGCCCGCGCCCCCCGCCGCCGCGGGCGGTGTGGCGGCGGCCGCCGCGATCGCGGCGCGCTACGCGGCGGAGGCTGCAGCCCGCGGCTGGGCGCAGCAGCAGCAGGTGCCTGCGGGCGCCAGCTATGCTGACGTGCCGCCGCCGCCGCCGCCGCCGGATGGTGGGTGGAGGCGGTGAGAAGAGAGAGAGAGAGAGAGAGGGGGTTGGAGAGAGACTGCGCGTGTGTGTTTTGCATGGAAAAAAAGCAAGTGCTGCCTTGAGGGAAATGTGTGGGTTGGCCTCTCTCTCTCTCTCTGTGCTTCCCTTGCCGCATTGACGCGGCCTGAGAGAGCGCCCTTGGCGCAAAACAAACAGACGTGCGTTTTTTTCCAGGTCACAGTTTTAATGACAAGTGCTTCCCCTCTCTCCTCCTCCCTCTCTCTCTCACGCCAGCACCTTCTGCTGCGCTGCCGCCGCAGCTGCCGCCGCCGCCCCCGCCGGCACAAACAGGCGGAACTCGGGGGGCACGTCCCCTGACGCCCCCGGCGCGCCCGGCGCGTCGGCCGCACAAAAATACACGCGCCGCAGCCGGCAGCACGCGTGCACCGTGACGCGGGTTGTTTCCACGTAGGTGGACCCGTAGGCGGCTTTGATTAAAGCCGCCAGGTCGAGTGTGACCCGGTTCCAACCGGGGGAGAGGCGGAGAGGGAGGCCAGCGACGTCCGCCCCAAACCGCGGCGCCGGCTGAAAGTTGGACGCCCGGAACCGGAGCCGGGAGCCTCGGTCGTCGCGCACGGCCACCTCAAACGACACGTAGCGTCCCACGTTTTTGAGGAGCAGGGTGAGGATGGGGAGGGTGACGCCGAGTTCGGACCGCGGGTCGGCGGGGCACGTGGCCGCCGTGGTGGCCACGTTGGCGCCGTCCAGTTCCACGGCGGAGGAGCGCAGGGTGTCGTCCAGGACGCGGGTGACGTGGCCGTCCCGTTCTGTTGGGTGGGTGTGGGGTGGGGAGGGTTACGACACATGCCGATTGGGGGGCGTGGGGGCGGCTGCCGATCAACAACGCGCCCGGCGGCGGCTGGCGCCGCGGAGGACGTGGTTGTGGAAGGCTCTGTGACCATCGCCCGCGTGGAGATGAGGGGAACGCGGCGCAAGGCAGCGCCGCAGCGGCCACCTTTTCGTGTTTCCCGTTTCGGCAACACGCGAGCGACCGACCAACCTACCTTGGGTCGACCACAGCTGCAGCGGCTTGGACCCCACCGCGTTCAGTATGGACAGGTAGCCCGTCTGGTGGAACATGTTTCGGAACATGAGGTGGTTTGTTGGGGGGCGTGTGGGCGCAGCCCACGACGGAAGAAAAGGGGCGAGGAGAGTAAGTGTGTTTTTGTTGTTTCGTTTCTCTCACACCCCTCCCCCAAAAGTAACGGACCCACCGCCGCGCCATCCACCCGACGCGATCATCTACAGACTCTCACACACACCGCCCTCTCTCTCTCCCATGACCACCACTGCCTCCCTCCACCCGCCCGCGGCGCCGCTCCCCGCCGCGGCCGCCGCGGCGCGGGACGCGGGCAACGCGGCGATGGCGGCTGGCGATGCGACCAATGCGTTACAGGCGTATGGCCAAGCGCTGGACGTGGTTGGATGGAAACAAGGGAAGGAGGAGGGTGGGGTGGCGGCCGGCGCTGACGCACCCACCACCGCTGCGCGCGCCCTGCTGCTGTGCAACAGGGCGGCCGCCCTTATGGAGTTGAAACGGTGGAGCGAGGTAAGAGAAAGGGGCGGGATAGGGGTTGAAGAAAGGGGCGTTGTGTGTGGGAGAGAGCCGACCCTTTCCCCCCTTTCCACAGGCCACCACCGACGCCCGTGCCGCCACCCGCCTGGCCCCGTCCTGGCTTCGCCCCTGGCTGCGCCTGGTGCGTGCCCTGGACAGGGGTGGGGATGTGGCAGGGGCGGCGGCTGCGGGGAGGGCCGGCACCGCCGCGACGCGGGCGACGCCGACGGCTCGTGCGGCGCTTCGAGACGCGGTGGACGCGGCCGCCGCCGCGGGCGCAGCTCGCGGCAATTATGGCGGCTTTGATGGGGACGTGCTGGTGGTGCGGCCAGCCGCGGCCGGGGAGGAGTGGTTGGGGGGGGCGGCGCCGCAGGAGGAGGGTGAGGAGGACGATGACGACGGAGACGGCCGCCCCGCGCTGCCGTGCTGGGACGCCGTCGCGGCCAGCGAGAAAGTGCTGGCTCTGGCGAAAGGTGAGTGGTGTGGAGGGTGGGGTGTGGACGGAGAGAGAGTCGGGCAGTTACCGACGTTTTCTCCTTAACCTCCAGCCCCACGCCGCACCTCCTTCTGCTCCATCCACGCCGCCCTGGCGTCCTGCCGCGATGGAGACATCATTGTGTTGCTTCCTGGCATTCACAACGGACTGGGCACATCAGCCTGTGTGACCAAGCGGGTCGTGATTGTGGGCGGGGAAGCGAGAGCGCTAACCTCGCCCCTTCCCACGCCGCCCGCCACCCTGGATTTCAGGGGCAATGCGCCTGATCTGCGGTTTGAGAGGGTGGCGGCTGTGGTGAGCGTGTCCATTGATGCGACTGGATGGCGCGAAGCGGTGCGGGTTGATGGGCCGCCGTCGGTGACGGTGTCGCTGGCCGACTGCACGATCACAGCGTCTGGAGACGATGGTGTGCTAGTGGCGGGTGGTGCGACGGCCACACTTACCCGGTGTGCTGTCAAGGCGGGGCGGCACGGCGTCGTGGTGGCGCAGCGTGGCAGTGCTGCCTTGCACGCCACAATTCTCAAGTCCTGCGGGGGATCCGGCTGTGTGGCCACCCAGGATGGGTCTGTCACGCTGTCCCACAACACCATCATCACCGACTGCGGCGCAGACGGCGTGCGCGTGAGTGGGCGCGGGCGCGTGGAGGTGGCCGCCACCCGCGTCGCGCGCTGCTCTGGCCCCGCGCTCGACGTCAGCAGCGACGGCCAAGCAACAGTCGGCGCCGGCTGTGAGTTCACAAGCTGCGCTGGCGGCGTGTGGGCGTGGGGTGGAGGGCAGGCGGCGGTCGGCGCGCGCGCGCGCGTCGACGGTGGGGAGACTTTTGCTCTCCTATCGCACGGATACGCGAGCCTGGTTGTTGATGCTGCTGCCATTGTCTCGGGCGCAGTGTCCGGTGCTGCCGCATCGACTGCAGCCTCCGCCTGCTCCTCCTGGATGCGGCCACCAGGGTACGTGGGCCCCCCGCCAGAGGCCGGCCCGTTTCGGTGGGACGGCGACGACGTGAGGGACGCGTGAGAGAGAGAGTTTTTTTGATTTGAATGAAAATGAAACGCACAGATTGATTGTTGCAGAGCACAGGGGAGCAAAAGAAAGGAGGAAACACACAAAACGCTCTTCCCTCTCAAGCCTCGACCTGCTCGCGCAGGCGGCGGATCGTCGACCGCACCGTCACCGCCGACCCCGTGTGCAGCGTGAACGCGCCCCCGGCGGACGTCTTGCGGCAGCCGCGGCACGTCCAGATGCCGACGGCGGCGCGGCGGACGGCGTGTTTGCCGCAGTGTGCGCACAGGTAGCGCGCGTGCTGGGACACGTCCATCTTCTTGACCAGCTTGCGCAGGGACGCGCCGTAGCGGGTGCCGTACTTACCGACAATGCCGACCTTTTTGGTGCGTTTGGACATGGTGTGTGGGTGGTGGGGGGGAGGAAAAACCTGTGTTGAGGGCGGGTGAGGGAGGACGATGAGCGAGTCGGGGGCGCGGGGCGGTGTGGTTTTGCGGGATCGGCACGCGGTCTGACGCAGCATCGGGCGGATGGCCCGCTGAGTTGAAGTACAGAGCACGCCCGCGCGCGTTGCGGGGGGGCGGGGGGCAGAAGAGAAGCGGGAGTGGTGGGCAGGGCGCACGTGCTGCGGCGGCGGCCGATCGCGAGCGCGGGTGCGCGTCGCCAAAGCGCGGCCTCTCCCCCGCACGCTCCGCCGCCTGCGACCCCAGGCTGAAGCCTGGTGCTAGGTGCGCGAGCGTGGATGGGGAGTGTGGACGGGAGTGTGTGCAGGGCAGCACACACAGGCAGCCGGCGCGGGCCGCGGCCGGGGGGCCGGCTCCGCGCGCGCGGTGTGGGCGGGCTGCCACCCGCGCCCGGGACTCGCCGACGCCCGATGCGTGGACAGCGTGCTATCACACGGCTTGTGGGAGCGGGGAGAAGGAGGCAGGGGGCGCGACACGTACCTGGACCGCCGAGGAAGAGAGTTGTGTGAGAGCGAGCCGGCGGCGGCGGCGTTTTTTCCTCCCAACCTCCACAACTCTCGCCAATCCCTCTCTGCTTCCCGCGGGGCGGCAAGCCCACGCCGACGCCGCCTCTCTTCTACGCGGGCGTCTTGACACAAAATGTCCGCCCCACCGGCCTCCCCACCACCCGGGGCGGCGGCGCCCCTGCCGCCGCCCCCTCCCCTGCCCCACCACCCCCCAGCCTTCACGCCTGGGCCCGGTTGGCGCCCGCCGCCCGGGTTTGGGGGGCCTCCGTTTGGGGGTGGTGGGCCGTCAGGGCCCCCGCCCTTTGCTGGTGGCCCGCCCCGCCCGCCACTTCCGCGCCCTGGCCCACCTCCCTCTCCCTGGACCCAGCACACGCGGGACGGCCGCCCCTACTGGTACAACGCGGTGACTAAAGCGTCGTTGTGGACCAAGCCTGAGGAGTTGATGACGCCGGACGAGCGCGCTGAAAAGGCGTCGCGCTGGCGCGCGGTCACTCGCCCCGCCGACGGCCGGGTCTACTACGTCAACAGCGACACCAAGGAGACGACGTGGACGTTGCCGGCTGCGTTGGCTGAGGCGTGGGCCAAGGAGCGGGCGGCTGTTGTGCCACCGCCCGCACTCGCTCCACCCCCCACCACTTTTGCGACACGTGCCGACGTCGTCACCGCCTTTGGTACCGCGTTGATTGCTGCTGGAGTGCGCCCTGATGGCTCCTGGGAGGCCGCCCGGGCAGCAGTCGCCGGCCACCCCGCTTTCGCTGCCCTGCGTGGCGAGGGCGACCGGCGCGCTGCCTTCGACGCCTGGGCTCTGGCCGCCCGCACCGTTGCCATGGCTGCCCGCAAACAAGCTGCCGAGGATGAGAAGAAGGCGGCAATCGAGGCGGCGGGGGAGGCGGTGGAGAGGTGTGCGGGGCTGGGGGTCAGTGCCCCGCCGCGCCGCCTGCCCGCGTCCGCGCCCAAAGACGCCATCATTGCGGCGGGCGGAGAAGCTCTGATCACCCTGTTGCCTGCCGACCGTGAAACCGCCATCACAATGTGGCGCTCGCGCGCCCGCACGGGCGAAACCGCCGACGCGGCCGCCGCGCGCGCTGAAGCCGCCGCCCCGCTCGCAACCCTCTACGCCTCCCACCCTGGCGTCCGCCGAGGCACCCCCTGGCGCGACACGGTGGCCGTGCTGACCGGGGATGCCGCCTTTGAGGCGGCGCGGCCGTTGGTGAGGCTGGAAGCGTTTATTCTGCACCAGCGCGAGTGCCAGCGCAAGGCGCAGTCCGAAGACGCTGCCGCCAACGCCGCCAAGTTAAGGGCTGAGCGGCGCGTGCGGGACGCGTTCCGCGCTTTGCTGGCTGAAGCTGTCGCCGATGGCCGCCTCACGCCGCGCTCCAGGTGGCGCTCATTCCGTCTCACCATCGAGGGCCACCCCGCCCTGGCCGCCCTGGACGCCGCCCCGAGGGGGGCGCGCGCCGCAGACTTGTTCCTGGACGCGGTGGACGTGCTGGATGCTGCGTATGATGGGGATCGGAGCGCGTTGTTGGCCGCGGCCAAGGCGGGCGGGGTGGATGCTGAGACAGCGGCGGGGGGGGAGGGTGCGGCTGCGTTCGATAAGGCGGCTGCGGCTTTGGGTGGCGCAGCAGCAGCTGCTCCACCAGCGACAAGGGCGCTTGTGTTGGCAGAGTTGGCTGCCGGTGGCCGCCCCCCGAGGTCGACGCGGAGGCGTGGTGGCGGCAAAACCAAACACGGTGCCAACGCGTCCCGGTCAGTGACGCCGGACGACGCCAAGCGGAGGAGGGTGAGGTCGGTGAGTGAGGAGCCGGAGGAGGGCCAGTTGTGAAGAGAGAGGGGTAGAAGGGAGGGAGGGAGGGCTGTCTGTGTGAGACGAAGAAACGCAAAAAACAATGAAACAAATACGCCCGCCTTCTCTGCCACCCTCTCCTCCTCCTCCTCCCTCCCTTCCTGGCCGCCCCCCGGTGATGATGGGAGGGGGTATAGGGTTAGGGTTGGGTAGGCAGGAGTAGAAACGCAGAAAAGAAAACATCACGATCACCCCCTTGTGCGTTGCCGCCGCCACCTTTGCCGCCATTCTCAACGCCCTGACCGCCACGGGGACCGGATGAAGAGGATCGGGTTAGGGTTAAGTAGGCAAGGAAGAAACGCAGGCAGTGAAGGTCGGTGACTACTGACGACGCCAAGCGGGGTGGAGGGCGAGGAGTTGAAGCAAAACAAAAACCAAACACAACCCAATCGCGGGCGGCGCCCGCACGCGCGCTGTGCGGGGCGCGTCTCCTCCCACTCCCTCATCTTTAACCACAACCATGGACCCACTCCAACCCACCGCGTATGACATGCTGGGGCTGGCGCCGCCCACGGCCGCCGGCACGTCCCCTTCCGACGCCGACATTCGGCGCGCGTTTCGCAAGCTCGCGCTCATCAAGCACCCCGACAAACAGCCCGACAATCCACGGGCTGCTGCCGAGTTTGATGAGATTCAGAAGGCTTATGCGCTGTTGACTGATGCTGAGGCGAAGGCGGCACTCGACGGCTTGCTGGCCGCGCGCACGGCGGCGGCGGCAAGAGACGCAGAGAGGACGGACAAAAGGCGCAGGATGGCGGCTGACCTGGACGCAAGGGAGCGGGCTGGCGTGATTAGACGAAGCGCCACCGCCGACCGACCCGCGGCTGACGACCCGGTGGCGGCCGCGCGGGCGCGGTTGGCGGCAGAGTTGGAGCGGCTGAGGAAGAAGAGCGAGAGCGCGGCCGCGGCGGCTGCTGCTGCCGCACCACCTCCACCACCACCACCTCCTCCTCTCGACGACGAACTGAACCGCACCGTCAAGCTGTCGTGGGCGCTGGCGGATGGAGATTACAGTGCTGCTGAGCTGACTGCTGCTCTCGCCGCCGTCCCCGCCACCCCACGCGACATCATTCTCCGTGCCTCCAAAAAACGGGGCACCGGGTCTGCTGTCGCAGTGCTAGCCAGTGTGGCGGACGCGGTCGCTGCGGAGGCGGCCCCGCTAAGCGGGGTGCATGGGCCGCTACTGGTTGTGCCGCTGCGCAAAGGCGGGGGTGTGGCTGGCCGGGATGAGGGTGTGGCCGCTGTCAAAGCGGGTCCTGCACCTTCAGCCGTGCCTGCGCCCTTGAGGCGGCCTGTGTCGGGCGGGCGGCCCGTGTTTGCGGCGGGGGCGGGGGGGGCGGGCGCGGGCGTGCCGGCGCCAGCACCATTCCCCAGCTTTGCGTCGGCGCCAAGGCCGCCGCCCCCTCCTCCTGATGCTGCGGACGCAGAGGCCGACGTGCTGGCCAGGATGCGAGCGGCAGGCAGGAAGGAGTAGTGGGGGTGCGGGGGCGCGGGCAGTTGCGGGCGCCCTCGATCCGTCTCTGTAAAACATGTTCAAGTGCGCCAGTTTTCTCTCATGCAAACACAGTGGTGGTGCTGGCGGCCGTTAGGCGCGGTGAGTGGGGAAGAAGGATGGGGCCTCTGCAATGGCGCGTGTCGTGGCACGCTCGAAACGCACGCCGAAACAAACTCACCCCCCGTGGCCTCCAAGCGACAGCTGAGGCGTGTCCACCGCATTGTGGGTTGTGAAGGCGCACTGAGAAAGGGGGGCGGAGGATGCGGTCTTGTCTACAAGGGGGAGAGGGTGGGAGGCCGCGTCCACAGGGGAGCGGACGGGCTGCGGCCGAAACGTGGAAGGGCGCCCCCCCCCTTTAAACTGAACATCAAGCTCCTCCAGCGCGGTCAGGCGGTGCGGCTGCTAGGTGCCCGCGTCCAGGGCGGCGCGCAGGAAGAAGGGGTCTTCCGTCGCGACCGCCTCTGACGTCGCCGCATAGTGAACAAGTTTCAGAGCTCGCAGCCGCCCCAGCGCCGCGTCGCTCGACCGACGGGCACAAGGGTGATGGAGCCGTGCCAAATGCCGCTACGTGACCAGCGACGCGGCGTGTGGGTGTTGTGGGGTGTGGCTGTGTGGGGGTGGTGGACCCGCGCGGCCCGCCGCGGCCGACGCCGACTCTCACCAGCCTATCTTTCACTCGCGCGCGTCTGTTTTTGATTCAAAAGGGGGTGGGCAAGCGCGCGAACGCGACGAGCCCCAATCAAAGATTATACGGTCTGCGCCGCCCCTTGGGACGTGCAGCGCAGGGTGAGGGGACCAAGTGCAATGTCCACCCACCCAACGGACGGGGCGCCTCCTTGATCGCGCACCGCCCCCGCCAGGTAAGTGCTTTGAAAAGAGGCGCCAAAATGGTTTCATACTAAGAAGCAAAAATTGAGGCAAGGTTAAAGATATGGGGGGTGGTGCACGGGTCAAGGTGTGGAGAGCAGTCAGGAGGGGGTTGACGTCCGTCGCCAACTGCCGCCCAAACAATCGATCCAGCCGATCTGCAGCCCGATCCCATTCCCCCATAAACGACGAAAGGGCACGATTCGAGATCATCCACGGCGAAAATTGGAGATGATCAAGACGGCGGCCCCTCTGGAGAGGGACCACCTGAAACCAGTCGTCGCAATTCGGACAAATCTTTCCCCCCGCGCCACGCGTTGGTTTCACCGTCGACTCCCTGGTCCACCTCCGCGTTATTTGTACAGGCTGTTTAGGTGCTTCTAGCAAGATTGGGGGATTGTGAGACGGTGGTCACTCGGGGTGAGATTACCACGGCATATCAGCTTTCACTTTTAACTTTTTTTTGTTTTATTTTGTTCGTCGCCTCCTCCTTCAACTTTCAACCGTCTCAGCTTTTTGGCTTAGATCAATTGTAGTAAAAGTTCTAGTTTCTTTGACAAGAAACTGCGGGCCCACTCGGGCCCGCAACTTATGTCAAATTAATTTCTCACGGGGGTGAGAACCAAAGGCGTGCTTGCACGTCGGTCTTCACACGCGTGCTGGTGTGCCTCTGCACTCCCGCCACCGGCGCGCACCCTTCCCTTTTCAAAGTCAAAACAGTGGAGAGAGGCACTAGGGGAAGTGGGAGTCGGTGGCGGGGCAGTAGGCGCCTGCCCACCCCACAAGCGCGGCGACGGGTTTTCGCTGAAAACCACACCGGCGCCGCGCAGGCTCCCCGCGCACACCCTGCCCCTCCTTCCCACCAGGTACCGGCACCGACTCTCCATCTCCCAGCCCTCTTTTTTCTCGCCAACACGAGTTATTGACACGCACACAAATTTCCCGTCACTTCCCCCCGCGCGACGCTTTCTCCACCACGCCGCTCACCCCCTCCCTCCCCCTCAACACCGCCCCCACCTCGGCCAGCGACACGCCCCCCGCCCTCAACAACACGGCAGCATGGTAGATGAGGTCGGCTGCCTCAGACGCGACCCGGTTGGCGCCTTCCCGGTCGGCCAGCGCACGGGCTAGCTCGTCTGCTTCCTCTCTGACTTTGGAGCAGAGCAACGTCTCGTTGGCCAGCAGGCGCGCGGTCCAGGACGGCTTGGCGCCGTCATCCGGGGGCGGTGCGGTGGCACGGTCAGCGACTGTTCGCTCGAGAGCCAGCAGGGAAGGCAGAGGGGCGGCAGCGCGGCCTTTGAGCGTCGCAACGCCGTCTCCGGCCGGCAACGCCGCCGCAAACCAGCAGGAAGGTGCCCCCGTGTGGCATGCGGGGCCGGCGGGCGTGGCCAGGTAGACGAGGGAGTCGCCGTCGCAGTCTGCGTGGACAGAGGCGACGGTTAAATACGAACCTGACGTCTCTCCTTTGCACCAGCGGCCGGCGCGGGAGCGGGAGTAAAAGGTGGCCAGGCTGGAGAGTATGTGTGGGGAGATGGGCGTGGTGGGAGGGAAAGTCAGTTTTATTGACGTGAAGAAGAGTGACGAGAGACCGCCCTTATTTGTCAAAACACACTCCACACTCCAACACTCCCACCCACACGCACCCCGTCTGCAGCGTCTCGCTGACGGCGGTCCTGTCGGCAAACGCTTGCATGAGTAGCTCCCCCGTGTCGATGTGCTGGGTGGGATTTGGGGGGTGGAAGGTGGTTGGGAGGAGGGGGGGAAAGGGGGTTGGCGGCGTCGGCGTCCACCACCAGCCATTCTCTCCAAAACAAGATCCACACCAGTCCTCCTGCCCATCCCTCTCTCTCTCTCTCTCACCTGCACGATCGCCACCAACAAGCCATCGCTCTTGCCAAACTTCAGACTGTCCAGGAAGGGGGTCAGCCCCGGCACCTTGCTCTCGGCCCGCATTTCGGCGCGCCGCGGCGGTGGAGGAATGGAGTTTGTAGAGGAGGCTGCCACGACCACAGAGAACGGGGCAGAGCGGCGGCGCAGGGCGGTGGCAGAGCGCGGCGGCGCGAACGGGAGCGTCGGGCGGAGGAGGAGGGGCCGCATTGTGTAGGTGCTAGGTGGGCTCCGCCCCCGATGTGTGGTCCTGGTGTGCGTCGCCACACGTGTCTAGTTTGTGGGGCGGGCGCGCGCTAGCAGCAGAGGCAGATAGTGTTTTTCTCTAGACGTTCACTCTATTCGAGAAATCGGTGACGACTGCTGCCGCGTGCGTGCCTCTCCCCGCACTCTCCTCGCTGCGCGCACACGGGCTGCACCTCTCTTTCACACACACGCCTCCCTCCACCCCAGCTGCACGCGCGCGCGCGCCGACCCTCCTCCCTCCCCCCCCCACCCCCCCCCCCCCAATGTCGCGCCGCGGCGTCTGGCAGCTGCAGCGCCTCACGCTAGCCTACTGCGAGCACGGCGGCAGCTCGGCCGGAGCACGGTGAGTGTGAGAGGTTGGGTAGAGGCTGTGAGAGGGGCGAGTTTGACGGGCGCGACCAACCCCCCCCCCCCCCTCCCCTTACAGCTCCTTCCTCCAAACCCACCTGCCCTCCCTGCGCACCACCTACCCCCACCTCGACATCGCGGTCACGCCCCGGCCGGGGCACCACCCCTTTTTGCGCGGCGACTACGCCAACGGCAACCACCGCGTGCAGTGTGTGCGCGGGGCAGACGCGCAGGCAGTTGCGGAGGCCGCGGGCGCGCTCGTTTCCTGCGTCGGGCGCAAAGCCTCGGTGCGGCTGCCTGCGCGGCGACATGTGCCCGCGCTGCGGGGGCCGGGCGGGGAGGCGGTGGGGGTGCAGGGCGGGTGGGTGGCGGGTGGCGGGTGAAGGAGGCGGGAGAGACACACAGAGCGCGTTGGCGCCCGCCTTTCCCGTCTCTTGCGCACAGTCTGTCTTTGTGTGGTGTGGTGTGTAAAGGATGCAATGGAGAGACACTGTGTGATAGACAGGGGGGAAGGAAGGCGGGTGGGGTGTGGGTTTGGCGGGTGAGGGCAAACAAAACGACGAGCGAAGAGTGATTGGGCGGCGACTGCGCGTTTTTCGTTTTTTCATTCCCGCCCCCGCCTCTCCCCACACGCCAGACGCCATGCTTGGAAAAACAAGTCGCACACGCACTCGCGCACGTGGTGTGGTGTGTCTTTACACGCTACCCTCCCCCCTCCCCTCTCCCCTCACCACCACTTTGTGCACCGTGCCCCAGTCCCCCCCCTCCCCCCTCCCCACCACGCCCTCCAGATCCCCCCACCACCCCCTCAACCACGTGCCCGCAATGATGCGGAACCAGGGCGACCATTTGAGGCCGGTGGAGGGGGCCATCATGGCGTCCAGGTCGGATTGAGACACCCAGCGCGTCGCGTCGACTTCCTCTGGGTGCGGCGCCAGCGGCAGCGTGGCTTCGGCGCCATCCACGCGCGCCAACAGGATGTAGTCCACCTCGTGCTCGCCCCAGGGTGAGGCAGGCCCATGTGTGTCTGTGTCGGGGGCGCAGTAGTGGAGTCGGGTGACAAAACGAAAGGCGGGGTCGGGCACCGTCCCGCTCGGGATGCCCAGCTCGTGCTCCAGCTTGCGCTGGGCGGCAGCGATGGCGCCCGGGGCGTGGCCGGCTTCGACGTCCTTCAAGTCATCCACTTCGTCCAGCGTCTGGCCGTGCAGTTGGTGGGAGCAGCACGTGTTGGTCCACACACCCGGGAACGTGATTTTGGAGGCGGCGCGCTGTTGGAGGAGCAGGCGGCCACTGACACCGTCGAACAAAAACACGGAGAAGGCGCGGTGTAAAGCTCCTGACGGCGTCGCAGCCGAAAACGTGTGCGCGTCGCGCTTGGAGGCGCCACCGATGATTGAATCATTTTCGTTCACCGTGATCACTTGATCCGTCAGCATCAGATCCGCCTGCGACGCCGCCCCACTCCACGACGCGGGGCGGCGCATGGTGGGTGGTGGCGCGGTGGTGGTGGCGGCCGTGTTGGATGGGGTGGACGCCATGGTGAGGCGGCGGGGGAGGCGCAGGCGGGTGGTGTGGCCTGAGAGAGAGCCGAGAGAGAGGTCGGGTGTGTCGGAATCGGCGCGCCCCCGCCCACCTTTCGATTGCGCTCCCACACTCGCTTCCCCACACTCGCTTCCCCACACACACCCACGCGTGCAACCTCACCTGCACGCAGCGCGCCGCGCAGCATGCGCGGCGAACCAACGGGTGGCGAGAGGCGGGGGATAGCACACACGCGCGGAAACAAAAACAGAAAACGGTTTTGGCCGACCGAAACACTCTCGAGCCGGGGTTTTTTGGTGTCGACGGCTGTCCCTTTTTCCTGGTGTCGGCGCGTCCGCTTCCTCCTCCCCCACCCCACGCTCCACAGAGCGGACATCGACACACTCACAGACTACGTGAAGAAGAAACGCGGCCGCCGGCCACCAGCCACAAAAAAACACCACCCCATTCCTCCCCCCCCCCCATGCACGCCCGCCCCCGCCCTCCCCTGCCTCCACCGGCCTCCCCCTGCATGTCGACGCTTGTGTCAGCTGCAACGGTTGCCCGTCGCCGTCTGCTCCCCACCACCCCACTGGCCGCCGCGCCGCCGCCGCGCCCGCCGCGCGGCGGGGGGCGTCGGGGGCGCGCCACCGCCACCCGCGGCTCCGCCAAACAAGGGCACAAACGTGCGGCACGAGGGCCGGACGGGAGGGAAGAGGAGTCGAGTGATGATGACGACGACGAAGACAGTGATGTGGAGAGTGAGGAGAGTGGGGGGGAGAGTGAGGCGTCGTCGTCCGAGTCGTCATCGTCGTCCGAGTCGGAGGGCGAGGACGAGGGTGGCAGGCAGGGCAGAGTGAAGGCGAGGTGAGAGCGGTGTGGCGTTGTGCCCCCGCCGGCGCGTGTTGCCGGGCAGTCAGGAGAGGAAGCTGCCCCGCTTTGATGGATCGTGTTTTGCGTTAATGTTGATTGTTTTTAGTCGCACTTGTTACTTATGTTGTACCACACGCCGTTGTGCTTGCTCAGAGTCGGGTTGGGAGGCCGGAAACAGGAAAAAACGAGGGGAAAGGCGATCTTTTCGGGTAAAAACAGTACACACCCGTCCTCGCCGTTCGTTTCACTTTTCACCCACCTTTCCGTTTGGCTCGCCCTCTTGGCCGGCCCCCCCCCAGCCCTCTCGCGCATTCACACGCACACACACACACACACACACACACCACACCTCCCAATGGCGTCCTCCCTCTACCGCCTCCTGTCCGCGGGGCGCGGCTCGATGGACGCCCCCCGCGACGGCGGCGCGTCCGCGCCGACCACGCCCCGCTTCTCGTCCTCCCTGCCCGCCTCCCCCTCGCTGAATGACTTCTCCATGGGCGCCGCCGCCGAGTTTGAGGAATCTTGCGTCCCTTCTCCCGCGTCCGCGCTGTCGCCGCGCGCGTCGCTGGACTCGCAGGGCGGCGGGCGGTTTTCCTTTGATTCAGCGCGCCCCGGGAGTGACGCCGCGCAGCACGCGGCCGACGTGCGCAGCCTGCTGTGGCGCAACTCGATGCCGGCTGGGACGCCAGGTGAGTGGGAATGTGTGGGGAGGACGAGGTGGGAGGAGGCGGTCGGCTGCCTCTGCATTGTGCGCCCTCGACCCCCCCGCGGCCAAAACGCCTCTGCCTCGGCTGGCCCGCCGCGCCGACCCAGCCCCGACCGCGCCCCACCGCTTTCCCCGGTCGATGCACACTCATCTTCCGACACGCCGGGGGTGGATTGCGGCAGGTGGGCTGGACCGGGTCGGCCGGCGTCGGCGCGGTTTGCCGGGGGTTCTTTCCGGCTTGCAGTGTCAGCATGACCGGACGACCCCCGCCGCCGCCCCCCCAACCCGGGCGCCCTGCTCCCACCACCACGCCCACGAGCGGCGCGATAATGCTGGCGACCGCTGTGCGGGTCGCGACCGGGGCGGGGAGGCGCGGGTCGCGGCTGGGCCGCGACCGCGCCGGTCAGGCACACGCTCTTCAGGCCGCAACGCAGAAACCGACGCCCAAACCCTCCCCCCACACTCCTCTTCACCCAGCCTACGGCCCCCCGCGCACGCCCGCGATGCCCATCCCCTCTCCCAGCGGCACGCCCGTGGCCCTGGCCCCCCTGTCCCCCCGCCCCGTGGAGGCGACGTCGCCCGCCCTCACCCCGGCGACTCCCCCTCCGTCGGCGACCGCCGACGTGGCGTCCACCAAGCTGGGCGCCCGCCGCGGCCGCCGCGGCGGCGGCAAGATCGATGGCCTGGACTACTACGAGTATGTGGAGCTGATCCGCGCGTCCAGCCTGTGAATGATGGAATGCGTTCTTTAGACTTGCGGAGACTTGCGTGAGGTCGTGTTTTTAACTCATTTTTTTTGACCGCCCACCTTTTTTCCAACCCCCTATTTTTGTGCTTGTCTTTGGGCTGGGGATTTTTGCCCAGCGGAGGCGCAGGGGAGCGATTTTTCATCGATGTGCTCACCTTGCTGGTGCCTTTTTTACTTGTTTCGCTCCCCCCTCCGCGCCCCCCACTCCCCCCACCACCCAAACAAGCCCCGTCCCCCCTCCCCCTCCCCCCCTTTTTGTCCGCTACAAACATGAACAACACACCACCCTTTTCCGTCCTTTGTGCCCAGCCCTGAGATAACATCATTGTCGCACTTGTATCAAACACCCCCCCCCCTGGGCCCTGTACACCCCCCCCCTTTTTCCATCCCCGCCCCGAGAGAGAGAGAGAGAGAGAGAGACGAGCACCATAATCGCACCTTCCCCCACCTTTTTTTTGTGCCTTCAAGCCGCGAGTCGAACCCAAACAAAAAAAAAACGCCCCCCCACACGCCGCGCGCGCCACGCTTTTGCCGGACCTGCGCCGCGCCCTCCCCCCCCCCCCCCTCCCCCCAACCTTGACTGAGCGATGGGGATGATTATATGCCAACAAGAAAAGAACCGACTCGTGTGTAAAACAAACAAAAAAGATTTCGAGAGAGAGAATGATGATTACAAAACGAAAACACACCAACACTCTCGCCTTTCACCCCCCGCCGTCTGCCCGCCCGACTGTGAAAAAACGCGTCGCTCCCCCCCCCCCCCCCACACACCCCGTCCGGTTGCAGTGTCTCTGGGCCCACATCATTTGCCCTCGAAGACACACACACACAAACTCTTTCACCCGGCCGTCCCCCCTCCCGACCGGAAAAAACGGGTCGTCGCCCCCCGCACCCCGCCAGGTTGGAGGGTTTGGGCGATGTCGTTAGCTGCTGTCAAAGCGTTGTTGATGGCTTTCGTCCTCACCTTCAGCGGACCCGCCGCAGTGGGCGAAACAGGGCACGCCGTGCACCCCGGCAGCGGCACGCCGGCCGACCGCAGCGCGGGCACGGCCGAACCCGCGATGCCGAGCAGGTTACCCGCAGGATCGAAAAAGGGGCCAACCATGCCGGCGTCCAGGGTGAGGGTGTTGGCAAAGCGTTCGTCGGCCAGGAGGGCGCGGTGAGAGAGCGACGGCGACGACGACTCACGCAGCGCGCGGCGTGGAAAAGGCGTCGAGTCAGCACCGACGGCCACAGACGTCAGCAGCAGGGCCAGCGTGGCGACCAGCAGGGGGCGGTGGAGGGGCGGCTGGAGGTGGTGCGTGTGTGTGCGTCGGGTCCCGTGCGCGCTGCAGACGCGCGCTCCCCGCCTCTCTCCACCCCCGTCCTCTCACCATCAGCACGCTGTGCCCTATGCAAGCAGCCTTACGACCAGTCTTCCTATACAGTGTCTACAGTGTCACCACAGGGAAATGAAACCAAGCAAAAAAAAGGCGCGAGTGTGTGTTGTTGGTGTTTTGTCTCTCTTCTCTTTTCCTTCTACTCTCCCTCTCCCACTCACAGCAGCACCACCAACCGGTCCGCCACCGGCGCCACCGCCGCCCTCCACGGCGCCAGCCTCGCCGCCAGCGCGGCCACGGCGCCCGGGTCTGCGCCCGCCGCACTCACCAGCTGCCCCAACCGCAGCAGGCGCCCCCCTGCAGGCCGAGTGGTGGCCAATGGAGGCGCCCGCCCAGCCGCACACGTGCCTGGAGGAGACGTGCCCGCCATGGGGGGGGGCGGCGACCCTGGGGCGGGCGGGCTGGAGCCAGCCGGGCGGGCGCGCGGGCTGCCGCCCGCGACGCCGCTGCCACCCTGCATGTACACCAGCGTGTTCAGGGCGGCGACTCGGTCGCTGCCGCCACCATCGGCTGGCGGTGCCTCCCACCCTTCCACCAACGGCGCGCGCGGCCTGCGCGCCGCGCGGTCCAGCGTGCCCCCGCGCGCCGCCACCCACGCGCCGCTCACGTTGCACCTCAGGTCGGAGGGCGCGTACTCCACCTTGTACGTCATCTTGGGGCAGGACGCGATGTAGTACCCCATGTAGTAGTGGCGGGCGGGGGGCAGGGGAGGCGGAGACGGGGGTTCAGGGGGCAGCGCGGCGGGAAGGGGAGGCGACCGGGTGGGCGTGCGCACAGCCGCGACCGCCCCAATCTCGCGCAACGCCACGACGCGGCCCAAGGACAGGGGGGCCAGTTCGGGGTCCCAGAAACAGTAGACCGAGGACAGGCCGCCAGGGAGGACGTCGACGACGCCGACGGCGGCGAGTTTGTCTGATGATTGAGGAAAAAAGGTGTTTCAAAAAACGCTCTCGCTCTCCCCACTCCCTCCCCCTCCTCTCTTCCCCCCTCAACTCTTACCATCGATCCAGTACTGCTGGTGAAATGTGCCATAGCCCCCCGGTGGCGCTCCCGCCCCGCCCCCAGGCGCCAGCGGTGTGTCGACCAAAAAACGTCGAAACGCGGCCACACTCGCGTCACCCGCCGGCTCCCCATGGTGCCGCGTCTGGTAGGCAGCATACAGCGGGTACTCGTCCGCCACCACGGCCTCCGCGGACGCGGGCAGGGCCAGCGTGACGACGCGCAGGGACCGCGGGCGGCGGGGGTGGGGCGCGGCGGGGGGAGGGGGGAGGCGTGCGCGGCGCGCGAGGGCCGAGGCGGCGGCCGCCGCCACCGCGGCGCGGGAGGGCGTGGGGGCGACGGGAGGGCGCACACGCCCGTCCCGCCCAAAGTTGAGGTAGCCGTTGCCCGCGGCGGCGACGGTCCAGCCGTCGCCGAGGGTCGCGGCAACTCGCGGCGCCAGAACAGCAGCCAACGCTGCCGCCCCCACACCCACGCCGCCCTTCCTGGCGGCTGCCGCCCACGCCAGGGGCAGCGGGCTGCACAGCAGCACGTCGGGTGGCAGGGTGCGTGCAGCGGCGGGGGTGGGCGGGGTCACAGTGGCGCGCGGCGGGGCGGGGACGGGCGGCAGGTCGCCCGCTGCGACCGCGTCAACGACAGCCGCTTGCAACGCGGCGACAGAGTCATCCACGTCCACATCCACGCCTCCACCGCCATTCAGCGAGGACGACGACATGTCCAGCCCGCTGGCCACGCGCCTGGGCACGCGCGACGGCGGCGGCGCGGCCGCGCGCCGGTCGCCGCCCACCGTGCCCGTGGGCGTGTCCTTGCGCTTGCCCAGGGCGCCGGGCGGATGCTGGGCCCTCGGCGTGACGGCCGCGCTGCCGCCGCAGGCGGGGGAGGCAGCGCGCAGGGGGGACCCACCCACTGGCGACGCGCCGCGCGGCGGCGCCCCCCCCGCCAAACGGCGCCCCAAACGGGGGGGACGCGCCCCGTGCGGCTCTTGGAGTGGCGCCTCCGCCTATGCCGGGCAGTGGGCCGCCAGCCAAAAAGGCCTCAAACCGCGTCTTCGCCCTCCGCTGTGCCTTCGACGCACGAAACGCGCGCGCGTCCAGCCGAATCGTGTGGGCCACGCAGCACGTGGCTTCCGCCACCGGCCTGTACAGCCAGCACCCCGACCGTCGCCACCCCGCGTCCAGCAGGGCGGCGTACGTCTCCGGGTGCAGCCTGTGCGCCCACATGCCGACGCACACGGACGTGTCCCCCGGTCTGCCGCAGTAGCCGCAGGGGGCGTCATAGGTACCGCAATTGTCCACCACGGACAGCAGGGCGGTGGTGGTGGAGGTGGGAGGGGGGGACGACATTGGCAAAGAGGGCGCTGTGTCACCCAATTGGCGCGCAGAGTTTGTGTTTTTGTTTGTGTCCTGCGGCTGTGCGCGCGCCGTGCCGCGCTCAGGCGGTGGCGCGCACGGGCGCAGCAGACTGCGTCCGCATGTGAGGGGAGGGGGGGAGTTGAGGGCGCGGGAGAGAGAAAGGGGTGTTTTCGCGCAGTTTTTTCGGTCGAAGGGTGTGATTTTGCTCTCGCCGCTCTCTGCGACCTGCGACCCTAGTCTGCCGCCCGACCAAACAGCCCCGATCAAAACACACACTACTCACCCAACACGTGCTCCGCCACCACCTCTGCCAGCGCGGCCGCGGCCGCCGCCACGTCCCCCGCCCGCACCCTCTCGCGCGGCGTGTGACTCACACCACCCTCATCCCGCACAAACAGCATGGCCCACGACAGGGCGCGTGACAGGGCCAGGGCGTCGTGACCTGCACCGCTGGCGAGAGGGGTGGGGGCCACAGGCAGTGAGCGTGGAGGGTCGGCGGCAGCGATGGCGGGCACGGTCTTTGCAACACGATCCCACAGTCCTTTTGACGCCTGCGCCGCCCTTGTCACGGCCGCCGTCAACGCCCAGTCGGCGATGGATGCATTGGCATCATGCACGGGGAGCAGATCACAGTCAACACGGCGCGCCGCGCACGCGCGCTGGATGGCCAAAGTGATCTCGCCCACCGCCGCCACGCGGTCGGCGTCGCGCGGCGACCGCACGTCAATCGTGGCGACAGAGCCGCCCGCGATGACGTTGGACACGCCCGGGGTCAGGGTCAGGGAGCCCACGGTGCAGACGAGGCCGGCGCGCGTGTGTGGGGACGCGCGCGGCCACAGGGCGGCCGCAGCGGAGGCGACACGGGGTGGCACGGCCGCGGCGGCGGCTGCCACCGCGGGCACCAAGACGCGGCCCACTGCTGCCTGCATGGCTCGGCCGATGCGTCCACCCGCGGGCACTGCCGCCGCCCTCCAGCGTGGCGGGCTGCCGCCGCACACGCGCTCAACTGCGACCACCGCCGCGGCGGCCGCGGCGCCCGCGTCGCGCCGATCACTCATGGCCACGGTGCCTGCGTGCCCCGCTTCCCCGGTGACCGTCAGCACCAGTCTCGTCTGGCCAGAGATGGCGGAGACGGCGGCGAGGCGGGAGGCGGGGGTCTCCGCGCCCCGCTCAAGGCGGGGTGATTGTTCAGCGTGCGCCTCCACATACCCACGCACCGTGCCCGCGTCCACGGCTGCTGCTGCCACGTCAGCAGGCGTGACCGAGCCCAGCGCCTCCCCCAGCGTGACGCCGGCCGCGTCGACGGCGGTGGCCAGGGCGCCAGAGGGGAGGAGGGTCCCCGCCAGCGCGCCCGACCCCAGAAACGTCGTCCCGAACCGCACCCCCTCCTCATCCGAGAAGGCGGCCACCTCCACCCCGCGCGCCCAGCGGTCGGGTGGAATGGCTTCGGACACCGCTGCCACGGCCGCCAGGGCGGCCACAATGCCGAGGGCGCCATCGAAGCGGCCTCCGTCGACGACGGTGTCATAATGTGATCCCAGGATCAGTGTGGCACGTGACCCCGGGGGAGACAGGGGCCCCACCCCGCCGCGGACGTTGGCCACGGCGTCCAGGGTGGTGTTAAGGCCGGCGGCGCGGAACCAGGTGGTGAGCTGGGAGGGTGTGGGTGTGGGTGTGGGTGATCGTCGCGCCTGTTTTTTGTTTCCCTCGATCAGAGAGGGCGACACACAAAACATCACTCTCTCTCTCTCTCTCTCTCTCTCAAAAAACTCACCAGAGCAGCGGCCTGCCTGTGGGCGGGGCTCAGAAAGGTGCGCGTGATGGCGGGCGGCGGGCCGTCGGAGACCTGTGTTTGGGAGGAGGGTAGGTCGAGGTCAAGGCATTGGGTCGTGTTTTGCCGCTCCCGCCCTCTCTCCCTTCCCCTTCTCCCCACACGCACACCCGCACACACCTTGGCCAGCCCCTCCAACCGCGCCGTCGGCTGCTCCAGCAGCAGGTGGGCCAGCCGCGCGTCGCTAAGTCCCGCCGCCCAGTGTCGCGCTTCGCCCCCGCCCGCCGCGCCGGTGGCCAGCAGGGCCAGCAGGGCGGCCGCCAGGCGCATGGTTGCGTGGGAGTGGGAAGGCATGGGGGCGTTTTCCTTTTTATTCAGACGCAGAGAGTGATCGAAAGAAAAACAGTTTTCTGTTTTTACAGCGCAGGTCACCCGCGACGCCTCCAGCAGCGCGCGACGCAGATGGTCGATGCAGACAGAACACAAGCAGTTGCCTGGCCAAAAAAGCAAAACATGACGCGGACTCACCCCACCCACCTCCCCCACCCTCTCCTCTCACTCTCACCCCTGTGGCCTCCCCCCTCCCGCCGCCGCAAACTCCCACGGCCGCCGACAAAAGGGACACCTCTGGTCCCCGCCCTGCGCCCCCAACCACTTGGTGATGCACTGCAGGTGGAACGCGTGCTTGCACGCGCCCCACACGACGGGCGCGTCGTCCCCGGGGAACCGCGCGTCGGGGGGGACGCCGTCGAACGGGGCACGACATATGCCGCACACGTCGTCCCCCGCGTCCCACGTCCAGGAGGCGACGGCGCGCCAGTGCTTGATTTCGACGGAGAAGGCGTTGTCGCCGACGACGGGGGGGGGGGAGGGCGGGCGTGGGTGGGGTGGGGGTGGGGTGGACATTGGGGGCCGCGCGCGCGTGTGTGTGCAGTGGGAAAATGAGGTTGCCGGGCGGGCGCGACAGCAGGGGCCCGCGAGCGACAAGAAAGGTCGCGCGATGGGCGAACGAAGCGTGTTTTTCGCGCAGTCTCTTCGTCGGGTTTCTTCTTCTGCTCCTGCGGCGCCCGGCTCTGAGACACACCTGCCACACGTCCCTTCTCTCCCACCTCACACGCCCGCACCACACTCCCACCACGCCCGCGGGTCGCGTGTGACCGCGCAGCGGAGCACACAGCGCTTCGCCGGCACACCCAATTTCTGCCGGCCCGTCTTCTTCGCTCCCCACCCCCACACTCGCCCCACCATGCGCCTCACCCGCACCCTCAAAGTGGACGACGCCCATGAAGACGCCGTCTGGTGCTGCGCCTGGGCGCCTGGCTCCTCCCGGTCCCTGGTCACTGGCTCCGTCGACGAATGTGTCAAAGTGTGGGACGTCTCCACAGCCGGCGGCCCCGACGCCCCTGCCCCGGAACCCACGCACACGTACACCGGCCACACGCTGGGTGCGGTGTCGGTGGCGGTGGACGCGGGGGGCGCGTACGCGGCGTCCGCTTCGCTCGACTCGTTTGTGCGCGTGTGGAGTCTCAAAGACAGCTCGTGAGTGTTTTGGTTTGGTGTTGAGAAGAGGGAGAGGGAAGGAAGGAACACGCAAGCAGAGTGGTTGTGCGTGTTGGCGGCTGGGAGTGAGGGGGCAAGCGAGGCTGACAGACGTACAGTCCTCACCCTCCCCATCCACCCTCCTCCCCACCCACCCATCAAAACACACCCTCACAGCACCAAAGCCGTCATCGAGACCCCCCCCGGCGAAACCTGGCAGATCGCGTTCCCACCTGTGCCCCCTGCATCCGGAGGCCTCCTGCTCGCCGCGGCCGGCGGCGCCGCCAACAAGGTGTCCATCTGGTCCGCCGACGACGCTGCCTGCGTGGCTGAGTTGTTGCTGCCTGAGCGCACGGATTGCGGTGGCGCAGGTGGCGGCACTGGCGCGTCCTCCGCGCCATCCGGCCGCGACGCGTTTGTCCTCTCCGTTGCCTACTCCCCTGACGCCTCCCGCTTGGCCTGCGGCTGCGCCGACGGCCGGGTCGCCATCTTTGATGTGGCGGGAGGCGCCCTGCTCCACTCCCTGACCGGCCACCACCGCCCCGTCCGCTCGCTCGCTTTTTCCCCTGACGGGTCCCGTCTGCTGACCGCGTGTGACGACATGCACGCCCGCGTGTATGATGCTGAGAGTGGGGCGTTGATCGACACGCTGGGTGGCCACGAATCATGGGTGACCAGTGTGGCGGTGCATCCGGGGGGCGGGTTTGCCGCCACCGCGTCTGCGGATGGCAGTGTGAAACTGTGGGACCTGACCACCAGGGCCTGCACACAGACCTGCAGGGAGCATGGGGACCAGGTGTGGTGTGTGGCGTTCTCATCGGATGGAGGGGCGCTCGCGAGCGTGGGCGACGACCGCGCGGTGTGCGTGTACGCGTGCGGGTGAGGAAGGAACACGTTTCTTTCCTGTTGTTTGTTTGTTTGGAAACATCGATTGTGTGGTCACACGTGGACGCAGGCAAGAAGGAGAGTATAACGAATAATATCACCGCACGCCGCCGCCGCAACACCCGCTAACCACGGAGAAGAAAAACGAAACACCCACCCTCCTCACAACCCACTCACTCGCCCACCGTGCCCATCAAAAACGCAAACTCGGGCCGCCCTTTGAGCGACTGAGGCAGCGCAACCGAGCCGCGGCAGCAGGCCTCGATGCGGTCGAGTAGGGAGACGCCGGGCGCGGCCGAGTGGTAGGGGCGGGGCGCTTGGACATAGTGGCGCGCGGCATCAGTCAACAACCGGCGCGGCAGGACAAACGCAGCCACGGGGTCCAGCAGCAGGGCGTCGCCTTCATCGTCTGATGAGGCGCCACCGTCCAGGGAGGCGGCGGTGGGGGCGGCGGGTGGCGGCGCGGCAGCCACCGCGCGTTTGAGTTCGGCCAGCAGGGCCAGCGTGCCGCCGCCGGCGCCCGCGCCGCCGACCGCGCCATCCAGCCAGTCGTCGTGCGCGTGCTCGGTCAGGCGGTAGACTTGGTCCAGCGTGAGCGAGGGGCACAGGCGACGCAAGTCGGGGGAGACGTCGAAGCCTTTGGCCGCGCGGCGGACGCAGTCGTCGCGGCCGGTCAACAAGTAGCGCGCCGCTTGGGCCGCGTGTTCGAGCGCGGCGTCCGCGTCGGCGCCGTCGCCCGCCCACTCCGGCCCCACGTACGCCACCCAGGCGCGCACGTCGGCCAGGCCGGCGGCCAGGGCTTTGACGGCGGAGGTGGAGCAGCAGTCGCGGCGCAGGAGGAGGGCGTTGAGGAGGTGAGCGTCCAAAGCGCGCAGAGCTGCGGTGACGACAGCCTGGCACGCGGGCGGGGGCGCCCCCTCCCCACGCAGCGTTTCCAGCACGTTGCTCAGGCCGCCCAGCAGGCCCTTCCAGGGGGACGCCATCAACTCTTCGTACGACCGGGCGGCGGCGGCGTCGCCGTCAAAGGGGGCGGCGGTCGCGCCCGCGCGGCGCGCGGTCGCGGCCGCCGCGCGCGCCGCGCGTTTCGCATCCTCCCCCAGCAGCTCGCCCGCGGACAGGGGCAGCGCGTCCGTGACGGAGGATGCCAGCAGGGCGTGCAGCCCCGCGAACTGGATCATGTCGTCGCCCGCGCGGAAGAGGCCGCCACAGTCGCGGCGCCCGATGGAGCGCACTTTCAAAAGGGCGCCGAGCGCGAGGGACGCAGACAGCCAGTAGGCTTGGCCGGCCAGCCCTTCCCCGTCTGCGGCGGCCAGGACGGCGTCCCTCAGCCTCCCTGCGGCAGCATCCACCTGGGCGGTGCGCCAGGAGGAGGCCCACGTGAGGAGGCACTCGCCGACGAGCCACGCCGCAAACGGCAGGCCGACCGCGTCGCCGGGGGACGACCCGTGCTGAATGTTGACGATGGGCAGGCGGCGGGGCACGGCGGCGGCGGCCAGGGCGGCCAGGGCGGCCTCCTGGTCGGGGGCGAGGCGGCCGGGGGGGGCGCCTGCCGCCGCGGCCGCGACCACGCGCGGCGACAGGGGCGGCGAGACGCGCCCGTTGGCGCGTGGCGAAGACGGCGCGCGCGGCGACCGCGCCCCCGACGCCAGGGCGGCGCGCAGGGCGTCCAGCTCGGCCGCCAGCTCGCGCTCCCGGGCGGCAGCGTCGCGCCCCGCTTTCTGGAGGGAGGCGACGCGCGAGTTGAGCGCGACAACGCGCGCGGAAAAGTGCACGTTTTTCTCGCGCGCGTCGCGCAGGCCCACCGCCTTGGCTTCAGCTTCAGCCAGCGCCGCATCCAGCCGCGCCTGCATGGCGGTCCTCGCGGTGGCGACCTCCGCCTCCATGGCGTCGCGCAGGGCGTCGATCTCGGCCTGCAGCATGGCGCGCGCAGACGCGGCCTCCGCGCCCAGCGCCCCCACAGCAGCATCCTTGGCCGCCAGTTCAGCCGCATACTCCTCCGCGGCCGCGCGTTGAGCGTCCCACAGCCGGTCATTGTCCGCCTGCTTGGCCGCCAGCGCGGCGGCGGCGTCGTCGGCGGCCGCGCGCGCGGACGCCGCGTCGGCGCGCGCTTCCGCGGCGCGCACGTCGGCCGCGCGGGCGGCCTCCTCGGCGGCCGCTTTCTGGGAGCGCAGCAGGTCCAGCTCTTCGTGCAGGGCGGCGGTGGCGGCCGCGTGGGCGGCCTCCAGCTCGGCCAGGGCGCGGGCGGGGACCGCGTCGGCGGACGCGGCAGCGGCAACACCCGCCGCAGTCGCAGCAGCCATCGCTTCGCGCGCCGCTGCGGCCTCTGCAGCAGCAGCCGCCAGGTCGGACGCCGCCCGCGCGCGGGCAGCATCCGCAGCATCGGCGCGAGCTTCGGCGGCGGTGAGTGCGGCGCGCAACTGCGCCACCTGCGACTCGAGAAACGATTTGCTTTCCTCCAGATCCGCCCACTTGGCCGCCTGGTCGCGCAAGGCGGCCACCTTGGCCCTGGCCGCCGCCCCCCGCCACGCCGCCTGGATGCGGGTGGCGGCGGCGGCCCGGGCAGCGTCCTCGGCCGCGCGCGCGGCCTGGCGGCGCCCAAGCTGGGTCGCGCGCCGAAAGGGCGTGCGCGCGAGCCAGCCGCGCGCGTATCGCTGCACCGTGGTGGCGCGCCGGTTGGCGACGTGGAGCAGGAAGACACGGCGCTCGGCCCGCGCGCGCCAGGCGGCCTGGATGGCGCGCGCGGCGTCGTCGCGCGCGCCGGCCGCGCGCGCCTTGCGCGCGGCGTGCCCGCGCCACGCGGCCGCGATGCGGGTTGCGGCTGCGCGCGAGGTGGCCAGCTCGCGCCGGGCTTCGCGCGCCCGCCACGCGGACTGGATGACGAGGACGGCCTGCGTCAGGCGGCGGCCGCGCGCGCCTTCGAGCGTGGCTAGTTGGCCCGCGCGCAAAAAGACACGCGTTTTGCCGGCCTGCCAGCCGACTAGGCCGGCGCCGTCCAGGATGCGGGCGGCGAGGGCGGCCACGGACGCGTCATCCGCGTCATCCAGGGAGCCAGGGTCGTAGTGTGCCGACGCCGGCAGCAACAGCCCATACCGCCACACAAACGCGCGAAACGGTTTGCGCGTGGGGAAGCCCGCGCACGCGATGCGCACCGCTTCCAGCACGCCGCCCGCGCGCAGCTGGTCCAGCACATAGGCCAGGTCCAGGGACCCCGGGGCGGAGGCAGGGTTGGGCTTGACGCAGCGGATGTAGTGGGGCTGGCACTCGGACAGCGCGCCGATGAGTCCCCCAAGCTGGCGCCGAAACTGGGCCCCCACCGAGTTGAGCTTGAAGGCGGCCCGGCGGTCGCGCCCCGGGGCGGGGCCGCCGGCCGCTGCGTCCGCGGGTTCGGCCGCGTCTTCAAAGAGGGCAGCAGCAAAAGGGTCGCTCGACCCACGGAGGAGGGCCGCGTGCTCCGCAACCGTGAAGTCCCGGTTCTTGGCCATGAGGGTGGCGGCGGAGTAGGTGACGCGGCCGGCGTAGTGGTCGACGGCGAAGCTGAGGGGGTTTCGGGTGGTGGGGTTGGTTTCATCCCTCTCTCTTTCCTGCGCTCCCCCACCCCTCTCTCTCCAACTCACCAATCCTGGGGCCGCTTGGGCGCCGTGAACCGAGCCCTGTCCGCCAGCCGCGTGCGCAGCGTGTGAGCCAAATCATCGGCCGTCGCGCGCGGCAGGCGGCACGCTTCATCGATCAGCGGGAACACGCCCGAGCTGCCGCCACCAGCACCCCCACCCTCCAGCAAGTCCAGCACGTCCTGGTTGTCCACAAACTCGATGTAACTCCAGTCGATGCCCTCCGCCGCGTACTCGGCCTGCTCCCCCTTGAACACGTGCGCGTTGAACTGTTGCTGCAGCCGCTCGTTGGCCAGGTTGATGCACAGTTGCTCAAACGAGTTGTCGTCAAAGCACTCAAACCCATAGATGTCCAGAATGGCGATGGATCGGGTGGCGCCGGCCGCGGAGGCGGCGGCCGACCGCGCCGCCGCGTCGGCGCTCGCCGCCCCGAGCGCCGAGATGCGCCTGTTGACGGCGGCCACCAGCCAGTCGAAGACGCGGGCGTACAGCGTCTTGGCCAGCGCGTCCCGGGATTCAGCGGTGGCGGCGGGGTCGAGCCTAGTGTCGATACGTTCGCCGCCTGCGTCGATCGTGCGGACGGTCAAAGCGCGCGCGGCCACGGCAGCATCCACCCCCAGCAACGCGCACGCGGACGCCAGGGCCTTGGTGGCCGCCTTGTCGGCGGGCTTGGCGCCCTCGCCGTCGGGGGCAAAGGTGACGTTACCCAGGTGGAGGACTGCAGCGACGACGCGCAGCACGGCGTCGACGTCCGATTCAGCCAGCCCAATGACCGCCATCGCGGCCAGCGTGGCCCGGAACGCGTCGCCATCGTCAATGCCAGCCAGCGTGGTGGCGGCGCCCGGGGTGGCCAGGTAGCGAAAGGAGGCGGGGGAGGCGCCGTCGAGGTGCAGCGCTTTGCGCGCGCGCTTGTCCGCGCCCGCCAACAACTGGTAAAATATGTGGTACGACCTCTCCCCCGCCGCCACGCGCACCACGCGCGACCGTTCCAGCAGGTAGGTGGCGATGGAGGCGCCGCCCACGCGGCCGGCGACATCGAAATCGATCTCGGTGAACTTGCCGAACCGCGAGGAGTTGTCGTTGCGCACCGTCTTGGCGTTGCCGAACGCTTCCAGCAGCGGGTTGGACTCCAGCACCTGCTCCTCGATTGGGGCAGCTGAAGCGCCGCCCCCCTCGGACGAGGTGAGGCGCCGCGCGGTGACGCGGGACGCGGATGGGGCCAGGCTCCCATCCCCCGCCGCCCGGTCGGCGCGGGCGGCCAGGTACTGCATGACCAGCTTGGCGGTCTCGGTTTTGCCGGCGCCCGACTCCCCGCTGATCAGCACGGCTTGGCGACCGTCCTCAATCATCATGGCAGAGAACGCGGCCTCAGCCACCGCGTAGGCATGCGGAGATAAATCCCCCAGGGGGGCGCCCCGGTAGGAGGCCATGGTGCGGGGGCCGTACAGGTGGCGCAGGCGTTTGTGGGGGTTGGCCTGCGGAGGGGAGGTGGGGAGGGGGAGGTGGGGTGGGTGTGAGCGGTGGTTGTGAGCGTCAGCTCTTCCTTTCTCTCCCAAATCAATCACACGGCCGTACCGCGATCAGGATGTTGCCGGAGTAGGTGTAGATCATGTCCAGCTCATAGCGCACGCGCAGCGTGTGCAGGATGCTGTGGTGTGGGTGTGTGCCTGACGTTGGATGGTGGGGTGACGCTTGCACCCTCTCTCCTGCGCCCCCGCGCCCCCAATCTCCCCCCTCCCAATCGCGGTGCAACAGGCCGGCCTCTGTCTCCCTCCTCCAGCTGGCCGGCCGGCGACCAGTGCGAGATTCCAACGAACAGCACCGCGCGCGCGCGCCAATCGCGAGGCGACAAAGGCCCCTCTTCCCGCCTCCCTCCCTCCCACACCGCCTCTCTCTCTTTCTCACCCTGGCTCGTGCAGAAAGTCGGCCCGCACCAAGTCGTCCAGCGTGTCGTCCCGCGCGTTCTGCAGGGGGCAGTCGGCCGCGCGCACGCGCGTCAACGCGCGCCCGTCCCCCGTCTCCAGCGCCAGCACCCTGTCCCCGGGCGGGCCCTCCACCCCCGTCACGCGCGCCTGCAGCCAGGTGGTGGGCAGGGCCCGCCCCGAGGGCGTGGCCTTGGGCGGGCCGTCCGCCACCCACACCGCGGCGCCGACGTGGTACGCGTCGTCAGAGGCGCCCGCGGGCGCGTCGCGACGCGCCATGGGGGGAGTGTGTGTGTGTGTCTGGCAGAATGGGCTGGGGAGTGTGTCTGCCCTGGGACGAGAGGGAGGAGTGCGCAGACGCAGAGTGTTGTCGCGCCCAATTGTTGTGAGTTGGCGCCAATCGTTTTTTTTCTTTCCCTCAGAAATCGCCCTCATTTTTTCTTTCCACGCGCGCCCGCGCCCTCGCGGTCCTCCCTGCGACGCAGGCAGGCATGGACGACCGAGTCAGCGACGTCGTGGACCTGCTGCAGACACTGGGGTGAGACTGAGGAGAAAGAGGAGAGAGGGTGAGCCCCCCCCCCACCGGTCGACGACGGCTAGACGTCTCACCTCCCCACCCACACACCACCCAGCCTCACCGACGCCTCTCTCACCGAGGACGACCTGCTGACGCCGTCATCCGCACGAGCCCCCCTGCGTGACGCGGCTGCCGCCCTGGCGGCGGCGGCGGTGGGGGTGGCCCCGCTGCCGCCCGTCGTCGCGGCCGCGCGGCGCGTGCGTGGCGCGGCGGCCGACGCGTCCGCCCCACCCTGCACCCTGGATGCAGCGTTAGGCTCGCTCAATGCTTCCTTTGGAGGGGACGTGGGGGACGGCAGGCTGGCCAGCGTGGAGCGGGTGGCCGCCCGCGTCGCGGCGGCGGGGTTGTGCGGCGGTGGCGGCGACGCCGCCGACGACGCCCCGATGCCGGACGCTCCCTCCACCACGCAGTCCCTGTCGGCCGAGGACGCAGTGCAGTTGTCTACCAGCGTCCGCCGGGCGGCTGCGCTGCTGGGCGTGCCGCCCGCGGCCACGGGGGCCGCGACCGCGGCCGCGGCCGCGACTGCGGCCGCGGCGCTCATCGCTGCCCTCCCCCCCAACCTCGACTCGACACCTCTCGTCCCCCGGGCCTCGGTGCCACCGAGTGCGGCCTCCACTCTCGCCGACGTGGGGGCTGCCCTGGATGCCGAGTACGGCCTGCGCCGCCGCCTGCTCGCGGGGCGCGCGGCCGTCACGCTGCGCTCGCTGCTGGCCTCCCCCCGCCTGGCGGCCGACCCGCGCGCCGCGGCCGCCGCCAGTGAGGTGGGGAATGCTGCCATTGCGGCGCTGCAGGCGGCGGCGGAGGGGGTGGGAGAGGCACCGATCGAGGTGGACGCACTTTTCGGGGTCACGGTGGGCGACGTTCTCTCAGCGGGCGCCCCCACCTGTGGCGGCGGCGACGGCACCAGCTCTGGCTCCGCCCTCAAAAAGATCACGGTGGGCTCCGTGCCCGACCGGGGGGGGCGGGTGGGGGACGCGCGCGGCGGGGCGGGGCCCGCGTTTGCGCCGCGCGTGGCGGGTGGTGGCGGGGGCGGGCGCGGCGGCGGCGGCGGGTGGCGGGGCAAGGGCAAGCGCCACAAAAAAGGGGAAGCCAAGTGAAGTGTGTGTTTGGTGTGTTTTTGATTTTCATCTGTTGTGCGCACTGTTCTTTTTGCTGACGCAGACTGAGGGAGCGTGGGAAGGAAGACGGCAGAGGAGAGGCAAGCAGAGGGAGAGAGTGGGCCACAACCTCTCCTATCTTCCCTCTCCCTCCGCTCCGCCCCCCCGGAGCGAACGGCGCTGTCCCCCACATGCGCCCCCCTCCCCGCCACAGCGGGCTGAACGTCTCACACTCTCGGCCCCTGCTGCCCACCGCCCGCCGCGTGCGAGCCACACGAATGCCTCCCCGCGCGGCCACCGCGCCCGTCGCCGTGGTCACGACGGCGGGCTGCCCCCACTGCGCCCGCGTCAAGGCGGCGCTGGCATCGTCAGGCGTGGTGAGTGCCGGGTGGGATTGGAGTGGTGGGGGAGAGGGGCAGGGAGAGCAGGGGGCGAAGCTTGGCCGAAAACGCACACCTCACCCCCTTTTTTCAACCCACCCTCCTCCTCCCCTCCCCCCCACACCAGACCTACGACGAAGTCGACCTCGCCACCGCCCCCGCCGCCCTGGCCGCCGTCAAGGCCGCCTCCGGGCTGGCCACCGTGCCCCAAGTGTTTGTGGGGGGGCGCCTGCTCGGAGGCGCTGACGACACTGTTGCTGCGTTGACCTCCGGCGCCCTCGCAGCCGCCGTCTCCGCCGCAGGAGGCGCGGGCGCCCTCCCCGCCGGCATCGCGGTCGCCCTGGGCGCCGCCGCGCGCGGCGGCGGCAGCGAGCGCGTGGTCGGCGACGCCGGGCTCCAGCCCGCCGGCATGGACGCCACCGCGTACGCCGCCCTCAAAGCCACGGAGGCCCGCATGGCGGGCGTGGTGGGGAAGGCGCCGATCAGTGCGGACGCGGTGGGTGGGGCCTCGTTTTCGCGCGAGGCCGCGCTGGCGTGGCTGACCGCACACTGCGGCGACGGCGGCACGCCAGTCGACGCTGCCACAGCCGCCACCACTCTAGACAATCTCATGTCAGCCCACCTGCTGGCCCACCCGTACGGCCCCGCCGTCGACGACGACGCCCCCCTGCTCCTCGCGCGCCGCGCGCGCGCCGCGCCGTCCCCCCTCCCTCTGAATGCTCGTTTTGCCTGGGCGGGCCCCGCCCGCCCCCCCGCCACCGTCGCCTCCGACTTACGCTCCCGCGCGCTGGCCCTGTACGACGCCCACCTGGCGTCTGATGGGCGGGGCGTGGACTATCGGGCGTTGGCGGCTGACCCCGCGTTTTCGGCTTACACCGCCGCCGCCGCAGAACTGCAGGCCGTCCCCCTGGCCTCCCTGTCCGCCCTGCCCCCCAAATCTCGATTCGCACTGTTTGTCAACCTGTACAACAGCCTGATTGTGCACGCGATCGCGGAGAGGGGGGGGCCGGGAGAGACGTCAAGCGCGCGGTCTGCGTTTTTTGGGGGCGGCGCCTCCTACAATGTCGGCGGCCTCATCTTCTCCGCGGACGACATTGAGCACGGCGTGCTGCGCGGCAACCGGCCGTCCCCCGGGTCGTTGGGTGGCGTGCTGAGGCTGCCGTGGGCCAAACACTTTTCGCGCGCCGACCCGCGGTCTGCGCTGGCCCTCCCCTCCCTCGACCCCCGCCTCCACGCCGCCCTCAACTGTGGTGCCCGGTCGTGCCCCCCCATCAAAGTGTATGCGGAGACCGGGCTGGATGAAGCGTTGGATGGGGCGATGGGGGCGCTGTGTGGCGACGCGTCGGTCAACGAGGCTGCACGCACCGTCACCCTGTCCTCCATTTTTAAATGGTATGGGCGCGACTTTGAGGCGACGGGGGCGACGCCCTTGCTGCCCTACCTGGCGCGCTACCTGCCGCCCGCGCCCGCGGCGTTGTTGGGGAGGTTGCTGGGGGATGGCGGCCCGCCGCCGAGGATTTTGTATGCACCCTACGACTGGGACGCCAACGCGGCGGGGGTGAAAGATTGATGAGCGAGCGAGCGAGAGAGGGTATGTGAGTGAGAGAGCGATGAGAGAAGAAAGAGAGAGAAAACAAAGAAATCATGTTTTTTTTTTTTAATGTTCGGTGCCGTTTTTGTGTGTCACACGTTGTTACCCTTGCTTCCTCCCACCTGCAGCTGTCATACAAACACATTGGAGGCACGCGGGCCAGCGCGACACAACGGTTTTGCCAGCGTTTGACCGTCATTTTTTTTTCCTTTTTTTTCACTTTTTCGGCAGTTCGCCAGAGTCGACAATCACAATCTTCTTCGACGGAGTGCCCGACGGCGATCCGGCGGCCTCGATCTTCTTGACCACCGTGTCATAGCCTTCCACCACCTCCCCGAACACGACGTGGCGGCCGTCCAGCCAGGCGGTGGGGGCGACCGTGATGAAGAACTGGGATCCATTCGTGTCGGGGCCCGCGTTGGCCATGGACAGGAGGCCAGGCTTCTCGTGCTTGATGACGAAGTTTTCGTCCGCGAATTTGGCTGGAGAGGAAGGGACAATAGAGGTGAGAGATGGAAACAGCGGTTGGTGGTGTGCGTTGCCCCCCCCCCCCCCCCCCCCCCACCCTCCACACTCACCACCGTAGATCGACTCCCCCCCCGTCCCCGTGCCGTGCGTGAAGTCGCCCCCCTGCGCCATGAAGCCGGGGATCACGCGGTGCAGGATGGAGTCTTTGTAGTAGAGCGGCTTGCCCGACTTGCCGTCGCCCTTCTCCCCCGTGCAAAGGGCGCGAAAGTTCTCCACCGTCTTGGGCACCGTCTTGCCGTAGAGGCCCATGACGATGCGGCCTGTGTGTGGGAGGGATGGGGAGGGAGGGAAAGTGAGTGTGCGATTGAGACGCGTGCGGGCTTTTGGTGTGTGTGTGACGGTTTTGGCGCTCCCAAGCTCTCCCGACGCACCCGCGTCCTTGCCGTCGATCTCGATGTCGAAGTAGACCTGGGGGAGGGTGGAGAGGAGGGGGCGTGAGGCCAGGGATCGGGCTTTTTTGTGCCTTCCCGCTTTCGCACGATGCGCGCGCACGCGCGGAGCCCACGCACTCCTGTCCAGCCCCCGCGCAGACACCCCCGCTTCTCCGAGGCCGCGAATGCTTCATCTTCGTGTACAGCGGCCTGGATAGGCGGGCGCCGACACAGATAACACAACCAACCATCACGCACCTTGTTTGTGATCGTCTTGTCCGCGGTGACCTTCTTGGCGCGCTTGGCGCCGTCCGCCACGTCGGCCACGTCGGCGGCGGCGACAACGATGAGCAGGAGAGCGATGGAGTGGCGAGCCTTCATGATCGCGTTTGTGTGGGGTGACGATAATAAGAAATATGACTGGAGGGGAGTGTGGGCTGCTGTTGGAGCGAGACTCTCACTTGACGTCGTCGTTTTTTCTTCCTCCCGCTCCCTCTCATCGCGCCGCCATGCAGGCCCTCACCAGCCGCCTGGGCGGCCTCTCCGTGTCGGTACGTTTGCTTGAGTGGTGGGACTCGCGCAGAGCGACGGGCGGGCGGGCGCCAGGCGCGGCACCCCGCACCCGGGGCCCTGCGACCGGTCCGGCCCGGTCGCCGCGCAGCCCAGCCCTCGCCTGGCCACCAGCCTCCACAACCACGCGTGCACGCGGCCACGCTTGTGGGGCGTCAATGCGTGGTGGGGACGGGGGGCGCCGCCTCTCGAGGCCGCACAGCAGCCACCCACCCTCCGCACCTGCTCGCCACGCCGCCCTCTCTCGGAGCGCGTCGGGGGGCAGCCCGCCCCGCCCCCCTGTGCACGCATTCCACGCGTCCGACCCTCAGAGCCGACGCGGGCGTGCTCACCGCGTGGGCTGGGGGGGTGTGTGATGGGGGAGGGCATGGGCGAATGAGCCCGCCGCGGATGCTGCGCCGACCAAGCGAGAGAGCCGCCGTGCGAGGCGTGCTCGAAACCACCTCGCACCCACCCCCCTCCCCCCAAACCAGCAGGCCCCCGCCCCCCCCCGCCGCGCCGCCCCCGCCCCCCGCCGCGGGTCCCTGCACGTGGTGGCGGCCCGCGTGGCGGGCGTGGAGATTCCCAACGCCAAGAGGATCGAGTTTTCGCTGCAGTACATCTTTGGCGTCGGGCCGACGATTGCCAAAACCATTCTGTCGTCTGCTGGCATCGACAACAAGCGCACCCGCGACCTGACGGAGGCCGAGCTCACCACCCTGCGCGACGAGGTGGACAAGCACACGGTGGAGGGCGACCTGCGCCGGTTCAACGCGATGAACATCGCGCGGCTCAAAGAGATCGGGTGCTACCGCGGCCGGCGCCACATCAATAACCTGCCCGCCCGGGGGCAGAGGACCAAGACCAACGCGCGCACGCGCAAGGGCAAGGCCAAGACGGTGGCCAACAAGAAGAAGTGATTGGTTGGGGGTTGTGTGGGTGGAGCGAGAGCGAGGGTGGTTTCTTGCTTCCGTGTTTTTTTTTGCTTCGTTGGTGTCGCCGGTGGTTTTTGTCCTCACCGCGCGCCCCAGCAACACACACTTGTGAGCGTCGCATTCTTCTTTTTTTCTTCTTTCTGTTTTCAAAAAACAACACACGAGGTGTGTCTCCGGGGCAGGAAAAAGAAAAAACAGGCACAGACCCCTCGCCTGCCCCCTATCCATTCATCCCCACGACCGCGTCCGAATCGTGCAGCAACGCCCCCACCTGGGCCGCCCACGCGCCCAACGAGTAGCCCAGCCTGACTTCGTCCGCGCCCAGGCCGGGCGTGCCGCGACTGCCACCGCCGTTGCTGCCGCCGCCGCCTCCGCCACCGCCACCCACATCATCCGTCGCCACCAGCACCGCCCCCAGCGGGGTGGCGCCCGCCGTTGTGGCCATGGACGACGTGGGCGGGTTGCCCACCACCACCATCGCGTGGTGCAGGAAGAGGGTGTGCATCGATGACAGCACTGTCTCCGCCCCACCGGGACCGCGCGCCCCCCCCCCGACCGACGTGAAGGCGGCCCCCACCTTGCCCCGCAGGCGGGGACCGTCCGCCGCGGACTGGAGGGGCCCCCACGCGTCCAGAAACGCCCTCATCTCGGCGCACACGCCGCCCTGGCGCGCGGGGGCGCCCATAATGATGACGTCAGCACCCTCGACTGTGGCGACGCCCACCACGGGGGCGTCCAGGACGCCGTCCTCGAAGGCCGAGTCGGGGCGGACGGGGTCGGCGACGCGGTGCACGGTGACGCGAGCGCCCGGGACCTGTGGTGAGTTGTGTGGGTGGTTGGAGAGTGGTGTGGTGGCGACACCCCGACTGACGCTTTGCAACGCGTGCATTGCGCACTTGAGCAAGTTTGTGCGGTCGCGGCGTGCGCGTGGGCTGCCGCCCGGGCAAAGGGTCTAACCAGGCGCACGCAGCGTCGGGTGCCCATTCCCCCTTTTTTTTTCTCTCACCGACTTGGCGCCCTCCGCTATCACGTTGGCCAGCGTGACCAGGCGGCCCTGCTGGCTGTAGTACACCACCGCCACGGTGAACGGCATGGCGCGGAATGCGTGTGCAGAAAGGAGTCTTCGTTTTTGTCGACAAACCTTCGCGTCGTTTTTTTGTGTTCGCTCCCTTGATTGGGCCCCGCTCCACGGCCGCCAAACGCGTGCTCCGACCCACACGCACATGACTGACACCTCACGCGCCGCCCCCGCCCTGCGCACCGGCAGCGGCGTCCCCCCCCCCGCCCCCGCGGCCGCCCCGTCCCACGCCGACCGCTGGCTCGGCGTCCTGGGTCTCGCCCCCGACCGCGCCCACTCGCTGCGCCTGCGCAAGCGGGTGCCTCTGAGCCGCTCCCTGATGGGGGAGGTGGGGGTGGCGGCGGATTTGCGGACGGGGGGGATCACGCGGCACGCGGCGGTAACAACAGACGTGCGTTGGGAAATGATGTCATCCCTGTGTGTATTAGCAAGCCTTTCCGCGTGTCTATGGGCGCAATAACTAGCACCCACACCAACCCACACACAGCTCTCCATCCACGGCCGCCCGCTCGTGGCGCTGCGCGTCACGCCACACGCGGCGCAAGCCTCCCGCACCTTCACCCTCTCCCTGCCTGGCGGCATCGCCCTCGCCCTGCGCGGCGTGGCGGGCCTGACCTTGTCCGACTCCCCCGTGTTTGGGGTAGACGTCGACTCTGTGTCGCCGCCGCCCCTCGTCGCGGCGGCCGCGGCAGGGCTGCTCGCGGCGGGAAAGCCGCTGGCGGGGGCCAAGGCTGTGCCCCTGTGGACTGTCAAGGTGCCGGGGCTGTACGACCCGTGGACAGCATTGGTGAGTGGGAGGGTGGTGGTGTGTGGAAAGAGGAGAGGTCGATAGAAAACGGCCACACAAGCACTCACACAATCCTTTCCCCACTCTCTCTCTCTCCCTCACAGGCCGAAGTGCGGGCGTGCGTGCAGAAGAAGGGGGGCGGCGTCACCGCCGATCTGCGCGAGCTCAACTTTGTGCTGGACGTGTGACGGGGGTGATGGGAAAGTGAACAGCCAGTGTGATGAAAAAAACGTCGTTCATTCTCTGTTAAAAACTCTCTCTCTCTGTCTCTACAGCACAAACACGGACGGTGGGTACACAAACGCGTAGTCGTGGTCATCGGGCGACGCGGTGGCGTTGGCCACGGCCGCAAGCGCGGCCCCCGGGCCGATGGAGACACTCGTGACCGCAGCGCCGCCGCCGCGCGAGGACGCGACCTTCTCGGCGCGCAGCGCGGCCACGCGGGGTGGCCCACCCGGCGACGCGGGAGGGGCGACCCGCACCAGCGCGTCCCACTGCTCAGTGGTGGGGCCAGAAGCATCCAGCGTGGCCACCGCGTTGGCGCCGTCGCCACCCTCCAGCGGCGCGCGCGTCACGTCGAGCCGCACACGCACAAACGCGACGGCCTCCGCGCCCGCCCCGTCCAGGCGCAGACGGGGGGGGGCGCCACCGGCGCCACCGCCGCCGCGGGCGGCGCGGGCGGCGGCCAGCAGCTCCGCCAGGGCGGCGTCGGCGCGGGCGAGGCGGGAGCCGGTGACGCCCGCCAGCGGCCACGCCCACGCGGGGGACGCGGGGGCGGCCGCGTCGGTGGCGGCGTCACCACCTTCTCCGCCCTCCTCTGCCACGCGCGGCTCCAGCGTCACGGTGCCTCCCTGCGCCAGCCTGGCTTTCAGAGGGACAGGAGGCACGCCATCGACCAGGGAGGCGACCTCCAGGCGGGCGCCGGGGGCGGACATGTCGAGGACGACAGTCGGCGCGGCTCCGCCCTCTGCCGCGGCGCGCGCGCCCGCGGCCGCCGCCAGGGCGCCCGCTGCCAGGGGCACGTCCACGGCACCCGGCGCCACACCGTCCACGGGCACGCCGTACGCGTTGGCCAGCCAGGCGGGGGGAGGGGCGCCCAGGGAGAGGGGCGCGGCGAGGCGCGCGGTGGACGCGCCCACGACACGGACGCGGACGCCCGCCGGCAACATGACGCGAGCCGCGTCCGGCACCTCCACGGAGCGTGGCAGCATGAGGCGCAGGCTGTCAACCGACGCCAGCTGCAGGGTGAGGGGTCCGGCCAGCGTGAAGGGTGTGAGCGCGAGCGCAGACGGCGACGCGGGTGGCGGCGTCGCGCCAACCGCTGGCACTGCAGCGTCATCCTGCCCCACCACCGTCGCTGCAGCGGACAGCGGCAACGCGGCGGGCGCACCATCATCCCGCCCCGCGACGACGGCGGCGGCAGCGGCCAGAGTGGCCGCGAGCGCGGGCGTCGGGGGCGCGCCTCTGCGCGGCGCAGGGGGGGCCGCGTCCACGCCGTCCAGCTCGTGCATAGTCAGCTTGTAGGGCGCGTCGTCGATGGTGAGGGTGATGGATTGTTCGGAGCCGGTGGTGATCTGGAGTGGCGGGTGGGTGGGTGAAAGGAAGGTGGGAAGAAGGGCCCGGAGTGTGGTGGGCGGGAGCCCCGCTGCTCCCCGCCTCCGCTGCCCCCGATTTCTGCGCCCCTCGACAGCTGCTTTCTTTCCCCCACTCTCAATCCCCAAACCGGACTCACCACCAAGGACGCGTCGTGCACCCCCGCCAGCGTGACCTTGGACGCGCGCGCGCCGCTGTCCGCCTGCAGCGCCGCCAGGGCCGCGTCACCGGCCAGGGACGCCATGTTTAATACGTGGGGGGCGAGCGGGGCTGCTGTCAGCTGGGTGGCCAGCAGCAGCGCCAGCAGCGCGACAATGGTGGGGCGCATTGACTTTGTTTTGTGGAGCGGTTCCGCGTGTTCCGCGCCACAGGTTTCCGCTCAGGCGGCTGGTTGGTTGGGGCGAGTGTCGGTGTGTGTGTGTGTGTGGGACCAGTGACGGGCGCGGAGCGCACAGGGACGCGGTGTGTGGCGGAGGAGAGAGAGCAACTTGCGCGTTTTCCTTGGCGAGGCGCTGTCTCTCTGTGGCTCACTTTTTCTCGCAATAAAAAATTGACACAACGCCAAAGGCAGAGCGCGGGGCGTGGTTTGGTGTGATCCACCCCTCTCTTGTTCCTGTCCACGCCGCACCCTAAAACCACAGCCGCCAGGTTAACGGGCGTCGCGGGTGGACGCTGTGTGGACACACCCAGTTTTAAGTTTCACAAAACCATCATGGCCTCCTGGCTCACCATCCCGCCACCCGGCCAACCCTACATCCTGCACAACGCCTTCATCCCGGACGCCTGCGTCGTGGAGGCGGGAGGCGGCGCCGGCCCTGGCTCCCCCCCGCGTGGCGCGCGCTCACTGCGCCGCACGATGTCCACCTCCCCCGACGTCGACTCCCTGCTGCACGTCGACATCAGTGTGGGAGCGGACGGTGAAGTGACCGACATCGAGCCCGCGCGGCCGCGGGGGGGTGGGAGCCGCGTCGCGGGGGGCGTCACGCTGGTGGACGCGCGGTGTGGCGTCGTGCTGCCCGCATTCTGCGACCTGCACACGCACATAGGTGAGAGGGTGGAGGGAGAGAGACATGTGCTGTGTCGCGGTTGAGGGGAGAGCGCAGGGTGGCGGGCTGGGCGGGGAGGGGATCGATGGGGCAGGCCGACTAGACAAAAAAGGAACCTGCGAAACCAACGGTCCACCCTCACCCACCCACACAGACAAGTCCCACACCTGTGAACGCTCCCGCAACGCGTACGGCTCCCTCTCCGGAGCCGACCGCTCCACCGCGCGCGACGCGGCGCTGTGGTCGCCGGAGGATGTGGCGCGGCGCATGGAGTTTTCTGTTGCCTGTGCTTACGCGCACGGCACCGCCGCCCTGCGCACCCACCTGATCAACATGGACCCCAAGCAGGTGGAATTGACGTGGCCCGCGTTTGCGGCGGTGCGGGCCAAGTGGGCGGGCAAGGTGAGTGGAAGAGAGGGTGGGGTTGGGTGGGGGGGAGGCGTCTTCCGCGGGGGTGCGTGTTTTCTTTTTTCGCAACTCTCCCCACCCCCCACCCTTCACAGGTCGAACTCCAAGGCGTGGCCCTGGTCGTCCTCTCCTACTTCCGGGATGAAGCCGCCGCGTCCGCGCTGGCGGACACGGTGGCTGCACATGGCGGCGTCCTAGGTGCCGCCGTCTGCTGCGCGGAGAACGGGGGCGACGCGGACGACGAGTGGACGACGTGCCCGGGGGACCGGGATGAGCTGCTGGACCGGTGAGTGTGGGGTTTGGGCGTGTGGAGGGAGCGAGCTGCTGTTGTGGTTTGGCCTGTTTTTTCAGCCCTCCCCTCTCAAACCACACACACACAGCATATTCGCCCTCGCGTCCTCCCGCTCCCTGGACCTCGACTTCCACGTCGACGAAAACGGCAACCGGGGCGCCACCGGCCTGCGCGACGTCGCGCGCGCGGCGGTGCGCGCGGGTTTCACCGGCCGCGTCGTGTGCGGCCACGCCTGCTCCCTGGCCGCCCTCTCCCCCGACGAGCTGGCCGCAACGTTGGCTGTCGTGCGTGCCGCCGGCATCACCGTCGTCTCCCTCCCCCTCGTCAACGAGTGGACGCAGGACCGCGACCCCGCCGGCCGCCGCACCCCGCGCTGGCGCGGCGTCCCCCCCCTCCTCGAACTCGCCGCCGCCGGCGTCCCCGTCGCCCTGGCCTCCGACAATGTGCGCGACCAGTTCTACCCGTACGGCGACCACGACATGCTGGCCGTGCTGGCGCGGGCGACGCAGTTGGCGCACCTCGACACCCCCTACAGCGCGTGGCCTGCCTCGATCACGCGCACCCCCGCCGACGCCATGCGCCTGCCCCATCTAGGCCGTGTTGCCGTGGGCCAGCCCGCCCACTTTGTCGTGTTCCGGGCGCGCGCGTATTCAGAGTTGTTTTCGAGGCCGCAGGGGGATCGGGTGGTGGTGCGCGGGGGGAGGGCGATCGAGGCGCGGGTGCCGGACTACGAGACTCTGTACTCGGCGGCTGCCTCCGTGGCCCCACCCCGCGGGTTTGGGGGGGCGGGGTATGGCGGGCGGCTGAGCCCTGCGCCCTCGGGCGGGCTGGATGGAGGGGTGGGCGGCAACAGAGCCGCCACCACCAACGGCGGCGCGCGGGGCCTGGACGGTGGCGTCGTCACCGACGCGCGAGCCCTGCACGGCGGCAAGGCCAGGCTGGCCACCGTGCCCGAGACTGGAGGGCGGGGTGGGGAGGGGGTGCGCCTGGCGGCGGCTACAGCGGTCGGCGCGGCGGTCGGGGGGGGCGTCGCGTGGGCGCTGCTGCGGCGCAAGTGAGAAGAATTTTGTATTCTGTTGCTCTCAAGGCCTGATCACTTTTCATTGAGTAAAACTACATGCAGTTTAAAAAAATCACAGACGGTGTGTGCGGAGTGGGCGTGGCAGAAACACACTCACACAACCGCGCACCCCTCACAATTCACGTGTCCCACGCGTCCAAGCCCCACACCGCGTCATCAGGCAGCAGGGACACATGCACCTCCGCATACCCGGCCGGCACGGCGGCCACACACGCGCGCACAACGGTCGGCGCGCCGTCAAGGCCGCCGTCCAGCGCGCCGCTGCGCCTCACCTCCACCTCACACACGCCGCACGACCCGGTGCAGCAGCCCAGCACGATGGGGGACATGGCGCCCGCGTCTCCCGCTGCTGCGGCGGCTGCGTCCACGGCTTCCAGCAGGGGGTCGCCAGGCACCGCGTCGACCGACGCGCACCGCCCGTCGGGCAGCGTGAACGTCAGTTTGACAGGTGGCGTGGCGTGGACGGCTGGAGAGCATGCCCATGTGGATGGCCGTGACCTGTGACTGGACGGAGCCAGGCGGGGCGGGGGGCGGGAGAGTGCGCGTGCCGGGAGGGTGCGCATCTCTGGCCGTCGTTTCGTTGTTTTGTTTGTGACCCTCTCTTTTCTCGGTTGCCACACAACCACAAAATTTTCAAGGGCCCGTGTGTGGGTGGCGGGAGCCGTCCTCATCGTGTGATGACGCCCCGTTCCCTCCTTTGTGCTTGCAAAAAGAAAAAAACCGCGCTAGGGGGAAAGCGCGCAGGTTGTTCTGTGTGTGTTGCGAGCAGGCGACGCGGGGTGCGACGTGCGCGCACACCGCGGTGGCCCATTTTTTGCCACCACGATGGATGTGTGAGTGCCCGGAAAGTCCCGACCAAACAAAAACCAAGAAAGGCCAACGTTGCGCGAGTTGTGGGAGCAAAGGAGGGTGGGGCAAGAGAGCGACATCAACAAAGATCCGTCAAACGCATGAGGGGTGAGCGCGAAAGGTGTGTTCCAGGTCCAAGCTCTAGAGTCGGCAAAGGAAGAATCGAGGAACGGGGGCCCGCGAGCCAGACACCAAAAAAAGGAGGAGGGGGGGCATTGTCGAGGTAGGGTAGAGAAGCGTTCCAACCGTGTGATGGTTGAAACAAGGGAGGGGGGGTGGGGGTGGATTTCGGGCGGGGCAGAGGCAGTCACAACGGGAGGGCCCAAGTGTGCTCATCGTGGGCCCTCCAGACACGCGGTGTGTGGAGCAGAGATGGTATGGGGGAGAAAGCAGGGGGGGCTTGGGGGGGGGGCAAGGCACAACTCAAGGCCACGAACCATATCAACTCAGCCCTGGCACCCGCCGCCCGACCCGCACGCCATGGGGGACGCGGTGGCGTCCACGTACGCGGCGCGCGCTCTCCTTTCAGCGGCCAGGCCGACGGTGGCGGGCAGCAGGATGCCGGTGAGGGTGCGCGCGGCCAGCGTGGCGAGCGCGCGCGCGCGAACGATGCACCCGCGGGCGGCAGCACCACCGCCAGGGCCAGCACGACCGCGTCCGCGGCGCGGCGGGTGGTGCCCAGGTTGCCAGCCGCCAGGGAGGCGAGGAGGAGGGGGCCCGCGGCGGAGGTGGTGGCGGACCGGGCGGCGAGGAGAAGCGCCGCAGAGCGGGCGATCCGCACGCCGGCAGCCACCCCTTCCCGCGTGCCGGCAGCTGGTTTGACAGCCGCCAGCAGCGCTGTCATGACAGCCAAAAACGCGGCATCAGCAACAGATGCCCAGGATGCAGGCGCGGGCGCCGCGAGCGCGCCGCGCGCGCGCGCAGCCGCGACGGCGGCCGCCGCGACCGCCACCGCGCCATCGGTCACGCGCCGGGACGCGGACCACGCGTCCCGGAAGGAGGCTTCATCGCCACGCTCCGCGAACTGGGGCACGGAGAGGAGGGTGGAGCCGCGCGCGGTGAGGCGAGCCGAAGCAGGTGTGGGCGGCGCCACAGCAGCCGCGGCGCCACCCGCCACCCCTCCTGCCTTGACCGGCTTGTCCACGGGCTCTTCAGGCACCGCCTCCAAAGCAGCCAGCAGGTGGGGCGCGCCCAACGACCGGGCGGCGCCGGAGACAAGGGTGCAGCCGGGGAGGGCGGCGGCGGCCAGGCGCGCGGCCGACGCGGCGGGGGGGCCTGCGACACAGTATTGTCGCGTGGCGCCGGAGCCCAGCAGGGCGTCGCCCAGGGGGCCGACATCGATGCCGATACACAGGCGGGCGGGAGGGGCGCCGGGGGGAGGCGGGACCTGGGGAAAAGGGAGGGCGGGGAGGAAGGGTGAGGCGGGAAACGCTTGGTTCGCGGGCGTCGCCCTCGTCTGTCGTGCCGCACGCCGCCCGCGCATTCCGCGCCGGGGTGGCACAGTCGCCCTCCTCTCACCCTCCAAGCACGCCCACTCACCGTGTTCACCGCCTGGTGCAAGTCCGCAGCCAGGCGCAGCAGCGCGTCAACAGACGGCGCCACATTGGCGCCGCCGCCGCTGCTCGACGGCCCCGGGCCAGCGGGCTCGCCCTCGCCCCGCGCCTCCGCAGGCGGGCCAAATATGACCGCAGTGAAAGGTGCAGCGGGCAATTCGGGGGCCACGCCTACGCGGGTGACGCCCGCGAGCGCCAAAACGGCGTCGACGGCACAGGTCACGGCGTGGGCCCATGCAATCGCTTGGGTAGGCACGAGCATTGACATGTTTGGAGCATCCAACCTGCCCGCCAAGACGGCAGAGCCGGGGTAGACTCCAAGCTCCGCAACGGGCGCCTGCATAATTTGGGGCGGCGCGTGTGTGGGAGTTGCGCGCGATGTGCGCAGACTGCCTCTCGCGGGCTGGCCGCCGTCAATTGAGGGAGGGAGCTCGGGCGCGCGCGCCCCGTGCGGGGAAGGTGGGGCGGGGAGGGGCACCTCAGTTGGGGGGACGGGGTGTGTTTCGCCGCGGCGACACAAAAACTGGGACGGTCTCTGGGGCGCGCAGTTTGTCGTAGACACTCCCCGCAAGGAGAAGCCTCCCCAAAAAACCGGCATCCCGGGGGGCATGCGCGCCACGGCCGTTCACCGCGCCACCCTGCGTCTCATGTCGTCGACAGCTCACGCAGCTGGCGACACTGCCCGCGCGCCCGCCCGCGTAACGGTCGCCCGCCTCCCACACCGCGTCGCAGTGGCCCAGCTGTCGTCCACAGCCGACGACACACACGCCAACTACGACGCAGTGGCGTCCGCAGCAGCAGCTGCCACCGCTACGGGCGCATCGTGCCTGTTCCTGCCCGAATGTTTTGCTTTCCTCGGCCGCAGCGGTGCAGACACGATTGCTGCTGCGACTCCACTGGAGGGCGACGGCAGTGGCCTCACCCGCTACCGTGACCTGGCCAAATCCACCGGCTTGTGGCTGTTTTGTGGCGGCTTTGCAGAGGCTGGGGCGCCAGACGGGCGCGTATTTAATTCACACGTCGCAATAAACTCCGACGGCGCCACCGCCGCCGTCTACCGCAAAACGCACCTCTTTGACGCTGAATCGTTGCGCGAGTCCGCGTCCACCGCGCCGGGCGGCGAGCTGGTCACCGTGGACGCCCCCTGTGGCCGCGTCGGCCTCACCGTGTGTTTTGATCTGCGCTTCTCGTCTCTCTACGACGCCCTCGCCTTCAATCACGGCTGCCGCGTCCTGGCCATCCCTGCCGCTTTTACCATTCCGACAGGGGAAGCACACTGGGAGGTGTTGCTGCGCGCGCGCGCCGTGGAAACGCAGTGCGCCGTCGTGGCGGCCGCCCAGGTCGGGACACACAACGACAAGCGCGCCAGTTACGGTCACTCGATGGTTGTGGACGCGTGGGGGCGCGTCCTGGCCGACGCGGGGGGCGAGGCAGCGGGTGGGTTTGTCGTGGCAGACCTGGATGACACCACCGTCGAAGCGGTGCGGCGACGCATGCCGATCGCGCGCCACCGGGAGGCGGGGCGGCGTGCGCTGGGGTGGCCGGTGTGAGGCTGTGTTTTTTGGGTGGCGTGTGGGTGCTGTGCAGAGACATTCATTGTCTGTGTGTTTGCAGAAGAAAGATTGAGTGGAACGAAAAGAAAAAAACAGTCTGCTAAAAAAAAACGTCCTTCCACCCACCCTCCCTCCATGCTACCCTTTCGTCCTGATTTCGTGCCGCACCAGGGTCAAATTCTGCGTGAACTTGTCCCGATTCTTGGGCTCCAGGCTGCGCGCCACACCGTCCATCAGCTTGGCCAGGGCGGCCGCGAGCGGAGCACGCCGGTTCGGGGGCTGGGCGGCGACGACGCGCGCGGTCAAAGCTTCGTACACCCCCTCATTCACCAGGATCAACGGCAGCATGGGCCGCGACAGCGACCACTGGTTGGGACAGTCCTCAAACAGGGCCACGTCGAACAGGGTGGCCAGGAGGCCGGGGAAGAGGGCGGGGCGGGACGCGAGGTGGGCGCCGAGCGCCGTCGCGGAGGGGAGGGGCGGGTCGGCGCCGACCCCCCTGAAGTAGAAGCCTGCCAACGCGTCCACGACGGCGGCGCACTGGGACGAGACGACCGCATCCAGCGACTTGAGCCCCGCGTCCAGGGAGGCCACAATGGCGGCCAGGGTGTCGGTGTCGCGCGCAGCCAGCGCGGGCGCGTGGCCGTGGGCGAGGACGTCGACCAGGCCAAAATAGGCTTTGGCCACCTTTTTGTGGGCCAGCACGTCGGCCAGGGGCATGGCCAGTGCCAGCCGCAGGGCGACGTCCAGGGCATCGGCCAGGGCGCGGTCGCCGTAGAGGTCGAAGACAGCAAAGTTGACGTACGAGCCGGAGAGCGCGCGCGTGAGGGCGGTCAAGCACACCCAGGCCCCCTTGTACCAGTTGGTGTAGGGGTCGGCGGCTGGAATCGGGGTGGCCAGGGCGCGCGCACCATAGGCAACGACGGCGGCCGACACTTCACGAAAGAGGAGGATGCCGCTGGGCGACGACGCGTCAAACGCGAGGCGCTGCGCCTTGTTCAGCACCAGCTCTGCGTACAGTTTGAGCAGCGGCACACACACCCCCGGGTCGGGGGCCCACGCCGCCACCGCAGCCCTGAGGACGGGCGTGTGGGCCGGGTGCAGCCAGTCGAAGACGGCGCCATAGGTGCGGCGCGAGTTGGTGGCGGCCACAACGCCGCGCACGTCGCGCGCGGCGCCCGCGACGACGGACGCTGGCACCGCCGCCCTCAGCGCCGCGGGGTCTGCCCCACCCCCACACGCGCCCGCCATCGCGGCCAGCGTCGCCTGAATGGGGGCCACGAACGCGCGAAACTTGGGGGGGGTGTCGTCCGCAAAGAGGAGGCGGGCCAGGGTCGCGTGCAGCCCCGTGCGCGCGCGGCCGTGGCGCGCGTCCGCGAGAAAGGGGAACTGGTCGGCGGTGTGGTGGGCCAGCAGGTAGCGGGTGCCGTCCAGCTGGAGGAGGAGCTTGCCCGACATGTAGCCGGAGGACAGGTCCTGGGGTTTTGTGGGGTGGGGTGGGTGGGGGTGGGGGTGAGGGAATGAAGAAAAAAAAGACGGCAACCCACACACACACTCCTCCCCTCACTTCCTCCAAACACTCACGCTGAACAACTCCAGCGTCTCGTCAATGACGTCGGGCGCCCCCCCAAACGCGCGCAGGTTGGCCGCCACCTTGGCCAACATGGCGTCCAGGACTGCCAAGTGGTCGCGCAGCCCCGCCCCACTGGCCAGCGCGGCATACACTTTGGACGCGTGGGCCACTTGTTCGCCGACGTACACCTTGCGAAAGGCTTGGCAGAAGGACAGGAAGGCGAGTTCGAGGCGTTGGCGGGAACGGTCGGCCGCGCGCGCGGGGGCGGCCGCGTCTGCGGTGCGCGAGAGGGCAAAGGCTCGCGCCGCCAGGTCGCCGTCTGTGCCTTCCTGCGCTTCAGCAGAGGAGGATGATAACAGACGTCCCTTGACCACGGCGCCAATGATGTGGACGAGCCAGGCGAGCTTGCCTTCCAGGCGGGACAGGTCGGCAGTGGCGGACGGGTTGCCGCCCATGCCGTTGGCAGCTGCCGCCACCGCGTCCGTGTAGGCAGCGGCCAGCGGGTCAAACAAGCCTGTCAACAGGGCTGCAGTGCTGCCATACTGGAAGCGGCAAAGGTGGGGCAGGGCGTCCAGCTGGTCGGAGAGCGACCCCTCATCCCCATCGAGCGGGGACCCATCGTCGCTGCCCAGGCACGACGCCCCCCCCTCCAGCCTCGAGCAGATGTAGGCGCGCGTGATCTTGGGCACGTGCTCATCCAGGAGGGAGGGGGCGCCCCCTTTCAGGTAGGGCATCGACGTCACGAGGCGCGACCACAGGCCGAGCAGGTAAAACACAGACCCCGCCGCCCACTCCCAGGACGCGAGCGACGACACGGTGAAGTCGGCCACCGCACTGATCCAGACCGCGTACCCGTCCACCGCCACCAGCTCGGACAGCTGGTAGTTGGTCTTCAGGCGGCCGAGCAGGCGGCAAAACTCGTGGTAGCACCCGTGGTCTGTCAGGCCCCTCCGCGCCGCCAGAATGGCCAGGGTGCCGTCCACCAGGGAGGCGAGGTAGGTGCCGCGCTCTGTGTCGCCGGCGAAGAGGGAGCGGCGCACGGATGCGAGGCGGACGAGGCACTCGAGGCAGAGCGTGGCGAGGGGCGGGGTGGAGGACGCATAGATAGCGAAAAATAGAGAAGGCGTCGACGGCGACGCAGCGGACGCACGCCACGAAGTCGGCACCTGAATTGTGCCCAGGTCGTCCGCCGATTCATCGACGCACGTGCCCACAAAGTCAAAGGACAGGCAGGTCAGCGCGGTCGCGGCCGCCGCTTCGCGCAGGCGCCCGTCGTCCCCCGCGCCGTCGGGCGGGGGGCCCAGGGCGCGCAACTCGTCCAGGGAGGTGGTGAAGATGGCCAGGAGGGAGGTGTCGCGAAAAGAGACGGCGACGCGGCTGGTGGGTTGGACAGGAGAGGGTGTGAGTTTTTTGTTGTTGTTGTTTCGCGTTGCCCGTGTTTCTTCTCCCCCCCACTCCACACACACTCACCGGTGCTGCGTCAGGGTGCGCCCAGGGCACGGCACGTTGAACTCGGCCACCAGGCCGGCCACCAGTTTGAACCCGGCCGCGTACGCGGCCGCGTCCCCACGCTCCCGCGCCCTGCGCACCGCTGCCGTCGCCGATGCAGGCGTCGTGCGCGCATCATCGTCATCATACCAGGACAGCTTGGTCAGGCGGGCCACCAGCTGGACCAGGGCGGCGGAGACAAAGGGGGCGAGGGTGGAGGCACGGGCATCAAGGTACTGCAAAAAATAGGCGCGCGCATCGCGGCGGACGGACAGCTCCAGGGAGGCTTCCGTCACCGTTTTGAGGAGGGAGGAGGCGGCCAGGAGGCAGGCGTAGGGCGAGGTGGAGGCGTCGAGCAGGGACTGAGAGTGAGAGGGTGAGTGAGGGTCGGTCGAGTGTGCGTGTGCACGCGGCCTCCTCTCTCCCCCCGCATCGCGTGATTGGCGCCTTGAACGCACACGCCAACCTGCGAGCCAGCGGGCCAACCCCTCTTCTTTCCCACCTCTTTTTCCTCATCTCACCTTGCACGCACCGATGCTGTCCACACCGCCGCGGAACGGGGCCAGCGTCTCCTCGGCGGACGCGCGCTCCGCCGCGTTCTGTGTGTGTGGAATGAAGTGTGTGTGGATGAAGGCGACAGGTTGAGTGTGAGAGGACAGGGCGGCGCGAGCAAGACCACGGTCGCGTTTGCCGATTGGGAGGCCGGGGCTGCGCGGCGCCCCACGCCTCTAACCCCCTTTCCCCGTCTCTCTGCGTGCCCCGCGCTTCACCAGTCGCCAGCAGCGTCCCGCAGACCCGGCTCAGCGGCCGTGTCCGTCGTGGGGCGCCGTTTTTTGGGTCTCCACCCCCCCGCCCCGCCCCATCGTTTCTGCTCTCCAACTCACCTGGCTCACGTACAGCCGCTCCGCCGCGGCCTCCACCTGCGCCAGAGCCAGCCCGGACGACGCGTCCATGTGACGCGGATGGCCTGGCAGCAGCACACGCGGGGGTCGCGCCAAAGGAAAAAAAAACGGATGGGTGCCCGAAAAAAGTGTGTTTCAGTGGACCTCCTTTTTCTCTCTCTCTCGTCCCCCGCACACCTCTCTGCACACACCCCTCCCACCCGACACACACACACACACACTCCCAACATGCGGCTGCACGCGCCCGTGCGCCTCCCGCGCGGCGCGGTCGCCCTCCCGCCGCGCGCGTCGGCCTCGCCCGCGCCACGCCGGCGCGCACCGCCGTCACGCCGCTCCCCCGCCACGCCGGCCGCCACCACCAAGGAGGTGACGCCCAAGAAGGATGCGCAGCCGGCGGCGTCGGCGCTGGAGGTGGACTCGGTGCTGCAGCAGGAGCTGGCCGAGAATGGTGAGTTGGAGGGTCGACACAAAGCGGAGGCTCGCCCGCCCCACCCCTCCCCTCCGCCTGCGTCTGCTCTTCCTCGCTGCAAGCAGGCGACACGACTGCGCGGCGTGTGGGGGGAGGGTGGGAGCAGCAGCGGTTGCCACGCGCGCGGCGCTGGTGCGCGTCGCCCTCAATTTTGTTTTCCTCCCCTCTAGCCGACCTCGACCCTCTCTCTCCTCCCTCACCATTCAGGCTTCCGCTCCACGCGCCGCACCAAGATCATCTGCACCATCGGCCCCGCCTCCTGCTCCCCCGCCGTGCTGGAGGAGCTGGCGGCGTCCGGCATGAACGTGGCGCGGCTGAACAGTGAGTTTGGTGGGGTGGTGGGAAGGGAGGGATGGAAAAAAAAAAAAACACGCCGAGAAAAACACGACTCACAACCCCTCCCTCTCTCTCACAGTGTGCCACGGCTCGCGCGAGTGGCACAAGAGCGTGATCGACTCCATCCGCCGCCTGAACAAGGAGAAAGGGTGAGTTTGGTGGTGGTGGTGGTGGCGTGGAGAGAGACAGACGAACCAAAGCACACCCCTCTCACACACACCCTCCTCTCTCCTCCCTCCCCCAGCTACTCTGTCGCCATCATGGTGGACACCGAAGGCTCCGAGGTGCACACCTCGGAACTGGATCACCCCCTGAAAGCGGAGGCGGGCGCCGAATTCATCTTCACCATCCGCGACCCCGCCACCGCCTCCACCGGCGCCACCCACGCCATCGGCGTCTCCTACGACGCTTTTGTGGACGACGTGGAGCCCGGAGACGCCATCGTGGTGGATGGCGGCATGGTGTCGCTGGAGGTGACGTCCAAGGCGGGGCCGGATGTCGTGGCCCGCGTCGTCGACCCGGGCATCATACTGTCCCGCGCCAACCTCACCTTTCGCCGCGCAGGCGCCGTGCTGCGCGCCCGCAACGCCATGCTCCCCGTGCTGTCCAGCAAGGACTGGCTGGACATCGACTTCGCGATCGCGGAGGCGGTCGACTTCATCGCCGTGTCGTTTGTCAAGACGGCCGACGTCGTCGTCAACCTCAAATCCTACCTCGCGTCGAGGGCGGGGGGCGGCATCGAAGTCATCGCCAAGATTGAGTCGTTCGACTCGGTGCCTAACCTGGGCGCGATCGTGGATGCGTCGGACGCCGTGATGGTCGCGCGTGGCGACCTCGGCGCCCAAATCCCGCAGGAAGACGTCCCGGGAGTCCAGAAGGAGGTTGTCACCCGTTGCCGCCAAGCCGGCAAGCCCGTCATCGTGGCGTCCCACCTGCTGCAGTCGATGATCGAGTACCCGACGCCGACACGGGCTGAGGTGGCAGACGTCTCCGACGTGGTGCGCCAGCGCGCAGACGCGCTCATGCTGTCCGGCGAGTCCGCGGCCGGCGCCCACCCCACCAAAGCGGTGGACGTGCTGCGCGCGGTCGCGACTCACTCCGAAGAGTGGGTGCGCACGGAGAAGCATGGCGCGCTGGTGCTGCCCTCGCTCGCGACCACGCCCGACGGCCGCGCGTCGGAGGAGCTGTGTGCCGCCGCCACCGCCCTGGCCAACAACCTGGGCGCCCGCGCCATCTTTGTGTACACGAGGCGCGGGTACATGGCCTCGTTCCTGTCGCGGTGCAGGCCGGACGCGCCCATCTTTGCTTTCACCGACTCGCAAGCGGTGCGCCAACGCCTCAACCTTAGGTGGGGCGTCATGCCCTTCCGCCTTGATTTCTCGGACTCGCCCGAGGAAAACGTGTCCCGCACGTTTGCCCTGTTGAAGGCGAGGGAGATGGTGTCGCCAGGGGACCTGGCCGTCGTTGTGTCCGACATCCGCACGGGGGGTGGCGCCGTCGACGTCGTGCGGTCGGTCCAGGTGCGCCGCGTGCCGGGGGGGCAGTGAGGAGCGTGAGTGTTAGTGTGTGAGAGTGTTCGACATGTGTGTGAGAGACCAAGTGTCTTTGAGAATTCTTTTTGGGAGTGAGTGTTTTTCATCGCAGATCGAGAGGGAGAAAGTAAAAAAAAAACGTTCAAAACTCAAACCCGTCCCTCCCCCTCTCCGCCACCGCCGCCGTCACCACGGCGCCGTAGTCGCCAAACGCCACTGCTCCACCCACCAGCATGGCCCGCCCCAGGCGCAGGGCGCGCGCTTCGACAGTGGCGCGTGTGCGAGGGTCGGTGATCGCCTTCATTTCGGCGACGTGAGCAATACCCACGATCCGCCTCAACAACACGACCCCCCCAAACCGAATTGCGTCGTCATAGATGGACGCCAACACAGCATCCTGGGTGGCGGCCAGGCAGACGGTCGCGTTGGACGCGGCCGGGCCAAACAGGGCGGCCGCCGTGGCGGCCGAGTCGTCGCCGCGCGCGGCGGCCGCGGCGGCCGCCCATGCCGACCGAAACCCAGCCTCGAACGCGCCCCAAAACTCGGGCACCGCGGATTCAAGCCACGCTTGTTGAGCGTCCACGGCCGCATCGTCTGAGGCGGGGCGGGTGGCGTCGCCGCGGAGGCCGTCGGCAGCGAAAAATGCGAGGAGCAGGTTGGCAGCAAACTTGCCGACGTCAAACCCAATCGGTCCCGCCGTCGCAAACTCGGGGTCGATGACGACGGCGCGCCCCTCGCCATCGGGGCGGGCCATGACCGACCCCGTGTGCAGGTCGCCGTGCAGGATGGCTTGGCGGGCCGTGGTGAAGTGCAGCTTTAACTGTGTCGCGGCGGCGACCGCGGCGACGTCCCCCCTCAACGCGGCCGCCATGCCATCGAGGAAAGGGCGGGTGTGCGCGTTGGTGGGCGACTCATAAAACGGGTCTGTGAAGATGACGCGCTCGGTCAACGCGTTGAGGGCGGGGTTGCCAAACTTGGCCACGCGCGCGCGCCACGAAGCAGAGTCGCCCGCCCCCAGCGGCGAGCTGCCAAACAGGGTGGCCGCCGCGTACGCCCCCACATCGGCCGCCAGGCGGGGCAGAATGACCCCGTCGGCCAGCAGGGGGCGGACGACGGCGGACGGGGGGGGGACACACTCCATTGCGAGGATGGAGCGGGAAGCGTCGTACAAAAACAGTTCAGGCACACCGCCCGGCGCCAGCCTTCCATGCTCAGCCAGGGCGGCCGCCTCCACGGCGGCCCTGTCCACGCTCAACGGCCAGTCGTGCGCGATGCGGATGTAGGGGAGGGCTTGCTTGAGGATGAGGGAGGAGGACGGGCCGGCGATCAAAAACACAAAGTTGATGTTGCCGTCCGAGACTTCGGTGACGGTCCAGTCGGAGGGGGAGCCGCCCATGCGGGCCGCGAGGGACGGGTGGGACGCCACGTAGGCGCGCGCGGTGTCTGGGGTCAGAGGGGTGGGGGTCGACGGCGCGCGCGGCGCGGCGGTGCCGTTGCCAGCGCTCTGTTCGCTCTGCCTGCAGGCCGCGTGGGCCGCCACAAAGGCGGCGACATCAAAGCCGCCTCCCGGGGCGCGGGGCACGAGCCCCGCCTCGGTGATGATGCCCCCCGTGACCAGGTCCGCGGGCGTCACGTCGAACGAAGGGTTCCACACGCCCACGCTGGCCGCCGCGACGCGGCGGCCAGCCCCGCCATCAGCGTGGGTGACTTCGGAGGGTGGCCGCTGCTCGATGGGGATGGCGGAGCCGTCGGGGACGGACGCGTCGAGTGTCGTCGTCGGCGCCGCCACAAAAAAGGGCACCCCCCCCCTCGCCGCCGCCACGGCCAGGGCCAGGGTGCCCACCTTGTTGGCGGTGTCCCCGTTGGCGGCGACACGGTCGGCCCCCACGACGACGGCGTGGGGGCGGCCGGTGAAGGCGCCGTCGCCAGAGCGCCCGCCATGGATCAACAGGCCGGCCGCCGCGGAGTCCACGATCAGCGTGGCGGGCAACCCCTCGGCCGCCAATTCGTAGGCTGTCAACCGAGCCCCCTGGTTGTAGGGCCGCGTCTCGGTGCAGAAGGCGTGGGCCAGCTCGCCGCGCGCCGCAAGCGAGCGAATGACGCCGACCGCGGTGCCGTGCCCGGCCGTGGCCAGCGCGCCCGCATTGCAGTGGGTGAGGACGGCGACGGCGGTCGTGCCGGGTGGGGCGGTGGCGAGGATGGCGGTGGCGCCTGCGTCGCCGAGCGCGATGTTGGATGCAACATCAGCAGCAAGGTACGCGTCGGCTGCACCCACCAACGCTGCCGCCACGGAGGCGGGGGTCGCTGCAGGTGCAGCCTCAGCGGTCGCGACGGCGGCCGTCATGCGGGCCATGGCTTCTGCGAGATTGACGGCTGTTGGGCGGCTGTGGGAGGAAGATGGGAGGTTGAATGAAAAAACAACAACATGGCTTTTCGATTGCGCCTGCGCCTTCTTTTCTCATCGCGTTCTCTCTCACACCACAACCCTCTCTCTCACCTTGTCTCCAAGTACGCCGCCCTCTCCCGCACGTGCGCCGCAGTCGCCGCCGCGTCGGCAAACTGCGCCACCTTGGCCGCCGTCTCCACCGCCAGCGCCAGGGCGGCGGCGACGGCCAGGGCGGGAGCGCCGCGCACGACCATGTCCTGTTGTGTGGGTGGGGGGTGGAGGAAGAGTGGTGGGTTGGGGTGTGGTGGGTCGTTTCGGCGTGTCGCGCCTTCTTTCCACCGTTCCACGTCCATCGACACGCCGTCCAAACGTGACCCATACAAACACAAATGCATTTATCTATCCCACCCTACCTTGATCGCGTGCCACGCGGCCTCCGTATCGGGCACGTCGACATATTTTGTTGTCCCTGGCAACAGGCGCTGGTCCAGCAGGGCGAGGCGGAGGGTGGGGACCGCCGCCCAGTCGATGGCTTTGATGAGGGTGGGCATGATGGTGGGGCGTGTGCGTGTGTGTGTGCGGCGACCGCGTGCGTGGAAAGCCAAAGGCACACAGTCCCCGCGCGAATTAGGGAGCGAGAGACTGACGTTTCGACACAACAATCCTCTCCCCTCGTTCTTCTTTTCCAAACGCGCCCGCCCTCCCGCTGTGCGCTCCCCCCAATGCTCGCCACCTCGCGCGGCGTGCGTGTTGTGACCAAGGTGCGTGTTGCGCGGGTGCAGAGTGTGCTGCGGGGGTGCAGATCGACGCGCGCTGTCCAAACGATCGATTGCCTCTGAACCAACCACCAACCCACACACAGCCTGCGACCCGCCCCACCTCCTCGCCGCGCGGGCCTGCACCTGCCCGCCCGGCGACTGCGTCTCTGCGTCCTGCGTCCTTGGCTGCCCCCTTCACCCCCCGCACCGCTCGCCGCACAGTGTCCTCGCGCGCCGCCGCAATGCCGCCGTCCTCCAAACTCACCGTCGTCGTCACGGGGGCGGGCGGCCGCACCGGCCAAATGGTGGTGGACCAGATGCTGGAGGAGCCGGAGGCCTACACCGTGCGCGCGGTCGCGCGGTCGGCCAAGGCCATTAAAAAGTTTGGCGAGCGCGGTGTGGAAACGGCGGTGGTTGACGTCACGTCCCTCGACGCAGCGGCATCGCTTGCGCCCCTGCTCACCGGTGCGGACGCTCTGATCATCGCCACGTCGGCCGTGCCCAAGATTCAAAAACGGTCGATTGTTAAATTGGCGCTCGCCAAACTGTTCAAAAAGCAGGGCGTCCGCCCCACTTTCACCTGGAAGGGCGGGGACGGCGGCAGGCCCGTGTTTGTGGACTGGCAGGGCCAGAAGACGCAGATCGATGCCGCGATTGCGGCCGGCGTGAAACGCGTCATTTTGGTGTCCAGCATGGGTGTCACCCAACCCACTAATATGCTCAATTCTATTGGCGATCAAGATGGCGGCGGCAAGATTTTGCTCTACAAGCGCAAGGCGGAGGAATACCTGGTGTCCAAAAAGGCGTCGATTGAACACTGCATCATCCACCCGGGCGGCCTGATCGACGCGCCCGGCGGCGAGCGCGAAGTCGTGCTGGGCGTGGACGACACCCTGCTGGCCGGCACCGTGCGCTCCATCCCGCGCGCTGACGTGGCTGCGCTGGCTATTGCCGCTGTTGACGCCCCCGCCGCGGCCGCCGTCTCGCTCGACTGCGTGGCCAAGCCTCCCGGGGAGGGCGCGCCGACACGCGACTTTGCCGCCCTGCTCGCGTCGCTGGGGGTCAAGACGGCGGCGTACACGCCGCTGGCCGAGATGGAGGGTCTGTGATGATGAGTGAGAGTGATGAGAGAGAGAGAGAGAGAGAGAGAGATCGAGCGAGAGCGGGATGATGATCAACCTACGTGAAAAAAACACGAGAAAAACAGGTTTTCGTTTTGCACACACGCCCCACCTCTCAACCCTCCTGCATGGCGTCTCCACCTCCCGCCACCTGACCCTCCACCCTCTGATACACCTGAATGTACGCCTCCGACAGGGCCACCACTTGGGCCAGCGTCTCCGAGACGGCCAGGTCGTCCACATCATACCAGGTCCCCTCGCTCGCGCGCAGAACGTGGCACTTGTAGTGGCCACCGCCGGCAGGGCCGTCGTGCACGATGTTGGCGACGAGGTCGTAGCGTGGAGGGGGAGGGGTGGGGGCAGACCCTGACGATGATGACCCTCCCCCCAACACTCTGCCCACATCCAGCCCTTTCACCGGAAACTTGACAATCGTGGGATTCTTCTCCCCAAAGAACGCGTTCTTGGTGAACCGTTTGACGTGGGTTATCAAGTAGCGCGGCCACCGCGTGACGCGCAGCGTGCGGCGGCCGACGCGCGCGTCGCCGTCGTCCACCCGCACACCATCATACCGACGCAGCAGCTCGAAAATGGGGACCTGGGGAATGATGTTCTTTTCCAGGGCGTCCTTGTAGAGGGGGGCGGGGGGGAGGTCCAGGGCCAGCACGTAGAATGGGGCCCGCGCGGCGCGGGGAGGGGCGCCGCGCGGGACGCCCCCCGTCCCCGGCTGGGTCACAACCTCCAGCTCCCCCCTGAAACAGTCGGAGATGATGGTTGTTTTGGAGGCAGCCAGGCGGGCGGCGGCAGGGCGGGGCGGCCCCCCAGGGGCGGGGGGGAGGGCGAGGTCGGTGTGCAGCGCGTTGACCAACCACGCGAGGAACGAGGCGGCGTCCGCCCGCACGTCCGGCGTGAACCTCCCCCCCGACGCCGCCAGCACGGCCTGCGCAAACTCGTGGGGGGAGGTGTGGCCCTTGAAGGCGGCGGGGTTCCACAGTTTGCGCAGCAAGGCGCCGAAGCGGTGGACGAGGGGCGAGCGCGGCGCGGCCTCCCTGTAGTTCGCCGGCACCAAAAAGAAGTCGCGCAGCGGGGGGACGCGGGCCAGGGCTTGCACGGTGACGGCGGCGTAGTCGCTGGCTTTCAGGTTGTTGATGCCGACCAGGCCGGGGGCAAAGGGGGTGCCGTCCAGGGCGCGCGCCCAGCGGGGGGGGGGGCGCGTCCAGGGCCGCCACCTCTGCCGGCGTGTAACGTGGATCCAGCACGGCGCGCACAGAGTCGAGGGCGGGGTCTTCGACGCGGAAACCGTCTGGGAGGACAAAGGCAGCGCCGTCGGCGAGGCGCAGGAAAACAGCGTGCCCTGTGCCGAGCGCGTGCGCGGACGCGGGCGTCCTCGGCCCCCGCCCCGCAAAATATTTGCTGCACACCAGGCATGCGTACACGTTGACGGGGGACAGGGTGACGGAGCAGGCGGGTTCGAAGTCAAAGTCAAGGGCGGCGCGGTTGATGGTGGCGAGGTGGGGGCAGTCGCGCCCGGACACGATGGTGGTGGGGCGTGGGGCGGGGGCGGCGGGAGCGTTGTCTTCATCATCGTCGTTGTCTGGGGCGGCGTCGGCGATTTGGACGCCGGCAGGGGGTGGCGGGGCGAGCGCTGCCTGTGCGGCCGGTGGCTCCGGGGCCACAAGCGCCGCGACGGGCGGTGGCGGTGGCGGTACCACCGTTTCGGTCTTGCTTTCGGCAGCAGGTTCGATGTTTTGGACGGCCGCCGGTGGCGGCGGCGGGGAAGCAGCCTTGGCAGGCGGCGGCGGCGACGGCGGCGTCACAGCAGCTGCCGCACGCTCATCGCCGCCTCTTCCCGCCTCCACCGCCTCCTCTTCTAGCGCCTGCCGGCTCGACCGCCCACGCTTGGGCTCGGGCGCCGGCTCGGCCGCCGGGTCGGGGGGTGCAGCCGCGGCGCGGCTCCGTTTGGGCCGGGGGGGCGAAGGCGCGGCCACTGGTTCTGGTGGTGGTGCAGCGGCGGTGGGTTGCTGTTGAGAGGTCTGTGTAGGTGTTGTGAGGAGGCGGGCGCGGGTGTTGCCGGCAGACGTCAATTGAGCGTGCCGAAAAGCGACGCGCACCCCCCTCCCCACCCGCCCGCCCTCCTCCCACACACCCCACCTACCTCTCCGGACTCCAGAGCTGCCGTCAGCCTGGCCACCAACTCCGCTTTCAGCCCTTTCGTGTCCAGCCCGCGCGCCGACAGTTCAGCTCTCAAGTCTGCGACTTTCAGCTTGGCCACGTCGGCGGGCGTCATGGTGGAAGGGTGCGTGTGAGCGTGCAGTGAGTGTGTGACGCAGTGGCGCCTGTCCTCCTCGCGTTGTTTTTTTCTTGTTCGGAGAGGGAGGCAGACCCCAATTCGTTTTCTTTTGCCCGCGCCCCCCCCTCCCTCCTCTCAAATAATGGCCGCCGCCTCGCCACGACACGCACACGAGGCACCCACCCACCCACCCACACCCTCAACGTCACACCCGGCGTTCACCGTGCCCCCCGCCGCGCACGCCGCGTTTACGGCGCGCGGCGTCGCCCTGCTGCCGGGTCTGCTGACGCGCGCCGAGGTGGAGGTGTTGAGAGAGGTGTGTGTGAATTGTGTGGCCAGTGCGTTGGGGTGGGGACGAGGCGTCATGGGCTTGTGGCCCCTCTTCTCACGTTTGATGTTTTTTTTTCAAACACCAACAGGAGTGCGCCTCCCTCGCCGCCGCCGCTGCGGCCACCGACGCGGCTGCGGGAGTGGATGACGCCAATGATCCAGCCGCCTGCGTGCTGCGGCGGGGCTGCATCCTGGACACGCTGCCCAGTGGGTCTAAAGGCGCGCTGGCAGCGGCGCGCGGCGACGGCGACGCTGCCGCTGCCGCCCGGTCCTCCCCACCTCTCACACAGGCGGGCGCCGCCCTGGCCCTGCGGTCCCGAGTTGTGGAGACAGCAGCCGTGCTGCTGGGCGGAGGTGAAGGCATCACTCTCGTGGGGGAGCAGTTCATCGCCAAACCCCCACGCTCCGCCCCCTCCTCCGCCTTCGCACTGCATGCTGACGCGGACGCGCTCCCAGGTGGCAGGCACTCACCAGACGCACGCGCCTACGTGTCGATCTGGGTGCCCCTGGACGCGTGCGACGGGGGCAGTGGGGGGCTGGTCGTGGCAGGCGTGCCGCTCACGCTGCCGGCCGGCGTCGGCGTCGCGATGCGGGGGGACGCGCTGCACGAGTCGCCCGGCAATGGCAGCGGCCGGTGGAGGAGGGCGTGGATGCCGCAGTATTGTCGGGGGGGGGGGCTGGGGGCGGGGTGGCGGGTGCGGGTGCTGTCGGTTCGTTTTGGTTTTCAACGTCGCCTCTGCGAGCGGCGAAAAACCAGCGCTCTCTCCCACTTTTTTTTCGAGCTTGTCCCTGGCGCAGAGGCCACGCGCTGCCTCTCGCTCCCCCCCCCCCCCCCCCAGCGTTCACCAGACCTCACTCGCGCATCGTTATGAGGTGAGGCCGAGGCGTGGTGGCGCCGCGCGCGGTGCCGCGCGGCACGGCACGGCTCGCTCGCCATGAGCGCGCGCCAGAGGCGGGCGGCGCCCCCCCCCCCCGCCCGCCCCACCCCGCCACACACTCCACGCGCCGCGCAAGGCTCCCACCTCCCTGACATCGGGGGCGGGCGCCCGGGTTGGGGGCGAGGGCGGGCCGCGCATGCGCGCCCCCGCTCAAAGCGGCAGCGCGGCCCCCGCGCGCGGCCCCTCTCCTGCCTCCTGCCCCGCGCCGCCACTGCCCCTCCCGCCCCACCGCCACCACGGGGCGTGCGCATCACAGCACCAGACGGCCATGTCGGCGAGTGAGCCCTGTTCCGGAGGGCGAACACCTGCCAACTCGCTCCCCCCCCTCCCCTCCTCTCCAGCTCCACACGGCCTCTCTACTCCGCGGCCGCCCTCGCCGCCGCCCTGGCCGACGCCGTGGCCTCCCTCACGCGCGACGTGGTGGTCGAAGCCAGCGTCCGGGTGCTCAGGGCGCGTGCGGCCGCGTTCGTCGCGGCCGCGACCGCGGGCGCGCTCGCGCTGGCGGCAGCCATTGCGCCTGTCGCCGTCGTCGTCGGCTGGCTCGTCTGGATGGCAGGCGTCCTCGTCCCCCCCCACCGCCGGGGGGCGGCGGCCGACCGCGTCAACGTGTTGTGCCAGACGGTGGTGCTGCAGGTGCCGAGGCTGGGCGCCGTCGTGCGCGGGCGCGGGCGGCGCCGCCGCGGGAGCGTGCGCACGCCGCCGCGCGTTGCCTCCTCCGGCTCCGTGGGTTCTGGCTCGTCGTCCCCGCCGCGGGCAAATGCCCCCCTGGACACGCGCGCGCCGTCCCCCACGCCGCGCGTGCCGCTGGCGCCGCTGCCAGCGCGCCCCGCGTCGACGGGCTCGCTGGTTGCCGCGGCCGCTGCGGGCGCCCGTGTCGCCGCCGCGCGCGCCGCCAAGGCGGCCGCCGCGGCGTCGCCCACGTCTCCCGCGCGCAGCGCGAGGGCGGCGGCGGCGCTGCTGCAGTGCCCCACTTGAAGAGAGAGAGAGGGCGTTTTTTTTTCTCCCCTCACACACAACTCCCCCCATCCAACACCACACACAAACACCATCGATTCTTTAGCAGGGTGGGGGGGTGTCGCGCAGAGGCATCGGCCGTGCCGTGGGCGGAGGGAACACCCTCCCACCCGCCACCGGTCGCACTGTGCCCCCCCCGCGCCTTCTCCTTTTTTTGCCAGGCCTCCCCCACTCGTCCCCACACACACCTTTTCCTTAGCCTGAGCTTTCACACACCCGCCGACTCCCCACTCCTCTGCACGCACACCCTGACGACTGCCACCTGCGCGTCCGGGCGCGTTACGGGGTTGTTGTGGGCCCGAGTTTTTGCACACCATTTAGTGTGAGTTTTTGGGTCGTGGTGTTGTTCCACAAACACGCCCGACCCCACCTGCCTTTTTTAGTTTCGCCATCCACACACACACACACACACACACTTGCTCGAACTGTGAGCGAGTGGCGCAGCCTGGAATGAGAGGGAGAGAGAGAGGCGTCGCGGGCTGTGCCCACCCGGCCACCCCCCCCACGCCCCTCTTTTTTTCTGTTTCCATCAACAACACTGCACCTCGCACCCCTCCCTCCCCACATGAACCGTTTCACTTGATACCCTCCCCACCGGGATGGACGCGCGTGCGTGCTAGGACGCCGCGTGTTTTTTTTTTTACCGCCTTGACCCCCCTCCCCACACAACTTCACGACAAAATCCCAACAACACCCCCCCTGCCCCCCTTTTTGAATGACTTGGGAAACGCGGGCGACCGCTCCTTCCGGTTGGTTGGTGTGGTGGGTTTTCCCGCACGCACACACCACACACCCGCGCACACACTCGGGCGTTGCCTGCACCGACTGCCTGCCCGACCCGCCCCACCGCGACCCGACCGCCACCAGGCCCACTAGGGGCCTGGGAGGCCACGGGGTCACGGTGGGAGCGGTCCAGACGTGGCCAGACCGGTCGGCCGCCTGGCTGAAAATATCTTTTCTTTCTGCAGCCGTGTGCTTTTCCGCGGGTGGTGCGTCGGACCCACGACCTCTCCCCACCAGGGCGCCTCCCCCCTCCTCCCCCCATCCTTCCTTCTTTACAAACGTCCTCCTTTGTACCGGGGGGGGGCAACGTGTGGCATGCACCCGCCAGGCGGGCCTGCCCACTCCCCCCCCCCCCCTTTCCTGTGTGTGTGCCCCCCCTTTCTTGGTTTCTCGTTTTCCCTCCCCCCCGAAAAGACAAAACGCGTACACTCTCGCCTGTTTCACCCACTGTGTTTCCTCTTTTAAACCGCTGGGTCGCCGACCCTCCGTCGCGCCTTCACTCACTGGTTTTGTGTGTGCGAGTGATTTCCATGCCCGTTTTCTCTTGTCTTTCCTTTTGTTTTTTTTTTTTGACACTTTTTCCCTCCCCCCCAGACACGTGGTTTCCTTTATGGTGTGGTTGGTGGTTTGGGCGCGCGCGCGCTTTTCCCCTCTATTTGTTTCCCCCCCCACCTGGCCGGTGCTCACTTCCGGCTGTTGTGTGTGTTTTTTATCGCCCCCCCGTTTCCCGCTCGCGCGCACGTGGATCGCCCCCCCGCCTCCGCGTCGCGGATTGTGCAATGACTTTTTGGAACCGAGAGACGAGACGGGCGAAAAAAGATGAAGTGTTTTATTTGGCGTTGGCTTGCACAAGACAAAAAACAAACACGTGTGTTTGTTTTTCTCTCCTACTCCCCCCCTCCCGCCGCCAGCACGACCGCCACGTTGGCGTTGGCCATGGCCCGCGCCGCCCTCCGATACCGCGTCACCCGCGACGGCCACCGATCAAACCCGATGGGTGCCCGCGCACACTCGCGCGCCCACACTACCATCTCCCGCATGCGCCGCCTCCGCTGCGCCTCCGTCGCCACCGCCGACCGGCGCGCGTTGTCCTCGGCTTTCGCGGCGGCCGCGGCCGCGGCTTCAGCGGCGGCGGCCGCGGCGATCGCTTCGCGCCGCTCGTACCACGCGCGCGCGCGCGCGGTGTGGCCCGCGTCTTCCACACGTTGTAGTAGTAGTTTACGCAGTCGAGAGGGGAGCGGATGATGGTGGGGCCGGGAGGCGAAGGCGAGGGGTGGGGCGGCTGGACGGAGGGCGGCGGCGCGTCTGGTGGCGCGTCGGGTTTGGCGCCTAGCGACGCTGCCAGCGCGGGCGGCGGCGGTGGCGGGGGCGCCAGCTCGGCCTCCGCCGGCGGCGGCTTGACGTACACGTCCATGGGAGCAGCGCCGTCGCCGGACAGGGGAGGCAGGCCGTCGCCGGCAGGAGGCGGGGGCGCAGCGTCTTCGCTGGACTGCGCGGGCGAGCCGTCGCCGTCCACCAGGGCAGGCAGGCCGTCTTCGCCACTGGGTGACTCCGTCATGGTGGCGTCGCCGCCGTCGGCGGCGGCGGTTGCCTCCTTGTCCTCTGCCGCCGCGCCTCCTTTCTTCTCCTCCCCCTCCTCCTCATCAGACGAAGAATCCTCCTCCACCTCCGCCTGCCCCAACCCTCTCAACAGAAAATCGCGCCCCTCGGAGTCGAGGGCGGCTTCAAAGGCGGCGGCTTCTTCGTCCGACCAGCTGGCGCCAACAGGCGCCCCCATCGACCCCAACCCCAGGTCCGCGGCCGCCCCCTCCGGCACCGGCTTGCCCGACTTTTGGACAACGTACACCCAGGGAGTGAACCCGGCGCCCTCGTCCGCGCCGGAACCGATCATGACGACGGGCGCTGGCCCGTTGCCGCGCGCCAGCCCTCCTGGCGCCAGCACCCGCCTCGCGATCCACGCCGCTTCCTCTGCCGGCAGGGCATGGGCCGCCACGACACCACCCCGCGTGCGCCGCTCGCGTAACGACGGCAGGTCGGCCTGGAAGGCAGGGCCACACTTGCGTGTCGCGCGCGCGGTCGCGCGCGCCGCGCGGTCGGGGGACGCAGACCGCCCGCTGCCGCACGACCAGTCCGAGTCGGAGGCGGCGCCATCCGACCGGGCGGCGGCGTCGTGGGCGCGGCGGCCGCCGCGGGGGGTCCAGTCGGAGGGGAGGAAAATTTCAGTCACTGCCCGCGCGCGCTGCGACCGGCGCGCGGGGCCGTCGGGCCCGGGAGCCAATGAGTAGCGCTTGGCGGCGCCACCTTTTGGTTTCTCGCCCAGCCGGTCGCACCGCAGCGCGACGCGGGCGCGGCGGGCGAGGCGGGCCGCCAGTTTTGGGCCTGGTGCAGACAGGGCAACCCCCGGCGGCGCCTTGCCGCCCCGCACCGCCAGCGACCGCACAAAGGCCAGCATGTCGGGCAAATCCAGCTCGGGGGGAGGGGGCGGCGTGGCCGCCTTGGGTCGGGGGCGGGGCGGCGTGGCGGTGGGCGTGCGTGCGGGGACGCGGACAGGGGGCGGGCTGGGGGGGGGGGGCTTATCCGCCGGCGCTTGCTGGGGCGAGCCCCCGCTGACAGCTGGCGTGGCTACCGCGGATGCTGCCGCCGAGCCGCCCGCCAGGCGCGACCGTTTGGGCGGCGCGGCGGGGGGCAGCGCGCCAGCGGCCGCGTTGGGGGTGCTGCCCCCCCCTCCTGCAGGCGGGCGCGGCGGGCGGGCGCGCTTGCGCGCCGAGTCGGCCCCGCTGGACGCGGTGGAGGCTGCCGGGCCGCGCGACCCGGCGCGTGGGCGCGAGCCGGAGGAGCCGCGGCGGCGGGCGCGAGCGGGCGCAGCGTCGCTAGTTGCCGCCGCGTCGAACGCGGCCAGCCGCTCCTCGTACAGCGCTTTGATGGCGTCGCCCGCGTCTCCGCGGCCCGCGCCCACGGTTTCTGCGACCGCGGGCCAGGCACTGGCGGCAGCCACGGCGGCCGGGCCGCCACGCGCGGCGACGGCGGCGTGCAGCGCCGACAGGGACACCTCCACGCCTGCGGCACGGGCGGTCAGGGAAGCATCAGCGTCGCCTGGTGGGGGTGGAGTGGGAGGAAAGGAGGGCGGGGGTGGTCGCGCGAGGGAGAGGGTGGGAGGGGCGGCGGGTGACGCGGAAGAACGAAAAAACACGCGTGACCCAAAATTGTAGCCCGCCCTACGCCGGCCACCCTCCTGCCCGCCTCCCTCTCCCTCACAGCCACGCCAGGTGACCCCACGCGCCGGCTGGAGGGGGTTGCGGCGGCGCAGGGAGCGAGGGCACGCACCGGTCGGGTGCCTCGACGCCGCGCCAAACGAACGGAAAACCGCGGCCGCGGCGAGCCTCCCCTCCCCGCCCCCGCCCCAGCTCGGTGCCGGCTCGCGCGCCTCCCTCTCCGCCATCTTGACACGCTCACCTCTTTCAGATACCCATAACTGATACGCGCACTGGAAAGCGGTGGCGCCGGCCGGCGGCGGGGGTGCCGGCGCCATAAAATGTGGCGCGAGCGGCGCAGCGGGCCACCCAAAAGAGAGTGACGCACGCGTCCACGGGACGGTGGCCAGCTTCAGGCGCCAGTCACGCGTCCTCCGTGCCGACTAACACGGTTGGAGGGTGGGGAGGCGGGTGGGCGGCGCGCGGGTGGTGTGTGTGTGTGGCCGCTGGGGCAGACGGCGGCGGCGGCGACCCGCGAGAGACACACACACACGTGCGGTGTCAAGCAGTGTTGACCCCGCGCGCGGGAGTGAGATAACGCGTGGCGTGCGCGTGTGGTGCGCCGGAGCTGGGTGGCGTGTTGTCGCGTGGCGCGGCGGCGGCCCCTGCACGAGAAAAGGAGTGGGGTGTGAGTGGCGACACGGTTGGCGAGAGAAGTTTTTCTTTCTTTCCTCCACACTTTCCGACGATCATGACGGTCGACAACCCACCGTCCCGCGTCGCCATCATCGGCCCGCCATCATCCGGCAAAGCCGCCCTGGCGGCCGCGTTGCTGTCTCGACACACGGGTGGTGGCACGCCCACAGTCGCCCCAGCGGCCCCCGATGCCGCGACCCCGCCCCAGCCCACACCGTGGCGCCTGGACACCAAGTATTACACAGCCACTGTGCATGTGTCCCGGTCCACCCCGGTGGCCGGGGCGGCGGCTGGAGCGGACGCGGTCGTGCTGACGGTGGCTCATGGAGCGGCCGATGCGTGGACGACCCTCACCGCGTGGGCGGAGGAGGACGCAGCCGACGTGGAGGCGGCTGAAATCAGGGTGGCTTGTGTTGTTTGTGATAGTGTCGGCGGCGTCGAAGAGGGCGAGTGGATTGCGTGCGCGCGCGCGTGGTGTGCGGAGCGCGCGTTTGAACTGGTGCCTGTCGCCCTGAATGACACGTCTGCCGACGCTGCACTGACATCAGACAACAACGGCGGCATCGACCGGGTGGCGGACGCTTTGATCGCGCACCAGTGGCCGGGGCTGACGCTGAAACGCGCGCCGACGCGCGGCGGTGCGCCGACCACTGCTGACGCTGATGCCGCCTCCTCCCCCACCGACGCCGACCTGGAGGCGGTGGACGCGTTGATGGCCGACCTGACTGCGACGCGGGCGCGGTTGGCGGCCCTGCCGGATGCAGAGCGGCGGGCGAGGGCGGCCGACGCGGCGGTGCGGTTGGCGGCGGCGCTGGGGCTGGGGGAGGAGGGAGGGAGCGAGAGTGAGTGAAAATGGTTGTGTGCAGTGTGTCTGTGTGTGTGTTAGATCGATCGCAGCTGGTGGCTTGTGTAGGCGATCGTGTTGGCGGGTGGCAGCACGAGGTGTTGAAACGCGAAAACTAGTTAGCTCAGCCGACACATTTCGGGCCTTTCCCGCACACGCTCCCCCACCCCCTAGCCCCCTGCCGGCTCCACACATCCATGCGGGCCCCTGAACCCCCCCTCGGGTCTGTGGCGTCCGCCCTGCTGGCGCGCCACTCGGCGTCGCCGCAGCCGTCGTCGCGTGCGGTCACGGCCGTGCTGCGCTCCGTGCTGGACGTGCTGGCTGAGAGCGGGCTGGAGCCCACGCCGGCCGCTCTGTTTGCGGCCTGCATGGCGTCCCTGGAGCGGGGGGAGGCGAGGGCGGACGGCGAGGTGCGTTTGGTGTGTGAGGGGGCGTCAATTTGGGGGGCGAGGGGCAGGCGGGTGGCTGCGGGGGGCGCAATGCGTGTGGCTGAAGGTGACTGAGAATCATAACACGTCGCATTAGGGGGCGCAGGCGAGCAGAGGCGGCGGAGGTGGCGGCCAGGCGACGGCAGAAATGGAGCCGCCAAACATGCGCCCGCCACCCACCACCCACCACCCACCACCACCATCAGGTCCTGCCCGCCATGCTGACCGTCCTGGACGCCGTCCTGGCCAAACTGCCCCCCCCCGTCTTGGCGTCCCGCTACTCCAACGCGGTGGCCGTGCTGTCGGCGGCAGCCGACGCGGCGGCGGGTGACGCCGCTGGCACAAGCGCCGCCGCGGGCTGCCTGGCCTCTGCCCTGGCCGTCGGTGGCAACGACTGGCCCACGGCAGCCCCCCTGCTGGCCAAGCTGGCGGGCCTGTGCCTGGACGCCCGCCCCAAGCCTCGGCGGCGCGCGGCGGCCGGCCTCGCCGCTGCCCTCGCGGCCCTCGGCCGCACCCCCGCCGCCCCCCATGCCGCCGACGCGGTCGTCCGCCTGGCGGCAGACGTGCTGCCTGCGCCCGAAGCCGCGGCTGCAGCGGTGAAGGGGGCGCCCGCGCCCCGCCGCGCGGACGCGGACGCCGCCCTCGCGCGCGCCATGACCGACGCGCTCCACCTCCTGGGCGCCCTGGCCCCCACCCTGCCCCTGCTCCCCGCCCCGGATGCCGCGCGCTGCACGGGGCTCGTGCTGCCGCTCGCCGGGTCGCCCCACCCCCTGCTCGCCCGCCACGCGGCCGACGCGCTGGCCTCGTTGTTTTCTTCGCCGGCCTGCCCCCTGCCCCCGCCCGCTTTGGACGACGCGGTGCGCGCCCTGGCGGCCGCCCGCACACCGCTGGAGGCGCGGGATGTTGGTGTTGCGGCCTCGCGCGCGGCCGCGCTGCGGGCGGGGGTGGCCGCACTGGCGCGTGTCGACCAGGCCGCCGCCGCCGCTGCCCTGCCTACCGTCGTCGATGCCATGGCCCCCATGCTGGCCGCCGATGGCGCCGGCATCAAGGCAGCTGCTGCCGCCGCCGTCACGGGGTGCATCGCGGACGCGGCGGGGGCGCGCGGCACGCTGGCCCCGGTGTCTGCGCGCGCGCCCGCGCCCGCCGCGGCACGCACCGCCACCGCCCTGGCCGCCACCCTCGCCCCCGACGCGCGAAACGGGTGGTCCATGTCCTTACCCTGCGCCGCCGCCTTCTTCGACGCGGTCGGGAGCGAGGGCGCGCGGGCGGCCGCCCCGCTCGTCTCCCGCGTCGGCGCGCTGGCGGGCGGCGCGGCCGACGCGGCCGCCCGCGGCGATGCGCCCCCCGACTTTGCAGCGCCCGCGGCGGCTGCGATTGGGGCTGCCCTGCGGTCCCTGGGCCCCGACGCTGTGCTGGCTGTGCTGCCGCTCAACTTAGATGCTGCCCTTGACGGCGATGAGACCGCCGAACCCCGCACCTGGCCCCTGCCCCTACTGCGGTCGGCGGTGCGTGGTGTCCGCCTGTCTATCTGGTGCGAAGACCTGCTGCCGGTGGCGCGTTCGATGGGGGCGCGTGCGGCGAAAGCACGCGCAACCAGCGGGCCGCGCGCTGCTACGCTCGCCCAGCGCTGCGCCGCGCTGGAGGCGCAGCTGTGGGGGGCGCTGCCCTCGTTTGCGTCGTGGGCGGTGGATGGTGGGGATGCGTTGAGGTAAGAGAGGGAGAGAGAGTCGGGGAGGAGAGAGAGAGGGGGGCCTCCGCCCTTTTTTTCTCTCAGCGCCGGTGACGACGACACGGAAAACGAAAACGTTGTTGAGATCCAGAAAGGCGGGGACATAACAACTCCTCCGCCTAGCTGTGGACACTCCGTTTACTTTTGTCACTACCACTGAGGCGTTGTTGGGGCGGGCGGGAGAGGCGTTTGGGGTGGCACCACTTTTGCGTTTTTGCTCACCTTCTTTTCCTTCACACACAGCGCTCACGGCCAAGCCCTGGCCCGCGCCTTCACCGCCCGCCCCGACCTGCGCCCCCACATCTGCCTGGCGCTGACCCGACTGGCCGACCAGGCGGCGTCCGTGACTCGGGGCGCGGCCGCGGCGGGCGATGACGACTCTGACGACGGCGAAAACGAAAACGAAGACGAGACCGCGCGCGCGGCCGCCGACCCGGGCGCTCACACCGCCGACGGCGCGCCCCGCGCCTACACGCCCGCCGTGGCAGCCGCCACGCTGGCCGTGCTGGGCGCCCAGGCGCGCCACTGGTTACCGTTGCTGCTGAATTGTTATGTTTCGTGCGACCCGGCCGACCGCGGCCCCCACGCGCGCGCGGCCGCCGCGCTGGCGGCCGCCGCGCCACCCGACGCGGCGGCCGCCGTTTTCATGGCCGCCCTGGCCAAACTGGCGGTCGCCACGCGGGACGCGGCGGCCGACCCGCCCCCCCCCGCCTGGGCGCGCGGCTGATGGCGGCGACACGCCGGCCGCGCGCCGCGTCACGTTTCTGGGGGCGGCCGCCGCCTTGGCGCCCGGGGCGGATGATGCCGCCCTGGCAGCGTTGTGGGATGCGGCTCTGGCGGCTGCGGGCGACAGGGAGGCTGCTGTGCAAAAGGCAGCGTACCGGGCGCTGGCGAGAGTGGCGCGGCGGCGGTCGGCGTGGCTCGACGCTCGCCTGGACACCGCCCTCGCCGGCCTCGTCGCCGCCGCCCCCTCCGCCGCCCCCTCCGCCAAGCGCCCCCGCCTGGCCGTGCTGGCGGCTGCTGTGCCGGCCGCAGGCAGGGCGGGGCGGTCGTTCGACCCGGCACGTGGAGGCGACGCGGCGGCGCTCGTTGCCGAAATCGTGCTCTCCGTTAAAGAACCCAACGCCCGCACCCGGGCCGCGGGCTACGACCTGCTCGTGGAGCTGGGAGCGCCGGATGAGACAGCCGCCGACCCGGACGCTGCTCACGCGCCCCTGCGTGCGCTCACAGCCGCCGTCCTAGCAGGCGTCGCGGCCGGCACCCCCCACCACGCTTCCGCCTCCGTCATGGCTCTCGCCCGCCTGCTGCACGAGTACCCCGGACCCATGGCGGGGGATGGGGGGCGCCTCCTGCCCGCCCTGCTGCCGTTGTTGAGGTCCAAGTCGCGCGAGTCGGTGAAAGCGGCCCTCGGTTTCGCCAAGGTCGCTGCCTCGCGCCTCCCGCCAGATGCTTTGACCCCCACCCTCCCCGCCCTGCTGCACGCCCTGCTGGCCTGGTCGGACGACCCCAAGAACAAGTTCAGGCTGCGCGTGCGCCTGGTGGTGGAGCGGCTGGCGAGGCGGCTGGGGGCGGATGTTGTGGCCAAAGCGATGCCACCCGGCGACGCGCGGTTGTTGGCCCACATCAGGAAGCAGACGTCGAGGCGGGACCGCAGGCGGGCCGCCACGCAGGCGAGTGATGATGATGATGACGATGAGGACGCTGGCGAAGAAGACGCTCGCAGCCGCGGCCGCACAGCTCGCACCGGTGCCGCGAAATCGGCGTGGGCGCACACCGCGCTGTTTTCCGAGGGCGCAACGACCAAACGCCCTCCCGGCTCCAAACGCACCGCTGCTACAGCCACCGGCCGTCGCCTGCCTGGAGACGATGGAGCCGATCCGCTGGACCTGTTGAGCGGCGGCGCGGCGCGCGCGCTGGCGTCGGGGCGCGGCGGCGGTCGCCGCGCATCCGACGCCGCCGACGACGCGCGCCCGCTTCCCACCGACCCTGCCGGCCGCCTGGTCGTGTTTGATGATGAACCCAAGAAGGGCCGTGCCAAACGCGGCCGCGGCGGCGACGACGACGGCTTTGATTCGGGGGACTCGGACTTTGAAGAGCTGGGCGCTGCAGCTCGCGACGCGCGCGCGGGGTGGGCGGCGACGGCCGGCGCCGCCTCCCTCGCCGGTGGCGCCGCCCGCGCTGCCGCCGCCGCCCGCTCCGAGGGCGGCCGCACCGCCCGCACAGCGCGCACGGCTCGGTCGGGCGGCACGGCGCGGTCGGGGCGGGGCGGCGGCCGCGGACCGACGCACGGCGCCGACCGGTTCGCCGCCAAGAAGGGGGGTGCCGGGGGTGACGTCAAGCGGGGAGCCGTGGAACCCTACGCCTACTGGCCGCTGGACCGCAAGATGCTCAACCGGAGGCCCGCCAAGCAGCGCGACGCCAAGGGCGGGCTGGCGAGCGTGGTGCACGCGCGCGGGGCGAAACGCGTCAAGCGGTAATGAGGAGGGAGGGGAAGTGTTTTGGGTTTGGTTTGTTTTCTGATTCGATGTTACGTGGCTTCATACGCCTGTTTGCGGGGCGCTCATGCTGTGTGTTGGTGGGAAAGGAGAAGAGAGAGGCGGCTTGTGTCGGCGCAGTGCGAAAAAGTAGAACACACCCTCTCTCCTCTCGCGACCTCGCGTCGCGCGGCACCAATGCGTTCCCCCGCGCGGCACACCACGCCACGCCACGTCCACACACGACACCACGTCGACCGCCCACCACCCACTCCACACTCGCATGCCGCCCGCGCCACACGCGCCCGCGCCACCCCAGCACGCGTGCCCCTGGGCGGCGCCAGTGGCGTGTCCGTGTCCCGCCTGATTCTGGGTACGTGTGTTCGAAACTAGAGGATGGGGCAAAGAGGAAGCGTTCGCTGCTCTCTCCAATATCGCCAACCCCATCAAAACTCTCTCAACCTCCTCCCCTCCCTCCCCACACACACAGGCTGCATGCAGTTTGGGGAAGCCCTGGACGCCCCTGCCTCCCACCGCCTGCTGGCCACCGCCCTGGATGCTGGGATCACGGCCTTTGACACGGCCGAGATGTACCCTGTGCCTCCGACCGCGGCCACCGCAGGCGCGTCAGAACGCATCATGGGCGCCTGGCTGGCCACCTCCCCCGCCCCACGCGATGCCCTCACCATCATCACCAAGGTGGCGGGGCCGGGGGCCATGCCGTGGCTGCGTGGCGGGCCGGCCGGGTTGAATGGTGCTGCACTGACGGCCGCGCTGGAGGGGAGTCTGTCCCGGCTGCGCGTCGACTGTGTCGACTGCCTGCTGCTGCACTGGCCGGATCGGTAAGAGTAGTGAGAGAGAGTGGGACGGGTTTTTTAGCGGTGGCAGAAAGTCTGTGCGTGTTTTTCCATCCCAACCCCTGTGTTTTACCCACCCCTCAAAATCCAAACAGCTATGTCCCCATGTTTGGCGCCGTCGACTACGACCCATCCCTCGCCTACGGCGGCACCCCATTTGAGGATGTGCTGGAAGCTGCGCAGGCCGCCATAGCCGTCGGCAAGCTGCGCAGCATCGGTCTGTCCAACGAGACCGCGGTCGGGCTGCTGACCGCGCACGCTGCGGCCGCGGCGCACGCCCTTCCCCGCCCCGCCGCCCTGTCCAACGCCTACTCATTGTTGGCCCGTAATTATGATGCAACAATGGCTGAGGCTGCGGCGGTCACGGCCACCCCCCTGCTCGCGTACGCGCCGCACGCAGCTGGACTGCTGACGGGCAAGTACGAAACCCCAGACGGTGGGCCCCCCACCGCCCGCCTCAACGCGTACCGTTCGCGCTACGCGGAGGAAGGGAAACGGTATGCACGGCGGGAGCCTGTCGTGGCGGCCACACAAGCGTATTGCGACATCGCGGACGGGGCGGGGGTGGCACCATCAGCACTCGCTCTGCGCTGGGTGCTGGGGCGGGCTGCAGTCTCGGCCGCTGTTGTCGGCGCCACGTGCGTTGACCACGTCGTTGAGGCAGCCGCGGCGAGGGATGCGGGTCGACTGCCGGACGACGTGCTGGCTGCGTGTGACGCGGTCCACGCTCGGTGGCCAAACCCGGCGCCGTAGCACTGGTCGCGACGCCCACCGCGGCTGATGGTGCCAAACCGTTTAAGTGACACAAAGAATTGTTTCTTTTTTGTTTTTCCTAGCACTGCAAAAACACAAGATCTCACACTGCTACTCAACCTTCTTCTCCGGCGTCCACACCACCGCCCTCCCCTCAAAAAACAGCGCAGCCGGCACCACCGGCACCCCCAACCTCTCCGCCTTGTCCAGTTTGGCGGCGCCGGGGGAGTCGCCGACGACGACGGCGGCAGTGCGCGCCGACACGGTACTCACAGCCACCCCGCCCGCCGCCACGATGGCGTCCTGGGCGGCGGACCGCGACAGGCCGGTGATGGTGCCTGTGACCACGACGAAGGCGCCGGCCAGCGGGGTGGTGGTGAGTGCTGGCACGGCCTTCTTCTCCACCACCCCTGCACCCACACCCTCGGCCAACAGTCTGTCCACCAAGGCCACGTTGTCGTCCACCGCGAACCACGTCTCCAGCGCGGCCGCGATGGCCGGCCCCACCCGGGGCACGGAGGCCAGGTCCAGCCCACTGCGTGCTGCAGCAGCGGCAAGGGAGGCAATTGAACCGAACTCGTTCAACAGCGCTTCTGCCACCGCGGGCCCCACCCCCGGAATGGCCAGCCCCGCCAGCACGGTGGGCGGGGGCGCGGACCGGGCCGCCCCCAGGGCGGACGCCACCAACGCTGCGCGGGCGGCGCCAAAGCGGGGCAGGGAGGAGAGGTCGGCCGGGGTTAAACGGACCAGATCCGCCGCGTCGGTCGCCGCACCTGCGTCCACTATCGCGGCCACAGTCGCTGGCCCCACGCCATCAGACGCGACGCAGGACGCAAAGTGTTGGACGCGTTTCAGGGAGCGACCCGGGCAGGACCGCGACTCGCAGCGCAGGGTTTCGGTGTCGGTGGACGCGTCGAGGGTTAACGCGCCGCCACAGGCTGGGCACGCGGACGGCACCTCCCACGCCGTCTCGCCCCCAGTGCGCATGGACTCGACCGCGGCCACGACTTGGGGCACCACATCCCCCGCCCGCCGCACGACGACGGCGTCGCCGACGCGCGCGCCGAGGCGGCGGGCAGCAGCCAGGTTGTGCAGCGACGCGCGCGCGATGGTGACGCCGCCGACCGCGACAGGGGTCAGCTCGGCGACGGGCACCAGAGCCCCCGTGCGCCCCAGCTGCCACGTGACGCCCGTGATCGTGGTGACGGCGTCCGCAGCGGGAAACTTCCAGGCCACTGCCCAGCGCGGCGCGGACGGGCCGCACCCAAGCGCGGCCTGCACCTCCAGAGCGTCCGCCTTGATGACGGCGCCATCGACGTCGTAGGGCAGGGTGGAGCGTGCGTCCATCCAGCCCGCGGCGGCCTCCAGGGCGGCGGGGAGGGTGGGCTGGATGAGGAGGGGGGCTGCGACGGTCACGCCGTTGGCCTTCAACCACGCCAGTCCGTCAGAGTGGGTGGCGGGCGCGCCCTGCGTCCCGGGGGGCAGCACCAACCCATACGCCGCAAACGACAGGCGGCGCTTGGAGGCGGCTTCAGCGGCTGCGGTGTGCGCGGTGGCGGCAGTCGCCCCCGCGCGCAGTGTCGCGGCCGCCAGGTTGCGTGGATTGGAGAAAGACGGCAGGCCTGCCGCCACGGCGGCCGCGTTGGCGGCCTCGAAATCAGCGTGCGGCAGGTAGGCTTCACCCCTGACCTCAGCGTCGCCAGTGTGGTGGGCAAGCTTGGGGGGCACACCCTCCACACGTGCCGCGACCGCCGCCGTCACATCCTCCCCCGCCGCGCCGTCGCCCCGGGTGGCGGCTTGCATGAGGACGCCGTTTTTGTAGGATAAACGCAGCGCCAGGCCGTCGACTTTGGGTTCTGCGGTCCAGTGGGTCTGTGTGGACACGCGCGCGCGCGCCAGCCGCGCCAGCGTGCGCGCCGCCCACGCGTCCGCGTCGGCGCGGGAGGCGACCGAGTCCAGGGACAGCATGGGGGTTGGGTTGGCCACTTTGGTGGGGCCGTCGGGGACGGGGTAGCCCTGAGGAGATGGGGGGGTCGAAGAAAAAGGTTCTCAAACAAAACGTTGTGCTTCCCACCATCCAAACCTCTCGCTGTCCACACAGCGCCTCTCTCCACACACACACAACCAACACATCTCACCACTTTGCCCTTCACCACGCCAGCCGCGACGGCCGCCGCTTTCAGCGAATCATACGCGTCGTCGCTCAGCGGCGACTCTCCACCCCCTCTCCCCCCATGATACGCTGCATCCGCCGACTCCAGGGCAGCGGCAGCTCGCTTGGCCAGGTCGTCGGGGGGGGGGCGGGGCATGGCGCGGGGTGGGGCGGGGGTGCGGGGCGACGACGCGACGGTGCGGTGGCGGTGGGGGGCCAAGCCGGCCGCTGCCGAGGGAGGCAGGGCACGCATCCTGTGTGAGTGTGTGAAGTGTGAAGTGTGTGAGGTGTGAGACACGCGACCCACGCGACACGGCGGCTGGGCGCAGCGAATGGCGGAAGAACGAATGCGTCGGTGCTTTCTCTCCCTCTCACCTCAGCGCCCACGCCGCGACGCGGGTGAGAGGCAACAGCGTGGTAGCGATTGCTGGAGAGAGGGTGGGCGCGACGCGGGGAGTTGGCGCGCGCGCGGGCGCTCTCCCCCCGGACGCTGAAAAAAAACGACGACGATTTTGTTTTCGTCGCTCCACCCACACCTCCCCGACTCTGTTTCAAAAAAGAGGGTGTGGCACAAAGCCAGACCCTCTTTCTCAATGGTTTCGTGAAAAATGTTTACACGAGCTTTCACGTGAGGGCGAGGCCCAGAGAGAGAGAGCGCCTGTCCCTGCCGCGCAACAGCCGGGCACGACCCACACACACCGCGAGCCGCTCGCGCCTGTCGTGAACACAGGGCAGCGCTGTTGGTGGGTAGGAGCGTGGGCCAACCGAGATCGCGCGAGCCAGGGAAGGCGCCGCCGTGTTGTTTTCTTTTATATCTCAAGCACAAAATGGGGGGAAAGGGGGGTGGGGGTGGCGTTTGGAGGAAGAGGGAGGGGCGACGCAACAGCGATCGCCCATCATCCCAACCCTCACACTTTTGCTTTTCTTTGTCAGCTCGGCGTCAACCACGCATCAACCACCTTGTTTCAGCAGGAGGGATGGGGAAGGACGACGCGGGAACGGTCATCCAACGTGCCATCTCGACACATTTGATTGTTTTCCAACCAAATGTCAACCTCCTTGTCAACCTCAGCAGCTGGCCGCGGTCTCGCAGTGGCCAAGGAAGTCGTCCATCGTGAAATATTGGCACTGAGGGCAGCCCCATGATTCTCCAGTCTCGCCGGGGACGCCGTCGCACGAAGAGGGGGCCTCAACGCACGCGCCGGCTTTGTTGACGTAGTAGCAGTAGCCAGAAGTGCACCCAGACTGCGCCAGGGACCGGCGGCGGGTGGCGGGCGTCGCCGCCGGCTTGGGCGGTGGCTTGGGCGGCTTGGGGCCCGGCTTGGCGGCGGGGGCAGCGTCGGCGGCGTCGGCGGGCGCCATCGCGGCGGCAGGAGCGGGAGCAGGAGCTGCTGCGGCGCCGCCCGCCTTGGCCTTCTGGCGCGCGACCGCGGCCTTGATGTGGGGCGCGTACGCGTCTACAAACACGACAACGTCATCCATCTTGGCGGCGGTCTTGCCGTCCACCGTCTTGTTGATGGGAGTCACGGCGGGCGCGGCATCCACCAGGCCGGACAGGGCAGCCTCCGTGACGACGGCGGCGGGCGAGAAAACAAGCTCGTTGGTCGCGGCGTTGAATTTCGGGTTGGTCACATTCAGCAGGATGCGCTTGTCGCCGCCGGCCGCCCTGCCCTCGACAATGATGTCAGCACCCGACGCGAAAATCGGCAGCGCCTTCTTGCCAAACGCGTCCGCGGTGGCGGCGCGGGACGCGAGCTGGTTGTCGCCGTCTTTCGCGACGCCCGCGATCGACGAGGAGACACCCGTCAGCGTCAGCTTGCCGTCTTTGGCGGGCTCGAACGACGCACCCTTCGCCATGATGATGTAGACGGCGTTCGCGTCCTTCTTGGCGAGAGTGCACGTGGCGGCCGCCGCCAGCAGGGTGGCGAGGAGGGTGGCGCGCATGGTGTTTGAGATTGGTGGGGGAGCTGGGAGGATAAAGGAGCGAGGTTGGAAAGGGAAAGAGGGTGGAAAGGGAGAGGGTGGAAAGGGAACGCAGGTTGGCACGGGAGGGAAAAGCGGCGGGCACGCCGGTCGGCTTCGTTTGTCCTTCTCGCGCTGTCGCGAAAACTCTCGTGACACACGGGAAACGCACGTGTCCGCCTGCTCCCAACCCGTCTTCCCCTGCGTCGACACGCGCGCGTGTGTGCGCACTTGCGTCGCGCAGGCGGGCGGTGGCGGTGGCTGAACGCTGCGAAACACGGGGTGGCCCCGCGTCGGCCAGCTTCAGCGCATGCGTCGTCGCATCTGTCTCCGGCCCCCGCCGACCGCCACATCGCTTCCTTTGACCCAAACTATGCGTGTGGGCAGCGACACACACACCAGATGCGTCATATGCAGGCCAAAGGGGGGAGCACGGAGGCGGGGCGGAGGCCGCGGCTGGGTGCCCAATGCGCCACCTCAGTCGAGCAAAATGTGCCGCACACACGCCCCCAGCCACAAACCCACGTCCCCACTCCACAGCCGCGGAGCGGTGTGCTCAAACGGCGTACGACACGCCAAAGCCAAGGGGGGAGGGGCGGGCAAGACGGGCGCAACACCAGTTCTCACCTGTTCGCTCGTCGGCGCCGAAAATAAAGCGTCGTTTGGTTGTGTGAGCAAAGCGCTTCGCTCATTTTTTCCTCTCTTCTTTTTTTATTTGGGGGCGTGTCCTCCCCCTTTCCTACCTGCGCGAACGCAGCACACGCCCCCCAGCCTCTCACACCATGCTGGACGACCGGCGAAGTGAGTGTGTGGCTGGCTTCGTTCAAACGGTCCGACGGCAGCACGCCATTGAAAGCGCGCGCATCGCTGCGGGCTGGGCGTGCCCCGACTCGCTCGCCGCCTGCTGCCACTGCACGCGGCACAGAAATCGTTGCATGTGTCTGTGTGAACACGCAACGCACGCAGCCGTGTTTGCCTTTTGTCGGGCTTTGTTAAAAAAAAAAAACCAATCCCCCCCTTCCCTCCTTCCAGAAATCGGCGTCGGCCTCACCGGCTTCGGCATCCTGTTCACCGTGCTCGGCATCGCCATGTTCTTCGACAAGGGGCTGCTCGCCATGGGCAACGTCCTGTTTCTGTCGGGCGTCGCGCTAACAATCGGCCCCACCGCCACGCTGCGCTTCTTCACGCGCCGCAAGAACTGGAGAGGGTCGGCCGCTTTTTCTGCGGGTCTCCTCCTCGTCATCGCGGGTTGGGCCGTCCTCGGCATGGCGGTGGAAGCGTACGGCTTCTGGCTGCTGTTTGCCGGCTTCTTCCCGACCGCGCTCGCGTTCCTAAGGCGGGTGCCGGGGTTGGGAGCGTTGCTGGACGCGCCCATCGTCAAGCACGCGTTGAACAAGGTGGCGCCGGCCCAGTTGCCGGTGTGAATGAAATGTTTTGGTGGGAGAGAGAGAGAGAGAGAAACGTGTTTTGATTTAATGTTAGAGATCCCCATGAAAGCACTTGTTCCCCCCCTTTACTGTTCACTGTTTCAAAACAAGGAGAGCGCACACACGCAGTGCGCGCCACGGACAGGTGTGGTCTCTAACAAGCAGACACAGAACAAAAAACAGAATTTCTTTCTCACGCGTTGACGTCGGCCACCCGCGCCCCACGCCCCCCACGCCTCGCCCCCCCCTGCTGCGCCCGCGCCACGCGCGTCGCCACTTTCAGTCCCGCCTCGGCCACGGTGTGCCCCGTCCCCGCCACGGGGCAGCGCACCTCTTTCGGCGCGCCGCGCGACGGCGCGCGGCCGTGCTGCTGGATGTAAGAAACGAGGGCGGCCCGTTCATACACAAAGCCGTGGGCATCGGTGACGGGGTCGGTGAGGTCCAGGATCTGAGGATGGAGGGACGATTGAGGGTGAGCAAAAAACGAGTTGATCCAAACCACCCCTCTCAATACTCCTCCCTTTCCCCCCCACACTCACGCTTTTGCCGGTCACCGGGCAACGCTCATTCCTGGCCAGCTGCACCGCCGCCACGGCAACCACGTCGTCGTCACCGCCCGGCTCGCCCGCGATGGCGGCAAGGCGCGCCGCGACCGCCGCGCCGACGTCGGCGTCTGTGGTGTCCCCATCCACCCGGGCTGCCACGTCCTGCAGGGCCGCCCCGAAATCGGTGCCCCGAAACGGTCGCACGCTGGCGGGCGGTTCGTACCCCGCCGCCGCGCGGCCCAGGCCGCGTGCCGTGCGCAGAGCGGCACGGCGCAGCTCCACTGCGGCGCGCGCGGCGGCCACGGCGCCGGCGGCGTCGGCGCCGGCGTCGGCCATGCCGGAGGCAAGGTCGGCTAGGGCTTCCGTGGCGGCGGCAAAGGGGCCGGCCTGGCGTGGGTGGGGTGGGGTGGGGTGGTAGGCACGGGGGGGGGCTTGCCTCCCTCCTGCACGGCGCGCGCCTCCCTGTTCCCGCTCTCCCCCTCCCTCTCACCTCGCCCGCCAGTTCTTCGTGCACGTCCACCCACGTGCGGAACTCGGTGTTGACCGCGGCCGCCATCGAGCGCCGCACGTCGAGCGACGCGGGCGATGCCATTGGGGGGGGGGGGGGGCGTTGCGGGGGTGGTTTGTGGACGCCGGGCAGCGCGAGCAGCGAGGGCAGTGTGTCACGGGTGACCCGGTCTGACACACAGGTCACTGGGCGCAGCGAGCGAAACACAGAGAACGCGAGAAAGGTGTGTGCGAAAAAAAACAGAACACGATTTTGCACTTGCTACGTCCGCGCCCGCTTCCCAATTTTTCCACCCTCTGGCGACGACGCCGACTCGATGTCGTCCTCTTCCTCGTCACCACCACTGCTGCTGTCTCCACTGGCCAGCACGCGCCTGGCCGGGGGCGGCGGCCGGTCGGCGGGGCTGTCGTCGTCGTCATCCTCGGACGACGGCGACGGCGACGGCGACGACGGAGAGCTGGGCGACGCGCGCGCCGCCCGCCGCCGCTCCCTGCCTCCCCGGTGCGGCGTCCACGAGGCATCGCTGTCATCGTCAGCGAGGGCGGCAGCCTGGCTGCCGTCCTCGCTCAGTGTGCCGAGGGATGATGACGACGACGTGCCCGCGCTCTCGCCATCGAACGACAGCGGCGGGCTGCCCGGGTAGTCGACCGCGGTGGTGGGCGGTGCGGCAGCAGCGGGAAGCACCACAGCGCCTTCCCGCCTGCGGGCGGAGGCCAGCTCGACGTACGTGTGCCGCCGCCGCGCCGCGCGAGGCGGCGGCGGCGGCGCGGCCGCTGCAGACCGCGGTGCCGCCCACCGCGCTTTGGCGGGGGCGGCAGCGGCGGCCACTTCCAGCGTCGACACCGCGCCGCTCGCCCGTCCCGCCGTCCACGTGACCGCGTCCAGCTGCAGCCCGCGCAGTGGTGGGGGTGGTACATCGGCGGCAGCGACCGGCGCGGCCGCTTTCGCAGCTGCAGCAGCCCGCAGCGACACCGACGGCCCGCCACCACCACCGCCTGGTCGCCGACTCGACGCAGCCGCCCACGCGGCGCGGGCCGCAGTCGACGCGTCAGCAGGTGGCGGGTCGGTGGGCACAGGCACCGCACTCACACCCACCTCCTCCCGCCTCCCAAAATCGCGCCACAGACCGTCCCTGCCCGCGGCTTTTGAGCCTGCCCTCGCCTCCCACGCCGCTGTCACCAGCGCAAACGCGGCCGCGGCGTGCGGGTCTGGGTTTTTGTCGGGGTGCAGCGCGCGCGCGGCGCGCCGAAACGCGGCCCTCACCTCCGCCTCGGACGCGGCGGCCGAGGTCGAGGGCGCGCCCGGCAGCAGGGCGGCCAACGGGTCGGACGGACGGGCCAGCACAGCGGCGGCCAGGGTGGAGGGGGAGCGCATGGGGCAGTGTTGTCTTTGGGCGGAGGGGTGAGGACCGCCCCGGCGCTCGCGCAGCGTGTCCAAGGGTGGATGTGGACGGCTCACTCCCGCGCGTGGGGTGGGGCACGCAGCCCGGAAAGGGGGCGAGAGGCCGCGGTGGGCGCAGAGAGGTGTGCGAGTTTCGACGTTTCGCTCGAATTCACCATTCTCTGCGCCCTCTTTCTCAGTGCTTTGCCGCAGACCCCCCAGCCACATTCCGGGCGCGCCCGACGCTCGCCACAATGGGCAAGAAAAAGAAGAAGCATGCGCCGCCAGACGCCGGCCCTGTGGGCGCCGAGGTGCGACAAGGCGCCAGCTCGACCACCTCCACCCCGCGACCTGCCCACCAGCTGCCCCGGGATGCCCTGCAGCCGTGCCTACACCAAGCAGACAGTGTTAAGCTTGTGTGAAAGCTTGGATGACTCAACGCAACACACGCCTCACTTTCAAACATTTTTTCCTTCCTCAATAGGCCGACGACGAGATGACCGCCCTGGCCGCGATCTATGGCGCCGACTTTGAGCGCGCAGAAGACGGACGAGGCTTCACCCTGCGCGTGTCCCCGCACGCGGGGGGGGCGCCGACCGACGCGTCCGCCCCCGCGGCCGCGCTGGAGCTGCGGTATCCACCGGGCGGCACGTACCCGTCCACGCCGCCGGCCATCACCGTGTGGCCGCTCAACGGTCTGCCTCAGGCCGCAGCTGACGCGTTGGCCGCGGACGCGACGGCGGCGGCGGCCGCAGCTGCTGCAGCGGGTGACGTGTGCGGTTTTTCGCTGGCGACGCGGGCGGCCGATTTCCTGGCTGACGCCACCCTGGCGCGCCCGCCGCCCTCCGAGCCATCCGCTGAAGCCGTGGCCACCAGCTTGTGGGATGAAGCGATGCGGCGGGCCGAGACCGAGGCTGCAGCCGCGTGGCAGGCGCACTCGGTGGGCGGCAGCGCGGGGGGCAGCCGGCCGACGACGCCGGCGCCGCCACGGGCGGCTGTTTGGTCTGGAGCTGCCACCATACGCCTGTTCGATGACGAGGGCGCGTTTCCCGAGGTGGCCAAGCCGGCGACCGCGCCGGTGGTGCCCCAACCAGCGGCAACAGTCGCGCCTGCCCCGCGCCCGCCCCCTCCACCCCGCCCCTCCACCCCGCTCGACCTGGCCGCCGACCGCTCCATCTCGGGCGTGTTTCGCTCGGTCAAACACTCGATTTCGGCGGCCATGTCTCGGCCACCCGTCGTTCCACCTCACCCGTCGCCGTCGCCGCCGCCAGACGGCATGACCAACCTGCGCCGCGACCTGGCCCTCTGCCACGCCCTGCGCCTGGTGGCCGCCTCTGGGGGCGCCGTCCCGCCCCACGCCCTGCCGTCGCTGGCCGCGTCCCTGGCGTCAGCGGGCGTGCTGCCCGCGTGGGCGCCGAGCGTGCTGTCCGGCCCGCCTGCCGCGCTGGACGCCGCCTTGGCGCGCGCGTTTGGGGGCGGCGCCACCGGCGCCACCGCCCCCGACCCGGGCGCCGGGTGGGCGGTGGACGCGTTCTGGAAGGCGGCTCCCCGGGGCGGGGCCGCGCCATCGTCCGCCCCTGCCTCTCGGTATGCATCGGATTTCGAGGAGCAGCACGTGCTGGGCCGCGGCGGGTTTGGTGTGGTGGTGGCCGCCACCAACCGCCTCGATGGCCGTCGCTACGCGGTCAAAAAGATCCCGCTGCGTGCGTCGGCACCCGCGGCGGCCGCTCGCATCCTGCGCGAGGTGGCCACCCTGTCGCGGCTGCAGCACCCGCACGTGGTGCGCTACTTCAACTGCTGGCTGGAAGATGCGGCTCCCAAAGCACCGCCGCCGCCGGTGGAGCGGACCAGACGGGGGCGCGACTGGGCCAGCGCGGACGAAGGCGGCAGCGGCAGTGGGGAAGAGGCGGAGGAGGGCGGCGGTAAACACTGGCTCGACTCGTCGTCGACGGGCGACGCGCGCGGCAGTGGCGGGCTCGACCAATCATCCTCGCTGGCGGCGTGGGCGCCCCAGCCCGCTGGCTTCACCGACACTGGGCCCACAGCAGCCACGACGACCGCCCCCACGACAACAGCCCCCACCGCCCCCACCGCCGACACCGATGCCACCGCCGCCGACACAGCCCCAGGCGGCCAAACCCTCTTCATCCAGATGGAGCTCTGCCCCCGCACCCTGCGCGCCGCCCTGGACGCTCCGGGTGGCGTCGATGTCGCGGACACGTGGACCGTGCTGCGCCAGATCGCGCGCGGCCTGGCTCACTGCCACGCGCAGGGCGTGTACCACCGCGACCTGAAACCAGCCAACATATTTTTCGATGCGCGCGGCGACGTGCGGATTGGTGATTTTGGGCTGGCCCGCTTCCGGGGCGGCGACGATGCGGCGGATGAAGTGAATAGGGAGGATGAGGGCGACAACGGCGACGCCACCCCGCGCGGCGCGGACGACGCGACGGGCGCGGTGGGCACAGCAGCGTATATCGCGCCTGAGATCCTCCAGGGCTGGTCCACCTATGACGAACGCGTCGACCTCTTCTCCCTGGGCGTCATCGCGTTTGAATTGTTCAACGGTCCGTTTGGTACCGGCATGGAGCGCGTCGTGGCCGTGCGCGACCTAAGGGCGGCAGGCGCGCCGCCTGCTGCGTGGCCGCCCGCAGACCGCGCCGGCTCCGACGCCACCGCCGCGCGCTCGCTCGTCACCTGGCTGCTGCAGCCCAACCCGGCCGACCGCCCCACCGCGGCCGAGTTGTTGAGGTCGGACCTGCTGCCCCCCGTGGTGGGGGATGAGGCCGCCACCGACGTGCTGCGCACTCTGGCCGCAGGCGGCGATGACGCCGCGCCGCTCGCGGCGCGCGTGGTGGAGTCGTTGTTTGCCGGCGGGGCGGCGGCTCAAGCCACCTCCACCCCCGACGACGCCCCCGGCGCGCCCGTGGGAGCAGCTCACGGTGGCGGCTCAGGCGCCACCGACGACGCGGCGGCCGCTGTGGCGGCCGCATGGCGCGCGCGCGGCGCGGTGGAAACAACGTCACGCGGCGTCGGGTTTGCACCGCCGGGCGCACCGCCCGACGCGGTGCGCCTGCTGGACTCTTCGGGGGCCATGGTGGCCCTACGCTTCGAGTTTCGTGGCCCGTTCGCCGCCTGGGCGGCTGCACACGGCGTCGACGCGGCGACGAGGTTCGAGGTGGGAGCCATCCGCCGGCGTTCCGTCGGCCGCGCCCTCCCCCGCGTCTTTGTTCAAGGCGATTTCGACGTCCTCACCCCGCCCGGCTCCACGCCCACCGTGGACGACCAAGCCGCTGTGGATGCCGACGTCATCGTGGCAGCGTTGGACGGCGTCGTGGCGGCTGCAGCTGCCGGCTCGGGCGCGCCGCCCGCCGCGACCGCGACTGCCGCGCCGTTCCTGCCTCCTGGTGTGGAGGTGCGGCTTTCCCACCCCGCGCTTCTGTCACTCGCCCTCACCTCAGCCGGCGTCCCCCCCACATCCCACGCCGCCGCCCTGGGAGCTCTCAGCGGCGTGCTGGCGGTGTCCCCCGCCGACGCGCGCGCGCGTGCGGTGGCCTGGCCGCCCGCGCGCGCCGCGCTGGCGGGCGCGGGCGTGCCCCCGCGCGTGCAGACCGCGTTAAAAAAACTCGCCCTCGTCGTCCCAGGCGAATCCAGCGCCGCCCTGCTGCGCGCAGCGGCCGAGCTGGGGGCTCCACCGCCGGCAGCGGGCGGCAAGCCTGCGCGCAGCGGGGGCGGGCGGACTCACCCCGCGTCGCCCCCGCTCGCGGCGCTGGCCGCGCTGCGGGCTGCCCTCGCGGCGTTGGGCGTGCCCCCTGACAGGCTGATGGTAGATGTGTTGTTAGCTCCTGCCGCTGACTATGTGACGGGGTGCGCGTTTGCCGTGTTTCATGCGGGGGGAGGGGGTGGCGGCGGCTCGAACAACGCGCAGCGCGGCGGTCGGTCGCCCGTCGCCACCCTCCTAGCCGCCGGTGGACGCTACGACGGCCTGCTGCGCAAGCTGTGGGCTCAGCAGCACGCGTCTACAGGAGGGCCCCCACCGCCGTCCCCAGGCGGTGTCGGCACGACTGTCAACATCGCTCGCGCCGCAGCCGCACTCGGCCGCGCGCCACCCCGCCGCCCCACCCCCACCGACGCGGCGGACGCCGTCCTCCCTCCCCCCCGCCTGGACGTCGTCGTCACGTCGCGCGGCGGCGGCGGCCTGCTGGCCGACCGAGCCGCCCTGGCCGCACGCCTGCGGTCTGCGGGCCTGCGGGCCGCCACCCCGGCCGGCGCCGCCCCCTCCCCCCGCGACGCGTACGCCCTGGCGCGCGCAGCCCGGGCGGCCGCCATCGTCACCCTGGACGCCGCCACCTTGGGCGCCGCGTCGGTCGCCCGCGTGCGGTGGCTGGACCACGGCACTGATGAAGAGGTGGCCCTCGCCGACGTCGCCGCCGTTGTCGCGGGCCGGCTGGCGGTGAGGGCGCAGTCTGTGTCGGCACCGGTGCCGGTGGCGACGGCCAGTGGCGCCGCGGGCGGCGGGGGCGAGTCAGAGACAGAGGCGGACGCCGAGTGGCGCGCGTCGCGCCCGCGCGCGTACCAGCGCGAGCGCGCCAGATGATTTGTGTGTGGTTTGGGTAGCAGGAGAGGACCAACGCGGCTTGATGGCGATTCGGTGCGTGTGTGGGGTGTGTGTGTTTCTGCAATCATTCAAAAAGGGGAAGAAGAAGAAAAAACAGGCCCGCAAACAAAACTAACCCTCCCTCTCTGTACCTCTCACCGCCGCAGCACCCGCCACCACGCTGGGCGAGGCGGCGCCGCCACGGCAGCTGGTGCCGGCCCGCCCAAGCCTCCGCCACCACCACCCCCGCCTCCCGTCGCCGCTGCTTCGATCGCTTGCCTCAACATCTCAAACGCAGCGTCGCGCCGCGCGGCCGCCTCTGCCGCCTCTGCGCGCGCCGCGTCCAGGGCCGCCTCCGCCGCTGCAGTCGCAGCAGCCGCCGCGTCCCGCATACGGCGGGGGGCACCGGCGGCTGCCGCTTCATCGGCGCGGGCGCGGTCGAGGGAGGCAGCAGCCGCGGCGGCGGCCGCGGCCGCGGTGCCCGCATAAGTCAGCACCGCGCCGTGCACCGCCCGCGCGGCCGCCACCGCGTCCTCAGCGGTGGTGCCGGGAGGGGCGGGGGCGCCGCGCGGGCGGGCGGCGGCTGCATCCAGGGCTGCAAAGGCGGCCACCGCGGCCGCGCGCGCGGCGGCGTGCCCCGCCGCCGCGGCGGCGGCGGGCGCTTCCGCGCGGCGGGGGGGGGGGGGCACCGTGCGGCGGTCCACGCGGACCCGCCCCGATGGGGGCCACCGCCTCGCCAGCGACGGGCGGCGCGACCGCGGTCGGCCTCAGCCAGGGCAGGGGAAAGCGGTACGTGACGTCCAGTTCGATGACCGCGTTGCACATCGGGCACGTCGGCCGCCGCCCCTGGCCGTGGCACTGGGCCAGCCAGCGCCGGATGCAGGCGCCGTGGAAGGCGTGGCCGCAGGGCAGGGCTTTGCCGCGCGGGCCGCGCGCGGTGGAAGAAGAAGGAGGCGCCTGCGCTGGTGGCCCCGACGCCCCCAGCAGGCGCAGCGGCGCGCCGCCGCCCGCCAACAGCCCTGCTGCTGCTGCCGCTGACGTGGACGGCGGCGCCCCCATCCCGCCCCAGCACACGGCGCACGACCCGTTGGCGCGCTCCACTTCGCCCGCGCTCGCGTCGCGCAGCCCCGTGGGGCGGACAATGGTGGCGCGCTTGCGCAGCGCATCGACCGCCCTCTGCACGGGCGCGCCCCAAAACACGACGCTCACAAACGCGGAGAACACAAAGCCGGCACCGTGCAGCCAGCAGACGGCGGGAAACGAGTACAGGATGACGCGCTGGAAGGCGGCGGAGAGGCGGTGGTTGGCGCGGATGAGGGCGCGCGCGGCGCGCGGCGCGCGGCCGCGGAAGAGGACGTGCGCGGCCAGCACGGTCGCCAGCACGAAAAACTTTTCGCACGACAGGCGCATGATGGCCAGGGCGGCCTCCAACAGGGGGATGAGTTCGGCGTGTTCGGGGGCTCTCATTTTGGCGAGTTCGGCCGCGTGCTTGAGCGTGGCGGCGCGAAAGGGGGAGGCGGGGGTCGCGGCGCGCAGGCCGCACCGCGCACTGTACGCCGCTGCCACCCCATCCACCGCGGCCGGCAGCCCGCCCAACCCCGCGGTGCGCCACGCCCGGTCGGATGCCACCGCGGCCTCCATGACGGCGGGGGTGCGGGGGTGGGCCAGGGCGGAGGCTTCCAGGCGGAGTGGGACGACGAGAGCGTTGAGAGCCGCAAGTGAGGCAGCGGTGACGACCGCCGCCAACACAGCCCGGTTGGCGCGCAGGCGCCCCAACACGGTGCGTTGGGACGGGTCCACGCGCCACGTGCCCGTGAGGATGGAGGGGGCGAGGTCGGGGTGGTGGTGGCGGCGGTGGGGAGGGGGGGCGGGCGCGGGCGCAGCAGCGTCCGCGCGGGCGCCGGCGCCGTCGTCGTCGCCACCAGCACCACCACCCAGCCCTTCCCGCGCTGCCACCTCCAGCGGTGCAGGCACCAGCCCCCGTCCCGGAGGCAGGGCTAAAATCTTGAGCCGCGCCGCCACAACCTGCACCAGAGGCAGCACCACCACCAACTCCGCCGCAAAGTGGGGCAGCTCAAACGTGGCGGACGAGGCTTCCGCCCCCCACGCCTGCTCCCACGCGTTGAGCCAGTAGGGGATGAGGCGCCAGCAGACGGAGACAAAGGATTCGCGTGCCACGACGTCTTCACCGGGGAGCAGTCCTCCTAAAAGTGTCGCACACGCCAGCTTCTGCGCCCCCAACGCAGCCGACAGCGCAAACGACCACAGGGTCGCCGCCTTTGTCCACCCGTTAACGTTCCAGCGATAGTCGCAGGTGCAGTACTGGTGGCGTTCCCCGCAAAAGTAGTACACATCGCCCCACGTTTTGAAATCCGGATCAAAGGCGGTGGCGAAGACGGCGAACAGGGCGGCTGACGCGACGCCCCACGCCAAGGCGCGGCGGTCCCAGGGGGAGAGAGGAGGGGGTGGGGTGGAGTCATCGTGCACAGAGGGCGCGGTCGCTGCCAGCACGTAGCACAGCCAGACGACGGCCGAGCCGGCAGCCCAGGAGGCAGGCGCGTTGCCGTGCTGCACCGCCACGCCGGCGGCGCAGGCGGCGAGGACGGCCGCGGTCAGCGCGTGGTCTTTGCGTGTCATTGGGGAGGGGAGGGTGTTTGTGTGTTTTTGTCGGTGCCACCCGCGCGCGCACCCTGTGCGCCGTCACTCAGACGCAGGCGGGGTACACACACACACACCCGTCGGTGGGATGGGGGCGGCGGGGAGGAAAACAGGGCAAGGGGGCGACACAGGGTCACGCAATGGCGCGGAGAGGCGTGACAACCCGTCCCCGCGCCGAGGCGACAGACGGGCGGGCGATGAGAAAGGTGTCACTCCAGCCCCGTGGGTGGTGTGGGGGGACAGATGGGGGGAGAACAAGCCCGCACTCTGCCTCGTCAAAAAGAGAGAGGGTGAGTGTGTGTTTTCTTTGTTTCTTCCCTCTGCTGTCGTTCCTCCCCCGCGTCTCTGTTGGTGTTTGCGTCGATGTGTGTGTTGCCTGCAACTCGAAGCAATAAAGGAATGTGTTTTTCACAACCCAAAACTCACTACCGCCCCCCCGCCAGCGCGTCCAACGCCGCGCCCAGCGGCCACGCAGCCTCGACCTCGCGCCCCCGGTACTGCACCTTTTTGACCAGCGTCAACCCCTGCTTCTCTCCCAGCCCAAACCCGTGCGTCAGCAGGGCGTGCTGGAAGGCGAGGTCGAGGCACAGGTAGGGCGCCACGTCGGCGGGGGCGGCGGGGAAGGCGGCCTTGACCGCGTCAGTGTGCGGGGCGCACGCCGCCTCGCCCGCCCGTCTCCAGTCGGCCGGCTTGACAGACGCCACAGAGGCGGCCACATCGGTCACTAACCCTGCATCCACCGCCCTGTCCCAAAAGTAGGACGACACGTAGAGCGCGGACGGGCGGCCGCCGCCCCCCCACGCACCGTCGAACGAGCACTCATGCACGGGCGCGCCGCACGGCCGCCCCTTGGCCAGCGCGTCCCGCGCCACGGCGGCGCACTGGCCAAAGGAGGCGCCGCCCGTGGAGGCGGCGGCCAGGTCGTGGGTGGCGGGGCCGTATTTGTAGGCGCAGGCGGTCGGGGTGGGGGGCGGTGTGTCGGTGCCCGCTTTCTCTTTGCGCCCGTCTGCGGATGATGAAGACGATCCACCACCACCACCACACGGCGCTTCAGGCACGCAGGGGTGCCCAGTCAGCGTCGCATCAGCACCGGACGCGCCACCGTGCAAGGCAGCTGCCACCCGGTCGCCCGCCTTCAGCACAGCAGACCGGCCTGCCATCAGCCCATAGCCTAAATAGGAGTGCACGTACACGCTGTACTTGCCGCCGCCCGCCACAGACAGGCGGCGCACGTACCCCGGGGGGGCTTCCTCGGCGGCGTGGGACGAAAGGGCGTAGGCATGCTGCACCGACCCACCCCCCAAATCGATGGCGGCCACCGTGTCCCCCGGCGCCGCCCCTAGCTTGCCCAGCAGGTAATTGAGGGTGAGCCACGCGAATGCGCCCTCCGCCTGGCCGTCCAGGATGGTGACGCCTGAGGCTGGGTCGACAGAAAAAGGGACGGACGTGGAGAGGTGTTTCCTCACCGCCTCCAAAATGGCGTCCGCCTGGCCGTCGGGCAGCAGGCGCAGGCCGGCCGTGGCGCCCACGGTCAGTGTAGTAGTGGCGTGCTTGGCGGCGGGGACCGTCTTCAGCGCCAGGTCGAGCAGGGGCTGCAGCGAGGCGGCTGCCGCCGCGGGGTCAGAGGCGTAGGACGAGAGTCCCGGCTTGACAGCCTCAAACGTGTCGTCCTCCAGTTCGGGGGTGCCGCCCGAGGCGTGGCCAAAGCGGAAGACATGGACTCGGGAGCCTGGAGGGAGGAAGGGTGTGTGTGGTGGGTGGAGCGAAAAGCAAAGAGAGTGTGCCATCCACCCCCACACCCCCTCTTTCTCTCCACGCTCGCCTGTGCTGCCAGCGTCAATCACAACAGCGTACACATCATCTCCCGCGGCCGCCTTGTGGTGGCCTTCGATGGGGGCGTCGCCACCAGGTTGCGCAGACGCGAGCGCGGCGGCGCCGGTCGCAGAGGGCGGCGCGCCGACGCCGGCCGGCGCAAAGTCGCTGCCGTCCAGCCTGATGAGGGCGGAGGGCGCGGGTGTGCGGGGCAGCAAGGCGACTGCCAGCAGGGCGACGAGGGCGAGCTGTAGGTGGTGGTGGAGGGGGTGGAGTTGAGCGAAAGCAGAGCGCGCGTTCTGGTCGCAGGCGCGTGCCGCCTCCATGCTCCGAGCACCGCCTCCCGCCCCCCATTTCCGCCCCCGACACGCGCCCGACATGGCCGCCGTGTCAGCGTGTCAGCTTCGACGCCGGCGGGGGCGGGTGGGGCGTGGAAGCAGGGCGGGGAATGCGGAAACGGCGCGGCAGCGCCCCCGGGCGCGCGTTTTTGGGTTTGCGCAACGGGGAGGCACGCAGCGTTTCTGCCCGCATCTCTGCACCCCTTGCACACCCACACTCACCGGCACCACAATCTTGGCCACCGCGCCCCGGCTGGCCAGCGCGCGGCGAGCAGGCGCGGGCGCGCGGCCGAGCATCGAAGGTCGAGCCGGCTCCCGCGACGGGGGGGCAGCTTCCACTGAGGACGACGATGACGAGCGCACGCGCAGGCCGAGTCTGTCGCCGGTGGCCGCCAGGGTGACGGTTTGGGTGGGAGGCGGCCTTGCGGTGCTGCAGGCGACGGGGGAGGGGAGAGGAAAGAAGAAGCGCAGAGTGACAAAGGAACTGCGTCTCTCTCCACCCTGAGAACCCGCCAACCTTCCCCACCGTGTGATGTGTGAATCATCTAAACAGGTTTTACAGGTTCACGAGGGCATCAGAATCAAAAGAAACGACGTTTTTTCTGGGCAGAAGTCAAACACCAACGATAATCAGATCACCACGCGCTTTCATCCCCCGCCCCCGGCTGCCCCAGCGCGGCCAGCAGGTCGCTGCGTATCGACATGATGCCCGCCCCTCCACCCGCCGCGCTGGCCGAGCCCGCCACCTTGCCCAGCAAGGCTTTGGGGCGGCCTCGGAGGGAGGCACCCAGCGCGCCCCACACCGAGTCGCCGCCGCTCTTGCTGCTGCAATCCAGCCGCGTGTATCCGCACGCCTTGTACAGCGCGGTGGCGGCCTCGTTATCCGTGTGCACGTGCAGCATGACCCAGTTTTGGCGCCACCGGCAGGCGGCGCGCTCGGCGGCAGCAAGCAACGCTCTGGCCGCGCCGCGCCGGCGCGCGCGCGCGTCGACCGCCATGCACGCCACGTACGCGTACGAGTCGTCGGCCAGGCCGCGGGAGGCGAGGGCGGAGAGTTCCGCGGTCTCGCCCTGGAGGGAGACTTCCACGACGCCGGCGAGGGGGGGATCGTCGGGGGAGGGGGTGAGGGGTTCAGCGACCAGGCACAGGAAGCCGTCGTCCGAGGTGTACTTCATCTTGGATTGGAGGCCGGAGAGGACTTCGCCCTGCGTGGGGAGGAAAGGGAGGCAAGCGTCAGGTGGGTCTTCCACCACGCCTCGCTCTCCCACACACACTCCATCCCTCCCTCCTTCCTCTTTTCTCTCACCCTGAACGTGTAGAACAGCAAGGCATCCAGCGGGCCCAGCGGGTAGGACGAGTAGAAGGCGGCTGCTTGCAGCTCGGCGGCAGCATCGACCTCGTCGGGACTGTGGGTTGAAAGGTCGAGGGGGGTGTTTGGGTTTGACTGCGCATTGTCGCACGCCCGCCCGTCGCGCCTGCCCTCTCTCCTCCCGTCAAACACACCGCACATCAACGCACCGTATCGGCCGCACCCGCCACCTGTCCTTGCCGCCGCCTCCCCAGCCAGGCAGCGCGGCGAGAGGGGGGGCGCGGCGGGGCGGCACGCCTCGGCGCGCCGCGCGCGGCCGGGGCGCCGCGCTGCGGCATGGAGCCCGCATGTGTGATGCGTGAGGGAGCGTTGCGAGCATGGGCGACTGGGCGCAGGGCTCGCACGGCCTCGGAAAAAAAGAAAAAAGTTGAGGCTAGCTCAGTGGTTTTGACTTTTTTTTAAACCCGTTTGTTGTCTCTCCACACACGGCCACCGCGCAACAGCGCGCGTCAGCAGCACCAAAAATCAATGCACACACACACACACATACAAATGAATCGAGTTGTCTTCTCAGTTCCCTCTAACGCAAAAAATGAAACACACAATCAAGCTTCATCCCCACTCTCACTCGCCACCTCCTGCATGGCAGCCGCCAGCTCAGCCTCCAGGTCGGCCACATCCTCCAGGCGGTCATCAGACAGAGCCGCCTCTAGCGCGGCGGCCGCGCGCGCGGCGCGCGCGCGCGCGCCAAACAGCACCGCCCGCGCCGCGTCACGGGCGCGCACAGCGTCCGCAAACCTGCCCTGGGCTGCCGCGACGCCGGCGCGCAAGCCCTCGAACGCTGCCTGCCAAGAAGCCGCCTCCAGAGCGACGCGCGCGGCGTCCGCCGCGGCCGCGGTCGCGGCGCGCGGCGCGGGCGACGGCGCCCGCCGGGGCGGCGCCCACCGCGCGGCGGTGGCAGAGGCGGCGGGCGGCAGGGACGCAGACATGAAGGCGGCGCCCGCGGCCCAGGCGGACGGGGCGACATAGATGGGGGAGCCACACCGCAGCGACAGCGCGATGCCGTCCGAGGGGCGGCAGGACACGCAGCCGCCGCCCGCGCCGTCGGCGCCACTGCTGGCGACGCAGACGCGCCCCATGTAGGCGGCGCCGTGCAGCGCGGTGACGACGACGTGGGTGACGCGCGCGGAGACGGAGGCGAGGGCGGCGGCAAACACGTCGTGCATGGAGGGGCGGCCCGAGGAGTCGAGGTGGGGCTGTGCCGTGGAGGCGGACGCGATGGCTTGGGCGGCGGAGGGTTCTGGGTGGGTTTGGGGAAGGAAGCTCGCGTCAGCGTCGCTGTTTTCCCCGACCTCCGATTGGGCAGCATTGAAACGGTTTGAGCTCCTCCTCGCGCGCCCTCAACCCCGCAGAACCCACCCTCCCACACACACACAGCACTCACCCACAAGCACCATCAGCGTGCGCGGCAGGTGGGGGCCGTCGGCGTCGTTGTCGAGGCGCAGGATGACGCTGGCCACGCGGCCGGGGTCGTCCGTGCCGTCACTCACGGCGGCCACGGTGACGCGCCACAGACCATCCGTCGTCACAGAGTCGCTTTCATTGTTGGGTGAGGCGTCGCCGTGGAAAGAGGCGCGCAGAGGGGTGGTGGGGACGCGGCGCGGGCGCAGAACAAGGCGGGGGGTCGGGGCGCGCGGCGTGCGGCGGTTGGAAGCCGTCGCGGGCGGAGCCGCTGCCGCACGTGGGCGAAGCAGGCGCATGCCGGGAGTGTCGAGTGGGGTTGTGTGGAGGGAAGGGCGGGGTTTGGCCCGCGCGCAGGAGAGAGAAATGGGAGGTGCCGAGAGCGCGCGCGAAAAGAGCGGACACACAGCGGCCGCTTTTGTTTTCCCAGCGCCCCACGCCGCGGGCGTGCGCGTGCCTGGTGTGTCTGCGCGCCATGCGCTCCCTACCACTCGTCCTCCTGGCCGTCGCCACCGCCGCCGCGGCGGACACGCCGCTCCCCACCAATGCCGTCGCCACCACGGTGCCGGGCTCCCCGCCCTGGGCCCTGCTCGACTTGTGGCGCCAGCGCCGAGTCACGGTGACGTGCGGGCCGGGCCAGGTGAGGAGAGAAGAGAGAGAGAGGGTGTGGGGAGAGAGAGGCCGAGACACAGAATGCGCGCAACGGCCGTTTTTTTTTTTTGCTGCTGGTGCCTGAGCGGGGGCGACCGTCTCGTTCCCCGGCCGACGCAGCAATGAGAGCATGTTGTTGGCGCTCCACAGGGGATCGTCAGCAGGAGCGCAGGCTCTGTCGCCCACGCTCCCTCTTTCTTTTGCAACGCTCTCCCCCCCCCCCCCCGCATCTTTCCGTCTCCTCACAGGACTTCCGCGTCCTCGTCGCCCGTGACGCCGCCCACCTGCCCACCACCCACCCCGCCTGGTGCGGCTGGCGGCGGGCAGCAGCCAGAGCGGCCGCGGGCGCGTTGCGCCGGCCGGCATTGCCGCCGTGTGTCGTGGCGCTGCCCACGTTTCGCGCGTCGGCCGTCGCCGTCGTCCCTGGCGGCTCCACCCCTGGCGAAGACTGCGACCTGGACGTCGGCCTGACGTTTGCACCCATCCTGCCGCTCCGCCTGCTGGGCGGCGTGGCCCTGTTTGTGTGCGCCCCGTCCCTCGCCGCGTCGGCCACGTTCCGCGTCTCTGCCGGCGCGCTCACGTTCTCCGCCGCGGCGGCCGCCATTCTGACCATCGCCCTCATTCGGTCCCTCCCCTCCAAACGCGCCCTGGCCACCGCCGCCGCGCTGCTGGGGTCGGGGGCAGCCACCGCCGCCCGCCTGGTGTTTGGGCACTGGGTGCCGACACTGCGTGACGTGGCGTCCCCGCGCGGCGCCTGTGTGTACGCCGCCTGCTCCCTGGGCGCGGGTGCCGCCCTGGCCTACTGGTATGACGACCCGGGCGCCACCAAGGCGCACGCCATCCTGGCGGCGGGGCTGCGGGCGGGCGGGTTGGCGGCGGTGGTGGGGGGAACGTCGCACACAGGGGTGGGTGTCGCGACCGCCGCGCTCCTCGCCACCTGGCTGGCCGCCCCCCGCCTGGCGGCCGCGGGTGGAGCCGCCGCCCGCGCCCTGGAAGCCGTCACCCCGGCCCGCAAGCGGCGTGGGCCGCTGCCACCCCTGCCGCGGCGGCGACGGTCGTCCGCTGGTGGCCACGCCCCCGCCGCCCCCCCTCTGTCCGCGGCGGCCGCCCTGCCCCTGCCCACCGGCGATGACGCGTCCCCCGCCCCCCGCTGGGCGTCGGCTACGGGGGAGTGGAGCGACAGGGACGCGGCCATCGCGTCGCCACCCTTTCGCCGCGAGCACGCGTTTCCTCTGCACGCCGCCCCGCCCTCCCCGCCTCCCCGGGCCGCGCCATCAGCCACTCCCTCGATCACGCCGTCCCTGGTGGCTCGGCGCCCCCCTCCAACCGGCGTGCCGCCCAGCCCGTTGCTCGCGCGGGGACTGTGCCTGAATGAAGCGACCGGCAAAACCATCAAATTGGGGGGCGCCACGTTCAACAGGCTCGTGCTGGACGGTTTTGTGCTGGATGAAGCGACGGGCACACTGACGCCGCCGCCGAGACGGCGGGACGAAGCGCCGCGCGGCAGCGCGCTGCGGTCGGGGGCGCGGCGGCGGTGAGTGAAAAATTGATTTTATGTGTCTAGATTGTCCTCTGCGTTTCTGTGTCACTGCTTTGTTTTCAGAAAAGGGTCCTGCTTTTTCTAAAACACGTGCATTTCGTTTTGAACAAAAAAAAACAAGGTCTCTCACCGCCGCGACCGCCGCTCCTTTTTCTCCTTCCTGCGCCCGCCCCCATACTTTTCCAGGATGGCCAACGCTTCCTCCGCCGACGTGATGACGGGCGTGGGGGAGCGGGACCGGTGCCGGCGGCGGGAGTGGTGGTGGGGCGACACGGCAGCAGCAGCAGCAGCGTTTTGTTCACCCTCGCTGTCGCCCCCCACCACCAGCTCATACGTCTTCCCCCCTCCATATGTGTCTGCCGCCAGGTGACCCCAGTCCACGGCGTCGCCCGCCACCCGGTCGGCGGCGGCGGCGCCGACGGGGGGGCGGCCGCCGCTCGCGTCGGCGTCGCCGCCTGCGCCGCGGGGGCGCCACTTGAGCCCGTGCGGGTCTAGATCCGTCCCCGTCCTCTGGTCGGCCAATTTGAGGCTGGCCGCCACGCGAGGGGGAGCGCCTTCCGCAGTGGGCGGCTCCACGGCCACCACTTTGGTGTAACAGTCGTCCCCGACGGACGGCACACACGCCGCCAAGGCCGCCACCTTTTCACCCTCTGGCGCGTCCCGGTCCACCACCAGGTGGTCAGACACGTGGGACGCGTGCACCAAGGCGGTGCCTGTGTACCCCTCAATCCACAGGTGGACGCCGTACGGGGCGACGCGGGCGACGCGCGCGCGCACGACGCCCAGGGGCGGCGGGTCGTCGGTAGGCCGCACGTCGCCCGGGGGGCCGCGCCGGGCGTCGCCGCCGCCGCCGCCGCCACGGCCGCGCCGCCCGTCGCCATCGCCGCCCGGCCGTTCGGCGGCGATGGTGCCGTCCGGGTCGGCGTCCTCCCCCGTGGCCTGGTCGACCGCGCGCAGCGACGCGGTCACGCGCACACCCCCGCCCCCGCGCGGATCAGGGGCCAGCCCCACAATCTTGGCCCACACACTCTCCCCCGGCCTCGCAAAGTAGGAGAGAGCCCTGACCTTGTCGTCATCGCTGTCGTCGCGGGTCAGAGTGACGCCAGGCGCGACCTGGTGCGGGGGGACCAGGGCGTGCCTTCTGTGCCCCGGCACCTCCACAAACACGCCAAAGGGGCGCACCCCCACCACGTGGGCACGGTGGATGGAGTTCAGAGGGGGGGGTGGCGCGTCGCCAGGGGCGGCAGGGGGTGGGGGCGGCAGGGGGGGGGGTGGAGGCGGCAGGTTGGTGGTGGCGCGGTCGCGGCTGCGGGAGCGGCGGCGTGGGGAGCGGGACCGACTGCGACGGTGCCGGTCGCGGGACCGGCTGCGGTGGCGCCGGTCGCGGGAGCGACTGCGGGGTGACGACATGAAAAATCGGTGCGCGGGTGTGTGCACAACGTTTCTCTGTTTTGCTGCGTCCACCCGCTTGCACACGCGCATTCCCCCGCATGCGTGGCGCCCCGCGTGCCGGCCCCAGTGGCCGCTGCGCCAGCGCGAGCGTGGCGGCGCGCAGGCGACCGCAGCCGCGCCCGCGGCGCCAGCCGCGCCCGCCGCCCGCGCAGCGCGCGCTGGCGGCGGACGCCACGTCCGCCAGCGACAGCGACAGTGACGCAGAGGTAGGGTGGTGTGTGGGCTGACTAGTGGGAGAGGAGGGAGGGAAAGCGGTGTGCAGCGTCCGACCAGGCTCGATTGCACCCACACACCAGTCGCTCCTCGCGCCGCTCGCCCCGGGTCGCTCCCTGCTTGAACTCGCCGGCGCCTGGGACGCCCTCGCCCCCCGCCTGCCCGCCCGCTCCCCTGAAGACACGCGCATCATCCTGGAAGCGCTGAAACTGGCGGTGTCCAGGGCTCCCCCGCCGGCTGTTGCTGACAATAGTAGTGCCACCCCCCCGGTCGCCGCGCTGGCCGCCTCCGCCGCCCTCGGCACCGCCGCCCGCCTCGCCGACCTGGCAGCCTACGACGGCCTCCCCCTGGACGCCGCCGCCATGTGCGCCGGCATCCTGGCGGATGGTGCCGCCGCGGGGAGGGTCAGCCTGGCCGACGCGGCCGCGCGGGTCGGCCCCGACGCGGCGTCCCTGCTCGGCGACGTGCTGCGCGTGCGGGCCCTGCCCGCGGGCGCGGACGTGTACGATGGCGCGACATCCGCCTGGTTGCGGGACGCCGCGTTGGAGCGGGTGGATCGGAGGGCGGCCATGGTGGAGGTCGCGGCGCGGGCGGCGGGGCTGGCTGCAGCGACGCGCGAGCGCGCCAGTGGACACACCCCTCCCGCCACCACCACCCCATCCACCGCCGCCCTGACATCCGTCGACGCCCTGGAAGCACTGCAAGTGTACGCCCCCCTGGGCCACGCCCTGGGCATGTGGCGGGTGGCGGCCGAGATGGAGGACGCCGCGTTTCGGGTCCTTTTCCCGCGCGCGTACACAGAGACCGACGCCTGGCTGGCGTCAGTGGTTGGCCCCGCCGCCACCACGCTGGCGGGCGCGAGGGACGCCCTGGTGGAAGCCCTGGCCAGCGATGAGGCGCTGGCCGACCTCGCGGGCGGGTGCGAAGTGCGCGTGCGCGTCAAGAGCCTGTTTTCGCTCATGAAGAAACTGTTGCGCCTGGACGACCTGGATGCCGGGGGGCGGGACAGGGGCGCCCTGCACGATGTGCTGGGCATGCGGGTCATTGTGCACCCTCGCGAAGCGGATGACGAGGAGGTGGAGGGTGGTGGTGGTGGCAGCGACTCTGCCGCCGCCTTCGCCGCCGCCGCTGCCGCTGCCGACGCCGACGCCATCACCGCCTGCTATGCCGTCCGCGACACCGCGTTGCGCCTGTGGCCCCGCCTGCCGGACCGCGACAAAGACTACATTACTGCACCGAAAGCCAACGGGTACGCCTCCCTGCACGTGACCCTGGTGGTGGGGGGCGACGGCGACGCCGGCGGCAGCGACGCCCACCGCGACGCCGACGCGTCACGCCCCCACCCCGGCGCCGACACCGCACGCCCCGGTTCGACCGTGGTGGAGCTTCAAATCCGCACGCGCGCCATGCATGACGCCGCCGAACACGGCCACGCCGCCCACACGGCCTACAAGGGCGGCATGACGGCGGAGCAGACGTCTGCACTGGCCGCGTGGTCGGCGCACGCGCGCGCGCTGCGCAGTGCCTCCTCCTCCACCACCACCACCTCTCTACCCCTGGACCGCACCGAGTCCGCGGCCGCCCTGTTCCACGCCCTGGACACCGATGGCGACGGCACCGTGTCTGCCGACGAGCTCGCGTCGGCGCTCAGCGACTTGGGCGTCGACTGCGGCGCGGCGGTCGCCGCGGCGGCCGCCCTCGTTGCCGCCGCGGGCAGTGGGGGGGAGGCGTTGACGCTGGCCGAGTTTCAGGCGTTGATGGCCAAGGCAAGCGTGTGGGAGGGTGTGTGAGTGTGTGCTCTCTCCCAACGGCGCGTGAAGAAGGGGCGGCACACCGCCGCCTGTTTTATCGCCCAGTGGCCTTGCCGCCGCGATGAAGGCTGACACAAAATAATTCCAATTGATCCTACTGATGCCTGAGGGGGGGGGGAGGAGGGGGGGGGGCTGTGGGCGGAGTGTGGGAAAGGTATTGTTTGGGGACCAGGAGAAATGGTAGGCTGTGCTTACTCTCTTTCTCGCTCAAACACCCTGCCCCCTTCAGGCGGGCGCTTCGACGCCACTCACCTCCATCGACTCCGACACCACCGCCATCCTGTCGCGCGTCACGCGCGCCAACTGAGAGAGAGAGAGAGAGAGAGAAGGAAGGAGGCGTCGCGTTTTTTGGGTTTGGGAAAGTGTTGAAAAAAATGAAAATTTTTTGTCACACACACTCCGCACTCGACCCACCACCCAGCTGCTGGGTGGTGGGTGGCCACACCTCACCATGAGAAATGAAACAACTGAAATGCAAAACACACACGGACGGACAAAGCACCCCACACACTATTTTTTGCTCAATCATTTTTGGGGCGGTGCGACGCCCCCACCCGGCGCAGCGCGCGCGCCGCCAGCGTGGCCGCGACCCCCACCGCCACCGCTGCCCCCGCGCCCCCCGCCGACAGGCCACCCACCTCCTGCGGCAGCGGCACGCGCGCCCCCTCCCCCAGCAACGCAGTTCTCTCGATGGCGGCCGCCACCACGAGCGCCCCGGGCGGCCGCGCAATCCGCACGCGCGCCTGCGCCGCCCGCGCGCGCGCCGTCAACGCGTCCAGCGACGTCAGGGCGCGGGCCGTGGCGTCCACGACGGAGGCGGGGGGCGGCTTGCGGCGCAGGAGGGAGAGGCCGAACCCCGCGGCCGCGACTTTGACCGCGTTTTCGAGTTGCTCCGCGCCCTGAGGGGCCACCACCAGCGGCACGCCATGGTACAGCGCCTCCCCGATACCATTCGCACCCCCGTGCGACACAAACAGGGAGACACGAGGGGAGGCGGACGCCAGGATGTCGTTTTGGGGGGCGCACCTCAGAATCTTGACGTTGGGCGGCAGGGCCGCCACGTCGGCGTCGCTCAGCTCGGCGGCCGTGGATTTGGCCAGCACGGCGACGCCGGGCAGGGAGGCTAGTCCCGTCACCAGCTCGGCGGCGTGGCCGGGGGGGAGGGTGAAGATCGAACCCAGCGAAACATAGACAACCTTGTCCCCGCGCGCCGCCGCCTCCACCATCCACGCCTGCACGTCTGCCGGCAGCGGCGCAGACGCCGGCGTCGCCGTGATCGACCCCGCCAACACGACGCCGGCAGGCAGCCTGCGGGGGGGCTCCCAGGCGGCATCAGAGTTGATGACGAGCAGGGTGTTGCGCCCGACGGCAGCGCGTGTCGACAAGTCCACCCCATGCCGTGCGTGCAGGGCGCGGACGGCAGGCCGCACAGACACTCAGTCGATCACCGTCTCAGCCGCGCTGGAGGCCATGTTGCGCAGCAGGTGGAGGGGGGAGGACAGGGGCGGCACGAGCGGCACGTCCGCGGTCGGCGTCCCCCACACATCCAGCTCGATGGGCCAGTCGCGCCCCGACCCGGCCCAGGGAGCGGTGTGCATGTGGCGCACGAGGGAGCCGACGTGCACCTCGGCGCGGGGCAGGTTCAGCAGTTTGAAGAGGACCGCGGCGCAGGGGTTCATCGCGTCGCCCACAGTGAACGTCGCCCCGTGCGCCCGCATGGCCTCCATCGCCGTCTCATTGCGCACCAGGGTGTCGCACTCCAGCCCAAACTGGGTGACCAGGGGTTCGAGGAGGAGGGCGTTGTGCCAGCTGCGCCACGTTTCGGAGTGCAGGCGGCGCAGCAGCTCTGGCATCGCGGTCGGGTTGCTGGCCACGGCCAGGGTGGACCACCGGGGGTTGGCGGCCGCGTCGGAGGGGGGCAGGGGGCTGAGTGTGGAGAGATGGTGGGGGTGGGGTGGGGTGAGGACACAGACAGGTCGGGACGTCGGGACTGTCGACAAAAAACCAGAAACCAAAACCAAGACACTCACCGCGACACGTGCTCCGCCACCGCGGCCGGCGCCACCGCCAGCACGGTGGCGCCCCGCCTGGCCAGTTCGATGCCGACGCGGCGCAGGACAAAGGCGTGGCTGGGACCGAACGGGAGAGGCAGCAGCAGGTAGCGCTGTTCAGCCGCGGCGGGGGGGTGGGCGGGCGGTGCGGGCGCGTCAAACCGGGACGCGTCGTAGGTCGACCAAAACCGCCAGTCGGTGAATGAGTTGGACGGAGGGGGGAGGGGTGTCGCTGCCGCAGCGGCCTGGGACGCGGCGAGGATGGCGACGAATGCGGCCGACCTCACGGGACCGCGCGGCAGCGGAGGCGGTGTGTGGGGTGGCACTTTGTGCGGGGCGCCAGCGTATGTCGACGCCATGGTGCTGAGGGATGGCGTGGGCGAGTGCAAGCGGCTGGAAGCCGGCACGGCGGCGTGCGCGAGTCGATGACACGTCGACGTCGTCGAAAAGAAGTGGTTTGTCGCGCTGTCGCATAAAAGCCGTGACCGTTTTTTTGTTTCGCACGGCAGGGCTTGGTGGTCCTCACAACAACTCTTTCTCTCTGCCCGCGGCACGGCACAACTCCGGGGCCTGCCTATTCCCCCCCCCCCCCCGGCACCTCACACACACGCCCCCACACTCACCCACCCACCCAAATGCGGCGCACCCTGTCCATCGGCTACGACGCGGCGGCCGTGCCGGCCGGCGGCTGTGCCGTCCTCTCCTCCCCCGCCGCCCCCACGCCCCGCGAGTTTGAGCCAGCGGGCGCCATCTTCCATGAAGTGGCGATGAAGCAGGCGGGCGTGTATGGTGAGTGGGGTGGGGTGGGGTGGGGGTGGAGCGGGGAGGGCGGCACAATTGTTTTGCAACGCGAGAGCAGCCGCGCGAACGAAACCGACGCGTCCCCTCCGCACACCCTCAGTCGACGCCCCCTCCTCCTCCTCCTCTGCCTCCGACGACACGTCGGGCCCCCACCTGCACCGCACCGCGTCCGCCGTGTCGTCCGTGGGGGCGGACGCCGACTGGCCCCCTCCCGGCGTGCAGTTCAAATCGCGCGGCGGCTCCAAGAAGAAAGGCAAGGCCGCCCGCACCGATGCCTACGCCCTGCTGGGCATCGAGCACTTGCGCTGGATGGCCACCGACAAACAGATTCGGGACGCCTACAAAGTGACCGCGCTGGCGGCGCACCCGGATAAAGTCGCAGAGGACGAGCGTGAAGCCGCGGAAGCCAAGTTTAAACAGGTGCAGGCTGCGTACGAGACTCTGTCCGACCCCGCCAAACGGCGCGAGTTTGACTCGACTGACGCGTTTGACGACTCGTTGCCTGTGGATTGCGCGGCTGACGACTTTTTCACAGTTTTCGGCGCCGCCTTCCGCCGCAACGCGCGCTGGTCGTCCGTCACCCCCGTCCCCGACTTTGGCGACGCCGACACCCCCTGGCCCGCCGTCGACGCCTTCTACGAGTTTTGGTACAGCTTCAAATCGTGGCGCGAGTTTCCGCATGACGACGAGGAGGATGTGGAGGGCGCCGAATCGCGCGACGAGAAGCGGTGGCTGGAGCGCCACAACGCGCGCCTGCGGGAGGCGGGCAAAAAGGAGGAGCGCAAGAGGCTGCGCGAGTTTGTGGAGGCGGCGTACGAGCGCGACCCGCGCGTCGTGGCGCGCAAGGCGCAGGTGAAAGCCGAGCGCGCGGCGCGTGCGGCGGAGCGGTCGAAAGGGAGGCGGGAGCAGGAGGAGGCGGAGGCTGTTGCGCGGGCGGCGGCTGAAGTCGCGGCCGCGGCTGCTGCTCAAGCGCACGCTGAAGCTGCTGCGGCTGCCAAAAAGGTGCGCGACCGGGAGAAGAAAGCAGCCCAGAAAGCGCGCGCTCGCGTGCGCGCGGCGGCGGGCGACCTGGACGTCGACGACGTGCTGACGCTGGACGCTGCCGCCCTGGACGCCCTGGCCGACGGCCTGGCCGCCGGCGGCGACACCGCAACCGCCGCCCTCGCCTCTGCTCGCTCCCAAGTCGAAACCGGGCGCGAGTCGGAGCGCGCCGCGCGCGACGCGGCGCGCGTGCGCGCCGAGAAGGCGGCGGCGGCGGCCGCGGCCGACGCGGCGCGCGCGCGCTGCGCTGCGTGGTCCGAGGAAGAAGTGCGCCTCCTGCAGCGCGCCCTGACCAAAGTGCCCACCGGCACGCCCAAACGGTGGGACGCGGTGGCCGCCCTCGTGCGCACGCGCACAGTGGAGGAAGTGCTGGACATGGTCAAGCACGGTCTCGCGGCCGGCAAGTATGCCCCCAAACCCGTCGGTTTTGAGATCGCGGCCAAGCGGAGGGCTGCCGTCGCCGCAGCAGGCGGCAAGGACGCCACGACGCGGGATGAAGCGTTCACAGATGTGGCCATCGGGCGGGCGGCGTCGCCCGCGGCCAAGCCGCCGCTGCCTGCCACCAACGGGGGGGGGGGTGATGGGTGGACCGCGGAGGAGGAGTTGGCGCTCGTGCGGGCACTGAAAACGCACAAGGGCAAGGAGGGGCCGGCCAAGTGGTCGGCGGTTGCTGGCGAGGTGGGCAAGGCGGCGACCTGCTGTTTGGCCAAGTTCCGGGACATGAAGCTGGCTGCCCGCGCAAAGAAAGGGTAGAGAGGGGGCGGAGGTTTGGGGGTAGTTTTTTTTGTGTGTTAGACGAGAAGAGAACCGAAAAACAAAACCGTCGTCACGACCAAAAAACGGGGCACCGCCCCTCTCTCCTCTTTGGGTCTCACGGCCTGTGTGTGATCGCCTCACTCTTGCGCCTGCTCCTTCCTCCCTCCCTCCCTCCTCCGCGATGCGGCGAGCCGTGCCGGCGCTGCGGGCACTGCTGACCGCGGCGTCCGCGTCGGTGGAGACGGCGACCGCGGCCACGGTGGCGCGCGGCCGCGTGTGGTGAGTGTGTGTGTGGGATGCTGTGGGACTTGAAAGGGAGTGGTGGACGGAGCGGGAGGGAGCCGAGCGACGGGGAGGACGGTTGCTCCCATTGGCGCCCTTGCGTCGCTTTTTTGCGGCATGCGCGGGGGCGTCTCCACGTGTCCCGCCGCCGTCTCGCCACATAAACGTGGTGGAGAGGCACAGATCGCTCCCTGCTCAGAGAGAGGCGGCGCGGTGACACGCGTCGGCGTGTGTGTGCATTTTTTTCGTTCCGACCGACGCTCGCCCTACCCCTCCTCTCGCGCAGGCCGCACCCCCTCCTCCGCCCGTTCGCCACCCTCCCCCCCCACACCACGCTCGCCATGCCCGCCCTCTCCCCCACCATGTCGGCCGGCAACCTGGCCGCCTGGCACGTGGGCGTGGGGGACACGGTGGCCCCGGGAGACGTGCTGGCCGACGTCGAAACCGACAAAGCGACGCTCGCTTGGGAAAACCAGGATGACGGCATCGTGGCCGCCCTGCTGGCGCCGGCGGGGGCGGCCGACGTACCGGTGGGCACGCCGTTGGTCGTGCTGGTGGAGGAGGCGGAGTCTGTGGGCGCGTTCAAGGACTACAAGCCGGAGGCGCCCGCCGCCCCCGCCCCGTCCACCCCCGCCCCGGCCCCCGCCTCCGCCTCGCCGTCCACACCAGCGGCTGCAACCGTCCCCACTCGCCTGGTTTCCCCCGCCGCCGCCCGCGTGCTGCGGGAGGCGGGGCTGGAGGTGGGGGCCGCGCTCGCGACTGGGCCGCGTGGCACGCTGACCAAGGAGGACGCGGTGGCCGCCGCCAAAGCCGCTGCTGGTGGTGGTGGTGGTAAGCAGGCGGCTGCCACCGCGCCTGCTGCGGCGGCGCCCCGGGCGGCGGCTGCGCCCGCGCCGCGCGCGCCCCCCCCCTCCCTCCCCCCTGCCCTCCCCGCGCCCCGGCGCCGCCTTCACCGACGTTCCCCACACCCAGGTCCGCCGCGTCATCGCGGCCCGGCTGACGGCGTCCAAGGCCACCGTCCCCCACGCGTACGCCAGGGCGGACGCGAGGCTGACCGCGGTCGCGTCCCTGCGCGCCGCCCTCAAAGGCGCGGGCGTGCGCGCCTCCGTCAACGACTTTGTCGTCGCCGCCGCCGCGCGCGCCCTGGTGGATGTGCCCGCGCTGAATGTGGCGTGGGATGCAGGGAGTGGGGAGGCCACGCCCGCCCCCTCCGTCGATGTGTGCATCGCGGTGGCCACTGACGGCGGCCTCCTCACCCCCATCATCACCTCCACCCCGGCCCGCTCCCTGGCCGACATTGGGGCCACCGCGCGCGACCTGGCCGACCGCGCGCGCGCGGGCAAGCTGGCTCCCCACGAGTTTATGGGGGGGAGTTTTACGGTCTCCAATCTGGGCATGTTTGGTGTCACCCACTTCTCCGCTATCATCAACCCCCCCCAAGCCGCCATCCTGGCGGTGGGGGGGACGAGACCCGTGCCGGTGGCCACGTCCGAGGGCGGTGTCGCTTTTGACAGTGTGGTGGGGGTGACCCTCTCGTATGATGCTCGTGCCGTGGAAGCCGCCGACGCGGCCGCCTGGTTGGACGCGTTTGGAGCCCACCTGGAGGCGCCGGAGAGGTTGGTGGAGGGGTTGGGGGGTGGCGTGTGACTTGTTTTTATCTTTTTGGACTCTCCCTGTGGATTTTAGAGTTTTTTCAACCTCCTTTCTCTCAACCCACCCTCTCCCACACATCACGCCAGCTTGCTCCCCGCACTCGGCGGCCGCGGCAGCGGCGGCCGCCCCGCCGACCAGGGCCGCGCAGTCGACGTCCCGCCCGCCACCGACCGCGCGCCGCCCGCGCTGCCGCCCGCGCGTCCGCCCGTGCGCGCGGCGCGGGTCACCCGCTTGTCCAGCACCGTCAGCACGGTGTGGTAAAAGTTGGCCAGCCCCATGCACACCATGGCGGCACCCGCGACGGCGACGCCGCGGGAGCCGCGCAGGTCGGATTCACGGGCTTCCAAGTCCAACCACCCTTCGCGCGAGAGCGCGGCGGCTGCCGTGGCGCCCACCATCTGGGCCCCGACCGCCACCTGGGCGGCTTGCAGGCCGAACAGGAAGGGGTAGAGGGCCAGCAGCTGGCCAGCGGCGCCCGAGGATTCGCCGGACACGACGTCCATCGCGGCGGCGCGGCCGAGCGCGATTCGAGTGTACATCCGCCGCCGCTGGTACCGGTTCTGCAGCATCATGACGCCCCCCTGGGCCGCGGTCCAGCACAGCAGCTTCCACACAAACACGCGGACGGATGGAGAGTCCACAGGCAGGGTGAGGGTGAGGACGACGGTCGCAGCAGACCACACGTGGTGGCGGATCCACCAGGGCCGGATGTTGGACCCATTCACAACTAAAACGTGCTCTCTCAACGCCAGGGCAGTGTAAAAATACAGCAGCCACGCCAGCAGGGCTTGCACGCCCACCATGAGGGGGGGGGTGAGGGTGAGGGACTCGGAGGCGGCTTCCCGGCGCCCCGCGCGGTGGAGGCCGGCTAACAGGGCGAGCGAGGAAGCGGTCAGCACGACGCCCCCCCTGTCCCGAAACGCGTGGTACTCCTCCTTCAGCGCGGCCGCCGCTTTGCGGGACCGGGTGACGCAGTTCAGGTTGCGGCCGGCCAGGGCGCCCAGGAGCCAGGGGGGGGCGCGCGCCACGCGCGAGCGCGCGCAGGTCGCCGCCCGGGCCGTGGCCTGAAAGAACAGAGCGCGCGGCGTCGAGGGTGGCGCACGCGTCTGGATCGACCGGACTGCCCGCTTTGGCCAGGTCGGACTGCAGACGTTTGACGTCTTCCGTGAGGGCGTCGCCTTCCGCCACGACGCGCTGGTTGAAGGTGGCGACACGGGCGGAGAGCGCGCGGCTGAGGGATAAAGGAAAAAGGGGGGGTTGTTCAAACGCACGTATGTTTGGCAGCCCACACACAAGCTATACTTACCTGCGCGCCAGTAGCTGCTCCGCGTTGGCCAGGGTGGCGGACGCGTCCTGTGGTGAGAATGAAGGTTTGGTGGGAACCGAACGGCATTTCGTCGGGGTGCCCCGGCCGCGCCGTTTTTCTGCTTCCCCTCTTCTCCCCCCGCCACACGCCCCTCCTTGATCCCCTTCCACCACCCACTCTCACATCTTCGGACGTGCCCATTGGGTACAAAATGATAGGGAGGTGAACAAGGGAGGAAAAAAAAAACGTGGCGCGGTGTTTTGCCCGGGAAAAACGCAGTGCCTTTTTTCTTCTCACGCACGTGCCGATGGGGGCCCACGCGTGCACAGTCAGGCTGCAGCTGGTGTGAGCACAGCACAGCAGGGCGCAGCGTGACCGCTGAGCGGTCGCCGCACAAAACCTGTTTTCGAGTCGAGTGGTCTCCGTTCTTTGCGTTCTGCTCTTCGCTCGAAAAAAAAAAAATCACTCTCTCCAAAGAAGCTCAGCGTCACTTGCACGTTCAGCCGAGGCGCGAGTGACACAAATCCCCCCAACAACCATGCAGCTGTTTGTCAAGACTGGTGCGTGATGTGGCGCGCGCGTGGGCGGGGCCGCAGATGCCGATCGCGAAACACGGCCGCCAGTCTCACCTTTCCCCCCCCCCCCCCCCCCCTCCTGCAGACCGCACGTTCACCCTCAACCTGGGCCCCGATGCCACGCTCGCGTCCGTCAAGGCCGCCATCGAGGCGTCGCAAGGTGAGAGAAAGAGAGAGAGAGAAGAGAAAGAGCGGACGCTCGCGAGCAGGCGGCGGCCGGCCCCGACGTCGGCGCCTGCGTGTGTCGCGCCTGCCCTCCCTCCGCGCCCTCCTCCCCCCGCGCGACGCACGCGACCGCGTTTCGAGCGGCGATGCTGGCCGCGAAGTGGGATCGCGCGGGTGGAGGGAGAGCGCGCGCGCGAAATGGCGCCCCGTGGCGGCACCCGGGCCCCGATCGACCGACACGCACCCCTCCCTCCTCCCCCTCCCCTCCACCAGGCATCCCCGCCACCGCCCAGCGCGTCCTCTTCGCGGGCCGCCCCCTGACCGACGAGGCCGCCCCCCTGGCCACCCTCGGCGTGTCGGAGGCCGACACCCTGCACATCCTGCTGCGCCTGCTGGGTGGCGGCAAGAAGCGCAAGAAGAAGACGTACACCAAGCCCAAGAAGCAGAAGCACAAGCACAAGGTCGTCAAGCTGGGCGTCCTCAAATACTACAAGGTGGACGACTCGGGCAAGGTGGAGCGCCTGCGCCAGGCGTGCACCGCGTGCGGCCCCGCCACGTTCATGGCCAAACACTTTGACCGCCTGTACTGCGGCAAGTGCCACGTGACGTACATGGTGGAGGGCGGCGCCAAGGGGGGCAAGGGCAAGAAGAAGTGAGGAGGAAAGAGGGACGGTTTGTTTGCGTTTCGACTTGTTTGTTTTGCAATCATCACCCCCCAAAGCACACACACGCCACCCCTGCCCTGCGCCCCGGGGTGGAGACGCGTGGCTTCTTGTTGAGCCACACGTGTTTCCGCCTCGGGGTGCGGGGAAGGGGGGGCGCGCCGTGTGGCTGCCTTGCCCAAACAGCGAAAAACTCGGTTTCTCGACCAGCCAATTTCACTCTCCCCTTTTCTCCCAGCGCGCCCTCTCTCCCTCCCCATCTTTCCCTCTTTGCATGCGCCTCCTCACGCGACGACTCCCTTCTACCCGCCTCGCCGCCATGACCATCCCCGCGGCGTCGGCGCCGTCGCCGTCCCCCCACACGACCCCGCGTTGCCCCCCGCCGTTCACCACCTCGTCTCCGACAGGCCCCACGCCAGCGTGGCCGACTATGTGGCGACCGCGTGCGGCCTGCCGCCCTCCACTGCAGCTGCGTTGATCGAGTTCGGCGCAGTCTATTGGTGCCCCGTCCCGCCGCCCGCCCCTGCAGCCCACGGCGGCCTGTCCCAGTCCACCCGGGACGCGCTTGCCGCCGCCCACGCGGCTGGACGGGCGGCCCACGGGCGTGGGTGTGAACTGTGGCAGCCGCGGAGGGCGGGAAAGGGGGACGCACTGCCAGCGGGCGCGTACGTGAGAGTGCACGCCGCCCCCAAGCGCTTCCCCGCGGCGGCGGACCCCTCTGACGAGGAGTGGGGGGGGCGCATCGTGGCCACGGGGCCGGGGTGGGCGGTGGTGAGTGTGCTTGGTTTGTGTTGGTGTGTGGGGGGGAAGATAACGATTTTGTTTTTTCACCAGCCACCACCCCACCCCACAACCCACATCACAGCTCGACAAACCACACGGCGTGCCGTCCGTGCCCACCGTCGACAACGGTGTCGAACACGCCATCGGGGGCGCGGCACGGGGGTTGGCCTGGCTGGCGGAGAGCGCGGCGGCGGGTGCCACCGCCACCCCCCGCCCCCTCACCTTTGACGCGGCCGACGACGCAGACACCGATGCCACCGCCATCAACGCGCGCGCCCCCCGGTCGGCCCGCCGGCGGCGAGCTTCGGGCACGACCCCCGTGGCGAGCGGGGACGCGGTCACCCACGGCCTGGCCGCTGCCCACAGATTGGACCAGGCAGCCTGCGGCCTGCTGACGCTGTCAGCCTCCCGCTCATTCTCGCGTGCCTTTGGGGACGCGCTGGCGGCGGGCGCGCTGGCCAAGTGTTACAGAGCCGCGTTTGTGGGGGGGGAGGAGGGAGGGGCGCTCCCCCCCCTCGGCCGCGTGACTCACTGGGCGACCTCCGTGCCCCGCGGCCCCGGCACGCCCGCGCACACGGTCACGCGGGCTGAGCCGTCGCAAGGAGCGGCGCGCTGCGACCTGGTCGTGCTGAGTGTGCGGCGGGTGACACTCGCGCCGGCTGCTGTTGCCACTCTCTCCCTCGATGGCGCGCCGTCCCCCCCCTTCACTGCCCACGAAGCCGCCATCCTGCTGCTGACGGGGCGCACTCACCAGGTGCGCGCCCAGATGGCGGCCCTGGGGTGCCCCCTGCTGGGGGATGGACTGTACGGGCAGGCTGGAGTGGCGGGGGGCGAGGCAACCGCGCGCCGCGCGGCAGACGCGCCGGTGGCACTCCAAGCCGCCCGCCTGGCGGGGCGCGCGGGCGGCCCGTTCGGCCCCCATGACATCGCTTTCACGGCGGGGGCGCCCTGGTGGCGCGGGGACGATGGTGCAGAGTCGGAGGGAGAGTTTGAGGGGGCGGACACAGCCTGGGCCGCGTGGATGGAGGAAAAGGCGGCGGCGCGTGAGACAAACAACGCGGTTGAAGACCTGGTGCTGCATTAGTTTTGATCTGTTTTGTTTTCGAAATATCGCCCTCTTGTGCGAGGGGAAAAAGGGGGACGTTTGTGTTCTACAGCCGGCATCGGAAAAAAGAGTCGGTGAGGGGGTGGGTCGTGTTTGTTGTTTTTTGTCGGAAAGACCTGTCGGTTTTTCATCGATGCGTTGTTTTCTTTCTCCGGGGCGGCCCGCTTGTGGCCAACAAAGACACCTGCAGAGGTGTGTGCCAAGCAGCGTCGCGCGCCCGCGCGGTACGGGAGGGACGGGGGATATGGGGGGGAAGGGGGGGCGCGAGGCTCCGGCAAGAAATGACCACCTATGTGTTGCCGGCCTGCGTGGGGATCTGCGTTCAAACAAAAAACGAAGGGGGTATCTGCCTGTATAAAAATCTCTCTCTCTCTCTCTCTCTGCAAAGGGGGGTGGTGTCTTTTGGAACGAAACTGAGGGTGGGGAAAAAAAAAAAAAACGACGCAAAAGGGGAAAAAAGCCGGAGCACCGTGCTCTTCGAACGAGCGACACGGCCTCGGGACGGAAAGGGAGGGGGGAGGGGCGCGCACACACACACACACACACACGCACACACACACACACACAAGGGGAGGCAGAACAGAGAGGGGGCGTGGCAGGGGCGACGCACGGCGTGTTGGCAACGCGCGATCCGCTCCCCGCACACACGCCCCGACCAGAGTCTGAAGCTGCCGCGCGCGGGGGGCGCGAAACGACGTGTCGTCGTTTGGTGTGGTGGGGTGGGGTTGAGGGGAAGAAAAGGGGGGTTGTTGTGTTTGAATTGTCTGTCTCAAATCGGCCTAGAGTGGGTTGGGAAGCCTAGAATGGGTTGGGAACGGGGAGGGGGGTGTTGTTGTTTGTTGATCGTGCGTGGTGTGTTTTGTGGGGAAAAAAGGGGGGGAATTATTGTCTGCTCAAAGAAGGGAAAAAAAAAGGATCGAACATCGACAGACGGGAGGGGAGGGGCGCGAGGGGCGCACCCCCCCTCCGAAAACCAGGCGCGCGTCGCGTCGTATCTTCACACACGGGGTGCACCGCGCGCCTCCGTGTCACTCCCCTTCGCCCCCCCCCCACACTCCCCAGCCAACCCCCTCTGCGCAAAGACAGAAAAAAGGGGTGGCGGAGAGAAAGAAAGAAAAAACAGTTTGGGGGGTGGGGGACGAGGCGAGGCACGCGGGGCGGGGTGGTGTGTGTTGCGTTCTCCAAACTAAACAGAGGTGGTGCGGGGGGCGTGCGGTGTGCGTGTGCGCCGCGTGGTGTCGCCGCGTGTTGTCGCCGCGTGTTGTCGTCGCCGCCGCCGTGGTGTCGCCGCCGGCGTTTCATTGAAACATCAACTTGTCTTTTTTTGTTTGATTGTTTTTTCGCTGCTCACTCAAACCACGCGCGCTTCGGCTTGGTCTTGCGTCGCTTGGATGCCGCCGTGAACTCGTCCCCCGCCGAGTCCGCTCCGTCGGACGCAGCATCGGCAGTGGAGTCATCGCCCTCCGCGACGGGCGCGGGGCGGCGGCGGCGGGGGGGCAGGGCCGAGTCGGCCGGGGTGGACGGCGACCGCCGGCCGCGCGGCGTGCGGCCGCCAGAGGAAGACGCCGGCGACTCGCTGGTGTCCTCGCCTTTGACGACAATCGTGGCCAGCCCCGTGCCGCCGCCGCGGGGCCAGGCGGGGGCGCCGCCCCGGTAGCGGCCGCCCAAGGCGGGGTCGCCAGCGTCGCCCGACGCGTCGCCGCCGCCGCCGCCCGGCGCCAGGGCTTCAGCGGCCGCGGCCGCACCACCCGCAGCATCCGCGCCGAGCTTGCACTGGAGGGAGCAATAGCTTGAGACGTCTTGGAGGTGGCGCGCGCACACGCCGCACCGGGAAGCGCCCGCCGCGCCTTTGGGGGCGCGGGGTTGGGGGCGGCGCTTCAGAAAGGCCACGCGAGACGCGTTGATGACGTACGACTGGACGCCGTCAAGGGAGCCGGGGGCGATCTTGGTGAGGTCGGCGACTTTGACGACGTCTGTGGGGAGAGGGAGAGGGAGGTGTGAGTCGGGCAGCGGGAAAAAAAGCGCGCGCCCTCCACGCTTCGAATTGCTTGGGCGCCCGTTTTGCGGGCGCAGGCCGCACGCGCCCTCATTGATCGACACACTCCCCACCCACGCCACTGGGCGCAGCAATGAGCCACTTTGGGTGGGGGTGGGGGCACGGAGACTGCGCCCCGGCCGCGCCACCAGGGGCGCGGCATGGCGCTGCCTTCAAGCACGCGCCGACGGACCAGGACAAAGCGGCGAGAACGCGCCGCCACCAGCGTCTCGCGCATCCAGCCACCTCGTCACATGCGCGCGAGGGGCAACCAGCGTGCGCTGGGCGCGGAAATCGGGGCGTTTGGCGCAACGGGCGGCGGTGGAGTGGGGGCCCACACCGCCGGTTTGGATGCGTGGGCGTTTTTGGATGGCAGCCAACCCTCGCGCCCCCACGCCCAGCCGCGTAAAATGCACACCCCTCTATCCACCGCTGCAAACCGCTTGCCCCACCACGGGAGGCGGGTGGGGGCGGCGCCGCCAGGATAGTGTGCCAAGCGTGGGTGGGTTGATGGGAAGGCAAGCTCAAAAACGCCACCGACCCACAGTCGCCCCTGCACCCCCCCCTCCTCCGCCCCCCCGGACCCCGCCCTCACCATGGTACGACGACCGCCGAATCTGCAGCAGGCGGCGTGGAGCCCCGGCGCTGCCGCCGCGGCTGGCGCCACTGTCGGCGCACACCGAGCACGCGCCGCGAGCCGCGTCAAAGTCGTACAGGTTGCACACCACGTCCCGTCCGGAACGGGAAGAGGAGGCGCACCGGGGGCAGGGGCGGAAGAAGGACGGGCCGCTGGCCGCGGAGACAAGGGGGGCGAGGAAGGACAGGGTCGACATGAGTGCAGGTCAAAAACGTCGGGTCCGAATCGGTGTGGCGATGCGGACAGGAGGGGACGGCACGGGCCCACTAGTCGCTGGCGACGCACTGTGCGAGGCGCGTGGGCGGGGGCGGATGCAGAGGGGGGGTGCGGAGGGTGGGTGCAGAGCGATGGGCGCGCCACGAGTGGACGCAAAAGAGGTGTGAGCGATGGGGCGAGAGCCTCTTTTTCCTTTTATTGACGCCCCCCTTGGTTTGATGCTGACGCTTTCGCCTCCCCCACACACGTGCGTCACAGCGGGCTTTCCGAGCCCAGCCGAAAAAGTTTTGCATCGGGTGAGGAAGGAAGGAAAGAAAGAAAAAACTCCAAAAACAGGGACGTGCGGGCGCGTGACACAAACAAAGGCGGGCTCTTCACGCCACCAGCTGAACCGCCCCCCCCACCGCCTTGATCTTGGCCTCCGCCGTCTTGCTCACAAACTTGGCCTTGACGATGACGGGGATGGACGGCAGCTGCCCCTTGCCCAGAACCTTGAAGATGCCGTGCGCGGTGACATCAATCACGGCAGCGCTCGACGCGTCGGCGGCCGCCTGGGCGCGCGCGGCGTCACCCCCCACCAGGGACCACAGTTTGTCCAGGTTGACGCTGGGGCAGTGGTACCCATTCTTGCGGATGTTGAAGTGGCGCATGCCCACCTTGCCAAAGTAGCCCGGGTGGTACTTGTCCATCATGATGCGGTGGTGGTGTTGACCACCCGCGTTGCCGCGGCCACCAGGGTGCTTGCGGTGCTTGCCGATGCGGCCGTGGCCGGCGGAGACGTGGCCGCGCTTCTTGCGGTTTTTGCGCAGGCCTGTGTGGGTGGAGGGGTGGGGGGTGGGGTGGGGGTGGGGGTGGGGGTGGAGGTGGCGTATGCCCGGGGGAGGGAGGGCGGCGATCGCAGGGGGTGGGGGGGCGCTCCCGCCGCTCTCTCTCTCTCTCTCTCTCTCTCTGCCTCCTCGCTCCCCCCGATCGAGGCACTGGGTGAGCGTCCGCCACCGTGGTGGCACGAGGCGAGAGGGTGAGAGGGGAGAGGGGCGCGGCCTCCACGCCTCTTCGTGACTCGGCGGCCGCCGCTCCACGTGCTGCGAGCGCGCACTCACGCTCCGCGCTCTCTGCCCACACAGCCAGCGACTGGCAGCCGCATCGGAGGTGCAGTTTGCTCCACGCCACCACGCGGGGCGCCAGCCGGGCCGGAAGGGCCTCCGGGCGAGGCACACGGGTGAAGAAAGCAACGTGTCGGCGGCCCCTCCGATTCAGCGCGAGAGCGGGGGCGGCTTGCGGCGCGCGTTCCCCGCGCACGACCGCAGTCGCCGCCCGCCCGCACGCGCAGACACTGGGTGCGCACCCACGCTGGGTGGGACGGGCAGTTGAGGCGCGGGTGGCGGCGGGCGCCACGCCAAAACAACGCCGCGGTCCGATCGGCCCCGGAGGGGGGCGTCGTTTTTCGGGCAGCGACCGCCAGCGGCAGGGGCCACACGCGCGCGCAGTGCACACAGAGAGGCAAACCATAGTTCTCTCAACCCCACCACCAGGGCACGTACGGGTCGTCATTGTCGCGGGGTGGAGAAAAGGACGGAAAGGTGTGCCGAGCGAAAAAACAACAACGCAGTGTCACCACACTCGGCGGTTTCGACTTTTGGGAGAGAGCGCTCCCCGCGCTGTGGGCTTCTCTTCCTGGCCACACGGTCACGTGCACGTGCCCCATGGCCACGCCCACAGGCGGCCGCGGCCCGCCACGCGAGGTGAGGGAGCGCAGCGACCACACTCCCAACTTCCAATGCGCGCTCGCCCTTGTCCCACACTCAACTCCCCCTTCCCACAGCCCGACCCGCCACCGCCACCACCCTCCTGCAGAGCCGCCGCCACCGCCGCCAACCACGCGGCGGCTGGCGGCGAAGATGACGGTGCAGGCCCCTCCACTGCGCGCCGCCCCGCGGTGCTGCTGCGCCCGGTCGCGTTCGACGTGGTGGCGGCGCGCGTGGTGGTGGGGGGAGAGGTGAGAATGGGTTGAGTGTGGGGAGCAAGGAGGAAGAGAGAGCTGTGCTGTTGTTTTCTCTCATCCACCCCCTCCTTTCCACCCACACAGACTGAGTACCAGGTCCGCTTCACCGAGCCCGGCCTGGGCGATGACGACCCGCCCCAGTGGTTTCCCGCGGCCGCCCTGCTGGCCGACCCAGCGGGCGCGGCTGCCGTCACGTCGTTTCAAGCGGCGCCGGGGGGGAGCGCCCGCCCTGCCTCCCCACCCCCCGGCCTCACCCCCATGACGCGGCGCGCGGGGGAGCGGGCTCCTCCGCCTCCACCGCCAACGGGGCGCCTGGCGCTGGCGCCGCCGGCAGCGGGGGCGAAGCCCCCCCCCGCCATCGGGTTCAGCGGCACCATCCGCCCCGAGGCTGTCCCCCACTACGACTGGGACGGGTTTGTGCCGTTGACGAGGCCTGCGGCCGCCTCCGTCGTCGTCGTGGATGCAGGCGGCAGTGGCGGCGTGACGGATGGAAGTGATGGCCGGCCGCGCCGGCTCGCGGGCGTGCCTGTCGCTCTGTGGACGGCGGGCGGCGACGAGGAGGCGTCCGCGTCCGCAGGCGACGACCAGCAGCAGGAAGAGGCAGAAGCATGCGAGGAAGAAGAGGCGGAGGTCTTTGACCTGCCCCTCACCCAGCTGCCCCCGGACGCTCTCTCACCCTTCCCCCTGCCCCCCGCGCCCGCACCGCCGCCACCTCAACCCGCCATCATGCCGCGCGCGAGATCGCGCAAGCCGCCCCCTGGCCGCGTGGCGAGGTCGCAGCCGGTGGAGGGGGCGAGGGTGAGGTTTGCGCCGACCCCGGTGCGCAGCGGCGACAGCGACCACAGGAGCGAGTGAGTGAGACGCTGGGTCACCAAGGCTCCGGCTCGTAGGGAAAAGCTTGTTTTTTTTGTTTGTTTTCTTTCTTCGCAAGTGTTACAAAAAAGCCGAACAAAAAAAACGTGTGTTTTTTTTTTTTTGCTTTCTTTTCAGATCGCCGCCCGCCTCAACCACAGTCCAAGTTCACAAGAGCAGCAAGGGGGGATGCCTCCCACCCATTTATGGGTGTGCGTGAGCCCCCGCGCATCGATTGTGTTTCCCTTTTCCATCGCTCACGCCGCCGCCCCCCACTTGCCTGCCGACCACGGCGCCGCCCCGCCTCCATCCGCACACCGCCACACTTTCTTGAGGCCTCCCGTCACCTTCCCCTCCCCGGGCAACGCGTCCCCCTTCCACGTCAGCACGCCCCACGCGTCGCCGCGCCCGCGTGCGGACGGCGCAGGCTTGACACGGGTCAACGTCCAGAAGCAGTCCCCGCCCCGCCACGCGGCGCGGGCGACGCGGTGGCCGACGCCATAGTTGGGCAGGGAGGCGGCGACTTCGAACACTGGGGGGGTGGGCGTGGGGGTGGGAGAGGGTCGGCCGACGGCTGGTCGGGGGTCGGGGTCGCGGGCTGCCCGTGGAATCGTGCCCTCTCCAACCCACCACACCCACGCAACACGACTCACAATTCTTCGCGGCGGTGGCGCAGGCGGCCAGAGACGGGCGCATGGCGTTCTGCCTGTTTTTGTTTGCGCGGAAAGAAAAGATAATCCGCGACTCTGGTCGGCCTCACCACTCTTTGACCAACTTTTCTTCCATTCGTCGTTGTTTTCTCCCACCGTCGACCGCGACACCTCGCCTGCCGTCGCGCGACACACCACACACACTCCTCCGCTCACGTGAGCAGAGCGCGTGGTTGGGAGCGGACCGTGCGCGTGTGAGCAGCGCGTACCCCGACACACCGATCTCCTTCGGGCAAACACCACTTTCACACCACCTTCCCATGTCGTCCTGGGTCGAAGCCTTCATCAATGCCGCCGGCGCCGCCATCCTGGCGGGCGCTGCCGCCGCCCAGCTGTGGCACGCGTGGCGCCTGGCGTCGTCGGACGCGCCTGTGACTGGCGCCCCGGCCGACCCCCGCGCGAGGCGCGTCACGCTTCGCGACGCGCGCGGCAACACCATCGTCGTCATGGCGTCCCCCGACACCCTGCAAGCGTTGCTGGGGCAGCGGGTCGGGTGGCCGGCGGGGGTGGTGGGGCCGGCGAGAGGGGAGGGAGGCGGCGGAGACCTGGAGAGCTACGAAGGGAGGTTGGCACTGGACGCCGGCGTGCGCCCGCCGGGCCCTCCCGTCACCCCCGCCCTGCTGGACTGCCTGCCCACGCACGCCCACACGCCGCCCCGGGCTTCGGCGGACGGCACCCCCGCCCCCCCGCGCGCCGACGGGGTCGACACGTGCTCCGTGTGCCTCGCCGATTTTGTGGCTGGCGAAACGGTGCGTACTCTGCCCTGTTTACACCGCTACCATCCGGCCTGCGTTGACCCCTGGCTCGTGCAGAGAGGGCGGGCGCAGGCGGCGTGCCCCACATGCAAAACACTTGTCTTTAATTGAGTAAAAGTGAGAGTTTCTACTCTCTTTTCTTCTGTTTTTTTTTTGTTTTTCACTGGCTTTTTTGTGTTGTATTTTTGCTCTGTAACAAACACGGGGAACGAGAAATGTATTTTAATCAACTCACACAGTCTCATTTTCACTTTTCTCACGCTTTGACGTTGGCCTTTTCGCGCCACGCCGCGATCCATGCGCGCGCGTCGGCCACGTTGGCCGGCACGCCGTCGCTGGCAGCAAGAACGACCGCCTCGGCGGTGGCAGCAGCAGCAGCAGCAGCTGCGGCGGCCTCGGCCTCGGCCTTGGCGGCGGCAGCGACGCGCGCGGCCTCTTGTTCCGCCGCCGCGCGCGCGCGGCCGCGGCGGCCCGCTCCTCCTCCTGCTTTCTCGCGGCAGCCTCCTGCTCCGCCTGGGCGCGGGCAGCGGCGGCAGCCTGCTCCGCTTGCGCACGAGCAGCGGCCGCCTCCGCCTCTGCCTGCGCGCGTGCAGCGGCCGCCTCCTGCTCTTCTTTCTCGCGCACCGCCGCCGCCTCGGCCGCGCGTGCGGCGGCCTCGGCTTCGACCACCCGTCTGCGTTCAGTGGCAGCCGCGGCAGCCGCGGCAGCTGCGGCAGCGGCAGCAGCCGCCACCTCCCGCTCGGCCGCCGCCCGGCGCTCCACTTCGGCGGGGTTTAGGAAGGGGAGCGAAATTTCTTCGATCGCACCCTCGCTCAACACCTCCCCCCGCCGCGCGGCCGCCTGGGCGGCCGCCAGCACCGCTTTGGCGGCGCCCTCCTCGGCGCGTGCACGGTCGGAGGCCTCAGCGGCGGCGTCAACGGCGGCCGCAGCCGCAGCGTACGCTCTGAGCGCGGGCTCCGCGCCTGCGCGCGCGGCCGCAGCGGCCGCGGCCGTCGTTTTCGCGCGCGCCACCGCCTCCGCCACCGCCTCCTTGACAGCCGCCGCCGCCTCCGCCGCCTCAGTCAGCGCGGCGCGCGCGTCGTCAGCCGCGGACGCTGCCGCTTTGACAGTCGACAGGCGGTCGAGGCGGGTGGTCTGGTCTTCATCGGACGCGATCGAAGCCAGCAGAGCAACATCCGTCTGCCGCCGTGAGCCCGCCTCGCTCACCAACTCGACGCACTTGTTTTCAGCCACCTCCGGCGCCCCCACCGCCGCCGCGATGAAGCGCGCCACCTGGGCGCGCGACAGTTGGCCCCCGAACAAAGTGTCGCGGGGGGAGATGACAACGGCGTGGGTCAGGTCGTGGTCGTCGCGCGGCCTCTCGAGGCCGCCCGGCCGCACAATCAGATAAGGCACCCCCGACGCCTCCAGCGCGACTTCTGCACGTCGCTTCTGGGTCAGGATGCCGCCAAACAGGTTGAGCACGGCGGCGGGGAACCCCACTTTGCCGGTGCCGAGGGAGGTGACCATGATGTAAAACGAGACGCGCGCGGCAGTGGCAGCCTGCACCAGCGCGATCGCAGCATCCCCATCGATGCGGGCGGGGGCGGACAGGTCGCCCCCGGTTTCAGGGGCGCCGATGCACTGCACGACGACATCCACCCCGCGCAGGGCGGGCGGGATGGTGGCGCCGTCTGTGAGGTCGCACGTCACGATGTCGACGCGGCGCGCGTCTGCGGGGGCGATCAACCCCGCCCGCACGGCGGCCGCCAGGCCGGCGGCCGCGGCATCTGCGTCGCGCGCGCCGGCCCGCACTCGGGTGGAGGGATCAGCGGCCAGCAGGGCGCGCACGACGCGGGCGCCGAGGCGGCCGGTCGCGCCTGCGACGAAAATGGTCTGGCCAGATCCAGGGGCGCGGCGCGCGGACGCCTCTGGCGACGGCGCCGTCGGCCACCCACCACCAAACAGGTCGGGCAACTGAGGCAGTTGGGGCAGGGTGAGAGGGGCGCCACCACCGCCTGCTGCGCCGGAGGAGCGGCCGCCGAACAGGCCGCCGAACAGTGGATTCTCGGCAGCGCTGCGCACGCGTCGAGCGGCGTGTGTGCGTGGTCTGTTGATGAAAGGGGATAATAAGTCGAGAGAGGGTGGGACGGGGGCGAGAGAAACGATGCAAGGCGACGTCGAGATTGGGGGTCGGGTTTTGGGCGGCCCGCGCATTGGCCACCCGCGGCTCTTCCTGCAACGTTGCGCCGCGGTCACTGACCTGCACGAACGCACGCGTGCACTGACTGCGGTGGGCCGGTTCATCGGAGGACCAGGGGTGCAGAGAAACGCGGGGAAAAGGGACCGCGGTCCGGGCGACGTTTTGTTTCGTCGAGAGTGAGGCGACGCTGTCTCGCTCCCTCTTTTGTGCACTCCCTGCCTCCCGCCCCGCTCTCTGCAAAGAGAAACACACCACACAACGATTCACACACGCCAACAAACCCTCTCTCCACACCTCACACCGCCGCCGACGCTGCCCCCACCGCCCCCACAGCCGCGCCCTTGCTCCCACCATCCGCCGCGTCGGCCCCGACACGCGCGATCAGTTTGTTGAGCGCGCTCACGTACGCGCGGGCGGAGGCCACCACAATGTCTTCATGGGCGCCCGACCCGGAGAAGGTGCGCTGCACGACGCCGCCCCGGGTGGACTGGACAAAGCCGGTGGTCGCCATCGCGCCGGCCGGGCGCACCGAGACGCGCGTCGCCGCCAGCGCGTCGATGCCCTCCGTCACGCTGGACACGGTGTAGTCGACCACTTCCACGGGCACACGCACCAGGGCGTCCACCGCCTTGTAGGCGGCGTCGACGGGCCCGGTGCCCATGCCCGTGGCCGCGCGCGCAATCCCGTCGGGCCCCATCATCCGCACCGTCGCCGTCGGCAGCCCCTGCGTCCCGCACACCACCTGCAGCGCCAGCAAGTCCCACACTTTGGCGGGTTGGTGGATCTCGTCGGCCAGCAGGGCCAGGACGTCTTCATCGGTCAGCTTTTTGCGCGTGTCGGCGAGCTCTTTGAACCGCTTGAAAAAACCGTCGAGCGCGTCGGGCGCCAGGTCGAACCCCAGCTGCTGCAGCCGGGTGCGCAGCGCGTTGCGGCCCGAGTGTTTTCCCAGCACGATGCCCGCGTCGTCGGCGGCGCGCAGGAGGCCGATTTCTTCGGGGGAGATGATCTCGTACGTGTCCTTGGATTTCAGCATCCCGTCCTGGTGAATCCCAGACTCGTGCGCAAACGCGTTGGCCCCCACAATCGCTTTGTGGGGCTGGACCGGCATGCCCGAATAGTCGATGACCATGCGCGAGGTGGCGGTGATGTGGACGGGGTGGACGCCCGTCCACAGGCCGCCCAACTGGTCGTCGCCGCGCTTGGCGATCGCCATCACCACCTCCTCCAGGCTGGCGTTGCCCGCCCGCTCCCCGATGCCGTTGATGGTGCACTCGATCTGGCGGGCGCCGCCCGCCGCGCCGGCGAGCGAGTTGGCGGTGGCGAGGCCGAGGTCGTTTTGGCAGTGGGTGGAGAAGACGACGCGGTCGGCGCGCGGGACGTTGGCTTTGAGGTCGTGGATCACCCCCCCAAACTCGTGGGGCAGGTTCCAGCCCGTCGTGTCTGGAATGTTGAGGGTGGTGGCCCCCGCCTCGATGACGGCGGCCAGCACGCGGCGCAGGAAGGCGGGGTCGGAGCGGCCCGCGTCTTCGGGCGAGAATTCGATGTCGTCGCAGCCCAGGCTTTTTAAATGTTTCACCGCCGTCACAGCTGCCTCCACCACCTGGTCGGGCGTCATCTTCAGCTTGTGCTCCATGTGGATGGTGGACGTGGCGATAAAGGTGTGGACGCGGGGGCGGACGGCGCCTTTGACCGCGTCCCACGCGCGCTCCAGGTCGGCAGGCTTGGTGCGGGCGAGGCCACAGATGACGGGGACATAGCCGTCCGCGTCCACCGCCCGCCCCACATCCAGGGCGATGGATTTGACGGCCTCGAAGTCGTCGGGGGAGGCGATGGGGAAGCCGGCTTCAATGATGTCGACGCCGAGTTTGGCCAGCTGAGGGAGGAGGGGAGGAAGAGGGAGGGTCGGCCCTGGCGCTCGCTCGACGGCTCGCCAATTTGGACGCCTCCTCTCGTCCTCCACACACTCTCTCCCTCTCTCCCTTCTCCCTCACCTGCTTCGCGATGTCCAGCTTCTCCTTGGACGTCAGCGTGGCCCCCGGCGACTGCTCTCCGTCGCGCAGCGTGGTGTCGAAGATGCGGACGTAGTGCGGGTCGTCGATGACGCCAGGCACGTAGGCGGGGCGCTTGCGGCGGGGGGGGGCATTGTTGGCGGCAGCGGCGACAACCACGCAGCGTGGGCGGTGGCCGCGGGGGGCGGGGGGCGGCGGCGCGGACGCCGGCCGACACGGGTGCGCGGTGGCGCCGCGCGCCGGCGCCAGGCGCGGGGCGCCACGCCGGGGCGCCACGAACGAGCGTGCCGTGCCGCTGAGGGCAGGCATGGGGGAGGGTGGAAGCGAGGGGTGAAGGCGTGCAAGGGCGAGCGGGGAGAAGACTCGCAAAAGAGGAGTGACGGTCGCGTTGACGCGTCACTCCACATTCGACGTTTCGTTTCGCGGGGTGCAGTCTGTGTGCCGGGGCGCGCGCGCGTGTGGCGTGCGCAAAGGAGCCACTGTCTCACACTCTTCTGCGCCTCTTCGTCGGCGACACGGCTCCCCCCGCACCCCCTGTCCCAAAATTTCCAACCTACCCCCATGCCGCTCTTCCGCTCCCCGTTTGCCGGCTACTCGGTCAAGTGGTCCCCCTTTGACCCCGACCGCCTCGCCGTCGGCTGCTGCCAAAACTTTGGCATCATCGGCAACGGCAAGGTGACCATTCTGGCGGCTGGGCCGGGCGGCCCGCCACCGCCACCGCCTCCGGGGGCACCGCCCGGGGCGCCCCCACCCCCTCCTCCTCCCGGCCCACTCACCCCGGTGGCCGAGTTTGACACACGGGACGGCGTGTACGATGTGGCCTGGTCGGAAGCCTCCGACTCGGTGCTCGCAGCCGCGTGTGGCGACGGCTCCATCAAACTGTACAACGTGGCCGCCCCCCCCACCGCCAACCCGCTCGCCTCCTTCACCGAGCACTCGCGTGAGGTGGCCTCCCTGTCGTGGAACGTGGTGGACAGGCACCTGGTGGCGTCAGGGTCGTGGGACGACACTGTGAGGATTTGGGACGCTGCAGCCCCCGCCCCACTCGCCGCCTTCACGGGGCACTCGTACTGCGTCTACTCAGTGGCGTGGTGCCCACGCCATGCAGCCGTGCTGGCGTCTGCGTCGGGGGATGCGTCCGTCAAGATTTGGGACGCGCGGAGGCCGCCCGGCGCGCCGCCCACCCTGTCCCTGGCGGCCGCCCCGCACGAGATTCTGAGTGTGGACTGGTGCAAGTATGCAGACACCCTGCTGGCCACCGGGTCGGTGGACCGCGTCATCAGGCTGTGGGACGTGCGCAATCCTTCCCGTGAAGTGACCGCCCTGCACGGCCACACCTACGCTGTGCGCCGAGTCGCCTTTTCTCCACACGCTGAAACCGTGCTCCTGTCCGCCTCCTACGACATGACGGTGCGCGCGTGGGATGCGGGGGCGCCGGGCGACCCGGCCCTGCGCGTGTGGCGGCACCACAGCGAGTTTGCGACTGGCGTCGACGCGTCGTCCCTGGTGAATGGGCGGTTGGCGAGCACTGGGTGGGACGGTGTGGTGGCGGTGTGGCCGCTGGGGGGGGAGCCGTAGGTATGGGTGAGGCGTGTAGAAGAGAGAAACACTTGCGATTAAAAAATCCATTGTTGTTGGTTGTTGACTCTCACAGAGCAGCCCTGCGTCACAAATTAAAAAGATTGTCACACACACACACACACACACACACACTCTCTCTCTCTCTCACTCACAGCCATCCAAGAGTGGCCGGCACAAAGAATTTGGAATCTCGCGGGGTGTTTTTTCTTTCTCGCCCCAAAAACGACTGACACCTCTCCTCCCTATTCACACATAGAAATCCGTCTGGCGGCTCGTCGCCCCCACCTCCTTCAGCTTCTTCATGATGGACGAGTAGTAGTCCTTCAGGTACGCCTCCAGCGTGGTGGTGGATGCGGGGTCGACGCCCAGCAGGGCGTACGCTTCCTCCATCGGCGCGGAGAAGTCTTCGTTGGCGGACAGGATGTCAGCAAAAGCCAGCCTGTCGGCCGCGTCACGCGCCCACTGGAAGCCGCGCAGCGTGTTGCGGGTGGCGCGCAGCAGCCAGATGGGGACGCGGGTGACCTCCGCGCGCGCGCGCCGGCCAGCTCTTCGCAGAGCGCGATGACTTCAGCCACCGTCCACGCGCGGGGGCCGGCCAGGGTGAGCGTGCGCCCGACCGTGGCTTCGGAGCGCAGGGAGGCCAACGCCATGCGGGCGACATCCTGGGTGTCCAGGTAGGCGGTGCGGGTGGCGTCGGTCGTCCCCCACACCGTCTTCTCCTCAAGAATGGGCACCGCGTAGTTGCCGATCAACGCCTGCATGAACCCACACAGCCGGAACACGGTGTAGTCGAGGCCGGAGGCGGCCAGGAAGGTTTCCGTCGCAGCCTTGACCTGCATGAGGGGGACCTCGGGGTGACGGTCGGCCGCGTGGATGGAGAAGAACAGGTAGCGCTGCACACCCACCGCCTGCGCCGCCTGGATCAGGGCCACCTTGCCCTCCCAGTCCACTTTTTCGGTCGACTCCTCCGGCCGCGCGGTCGCACAGTCGACGACGGTGTGGATGCCGACCAGGGCGGCGGGGAGGGATGCCGGGTCGGTCAAGTCGGCCTGCACCGTCGTCGCGCCCCAGTCGCGCAGAAAGTCGGCGGGATTCTGGCGGGGGCGCACGATGCAGCGCACGTCGTACCCCTCGTCCAGGGCGCGGCGCACGATTTGGCGGCCCAGGGTGCCGGTCGCGCCGACGACGAGCATCGCGTTTTTGGGGACGGGCGTGCCGCCGGGGGCGGAGGCGGCGCCCGCGGCGGCGGCCGGGGTGGCGGCCACAGGGACCACAGCCGCCTCACGGCGCGTAATGCGGGGCGTGGTGGTGGGCTGGGCGGCCGGGGCGGACCGGGGCGCAGACCGCGCGTGCGTCAGCGGCGCGTGCGTCGACGCGGTGCGCGGAGTGAGGGCGCGCATTGTGTGGGGGGAGGGGGTGGGAAGAGGCAAATGTGCAGGACGAATGCACAGAAGTGTGTGGTGTGGTGCCTCGACGGAGACGTGGGCGGAGGAGTCGCTGTGGGAGGGGCGGGGGGGAGGGGGGAGGGCCTGAGTGCGCGGTTTCGCTCGGGGAGCGGAGCGGGGCGTCGTTGTCACCCCTACACTCTGAAGCCCCGCGCGTGGCGGCTCTACATCTGTGCACCAATTAGACTGCGACTCACCTGGAGGCGCGGGTGGGGTGGGGGGCGTGGGGAACGAAAACAAGCGTCCGCGAAAAAAAAAACAAGCGAAAGTGTGGTTTGGACGCGAGCGCGGGCGCGTGGCGAGCTCTCGCGAGCGAAGCGTCGAGCTTTCGCCGGCATCCCCCCCACTTTTCTCTTCCTCCTACATTTGTGTGTGCGTCAGCCACAACTCCACACGGCGCACAACGCTTGTGTGAGCGCGTGACCCTCTTCTAGCCCGCCTGACCACCGTCTCCACTCACAATGCTCGCCCACCGCGCGACCCCCATCCCCCGCTGCCGCCCCGCCTGCCGCCCCGTCCTCACGCCATCCCTCCCACCCTCACCACGCTGCCCCGGTGCCACACCCCGCGGCCCCGGCGCGCGAGTCGCTGCCTCCACCACCACGCCCCTCACCCCCGGCGCCGGGCGCGTCGCGTTTCTGGGGGCGGGGATCATGGGGTCCGCCATGGCGGGCCGCCTGCTGGGGGCGGGGTACGACGTCACCGTGTGGAACCGCACGCCTGCCGCGGTGGAGCCGCTGGTGGCGGCGGGCGCGGCGCGTGCCACGTCGCCGTCGGCCGCCGCGGCGTCCGCCGACGTCACCATCGCCATGATGGCCGACCCCTCCGCCGCAGCCGACGTCGCGGTGGCGGCAGCGACAGGGCTGGGCCCGGGCAAAGGCTATGTGGATGCGTCGACGGTGGATGCGGGGACGGCGGCTGCAGTCGCAGCGATTGTGGCCGCTGCGGGTGGTTCATACCTTGAAGCCCCGGTCTCGGGGTCGAAACAACCCGCCCTGGACGGCACCCTCATCTTTCTGTGTGGCGGGGATGCGGCGCTGTATGGGCGGGTGGCGCCATTGCTGGACGTGATGGGCAAGGCGAGGTTTTTGTTGGGGCCGGTGGGGGCGGGCGCAAACATGAAGGTGAGTTTTGAAGAATGGGTGTCTTTAACAATGGTGTTTAAAGTGTTCATTTCCACGCCACTCACCCGCACACCCCACACACAAACCCACCCAGCTTGTCGTCAACTCGCTCATGGGCACCATGGCTGCCTCTCTCGCCGAAAACCTGGCCCTGGCGGAATCCGCGGGCCTCTCCCCCGCTGACGTTCTGCAAGTCGTGTCCCTGGGCGCGGTCGCCGCCCCCATGTTTGCCGTCAAGGGACCCTCCATGACGTCCCGCTCCTACCCCACCGCGTTCCCCCTCAAACACCAGCAGAAAGATTTGAGGCTGGCGCTAGCACTCGCGGACGCTGTTGGCGTCGCCGCTCCCCTCGCCGCCGCCGCCAACGCGAGGTTCATTGAGGCGAGGGCGGCGGGGCATGGCGACGACGACTTTGCGGCTGTGTATGAAGCGGCCAGGAAGGGGTGATGGGGGAGAGGTGTGGGGGGGGGGGAGGGTGATTTGTGTAGAAAAGTCACCTGGTGATCTTTTCTGTTTTTGTGGCGACTCTCCGACACAAATAAGAATGGCGTTGTAAAAAACTCATAGCGGTTTTGATGCACACAAAAGGCTCTCTCTCTCTCTCATTCACGCACACACACACATTCAAACACACACACTCCTCTCTTTCACTTTCTTACGCAAGCACCGCCTTTTTGCCCACACTGCCCGCCAACTCCCCCGCCCGCACGCGGGCCCACCCGTCCCAGTGCACGATGGCCTCGATGTCGGGCGTCATGTTGAGGTCGCGGGCGACGTGTTCGTCCAGGACGGCGGCGACGAGGGGGACGATGTCAATGTACCGAATCTCACCCTCAATGAAACGCGCGACCGCGACTTCATTGGCGGCCGACAACACTGCCGTCGCCGTCCCCCCCGTCCTCCCCGCCGAGTAGGCCAGGTCCAGGGCGGGGTACTTGGCCCGGTCGGGCGCTTTGAAGGTGAGGGAGTCGGCTTTGGTGAAGTCCAGGCGCGGCCACGTCACTTCAGAGCAGGGCACCCGCTCCGGCCACGACATCGTGTACAGAATGGGCAGCCGCATGTCGGGCCACCCCAGTTGAGCCAGCACGGACGAGTCGGCCGTCTCCACCATGGAGTGGATGATGGATTGGGGGTGAATGACGACGTCGATGTCGTCATAGTTTGACCCAAACAGGTAGTGGGCTTCAATGACTTCCAGGCCCTTGTTCATGAGGGTGGCGGAGTCGACCGTGATTTTGGGGCCCATGCTGTGTGGGGTGGGTGAGGGGTTGGTAGGGGGGAAAAATGCGTGAGTGAAGAAACAGAGGAGTTGAAAGCACTGACCCTATTTTCCCAACCTACTAAAACTCCCTCTTCACACCCCCTCTTCCCCTCGCGCGCCCTTCGCCCCCCCCTCCAGGCTCATGCCTCAACGCCACCAATGTCCCCCATTGTCTTCCCCACCCCCTTTTCGCCCCTCACCACACACACACACACACACACAAAAACATTTTTTCCACTCACCTCCAGTTCGGATGCTTCAACGCGTCCGCCACCGTCACGTGGGGCAGCCGGTCCGTCGGCAAGTCGCGGAACGCGCCCCCCGACGCCGTCAGGATGACGCGGCGCAGGCCGCCTTCAGGCAGGCCCTGAATGACCTGGAAAATGGCCGAGTGTTCGGAATCGGCAGGCAGGATTTTGACGCCGTGCGCCGCCGCCAGGGGCAGCACCGCCGGCCCGCCCGCAATCAGCGTCTCCTTGTTGGCCAGACAGATGTCTTTGCCCGCCCGGATGGCGGCGCACGTGGGCTGGAGGCCGGCGCAGCCGACGATGCCGGTGACGACAGCGTCCGCGTCCTTGTGGGCCGCGACAGCCACCGTCCCCTCCTCCCCAATGACAATCTCGGGTTGTCGGGGCACATCCTTGATCAGCTCCTTGAACTCGGCCAGCTTGGAGGCGTCGGCCAGGCCCACCATGGCGGGCTGGAAGGCGCGGACTTGGTCAGCGAGCACAGCGATGTTGCCGCCCGCGGACAGGGCCACAATCTCGAACCTGTCGCGGTGCTCGGCCGCGATGTCCAGGGTTTGGGTGCCGATGGAACCTGTGTGTGTGTGTGGGGGGGGGGGGGAGGGGGCGTTGGTTTGGACAAGAGGGCGCGCGGGGGTCACACAGAGTCGACACCAAACGCTCGTCTCCTCCTCCCTTTCTCACCTGTCGACCCCAGCACGCTGAACTTTTTGACTTTGGAGCTGGGCTTCCAGTCGGGGGGGGCGACTGCGCGCCCCGGCCACGCGGGCGGCGGGCCGGACGCGGGGGCGGCCTGTGTGTGGTGGGGGGAGGGGGGTCGGGAGGTCGGGGTCGCGCGTTGACGAAATTAACGAAACGAAAACGGCAAAATCGCAACCACGCGCCGCCTGCGCGCTGGGCGGGCGGTGTGCACCGCATGCAGACGCTCGAGGCGTGGTCTCAGCACGCGGGCGCGTCCCAATGCGGAGGGAGGCAGGGGGCCGGCGGGGAGAGAGGGCCAGCGCGCTCCACGGCTTGACGTCAGCCTAGCGCTCCTTTGCTCTCTTCTCTCTCACCTCGCACACGGTCGCGCGGCGGCCGCCCCGGCGGGACGAACTCGCGGTCGCACGAGTCGTGTGCGTGCACGTGGCGGCGTGCATTGGGTTTTGAAAAGGGAAGACGCTGACGGGAGAGGGGGAAAGCGGGAGCGCGCTTGCTTGTGTGACGAAAAAACACGGGCGCCGCATTTTTTTTGCAGCACACAAATTCTCCCGACAAATCACACGCGCGCGGGAGCGCTGCAGCCCCGGGCTCGACCCCCCTCCCACACGCACACTCCGCTCTCCTCCCCTCCTCTGCGCCCGGCGCATGCCCACCCCCTCGACGCTCGACGCGGCCGAGCGGTGCGCGCGCCTGCTCGACTGCGGCCTGACCCGGGCCCAGCTGGCCGCGGTGGCGGACCTGATAGAGACGGGGGCTCACCCAGAGGTGTGTGTGCGGGGGGGGTGGGGGGAAGGAGAGGCGGGGAGGCTGGAAACGTGTTTGTTTTCGTCCCGACGTGATGCCTCGACACTCCCCTTTCCACCCCAGGCCGTCGCCGCAGCTGTGCGCGCCCTCAAGCGCGAAGCCGCGTCCCTGAACCGCTGATCAGAAATGTCTCAACCCGCGTCCCCGTCGGCCGGCCCCCCGGACGCCGCGTCGCCACGCGGGGGCGCTCCGTCGGCCGCGACGCCCGCGCCCTCCGACTCTGCGCCGCCTCCGCCTCCACCTGCCCAACCCGCCCCGCCACCCTCCGTGCCCGTGCCCCGCGACCCGCTGGTGGGGGCGGCGGGGCAGGAGTACGTGGCAGCCGTGCTGTCTTCCACTGACCCTCGCTCCGCGCTGCGCGAAGTCGCGGAAGCGGGCGGCCTGACCGCGCCCGGGTGCGCCCCCGTGCTGGGGCTTCTGGACGCGTTGGGCGTGTCCCGGTGAGTGGATGTGCGCGCGTGTGTGTGTGTGTGTGTGTGTGTGTGGAGGATTGATGACAAAATGGAGAAAAAAAATCCTCATTTTCATCCACCCTCTTTTCCTCAGTCTCGAAGCCCACAAACACGTGCTCGACGCTGCCAAGGCCCGCCTCCTCGCCCGCATCGATGACGCGTCCCCGGGCGCCCTGCTGGCGCTGCTGGGGGCGTCCTTTCCCTTCATCGGGCTGCCCGCGCTGCGGGACGTCCCGCTGGCTGCGCTCGCCCGCCTCCACCCCGTCCCCGCCGCCTTTTTGAAACAGCTGGCCGCCGACCGCGACCTGTTCGCCGACCTGCCCCCCAGTGTGCAGAGACAGGTGTGGGAGCTGGACCGGGCGCTGCTTCACGCCCACGCGGCGCCCGCTGTGGACGCGTACTGTGCGGAAGCAGGGACACGCCTGCGCTGCCTGGACGGGGCGGAGCTGGTCACCTTCACCTCGGACGCGTCCTCCTCCTCCACCGCCCCACGCCCGCGCGCCCCCCGCCGCGTCCAGCGCGCCGGCTCCCCCTCCCTGCGCCGCCTGGTCGCCATGGTGGGGCGGTCGCCCGCCGTGTACCGCGGCGTGTGCGACCTGATCGCCGCCCGCGCGCGCGACGCGGGGGGCCTCGTCCTCGCCCCCCGGGACGCCGCCCTGGCCGCCCTGCGGTCCCAGCTGCTCATGGCCCTGCACGACGGTGGGGGTGGGGGGACGGGGGACCTGGCGTCGGGAGACCCAGTGCACAAACTCGCGTGGACGCTGGACGCCGCGCTGCGGGACGGTGCGCTCAGCGACCGCAGGCTGGCGGACGTGGCCGCTGCGGTGGCCCCTCTGGACGCGGCCCCCGCGACCGCACCCGCGCAAGCGCGCGGGCGGGCTCGTGGTGGCGGCGCCCCCCCGCGCAAGCGCGACCGCGCTGACCGAGGCGACGCCGAGTCGGCGGGCGCCCCCGGCGGCGGCGGGGGCGCCGCCTCCCGAGACGCGAGGGCACGTGCGATTGGTGACGCCGCCCTGGTCGTGCGCGATCCGTCGACGCTGCGCCTGCTGGCGCACGCGGCGGCGGCGCGCGTGGCGGCGCTCACAGCCACCGCCACCCCCCCAGGCGGCGACGCCCAGCTGGCCCTGCTGGCCCGCCTGCTGGGCCTGGCCACAGGGGTGAGGGCTGTGCTGCGGGAGCCGGTGGCCACGCTGCCGCCGCCCCCCGCCGACCTGGTGAGGGTGCTGTTTCCGACTTTAGCTGGAACGATGCTCGAATCGATCGTGTGTGCAGACGACCCGCCCCCCCCTCCCTCCACCCCGCTCCCCCCCGCCGACGCATCCTTAGTCGCCCTGCTGGTCCGCGACGAAGCCGCCCGCGCCGTCACGCAGGCGGCCGCGTTGGATGCTGTGGCCGCGCGCGACGCGCGCGGCGCGGCGCCCCTTCTCGCCGCCTTGGGCGCCGCACTGGCCAAGGCCAGCGACGACAGCGTGCCCGAGTGGACCCCGTTTGCGGTGGGGCTGGCTCAAACGCTGGCGAGGGCGGGGGGGGTGGCTGTGGGAGGGGAGGCGGCCGACGCGGCTGCCGCCACGACCGCCGCGCGCGTTGCCGCCTTCGCCCCCGGCACCCCCCTCTGGACTGCGGCCGTCGACACCATCCTGCTGCGCTGCGCGGATGCCGACCCCCAAGCCCACGAAGAACTGCTGCGCCTGCTGCTGGCAGGCGCGCGGTCGCTGGACCGCGCCCACGTGGCGGCGGTGGCGACGGCCGCGCTGGTCGCGACGCGGCGCTCGCGCCGCGCGGCGGCTCGCCGGCGACCGCCCCCTCCCGGCCGCCTGCCGGCAGCCCCCTCCTCCGCCAGCCTTGGGACAGGGTACTCGTCGGGCGGGGGGCTGGGAGGAGGAGGGGGGACGACCAGCGCTGCCAGTGCGGGGGGCGGGTTTTCGAGTGCCGGGCGCCCGGGCGCGCGCCGCGGCGGGCGGGGCGATTCAGTTCGCTTTTTATATTCTGAGCTGGCCCGGGTCAGCGGGCTGGAGCCTGACGACGCGCCCGAACTGCACCAGTATCTGGGGGCGGGCCCGCCAACCGCGGTGGGTGGTGGTGGTGGGGGGCAGGGTGGCGTGTGAAGAAGGAGAAGAAAAACGTTTCGACTGCTCGTCACACTCTCGCAAATTGCAACCTCCCTGGTCGCCACACACAGGCGCCACGCTCGCTCTCTCCACACAATGCGGCTCACACAGGCTCCCAACGCACGCTTGGGCGCGCTGCACCCGCCGGCCGGCCGTGACCGCGCGCCGCCCCCGCCACGCGCGACGCCAGACGCGTCCGACTCTCCCTCCCTCCCTGAACCCCTGGCCCCGCTCTCGCCCTGGCTCCAGTCCCCGGGTGACATCCTGTCTTTCGGTCCACGTGCCGCCCTGGTGGCGTTGCTGGCCATTCCCCGGGCGGGCGAGCTGGCCGCTGAGGTGGCTGCTGCAGCCGCTGACATCGCCCAAGACCCACGCCCCACCCCCGACAAAGCGGCAGACGCAGTGTCGAGAACCAGCCAACTCCTGGCCGACTTTGTCGCCACGGGCGCAGGCGCGGAGAGGAGCTTGGTGCGGGCGGCAACTGACGCACTGCCGGAGGAGGTGCGGTCGGCGCTGCCGCGCGACTTCTTAGACAAGCTGGAGGACCTGGAGACTGTGGCGACGCCATCCACACCTGCCACGCCCTCCGACGCATCACCCTCCGGCACCGTCGCCGGGCGGGGCGCGTCGGAAGTGGCCAACGTCGCGCGCGCGGCACGCGCGGTCGCCGACGCGGCGGACGCCCTGGCGGACGCCCCCCCCGGCCAGCTGCCCATGCGCCGCCTGTCTGCCCGGGAGGCGAGGGCGGGGCTGGCCCGCGCCCTGGAGCAGGCGGGGAGTGCGGGGGGTGGGGAGCGTGGGTTTGCTGCGCTGGCATCGGCGCGCACGCTGCTGGGCGAGCTGGACGACGCGTTGACGGCGGTGGCAGGGTGATGGGAAGGAGGAAGGACGTGAGACACGCCCGCCTGTTTGTTTTTTGTTGTAAAATGGTGACACACACAGAGCAAAGGAGAGGCCGTCAAAAAAAGAAAAAAACAGAAACGCGCCCACAAAACCACCCTCCCCCACCCACTCTCTCTCATCAATCATCGTCGAGCGTGTAAAACGTGCCCGCCTTCTTCTGGGCCTGGTCCTTGGTGGACCCCCCCTTGTTGATGCGGGGCCGGTAGTTGGTGGGGTCCCGCCGGAACGTGATGTCGAGCGAGCGCAGGAACGCGTTCATGCCGTCGGCCAGCGACCGCGGCGCGCACGCCGTGGCAGCCACCGACGGTTGCCCCTCGTAGACGATGACCCTGTCCGCCAGGTACGTGGCCATGATGAAGTCGTGCTCCACAATGAAGGCCGTCTTCTTGGCGTGCATGATGTAGCGTTTGATGACCTTGGCCGCGACGACACGCTGCTCGGAGTCGAGGTAAGCCGACGGTTCATCGATCAAGTAGATGTCGGCGGGCGTCCCCAGCGCAATCGTCAACGCCACGCGCTGCAGTTCGCCGCCCGACAGGTTGAGGACTGTTTGATCCAGCAACGGGTCGATGAGGAGGGGCTTCATCACGTCAGACACAAACTGGGGGTGGACCGACGCGTCGCGAATGCGCTTGTGCAGCAGCTCACGCACAGTCCCCGGAAACTTGGGCGAAATCTTTTGGGGTTTGTACGAGATGCCAAACTGGGGCACCTCGATGCCCGTGTCGTCGGGGGGGAGGAGGCCGCCCAGCATGCGGATGAGGGTGGTTTTGCCCGTCCCGTTTTCGCCCAGCATGACGATGATTTCCGAGTCTGTGAAGTCGCCCGCCTCCACGGTCAGCGTGAACGCGCCCTGCGTCTTGGTCATGGCGGGGTACTGGAACCGGGAGAAGCGTTTGCCGTCGTCCACTTCGACGGCGGTGTCGGACACTTTGAAGGAGAGGGCCTCCTCGCGGAAGCGCAGGTTTTCGGTCGGCACAAACCCGGCCAAAAACACGTTGATGCCCTCCCGCACCGAGAACGGCATGGTGACGACGCCGTACGCGCCCGGCTTGCCGTACAGGCAGCACACGTAGTCGGACAGGTAGTCCAGGACGGCGAGGTCGTGTTCGACAACAATGACGTACTTCTTCTCGCCCAGCAGCCCCCGAATCACTTGGGCGGCTTTGAGCCGCTGCCGCACGTCCAAATACGACGAGGGTTCGTCCACCATGTAGACATCGGCATCCTGGGCGGCGACGACGGCGATGGCGAAGCGTTGGAGCTCGCCGCCGGACAGGTGTTCGACGTCGCGGTCGGTCACTTGGGCGAGGTCCAGGTCCGCCAGCAGCTGGGCTTTGACGCCGCGCGCGTCCTTGGCGTCGATGACGGCGCCCACGTTGCCTTTGACGGCTTTGGGGATGTGGTCCACGTACTGGGGCTTGGTGGTGGTGACGAGGTCGTCGTCGAGGACGCGCGTGAAATAGTTTTGTAATTCGGACCCCCGAAAGTAGGCCAACACTTCCTGCCACTCGGGCGGGTTGTCGAAGCGGCCCAGGTTGGGCTTCATCTTGCCCGCCAACACCTTCAACGCGGTCGACTTGCCGATGCCGTTGGTGCCGACAAGGCCGAGGACTTGGCCCGGGCGCGGCACGGGCAGCCTGTGCAGTTTGAACGTGTTGGGGCCGTACCGGTGGGTGGTTTCGGAGGCCAGGTTCTTGGGCAGGTTGATGATCATGATGGCGTCGAAGGGGCATTTCTTGGGGGTAGGTGGGGTGGGTGGGGAAGGTTAAACATCAACATTTGATGGTGTTTTCTTTTTTCATCCCTCCTCACCCCCACACCACCCATCCATCTCTCACCTTGACGCAGATGCCGCACCCGATGCACAGCTCCTCCGAGATCCATGCCATCTTGGACGAGGGGCCGACCTCGATGCAGAGCTTGCCTGTGGGGGAGGGTGGAAAAAAGGGTGTGAGCAAAAGCATGATCCTCTCATGTTTCAACCGGAAGCAACCCCGCAACGTAGCACTGCCCTTGCACACATCACAAACGCCAGCGGGGGCGCAGGAGGCGGGTGTGATTGTTTTTTTCTTTATGCGACCGTGCAGACTGGGCGCCCCCGCCCCGCCCCCCCTCTCTCCTCTCACGCACCGACTTTGACGACGGGGCACGACTTTTTGCATTCTTGGCGACACTTCTTGGGCTTGCACCTGTGTTAGAGTGGGAGGGAGGAGGAGTCGGCGTTGAGCAGGCAAACGACGGCAGCGTCCAATCGAGGGGCCGCCGACGGCGCACCCCCCGAAACCAGCGAGCGAAAAACACGCCCGCCCCGCCCTGGCCCCACTCTCCCCTCCCTCACCTGTCGGCGGACACGATGGCAATCCTGGTCAGCACCTCCTCCCCGGACTCGCGCTTGGACGCTTTGGCTTTGGGCGCCATCGCTGGTTTGTGCGCGTGCGTGTGTGCTTTCTCTCTCTGTCCGGATGTGCACGCGGTGGCGAGCGCAGACGGCAGGGGTTTGGCGTGAGAACGCCCCGCGCGTGCCGCAGACGGGGGCGGCTGCTGTGAAACGAAACGGAAAAATAGCGCGCAGGTGTGCGAGCGCCGTCGAAAAACACAACGCTCACTCCTTGCATTCGGGTTCGCTGTTGCGCCTGGGCGCGCACCCACCCAGGCACACACACACACACAGCGTTCCTTCTCGTCCCCCCCTTCACACAATGGGTGCCGACGAGGTGGCACTGTCGGTCGCAGAGACGAACAAGCTGCGCGCATCGCTGGGCCTGCCCCCGCTGCGGGAGGGGCCGCCGCCCCAGGCCGCCGCCAGGCGGGGTGGTGGTTGCTCGTCCGCTGCAGCTGGGCAGGCGCCGGCGGCGGCGCCCGCGGGGGACGACTTGGCGGCACGCATCGCAGCGTGAGTGTGGGAGGGGGGTGGGTGGGGGAGAGGCGCTTGGGGGTGCGCGTTGTCGCTGAAGTCACGTCGTGTGAGAGGGCAAGGCTGCAAGCGAGGGAGCCTGCCGGCGGGGGTGGGTGCCGTCGGGCAGCGTTTTCATTTTCCATGACGCTCACACCTCCCCCTCCTTCCCCACCACCCCTCCTCCAGCCACCGCGAAAAACGGCTGGCCGTCCAACCCCTCAGCGCCGTCGACACCGACGCCGACGACGTGGCGGCCTGGGTGGCCCGCTCCCGCGCGCGCACGGCGGCCGCGGCGACCGCGCGCGCAGCCGCGTGCGCGGCAGGTGACGCGCCCGCGGCCCCCCGCCTGGCTGTGCAGGAAGAAGAGGACGATGATGGCGACGACGACGGCGCCCCCACCATGGCTGCAGGCGGCGCCCGGGTCAAAGAGTCGTCGGCCGCGTCCCTGCGCGACGGCGAGGCCGCCATCCTCACCCTGGCCGACGCCCCCATCCTCGATGCAGCTGGCCGCCTGGTGGATGGCGACGACACGCTGGAGGAGGCGACCAAGGCGGCCGACGCGGCACGCGAGCGCGCGTCCGCCACCGCGCGCGACGCGCCGCTGTGGGATGAGGACGGGGTCGACCGCCGGGGCGGCCTCCTGGCCAAGTATGATGACGAGGTTGCTGAAGAAGGCGCCATTGCGATCGACGCGCGCGGCGTGGTGGCGGTGGATGCTTTGCGACAGGCGGCCGTGCGCGCTGCCCTCGCAGCGTCGGCGCCTGCAGAGGGCGTGGGCGTCGCCCCCCCCGTCCCCGGGTCCGACTTTTTGACGGCTGAAGAAGCGGCGGCCGCGGCTGCTGCTGCCGCCGCGTCCAAGAGGAAAAAAAAGAAGAAGCGCGCGCCCCGCACCACGACCGCCGTCGACGAAGACCTGCTCGCCACCCTGGAGGCCACCGCCCCCACCGTGTCCACCCACCACGGGTCGCGCGCCACCCGGGCTGCAACGGGTGGTGACGCCCCGGGGGCCGCCGCCGATGCAGCGGCCAGCGAGGCGGCCGGGCGCGACGCCTACGGAAAAGCGGTCGACGCGATGGCGGCGCGCGCAGCCGCGCTGAAGGCGGAAGCTGCCCGTTCCAAGGCAGTGGCTGCTACTGCTGCTGACGATGACGATGGTGGCGACGACGATGGCGAGCTGTACGACTTTCTCTCTCGCGCGCGCCGCGCGGCCGCGTCGCGCGGCGCTCCAACGGAAGACACCATCGCCGCCGCCGCCGCCGCCCGCCGGGCGGCCGCCGAAAAAGTGGCTGCCGAGCGCGCTGAACGCGGGTTTGGTGGAGGTGGCGCCGGCGAGCCGCTGGAGCTGTCGACGGCGGCCGAGTTTGCGCGGTCTGTCGCGGTCGCGGCCGACGGTGGCGGCGATGACGACATGTTCGCCGCCGGCCGCGCCACCGCCGCCGCTGCCGAGCCCGTCACAGAAGCCCCAGCTACCGAACCCGATGAACCTGCCATTGCTCCTGCCATCAGTGGGTGGGTGGATGCGGACTCGGCTGCGGGTTACGCGCCCCCTCCCCCCACCACCTCCACCGCCCCGCCCCCACCCCCGCCCCCGCCCTCCGTCACCCGGGAAACCTCCGTCGGCGTCGGCCTGGGCGCCGTCCTGGCCTCCCTGCGGGACAAGGGCGACCTGTCCGCCCCCGTCGAGTGGGCGGGGCGGTCGACCGATGTGCGCGCGGCCGAGGGCGCCGTCCCCGGCACCTTTGCCGATGTGTACCGGGGTGGCAGGCATGACAAATTCACGGAGGCGTCCATCGAGGCCGCCTTGACGGAGCGCGACGAGTTTGGGCGTGTGCTGACGCCAAAGGAACGTTTCCGCCGCCTGTGCCACGCGTTTCACGGCATCGATCCCTCCAAGAATCGCCAGGAACGGCGCCTGCGCAAGCTGGCGGATGAAGCTACGGCGCGAAGGGCGTTGGCTGGGGGTGGTGGTGGCAGCGGCGGTCCTGCACCTGTGACCGCCGCAGCCCTGTTCGTTGTTCTCAGTGGCACCATCGCTCCCGGCCAGTCGGCCGACCCGACCGCCGTGGATGGTGGGGACCGCAAGCGCAAGGGGGGCAGCATGGCGCCGCCGCCGCCGAGGCGGCCCAAGACTTGATGCATGTGTTTTTGGGGTTGTTTTTTTGTGTGTGCAAAAAGAAAAGCCGCCTTCCTTCTTTCTTTTTGATCTGGCGGCCCAGCGCCCGCATCATCGCATCGTGCCCCAGTTACAGCGCACACGCTCCACGCGCGCCTGGAACCACGCCAAGACCGACGCAGTCGCACTCAAAATGAAAAGTGTGGTGTGGGGGGGATATGTTTTTGGGCGCGCGTCATGTTGTTTTAGTACGGGCGGGGTTTTGGATGGTCAATAATGTTAGAAAAGGGCAACACGAACAAGCACGCAGGAGGCGGGCGCGATGAAATTACTCGCTTTGTCCGGGCCATCTTTCTCAGCTCACGCGGGTGTGCCCAGCGATTCGCATCCAAATCAAGCTTTGGAGCAGTGCGCGTGCGCGCGCGTGGCGATCTTGGGTTAAGGGTGTGTGGGAAGATTTGGGGAGGGAGGAGAAAGATCAACATGGTTGTCGAGGAGCGCATGCTTTTTTGTTTCAGGCACGTCCTCTTTGTTTGTTTTTTGGTTCTACCGACCGAGAACGCTAAGACTTTGATAGTTCTGACCGCCCGCAGAACATCAACCTAAATACGCAGCACGGCTGCAGCGTGTGGGGAGTGGAGAGGATCGAGAATCCAAGTTTGGGAGAGAAAGGAAACACGGGGGTGTGGTCGGTGCGGGAGGGCACGCCCTCAAGCGCCCGAATGCACGCGCCCGGGGGATGAAATGGAAAAGGGAGGAGGGGTTGATGAGTCGGAGTGAAAATGGAGGGGGGCGCGCCAAACACGCGCCAACCGCCACGTGCCCCAGCACCATCACATCGCGTTGGCGACACACCCGCAATCAAGCAGTCCGGCAGTACGGCTGTGTGCTGCCCGTGCACCGACTCGGCACCATGGAGCCGGGGGTCGCGCCAAAGACCGACGCTGCGGCTCTCAAAATGAAAGGGGGGGGGAGGGAGGGGTGCGATATGTTTTGGGCGCGCGCGTCATGTTTTTTTTTAGTACGGGGTGTGTGGTTAAGATGGTTGATGATTAATCAGAAACGGGGCAACGAAACAAGCGCGCCGGGTTGGCGGACGCACCGGTTTGCTATTGTGGCGTGCGTTCGGGGCCCCTGTTTCTGAAGTCAGAGCTCCACGCGGGCGCGCCCAGCGCTCCCCGCGTCCAAAGCAAGCTTTGGAGCAGTCAGTGCGAGCGCGCGCGTGGCGGTCTCAGAATTTGAGGGAGTGAGGGAAGATCATAGAGGGCGGGAAAGATGAAAGATCGTCAAGGGGTCGAGGTGCGCGTGCTTTTGTCAGACACGTCACCTTTGTTTTTTTTTCGGTTCTGCCGCCCGAGAACGTTAAAAGCCCCTGCTTGTTCTAAGAACGAATTAAGAACGAACACATAGCGCTAATGGATTGGCTGCTGTGCGTGTGGGGGGGGAGAGGATCGAAAGAAGGTGGCATAGGAAGAAGAGACACGGGGGCGGTCGGTGCGGGGGGGCAGGCCCCCACCGCTCACGAACGCACGCGCCCGGGAGGAGAAAAGAAAAAAAAGGAAAACAGGGGTTTTGTGGGTCCAGACCCGTCGGGTCCAGAAGAGGGTTTTTGATGAACCATAAAGGGGGCACTTGTACGCGACAGATGAGTCGTTGCGGAAGGCACGATCCACCGGCTGCACACAGGCAACCAACTCGTGGAAAATGAAAAAAAAGAGGGAGAGTGTCACGTCACCCTCGAGCCGGGCCGGGGTGGCTGGCGAAGCACGTCCCCCTTTGAGCGTAGCAGGAGCCATCCTCATTAGCCATGCAGCATCTGTCAGACGTGTTGTCGCATCCAGGAGCGAAGAAGTAGCCCGTGCACTGGCCATAACCCCGGGAGCAGCGCACGCTGAGAGAGTGGGAGGGGTCAGTTGAGTGTGCCGCGAAAGAAACAAACCTACGGTCCCACACCAAAACACACTATGCGACTCACGTGTACGGTTTTTTAACCCAGCCGTTGTTGGAGCCGGCAGGATTGTAAACGCACGGTTTGCCAAACGGAATACGGGCCGACGGAACAATGGGCTGCATCTTTCGCGGCTGCAAGACGGGGAATGCAGCATTGGATATCCCCCTGAACGTGGTTTGCAGGACGTCAATAGCAGCTGAGACGAATTTGGCGGTTGAATCGATGACCTGATGATCACGCAAGGGAAAAAGGAAGGAGGATGGGCGTTGGAATCTTTGTTGAGGGGCAAGGCTAAAACGTACGTCACCAACAAAACGACGCCTCAACCACACAGACGCACCCAACCCGCGATCGCGATTAAGGCGTCAAGCCCAGTCGGCGCATTGGGGCAAAAATCGGGAAGCATGGCTGATGCTGAGCCGAGGGCCGTGCCGAGCGCTTTTGCCTGGCCTGCCAAAGAGCCGACAGCGAGGTTTAAAACGGCGCCAAACACTCCCTCTCCGCAGACGGGCCCGGTGACTGTGCCAATAGCGTTGCGGGTGCCCGCGTAAACGTCATTGCATGAAGAGTATGCTTTGCAAGCGGACAGGGTGGCCGCTGTCACGGACTTCAGGACGGTGGTGAATGACTGCGGGCTGTTGTCCGCGCTCGCCGGCAGCGCCGACGGGAACATGGACCCGTTGGTCGCCCTGGAGATGGCTGCGTGCTGCAGTTCAACCAGTTCGGGCGACAGGCTGTTTGCTTGGTTGATGCCCATGTCGATTGTGATCTTTGTCGACGTCACGACTGACGACGCTTGCGGCGGCGCAGCCGCCAGCGCGGCGGCGACTTCCGGCTTTTTGCGGTCGACGGCATAGTACGCCGAAGACACGACGGCCGGGTCTTCCAGCGTGGTGCCGGGGCCGTAGGGCGTCCACCTGAGGATGTGTGTGCGGGGGAGGGGCAAAACGTGAACAGGAGGCGCAGGACAAGCGGGCCAGCGACGCCAACACCGGCCCACCCTGCCTTCCCAACCGACCACCGCCACCAACAAGCGCAGGACAAGCGGGCCAGCCGCACACCCCTCCCACCCCCTTGCCCCTCCACCACTCACAATTGACCGTTGGTGTCCCACGCAAACAGGTTGATCAACCCGCCCGTGCCGGCCTCCACGCCGGCCAGCGTCCACGCATCCTCCGGCACGGGCACCACCTCCCACGTGGCGCCCTGGTCTTTGGACGCGATGATGCCGTCATCGGTGGAGATGGCGATCGTGCGGCCGGTGGCGCTGATCATGGCGTTGGTGAGTTCCGTCGAGTCTTTCAGGACGGACGAGATGTCGACTTCCGTCCACGTCACGCCGCGGTCTGAGCTCAGCAGCACTTCGTAGTTGGCTGCCGCGTTCACGTCAGCATTGATGAGAATCCCCACAACCACCCGGCCATCCAGGCCGCCCACCGCGTAGTCAAGCCAGATGTAGTCGGACGACACTGCCGACGCGGTCCACGTGGCGCCCCCGTCCGTGGAGTACTGCAGCACGACGTTGCCCTGGTGGGTTGGTGGAGGCGAGGATGTGTGGTGAGAGTGTGGGGAGAACGATCATTGGGGGCGGGTGCAAGCGTCGGGCCAACCTCTCCCACCCACCCTTTCCCCCTTCCCTTCTCACCTGTTCCGTCTTGGATTCGTCGCCTTCGATCGTCGTCACCAGCGTGTTCATCAGTGCGTACATGGTGGTGCCATCATTCGACAGTTGCAGCGGCGTGACGACGTCCTGGGACAGCGTGAACGTTTGGGTCCCGTTGTTGGTGGTCACTTCAGACCCCAGCACGGACCGCGTCCAGGACACGCCGCCATTGGCCGAGTAGTAGGTGGCGAGGGTGTTGGGGTTGTTGGGCTGGTAGAGCCACGTGGTGCGCAGCTGGTCCAGCTCGGATCCCGCGTCGTTGTTGATGTATGACCCCCCAAACTCGGTGGCGCACACCAGGACGTGCTGCCCAGTCGCGTCCGTTTGGATGAAATCAACGCTCAAGATGGTGGCAGAGCTGGAAGGGACCAGGTCCACCGACTGGAAAGAGAGGCCGCCGTCGCTCGACTTGAGGAGGCGCCCGTTTTGGAAGACGTCGCTCAAGACGTCGAACCCGCCCGTCGCGTTCACAAAGTTGGTGAGGCCGCCGTACATGGTCTTGGCGTCTACACTGACCGCCAGCGCGCTGGTGTAGGCGCTGTTGACGGCCAGCGAGTCGGTGAGGGCAGAGTGGTACGTGGTGAAGGTGTTGCCGCCATCGTCCGAGAGTGCCAGCGTGTACGGGTCCTCAGCAGCGTCAACATGGTGAGGCCGCCCCCACCCCACTCCATGCCAAACCCATCCAGCCGAGTGTTGCCAAACCGGAACGTGGGGGGCGACGGGGGGGGCGGCGGCGGCGTGGGCAGCGGGCCAGCGACGTCGAGGATGCGTTGGGGCACGGTGCCCCCATTTTTGATGACAAACGCGGCGGTTTCGGCCAGCGTGCGCACCATGCGCACACCGCCAGACGGCAGGGGGCCCGCCCCCGACACCAGGGGGGCCGCCACGACGAGCGTGGTGCCAGGGTCGACCGAGCCGGGGGCCGCAGTCAGGCGGCGGCCGCCCGACGTGGCGGCGCACGTGCCTGCCAGGCCGGCCAGGGCCGAGTTGGCGGGGATCACTTCTTTGGCGTACAGTCCACCCGCAGAGCCACAGTAGTAGAGCTTGGGCTTGACAAACTGGTGGTCAGCAAAGGCATTGGGGATGACCTCAAACACCATGCGCCCGATCGCGCCGGTGCGCTTGTCCATCGAGACCTTGATGCCGTTGACGTAGGCGCCGGTGAGCGGGATGACGGTGGTCTTGGTCGTGGACCGGCAGGTGACGGTGCCGCCCTGCGACCAGCCAGCCACGACGCCCGTGGCTTCGTCCTCGTAGCAGGTGATGTCTCCGCCGCCGCCGGCCGCCGCGGCCGTCGCCGCCTGGAAACTGGTCGGCAGCGCCACCATCGTCAGGCCACTGCCCTCAGCGCCAGCTTTAAAGGCCAGGGTGGCGTTGACAGCGGTCAGCAGGTCGGTCTTGTTGCCGCTGTTGGCGAGCGCGGTTTTGGCAGCTGCCACGGCCACGGCTTTGACCTTGTCAACCTCGTCGGCGGCGGAGCCGACCGCGTTGACGCCCGTGAACAGGACGCCTTGGCGTGCTCCACGTCGGCCAGCTGGTGCAGGGTGGAGTTGACGGCGGCCACTTTGTCGGCCAGGCGCGGGGTGTGGAGGGTCTGTGGAGGGGTGGGGACGAGGGGTGGAGCGCGTGTTTGCGGTGTGCATCCCCACCCTCCCCAAGCTCGACTGCCTTGCCAAAAGCACCTTGACGAGGGAGAAGGACGGTAGGGCCGCCACCTGGTGTGTGTGTGTGTGTGGGGGGGTGTTTGGTGTCGTGTCTGCTTGGAGAGACGCTCTGCCCGCAACGACGTGCAGGGTGGGGCGCGCGCCTGTGCGGTGGTTGCGAACGGTCGCGGCGCCATCCTGCTGCCTTTGCTTCGACCGCTCCCCCAGACACCGGGACATATTAGGGCAGCCCCGCTCAGGGGAGCTGGCGCCGGCAGTCGGCCGCGGGCGCGCGCAGCGGCCCCCCAAATGTCGACCCTTCGCGCGCGCAAGCGTTCGAAGCGCGGCGCGCGTGCGCGCGCGCGCTCGGCCCTCTCACGCAGCCAAAGACACGCTTATCGCGCTCCCGCCGCACCCAATTATGCATGAAAATGTGAATCAGATGCGTCAGTGAGGGCGCAAGGCATCGAAACGGGGGCGCCACGGCGCGCATGTGACGCAACTCGGCACGCGCCGCATGGGGGCGCACACAAACAACATTGACCACCCGGTTGGCTCACCTGGCTGACGACCAGCATGGCCAGCATGGCCACCGCGGTGGCGCGAGTCATTGGGGCGAGCGTTTGTGGGAACGGGGGAGTGGGGGGAGGGCGGGCAGAGAGGAAAGAAAGGGGGTGTGCGCTTCCCTCGCAAGAAGAGTGAACGAGGGGGTAGTGAGGCGACGAAGGGCCACCACCGCGGTTTTCGAGCAGACTGGTGCCCGATTTCTGCGTCCGTTTTCTCGCTCCCCTCCCCGCTCGTCTTCGCGCCCCGATGCCGGGCGACGGCGCTGTGCTCACCGCGCCAGTGGCCAGCGCCCCGCCTGCCGGGCAGGACACTGGCGCCACCACCACCGCCGCTCCCCCCCCACCCCCCACACCAGCCACTACCACAGCCACGGCCGAGGTGGACCGCATTCTAACCAACCCGCACAACGCGTACCATGTGCTGGGCCTTGCACGGGACGCCGCCGACGCGGATGCGGTCAAGGCAGCCTACCGTAGGCTCTCCCGTGTCGTCCACCCCGACAAGTCCCACCACCCGCGCGCCACAGAAGCTGCTGCCGCCCTCAACCGAGCGCACGAAGCGCTGACGACGGGTGGGTGGGCGCGGCGCGCGTATGACGCGTATGTGGATGACGTGGAGAGCAGAGGTGGTGGCAGCCCGCCACCCTCATTTGAAGAGTGGCAGGCACAGGGCGTGGCCCGCAACCTGCCGAAGTGGGCCAAGAGGTTGCTGGCGTGCCCGGGTGGACCGTGCGTGTTGTGTCTGCTAGCGATCATCGCGCTGCCCGTCTTGCTCGTCGCCGCAGTCCTAGCCACCATCATCTGCTTCCCCATCCAGGCCGCCCTCTCCCTGTGCGGCGTCGTGCCCCCTCCCTGGCGCAGGGTGCCGGCCGCCGCGCGCGAGGCGGCGTCGGGGGCGCAGGAGGCGATGGCGAGTGAGGTGTGAAGAGAGTGGTTCAAGTTCGGGATAGAAACGTCAACAAACACTCCAGTTCCTCCTTTTCTCTTCTTGCGCTCTCTCCCGCAGCTCGCGCAGCGGGGGCGCCAACGCGGTTGCCGCCCACACAAACTCCTCGCTGTCGTCACCATCGTCGCCGCCTCTGGTCATGGCCCACAGCATCCACCTCAACTGCTGGGTGGCCGACGACCATCGCACCGCGGCCGCGACGCCGCCGCTGCCCGCTCGCGCGGCGGCGTCGACCGCGGCCAGGGCGCACACACCAAACTCGGCGCCCGCGTCCCGGCCCAGGGCCACGATTGTGCGGGCCAGGCGGAGGGCGAGGGCGTGGGTGGTGGCTGGGTGGGACGCCCTCGCCCGGGCGGGCGAGGTTGATGCAGGCTTCCAGGGCGGCTGTTGTCAACAGCTCAGCCTCCAAGTCGGCGGCAGGTTGCGGGTGAGAGGAGGGTGGGGTGCCCCAGAGTCTGTCGTAGAGAAACGGGAGCGTGCCGCCAGGGCTGTGCGCGCACGTGAAGCGCCCGCTGTAGAGCAGGATCCAGAAAGTAGACTGGGACAGGATGGCGGCGACTGGGGGCGGGTGCAAGGAGAGCTTTTTTTGTTGCAGGTGTAGAAGCGCGCGCGTTTTTTTCGACGCGACTCCCCCAAAACCCTTTTCAACTGTTTTCCATCTGCCAGCTCGTCATCGCTGGTCCACATATTTACATGTGCCAAACAGAGAGCTAGTTGATCTCTGGGAGCATACGTGGATAATGAGAGTGGCGCAAAAAAAAAGGGAAACGGGACCGCAACGTGCAGCCCTATGGAGGTCGGGTCTTGGACATTTTTTTTTCAGGGTGTGTGGAGGGGGTTGGGGGGACGCGCTGGTGCAGCGCGAACACTGCACGACTTTCCGGGCTGTGTTTTTGGGGGTGGAGGAGGGTTTTGGGGGGGTGATGCGGTGGTGGGGTATTTGAAAAAACCATGTCAAGCACGTGCGGGAAAGCGTCAAGGAAGCCCGTCGCAGTGTTTGCGCCGAGTGTCGCTATTGGCACCATAGTCAGCCTTTGTCGTCCCTTTTGTGAGATCGACTTGCTTGCTGTACACGTACGAATGGTGGCCATCGAAGCGTTTGTACCCTTCCTTGTACCCTTCATTCACACCAGCCAGTGAAGATGAGCCCGTCGTGTTGGCGTCAAGGGGGGGGGAAGGGGACGCCACCAGACGCGTGAACCAGGTGCAGCGGGCGCAGCCGTTTGAGTGGCCCGTCAACCAGCGGCGACTGTTACTTTAGTAGGAGCATTTTTGTATGCGTTCAGCACGTGTTTTGTCATATTCCGCTTTCGAAACGCCAGAGGTAAAATCTTGGACCTGAGTCGCGAACATTTTCACGCCGTCAACTTTGAAGTAATCATTCACGTTTTTGATGTTTCCTTCGCTGCAATGGTGTTCAGTAGGGGTCGCGAAAAGCGTGTGTGAGCAGCATCAAAACAAAGGGGGACCGACGGCACCACTCTAAAAGCATCGCTTCACACACACACACACACACACACACACACACACACACACGCCAAAACTATGAGAACACGCACCAGTCGTCAAAGAACATGGCACACTTGACGTCTTCGCCCCTCGCTTTGGCGCTCCGCGTCATGCTGTCGAGCATCGTTGCTTTATTTTCATATTTACCCTTTTCGTAGCCCCGGAAGTGCACCTTCTGAAAGTTCTCTTTCAGTGAGTCTTCAAGAAAATTTTTGATCGTTTCAGGGGGCTGAAAATAGGTGAGAGATGGACGTGGGGCGATGGGTTTGTGTGGGACACTCAAAACGACCACAGCATACGGCCGCTGCATCACACGTTGAGCCACACGTCGCTCACATTCACCATCCACGTACCTCGAACGACGCAAAGCCTGTAAGGTGTTTATTGTCTATGCAGCTTTTGACAAGAAGGAAAGCCATGTCATTCATTTTAGGCTGGTTGCCCTTGCCACACCTATTATCTTTCTTGTTTTTATCAGTTTGTTTGTTAGCCGGGCGAACGGTGCGTGCGCTGATGGATCAAGGTATTGAAAACGGGTGCGTGTAAGTTTTGCGATCGCAAACAGCTTGTCGTGCAGATTCATTCAGCCCCCCCCCACAAAACTTATCATCAATGTCAAAGAAGCATGCAACATGGGCTCCTCCCGATTGAAGACCAGATTGAAGATCAGATTGAAGACGCGAAGCCAAAGGTCCAGCCGCCGGCGCAGGCCCATCCGCGGGCACAGGCGACGCCCCAGGCGCAGCCGTAGGCGCGTTCCATGGCAGGCGCGAACGCGGCTGCACGAACGCTGGGGGCGCGGCCGCCAACAGCATACACACCCAAAGCAGTTTCATGGCGTCGAACAGGTCGGTGGGGCGCGCGAAGAAAAAAAAAGATTGCAGCCTGCGTGTCACGGGCGAGAATGGAGGGTAGGGGTGGGGGGCATGTGTCTGGGGCTGGGCACTGACGTGGACGGCGGGCGGGTGACGGGGTCGGCTCTCATGCTGGCACCAATTGTCGCGCTCCCCCTCAACACAACGACGCGCGTCGTTGCCCCGGCGACGCCCTAACCGCCCCGCCCTAACGCTGGGCACGCACGCGTGCGTCGACCCCCGTTTGGTCGCACTCGTTTTGCTCGACCGACAGACCTTTTTTCTTTGGCTTTTTCTCGGCCTTGGTGTGTTGACAAGGTCTTTTTTTTTCTCACTGGCAGCACCTACCCCGCTACCCACGGCGTCACGTCATCGCGGTCATCATCATAGCGCCATCACCATAGCGCTGCGGTCGCTTGAATGGTCGTCATGGACTCACTTGCGTTGCTTTTAGATTGTCTTGTGTTGCACGCGCGTGCCCGCAGCAACTCACAAAAATGGTGGCCACCTTTTTATAAGAACCCCTTTTTTAATATTAGGGCTTTGCACCACACGCTTCTTCCCACAACCACAAGCCACACGCCATCATTTTTGTGTTTGCCAGTGAGTCGATTGCGAGCCCAGGGGTTGGATGTGTGTGCCGGCTTTGTGTTTGGGCAACTCCAAACACACAGGCCCACCACCACGCCCACCATCATTTGCTTCCCGATCCAAGCCGCCCTATCGATTTGTGGCGTCGTTCCCCTCCCCTTTCGCAGGGTGGCGGCTGCCGTGCGCTAGGCGGCGGCAGGGCAGGAGGCGGTGGCGAGGAGGTGTGATGGTGATGGTGGTTAAAGACCGAGTTAGAAAACAAAACAGTTAAAAAACACACCAGTCCTCCTTTCTTTCTGTGTGCGCTCTCCCTCTCTCAACCATCCTTGTCATGCTACCGCTGCTGCCCCCGCGCAGCGGCGCGCCGTTGCCCACGTCGGCGGCGGCGCCCGCGCCACCGCCAGTGCCGTGCCCGTCGCGCCGCAACGTCCTGGGCAGCGCGGGCGCCACGCTCCTGGCTGCCTGGCTGGGCACGCCGCGGCAGGCGCACGCCGACGTGGCGGGCGATGGCTTGCTGGCCCAAATGCCGACGGGGCAGGATGCAGTCGTGTTCAACACACCACCGCTGCCGCAGACAACGCTGACGCGTGCGCCCGATGCGGCGCCACAGTCGCCTCCCGCCTCGCTCGTGGGCGCAGGAGCTGGCGTAGCGTTGGTTGGTGTGACTGGGGGGGCGTATCTCAAGGTGATGAGGTGGAGTGGTGGTGGCGGGGGGGGGGGGGGGGGAAATTGGCCACAGAGAAAGGGGGTCGACGAAGCAACGACGCTCACCCTCCCTCCCAGGTCACCTCCTTGACCTCCGACCTGGAAGCAGCCCAGGCTGCCGCTTCACACGCTTCCTCTCAAGCCGCTGCTGCCGCCTCTGCCCGCGCTGCTGCCGACGCAGACGCAGCCTCCGCGCGGCGCGACGCCGACGCGGCGCGCGCGCAGGCTCGCGCGGCTGGTGATGACGCGACAGCTGCGCGTGAGCGCGAGGCGGCTGCAGTAAAGAACGCAGAGGCCGCGACTCAACGTGCGAAAGCAGCTGATGCAACCGCTGCCGACGCTTGCGCGTGCGCGACCACGCTGGCATCTGAACGCGATGCGGCGGCAGCCGCGCTGCGCGCCAAGAGCGACGACCTGGATGCGTCGCGCGCCGATCATGAGCAAGTGGTTGCTGCGAGGGATGCGGCGCGCACTGAGGCGGCTGCCACGGCGGCCCAGCTTGTTGAAACGCGCACGTCGGTGTCGGCGCTGCGGGGCGACGTGCTCGCGCTGACCGCGTCTGTAGCTGAGTTGACGTCGGAATGCAATGGCTTGAGTGGGGCTGTTGCTGCCCTGACGGCTGAGCGTGATGGTTTGAACGCGGCTGTGGCTGCCCTGTCGTCTGAGCGTGATGGCCTGGCTGCCTCGGCTGCCGGACTGTCCTCTGAACGCGACACTCTCGCTGACCGGCTCGCCACCATGACGACTGAACGCGACACTCTCACAAAACGCGTCGCCACCCTGTCAACCGACCTGGACTCCGCCAACGCGTCGTTCGACGCGGCCCAAGCCGCTGCGGACGACGCGTCAGCACAGGTGTATGATTTGAGCACCGACCTTGCCAAGACACGGTCCGCGTTAGAGTCCGCGACCAGCGAGCTCGACGCCCTGACCACCGACCACGCCAAGCTCACCAAGCGGCACGACGTCGCGCTGGCCGAGGTCAAGAAGCTGGTGGCTGCGTCGCGTGACGACGCGGCAGCGGCTGCAGCGCTGGCCGCCGACCTGAAAACCGCCAAAGCGCGCGCTTCGACTGCGTCCTCCGCGCTGGAAGCCGCCAAAGAGCGCGTGAATGAGCTGGAGGAGGCGTTGGAGAGCGCTCGGGTGAGTGCTGCCGCCGATGTCGCCGACGCACGTGCCGCCGCGGACGCTGCTGCTGCCCGCGTCTCGCGCGCGGAGGCGCGCGCCGCGGCCGCCGAAGCTCAAGCCGTCAACGTGCCCCACCTGGAAGCCAGGCTGGCTACCGCCCAGGCGCGTGAAGCGGAGTCTCGTGCCGCCGCCACCGCCGCCGCGACCGACGCGCGCGACGCGCTGGCCGCCGTGGACGCCGCCCTGGCAGCCGCCGCCAACGGCGAACCCCTGGTGGAGCTGGTGCCGCCTCCCTCCCCCGCTGCCGATGCGGCTGCTGTGGCGGTGGCTAAACGCAAGGCCGCCGAAGCAAGGGCTCAAGCCGTCATCCTGTGCGAAGCCGTGGAGAACCGGGCGTTTGACGCCATTGCGGAGGCGGCCGCCGAGCGGGATGCGGCGGTGGCGGAGCTGGCCAAGGTGAGGCGGGAGCTGGCGCGGAAGAGTCTGTCTGAGTAGAGAGGAGAGGGTGGCAGTGGCACACAGCTGCTGGTGTGGGTGTGGGCGGCGTTGGCGTGTGAGTGGAAAAAGGGAGGACAGAGGGCTACTAGTGCAAACGACGGCGACGACGAAAAGATGTCGTTTTGTTTCACTCTTCTCCTCCATTCGCCTCTCCCCGAACGCGCGCAAAAGGCGCGCTCAGCCAGGCGACCCACACCCCGTGCCTGTGCTCCGCTTGATCATAACTCTCCCTCAGCTGTCGGCTCCGATGCGGCACGCCACTACCCGCTGCCTCGCATCGCCCGCGCCGCCGCGCGCGGCTGCTGCCCCCCCTCCCCGCCCCCACCCCGCGGCCGCAGCTCGGGCGGCACACCACCGCACCCTTCAACACTCACGGATCACTGCCTCCGCCGACGCGGCCCGCGCGTCCCGCTCTGCGCCGCCAGCCTCTCCGACCACCACCCTGGCCATCAAGCGCCGCGTCCCCTACGGCTCCACCGTGCGCGTGGTGGGGGCGTGGCATGGGTGGAATGTGGCAGCGTCGACCGCGGCTGCGTGGAGCGAGGGCGACGTGTGGAGAGCAGAGGTGGACGTGCCGCCGGGGAGCGAGTTCAAGTTCATTGTCGTCGACGGCGGCCGCGTGGAGTGGGAGGAAGGGCCGAATCGGGTGGTCGGGAGCGCTGCAGACGTGGCGGTGTGGGGGAAGGTGGATGCGACCGCGGCGGTGGTGGTCGTCGCGGCGCCGGCTGCTGAAAGCACGCCGGCTGCTGAAAGCACGCCCCCGACCAAAGGCACCCCGCCTCCTCCGCCCACCGCACCTTCCGCCCCCCCCGTCGCACCCGGCAACACCACCTGGGAAGGTGCCACCCCCACCTTCATGACGTCCAACGAGTGGCGCGACCGCGGGCGCGGCGGCGGCGGCGCGACGTGGTCGACCGCTGGTTTAACAGGCCCCGCCGCCACCGCGGTCGCGGGCGACGCGTCCGCCCCCCACTGGCTGGGCAAGCTGGGCGTGGTCAAAGACGTGCTGGCTGATGGGGCCTCGCTGGATGGGAAAGTGCCGACAAGTGAGGCGATCAGTGTCGCTACAATCTACCTCGCCCTCATCAACTCGGGCGCCCTCCCCTGCGCCGAAGGCGGCGGCCACGCCCGCCCCGATCGCGCGGCCCGGGTGTCCATGTTGGCGTTTAGGATGGTGGAGTGGTTTTTGAGCCAGCCGGCGGGGGAGAACATCCCCCCTGCCGCGCGCCGCGCTCGCGCGGCGCCTCCACCCACGCCTGCCCTCCTTTGACGCGGCCTACGTGGCGTCCACTCCGTTGACCCGGGTGCGTGACTTGGCGCATCGAGGCGACATTCCCTCCACCCTGAAAGCCGAGATCAAGCACACGTTGCAAAACAAGCTGCACCGCAACGCGGGCCCTGAAGACCTTGTCGCGACACAGACGATGCTGGCGCGGTTGAGGGCGGGGGACCCTGCTGTCCCGCCCTCCTTCCTGGCCGAGTTTGAGTTGTTCACGACCGAGCTGGCCACCTTCTTTGGGGCGGCCGACCTGGATGACCAGTTGGCGGGGTTGGCGCCGTCGCTGGATGCGGACGGTGCTGCCGTGATCGACCGCGTGCTGGCCACCAAGGCCGCCCTCGCTGCCCTGGACGCTGGCACACCGCCGGCGGTCACCAAGGCGGCCACCAAGCCACCGTCGTCCGCCCTTTCCACCGATGCTGCCCGCGTGCTCACAAATGCGCTCGCCGACGCCGCGCACGCGGCCACCGGCGCGCGCGCCCTGCTCACAGCCGGCCTCGAATCAGGCATGCGCAACGATGCCCCCGACGCCTCCCTCGCCATGCGCCAACGGTGGCGTGTGGCGGACGCGCGCCTGGAGGACTGGTTGTTTGTGCTGCTGTCGCGCCTCGCGGCCGCCATCGACGCGCCCACCCTGGCCACCTCCCCCGCGGCCGCCTGGTCGGTGCCCCTGGGCTCCCTCCTGCTGGCGGTGCGCAACATCGGCCTCGCAGGCTGGTCCCCGCGCGAGTGTTTCTCGATTGAGAATGAACTGACCACCTGGCGCTCGGCCGCTGACGCCGACACGCGCGACGGCGCGCTGCGCCTGAAAGCCACCCTGGAGCGGTCTCTGCGCCTGGTCCAGACGGTGGCGGACTCACTGGCGGGCGCGCTGGCGCCCGCTGCAGCCGCCCTGGGGGAGCCGCTTGGCGCGGCGCGCGCCGCAGCCGCCGCGCCAGAGGCAGAGGTGAGGGCCAGCACCGCTTTCCAGGCGGCCAGGCTGGCTGCCGCCCTGCTGGACGCCGCCCGCCGGGTGGCGGGGGTGCCGCCCTGGGATGCGGTGGTGTCGGGCGATGCACAGGGCGTCCTGGTGTGCGTGCCATCGCTGGAGGCTGCGCCGTCGCTGCTCGCCGCGCGCCCCGACCCCACCACCCCCGCCATCATTGTCGCCCGTCACGCCACCGGCGACGAAGAAGTGGGCGCCGCCGCTGGCCCCGGTGGCGACGCGGTGGCGGGCGTGCTGGTGGCGCGCGGCGTGCCGCACTTGAGCCACCTCGGCGTGCGCGCGCGCCAGGCGCGCCTCCCGTTTGCCGCGTGCCCGGACGGCGCCATCGTGGACGCCGCAGTGGGTGGCCTGGATGGTGACTGGGTGCGTGTCTGTGTGCGCCCTGATGGTGTGAGCGTGGAGCGTGCGGCTCGGCCGGCGATGGCGCGCTCGCCGGCTGGCGAGCACGCGCCGCCGCCCCCACTCGTCCCGCCCCCCACCGCCCCCGACACCTCCACCACGACCCCCGTCCCCCTGATCTCCGCCCGCGTGCACACGGCGGGCGCCAAAGCCGCCTCCTGCGGCGCCCTGCTGCGCGCGGCGGGCGCGTCGCGCGGTGCGTTTGGCGCGGCGTGCGGGTGCGTGCTGCCGTTTGGCGCGCTGAGGGCCGCGGCGGATGGTGCGGGAGCGGCAGCCGCGCTGGATGCCGCCATTGCGGCTGTGGACGCAGCTGACGATGGGGCTGCGCTGGATGCAGCCTACGCGTCGCTGCGTGGCCTGGTTGCAGGGCTGCGCCCCGACGCGGGTGTGTTGGCCGCGGCAGTCGCTGCCACAACCGACGCCGCCCCCCTCCTGGCCGTCCGATCCTCCGCCTCTGCCGAGGACCTGACGGGTGCGTCTGCGGCGGGGCTGTACGACAGCGTGCTAGGCGTGCGGTCGGGCGATCCCGATGCTCTGGGCGCCGCCGTCGCGAGCGTGTGGGCGTCGCTCTTCACGCGGCGCGCCGTCCTGGCGCGCCGCGCCGCGGGCGCCGCCTCCGCCGGCGACGCCGCCATGGCCGTCATCCTGCAGGCGGCCGCCCCGGCCGCCCTGTCCTTTGTGCTGCACACGCGCCACCCGGACAGAGGGGACGGGTGGGCGGCAGCTGAAGTCGCGGTCGGCGCAGGGGAGGCGCTCGCGTCCGCGGCCGAAGGGTCGCCCTGGCGTTTCGCCCTGCGCGCAGCCTCCGGAGGCGACCCCGCCATCATTGTCGACTCCTACGCCAACCTGTCGCAAGCGCTGCTGCCGCCGTCCCCCGGGTCGCGCGAGGCTGCGAGCGGTGGCGTGGCACTCATCTGGCGCCCGGTCGACTACACGACCCAGCGCCTCTCCACCGACCCCGACGCCCGCGCCAGCCTGGGGGCCGCCCTGGCGGATGTGGCGGAGTCTCTGGATACACTGTTTGGGGGGGCCCAAGATGTGGAGGGGTGTGTGAGTGGGGACGGGCGCGTGTGCGTTGTGCAGAGCCGGCCGCAGCCGTGAAGAAAAACGTTGGTCATTGATTTTTTTAGACAGCAGTTTGCAAAGAAATCACAGAAAACAGGCACGCCAAACACCACACACTCTCTCACAAAGTCATCGCTTCGTGCGCCACGCGGCCGCCACCATGTGACCGCTTGGCGGCGACCGCGCCGGTCACAAGCGCGCCGGCGCCCGCCGCGGCCGCCAACGTCGCACACGCCCACCCCAGGAACGGGTTGTGCCCGCCCAGCCAGCTGACGTCGGTGAAGATAACGGTCTTGGTGCCCTCGTACGTGTACGAGTTGAACGCGTTGGTGATGACGAGGGATGCGGAGGAGGAGGAAGCAACATTCGCGCGCCCACCATCCACAGCACCCACTCGCTTGCGGAACGAGGACAGGGCTGCCGGATCCATCCAGGCTTGCAGGGCGTCGTCGTCGGACAGCAGGCCAGATGGTTGGCGGCCGCCTCGGGACGCGGGGTCGACGTTGACGCCGGCTGCGGGAATTTGCACAAAGCGCGCGCGCGCGCCGCGGCAGCCGCGCCGCCCCCCGCGCGGCGCGACACGCCCGGCGCCAGCCGGGTCACGGACACGGCCGCCCCGTCCACCAAGACACGCACCGTGTCGTTGAACGCGGACCAAGCAACCAAGCCGCACGGCACGGGGGGTGGCATCGTGGCGTTGGCCGCGTGCGCGCGCGGCGCACACGCGCTCGTGTCGGCGCCGACCGTCCCGCGCAGCTGGGCGTCCGACCGCGACCGAACGTAGCGCCTGTGGTTTTGGTGAAACTTGGTCAGTGCATAGTGCACATACACGGGCGCCTTCATGTCGCGCGTCCGCGGGGGCAGGGAGAGGGAGCACCACAGGCCGGAGCCGCCCGCGGCCGCCAGAGCGGCGCTACGCGCCGCGGACGTTGCGCCGGGGGCGCACTGGTCGTCGTAGCGCAGGGCGACCTCGGTGACGGAGGAGGAGGCGAACCAGCAGACGACGGCGAGCGGGGTGAAGAGGAGGGAGGTGGCGGTGAGCAGGGTGGCGGTCTGGGGAGGGAGGACGGGTGGGTAGGTGAGAGAGAGAAAACGGCCGGACGTTTCTTTGTGGCGGGGCGGTGACAGGGGGCAGTCCCTCTGCTGCGACCACCTCACCTGAGCCAGGCTCAGGCGCGCGTTGCAAAAAGGGAGCTCCTGCTGGGAGAAGCGGGCTGGAGGGGAGAGGGAGGGGTGATGTGGGTTTTGAAACAGTCACCCCTGCTGCCCGTCTCTGTCTCTGTCTCTGTGTGCGCGTGTCCCTCAGCACACTTACAGCGTCGGGGTGGTGGCGGTGGCGGCATGGTTGCGTGGGAAGGTGAGGCAGAGGGTCTCGGTGTGTGTGGGAAAGAGAGAACGAGCAAAAAAAACGCACACTGAACCTTCTTTCAACGTCCCCCGCTTTGCCCTAAACATGCACTCTCTGCGCATCCTAACAGCCCTCGCGCTGTTGGCGTTCGCCACGGCTGCGACTGGCGACGCGCTGACTGAGGCGGCGCGCCGGTCGGTGGTGGTCCAGGTGCGAAGAAAACATGGGCGGGCCGAACCGATGCCTGTGTTTGCGGGCGCCGGAGGCGGCTCCAAGCCCTCCTCCCCGTTGCCAACATGGCAGTTTGTTACACACTGCCCGTGACGGGGAGCTTGCATCCGAAGGACTCGTTTCAAAGGCGTGGCGAGGCTTCCGCGACTCGACTGGCGGTTACGCCCCATGCGGTGCTGTCGGTAAAAAGCTCACGCCCTCCCTCCTCCCACTCACAGGCCTACGAAGTCGTCAACGAAGACCGAGAAGACTACTGCCGCGTGTCGTGCGAGGGAGACGGCTGCGTGGTGGGGTGGGCGCCTCCCACGCCACCGCGCGCCGACGGGCCTCCGCTGACGAATGCGTACCTAGGTGCGTGAGAGAGAGAGGGGTGACGCAGCACGGACTGGGGGCAAGCGTGCGTGGTCTGCGTGTGTCGAGTGGCGGGGGTTGGGGAGGCGGCTGCGTGTCACGGACGCCCGCAGGAGAGGTGCCCCTCGATTCAAACGAAGCGCGCGGCGCGAACCGACCTCTCGCCCCTCTCCTTCCCTCACACAGTCGCCCCCGCCGCCACCGACCTGCGCGTCCTGGTCGTCTGGTCCTCCGCGTCCTCCGCGGGTGGCGTGCGCGGCCCCGTGACGGCAGCGGGGCTGGCCCCCAACGCGACTCTGTGGTGGCCGCCGCGTGGTGCCGCGTTGGCGGCCGACTTTCCCGACCTGGCCTCGGCGTGCCGCCCGCCCACGCCCCAGGGAGCTGCGGCGCCGACTCCCTCTCCATGCGCCCTGGCTCGCATCCCTGTGCCTGTGCCCGCTGTGGCGGCAGGCACCGTGCTGGATTTTGGGGCGGGTCCCTCCGCTGGCGCGTGCGCGTCGCTCCGTCTGGAGGTCGTCCCCACGCTGGGCGACCCCGAGCCCGCCCCCACGCTGACGGTGGCGCCTCCGTCGGGCGGGTGCGGCGTTGGCACGCCGGGCACACTGTGTGCCTGCTCCGTGTATGGGGGCGCCCTGCCGGTGGCCCTGCGCAAAGGGGCGACTTCAATCATCACCCTCGCCCCCCCCGCCGCCGACCCGTCGGGGGGTGCCGCCCCCCTGGGCACCCTGCCCACCGCGCTGAGGGGTCCGGGTGGCGTGGGACCCGCCCCCGCCTGGGCGCGCGCCGTCGTCGCGGGCGGCGGTGTCGGCGGCGCCACCCCCCGCACCCGCCTCTACGTCTCCCCCCCCGCCGACGCCCCCGACGGCGCCGTGCTGGGGGCCGACGTGACGGTGGGGCGGGGGCTGCCAGCTGCTGACCGGCCGACGCCGGCGCTGGGGGGTCCAGCTGTCGCGGGGGGCCCCCCGCGCCCGGGTGGCAGCGTGCCGCCGCCGTCGACTGCCACGTTCTCCGACGCTGCCTGCGTGACGCAGACCCCGGTCCAAGCGTATATGGGCGTGCCCCCTGTCAAACCTGCCGGCATTGATGATGGCCCAGGCGGCGCGGCGCCAGGGCCCGACCCCGCGCCGCTGCCGCCGGTGGTTGTCGACCCGCCGCCCCCCACGCTGGGGCCTGTGGTTGATGGGTCCACGCCTGCTCCGTTGGAGACGACGTCGCCCGCGACGGCGGCGCCGGCGCCGGTGCCTGTGGAGACGCCGCACCAGACGGAGGTGCCGCCGCCCGTCACAACGACGCCTCCTCCCGCGACGACGATGCCTCCGCCCACGACGGCGCCGCCTCAAACGCCGCCGCCGCCACCAACCACGACGCCGCCCGTCACAATGACGCCGCCGCCCACGAGTCTGCCGCCGGGGACGGCGCCCCCACAAACCGCGCCACCCGCCACCACGACCCCGCCCGCCACCACGGACTCGCCTCCCACAGAGACGGTCCCTGTGGCTACTGTGCCTGTGGCCACGGCGCCCCCCGCCACGGTGCCGGCGACGCAGGAGCCGACGCCCGCGCCGACCGTCGCGCCGCGGCCGCCCGAGACGGCGCCATCGGCGATGGAGGCGCCGCCCCCTGCCACCACGGCACCGCCTCCGCAAAAGACGGTGCCGCCTCCGGAAACCACGGCACCGCCTCCGGAGACAACTGTGCCTGCCCCTGCCACCACCACCCCGCCTGCCACCACCACGCCACCACCGCTCTGCCCCGCCACCTCCCCCCTGTGGAGCCAGTGTGGCGGCCGGGGCGGCGCCTGCCGGTCCGGTACGTCCAAAGATTGCGCCGACTCCGCCTGGGATGCCGCCTGCTGCGGCGGGGACGCCGTGTGCGTCCGCGTCAACGAGTGGTGGTGGAAGTGCGCGCCCCCCGCGCCTCCGGCCCCGGCTCCCGCCCCCGTGCCGCCACCCGCCTGCACGCGCACCGTGCCCCTCTACTCTCAGTGCGGTGGTGTGGCCGGGTCAGGCTGCCCGTCAGGCCGCTGCTCAGACGCGCCCTGGCCCACCACCTGCTGCGGCGCCGGCGCGTCCTGCACCCGCTACAACGAGTGGTTCTGGCAGTGCGAGCGCGACGCTGCCTGTGGCCGCCCCGGCGCCCGCACCCCCGACGGGCGCACCCTGGTCGCTGACTGGGGCCAGTGTGGCGGGCGGTCGGGTTGCCCGCCGGGTGCCGCGTGCGACGGCGCGTGGTCCACGGTCGCCTGCTGTGATGGGGCGGTTTGCAAGCCTGTCAGTGCGCCGTGGTACAGCCAGTGCGTGCCGGCGTGACCTGGTGGGAGGGTGTTTTGCGTTGATTTTCGATGTTTTTTGAGAGGGTGTGCTCTCTCTCCCCTTTTTTTTCGTTGTCCCCCCCCCCCCCTAATTCATTTGTACAAAACCAATCAACTCCATCATTGTGTGAAACATGAACTGAATGAAAAGAGCGAGTGTTGCACGCACCGAAGATGAAAAAGAAGAAGAAAAAAAACAGCTGGTTTCGTTCCTCTCTCCCCCCCCCCCCCCGCACTCATCAAATCTCCTGCTGGCACCGCGCTCCGTCTGTGACCTCCACCAGGATGCCCTCCCTCAACAACGGCTCCGCCTCTGCGCGGGGCAGCGTGTGCACGGTGCTCGCGTCCAGGCGGAAGGTGCCTGTCGAAAACGCGACGTCGCCACCGGGAGCGACACACCGCACCATGACGTCTCCCGCGGCCGCGGGGGGGCGCTCCGCGAGCGTGATGTCGCAGGACAAGCCGGATGGGCCCGTCGTCGCGGCCAGCAAGCGGTCGTAGTCTGCGAAAAACACGGCCTCCGACGGCGACAGCCCGTCGCGCACGGCGCGACGGCAGCGCAGCGTGCCGCCAGCGCAGCGCTTTGACGCGTTCCAGCCGTTCCGACAGGTAGGTCAGCAGCAGCCTCTTGGACCGTAGGATGGCGGCGTGGTGGCAGACGACGGCGGCGGCCGCGTCGGCGCCGCCTGAAAACGCGGCGGGGGCGGTGTTTTCGGGGTCGTCGGTGGACGGGGGTGGTCCCGCGCCGTCGGAGCCGTCTTTCTCGATGTCACTGATGTGTGTTTGTGTGGTGTGTGGGTGAGTGTGGTGCGTGGGGGGACGCGGCGGGGCTGCACGACGAAAACAACACTGGCCCATGCGCGCGGGCCCGCCTCGCTGCCCCCCGCCACCCCGTCTCTCGCTGCCCTCCTCCCACCCCTGCACCACTCACCCGAATATCTCACGCATCAGTGCGTAGTGCTCGTGGCACTCCTCGATGACGAGTCGCACTTCTTCATCCTGTGTATGGGAGGAGGGGAAGGGCGAATTTTCGTTTGTTTTTCGGGTCGGCGGTCCGCGCGCGGCCTCACCACACGCGCCCGCGCTCGCGCGCCCCTGTTTCCTCCCTCACGCTCACGACCACATCCCAGCCCCCCACTCACGTTGTACGGCGGCAAGCTCTCGGGCTCGCAGTCCACCACTTCGCGCAGCAAGCGTGCAGCGCGGCAGTCTGCTGCCATGGGGGACGCACGCGGCGGGCCTTTGAGAGGCTTGTGTGTGTGTGTGTGTGTGCGTGTGAGTGAGTGTGCGCTCTCGACGGCGGGACAAACACGCGCGCGCGGCACTCCTCTTTTCTCTGCGCAGGTGTGTTTCGTTCGGCTGTTAATCTTCTCCTCACTCTCGTCGTTCGTTTTCCTCTGTGCTCCGCGCGCAAGGGCGCCTCTTTTGCTTCTGCTCGTATCCGCGCGCACACACCTCACACTACTCCCACTCCACGTGCCTACGGGGAGGCGCGCGCCACGACCCCCTCTCACCCATAAACGCACACACTCCTCTCCAATGCCGCGCGCCTCGGGCCGTGCGTCCCCGGGCGAGCGGCCGTCCACTGACGGCCGTCGCCGGGCCAGGTATGTGGCAAGGTGATGCAGGGCTGGTGTGGCGGGTGCAGAGTGGCACTCCTAGCGAGAGGCGGAGAGCTTTTCGCTCGAGGCATGCGCGCACCCGCGCGCGCGCGCGCGCCGTTGTGGGCGCGACGGCCACCCCGCGACCCCGGCCCCCCACCCTCTCCCTCACGCGCCACGCCACGCCACGCCACACACACGCACACACGCACACACACACACACACACACACACACACACAGCCTGCACCCCACCCGCGACGCCACCACGGACTGGCCCGCCCCGCGCGCCCTCGTGTTTGACGCGCCGCGCCACGCCCCCCCCGCCACCGCGCCCCCCCCCCCGCCGCCCTCCCCCCACCCCCGCCCTGGATGGTGGCGGCCGGCGGGCCCGCACCCCGGTCAATGGCGCCGTCCCCCACCGCCCGGGCGCCCCCCCCCGCCCGCGCGGCGCCCCCCCGGTCGCGGTTTCCCACTTCAAGCCGCTTCCCGTCCCCACCCCCGCCGACGTGCAGCGCTCCGTGGACGCATTCCTGCTGTCCCTGCCCCTGGGCGCGTCCCGGGCGGACGTGGAGGTGGAGGACGCGGTGGCGGCCGAGTTGGCGGGCGCGCTGCTTCGCGCCTCGGACGCGGCCGCCCTGGCCAACACCTACGGCGCGGCCGCAGCTGCGGCCAAGGCTGATGCAGATGCCGCGGGTGGTGGTGCCTCGGCCCCCTGCGCAGGCTGCGCGTCGTCCGAGGCGGATGCCGCGCGCCTGCGGGTCGCGCTGGCCGAGTCGCGGTCACGCGCGGACGCGGCAGCCACCACCCGCCCCTCCTCGGCTGCCGCTCTCGAAGCACGGCTGGATGCGGCTGCCGAGGTGGACGCGCTGACGGCGCAACTGGCCAAGGAGCGCGCGTCCGCTGCCACGGCCGCCGCGCGTGCCGACACCGCCCAACGCGCGTGCCTGGGCCTCATCGCTGGCCTGACCGCCCGCCATGCGGCCGCTGTCAAAGCGTTGCGCGACGCGGGGTCGGAGGCGGACGCTGCGCGTAAGGCTGCCGCGGCAGCACAGTCTGCGGGGGACAGAGAGCGCTCCGAGCATGCGGCCCTGCTGGCCGAGGCTCAAGCCCTGTGCACCGACTGGCAGACCGAGTACGAGGCTGTGTCTGCGCGCTGTGCCGCGCTGGAGGCGCGGGTGGGGGCGGTGGGGGACCCCCTGCCGCGCAAGACACCTGTGGCGCGGCGCACCCCCGCCGCCGCGTCCACCCCCGCGGCAGCCGTGCTGGCGGCCACGCCTCGGCCGCCTCCGGCTGGCGAGGCGGTGGCGCAGTCGCCTGCACCTTCTGGCGGCTCTCCCGCCTCGGTCGCTGCGGGCACCATCGCCGCGCTCGCGTCCGAGCGCGATGCCGCGCTGTTGGAGACTGCGGCGGCCGCCCGGTCGGAGGCGGACGCCATGCTGGCTGCGGCACAAGCCGCGGCTGGCGCCCGTGCGCCGCCGCCCCCATCCCGGGCGCGGTCGGCGTCGCCCGAGCCGCGCCCCGGGTCGGCGGCGGCCGCCCTCACGGCCGCGCGCGCCGACGCCGACGCGGCGCGCGCGGCGCTGGGCGCGTGCCAGGCCATGCTGGCTGAAGCCCAGCGCGTAGCTGAGGCGGCACTTGCACGCACAGCGGCCGCGGAAAAAGAGGCTGCTGCAGAACGCGCCCGGGCGGCGGCCGTGCTGGCGGCCGCAGACGCGAGCGCGGCCGACCTGATGACCGCGCGCTGCGACGCCGATGCGGCCACTACGGCTGCAGCGGACGCCAAGGCGGAGGCAGACGCGCTGCGGTCGTCCGCCACGGGCGCCGCCCTGGCCACCGTGGCCGCCCGCGCGGCCGCTGCAGAGGAGGCGGTGACGAGGCTGCGCCAGGAGTTGGCCGCGGAAGTGCGTGCGCGCGCGGCGGCAGAAGCCGCCGCCGCCGACCATTACCGCGCCCACACCATGGTCCAGGCCGCCGCCCAGGAACAGATCGAATCGTTGCTCGCCCAGCTTCACGTGCAGGAGGGCGCCATCACGAGGCTGGCGCGTGGGGCGGTGGCTGGGCCGCCGCGCGCGGTCGCGGCGGCGGTGGAGACACTCGCGACGGCAGCGCTCGGCAAGGAGCACGAAGCCGCCACAGACGCGCCGCCGCCTCCCCACCCCCCGCCCGCAGCCACAGGCTACACCTCCTTCCTGACTCCCCGCCGCCAGCAGCGCGCTCCACGCGCAGTCGACCCCGACGCCGCGCTGCGCGAGATTGCGGGCATCGCTGTCGCCGCTTCGGCGCCGCCCTCCCGCGTTGCATCCACGGCAGCCACGCCCCGAGCTGGAGGTGGGGGTGTGTTGGCTGCCGCTGCCCGGCGGGTCGTCGCCTCCCGCCCGCGCACGCCGCCCCGGTCGCCCGCGGGCGGCGGCGCGCGGTCGCCACCCGCGCGCCTGTCGAGCAGGGGCGGCGCCGCGCCAGCCGCTGGGCGGCCGCGGTCGGCGCCCGGGCTCGTGCGGTTGAGGGCGGCGCTGCAGCTGCCATTGCCCAAGGAACGGGTGAGCGAGGCGGGGCTGGTGGTGGAGGCTGCGCCTCCCCCACTTGAACCCATCGCGGCGCCGCTGCCGCCGCCCGCCACAGAAGGAGCGGTGGCTGAGCCCATGGCCGAGGCTGTGGCCGAGGTCGTGGCTGAACCTGTGGCCCAGGGTGTCGCCGAGCCTGTCGCTGAGCCTGTGGCCGCGCCCGCGGCTGCGTCGCCGCCGTCGCCCCGCCCGCTGCGCCTGCCCACCGCGCCGCCGCCGGTCGCCAGCCCTCCCTCCGTGTCCAACAAGAAGGAGGTGGATGCTGCCCCGGTCGGCCCCATGCCCAAAGCGGTGCTGCCGCGCCCACCGTTTGGGTCGAGAGGGCTGTCGGCCACGGGAGAGGCAGCGGTCGCTGTCGCGCCGCCTCCACCTCCGCCTCCCCCGCCACGTGTCCCGGTCGACCCCTCCGCGGCAGCGGTGGCCGCTGCCGCCGCCGCCGCCCCGCCCCAGCCCTCGCCCGGCATCCTGTCCCCCGACTGGTTGACCGCGCGAGCCAAGGCGCAGCCCAAGGGGTGGGCCCTCGGCCGCGTGGCCGACCCGGGGGCGGTGCCGCTTGATTTTGTCGAGTGCGCGACGCCGGCGCCTGTGCCGGCGTCGGGCACACCGTCTCAATCGCCTGGCAGCGGCAGCGCGCGCATGCTGGCGGGGTCGACGAGGCGGAGTGGGGGGGGGGGTGCCAAGAGAGAGTTGACGTTCAAGGCGGTGCGGTGAGAAGAGAGTTGTGTGAAGACGCGTTGGTTTTCACATGCGTCCGTTTGTCTCCCCGCCGCGCCCTCGAGTCATTCGCCTCTGCCCGCTCCTCCCCCACCACACTCCACCTCCGCGTGTGTGCTGGGCGCGCGCCCCGTCCCCTTTTTTCCTCCTCGTCACACATGCGCCGCGCGCTCACGCTGCGCGCGGCAGCCCTGCTGCACGCCTCCGCCGACACAGCAGCCTCCACCTCCGCGTCTGTCGACGTTGGGTCAGCGCTGGCTCGGCGCGGCCTGGCGGCGCGGGCGCCCGCGGGCGCCCCCTCCCCGCATGCGCGCATGCGTTCGTCCGGGTCGGTCGACCCGGCTGTCGAGCGCGGGCTGCTGGTGGACACGCTGAACTTGGTAAGGAGGGTGCGTGTGTGTGTGCGAGGCACGCGTGTGTCTGCTTCGGGCGTGGAGTGGCGGCGGCGGCAGCGAGCATTCGCATCCCCGTCAACCACCATGGCGCCCTACCCTCTCTCTGACCCACCTCTGGACCCCCCCACCCCACCAACACGCACACAGTCTCGCTCCCTCGAAGACGCCGGCCTGTCCCGCGCCCAGGCGGACGCCCTCACCGACCTCGTCACCCGCACCCTGTGCGCCGCGCGCGAAAAGATGGTGTCGGGATTTGTCGACAAAACAGCCCTCGAAAAGGCGGCCATGGAGCAAGACTCTCGCGTCGCCGCCTTTCGGTCCGAAGTCAGCAAGGCACAAGAGCTGCACATCGCGTCCCTGTCCCGCGACACGGAGCGGTTGACTGCGTCGCTGGACAAGGTGCGGTCCGAAGTGCGCTACGAAATCGACAAAGTCACTTCCGCCACCCGCCTCGACATCAACCTGGAGAAGGGGCGCATGCGGGACGAACTGCAGGCTCTGCGGGACAAGGCGGCCGAACTGGAGATCAAGGCGGACCGGGAGGTGGCGTCCCTGAAAGCCAGCATCGAGACGACCAAGAACGAGGCGCTGCGCTACACTGTGGGTATCATGGTGACGTTTGGCACGATTGGGCTGGGTGTGGCCAGGTTGTTGACGCATTGAGTGGTGTGTGTGGCGTGTGTGTGTGTGCGTGTGTGTGTGTGTGTGTGCGTGTGTGTGTGTGTGTGTAAAAGTGGTGTGGTGGCGGAGAGTAACAACGATAAAAAAAAAAACACGCCCCTCCTTTTTTTCACCCCTCCGCTTTAGCCAGCTCCGCTTCCAGCGCCGCCACGTCGCCCCCCCCCTTTTTTGCCGCCTCCACCAACGCCGCCGCCCCGGCCGCCGTCGGACGCACGCCCGACGCTTTGGCGCGCGCCCACGCGCACTGCACGATGCGCCACTCGCACGTCGACGCGACGGCCGCCAGGGCGGTCGCCGTCATGGAGGGGTCTCCGCCCCGCGACGCGCGAACGGCATCAAACAGTTGGGCGGCTGAGCGGGCGGCGGGCGGGCCGCCCGCGGTCAGAGCAGCGGCCAGCGCGGACACGAGGGGGCGCGTCGCGTCGGCGCCCGCCAGCTGCGCACTGATGAACAGCTCGACTGCGCCCCCCCACCTGTTGCCGAGCAGCTCCATCACTTTGACGTAGGTGTCGGAGGGGGCGGCCGCGCCTGCAGCATGCATGCGGTCCAGCAGGCGCAGCGCAGCGTCGGCGTCGCGCGCGCGGTCGGCGGCTGCCAGGGCAGCCGCAAACGTGATGTGGTCGGGCGCCACACCAGCCACCAGCATGGCGTCAAAGTAGTCCAGCGCTTTGGCGGGTGCCCCTCCACGCTCACAGGCGGAGATGAGGGCGGACCAAATGATGGTGTTGGGCGCGAGGGACGCGTCGTCCGCGGCAGCCGCCTGCATCTCTTCAAACGCGCGCTCCGCTTCGGCGGCCTGGCCGCAGGCAGACATGCAGCCAATCAAAGCGCCGTATGTGTAGACGTTGGCGGGGATGCCGGCGGCGATCATGGCGGCGAAGACCTCACGCCCTTTCTCGTGCGCACCCGCGCGGCCGCACTCTTTCAGCAACGACGTGAACACCGGCCCCCGCAGCGACGCTCCCTTCGCCTTGATCAGGGACGCGATCTCGCCGGAGCCGGGGCGGGCGGCCGCGATGGCGGCTTTCAGGTCGTCGACTGACGGGTCGGACGGGCGCGGCCCGCCGCGGCCGCGCCCGCGGCCGCCGGCGGAGACGCCACGGGGGGTGGGAGTGCCGCCTCCACCTCCAGCCACCTGCCAGTTGCTCGTGCGTGGTCCTTCCGTCATGGAGTGTGTGTCTGGGGAGTGCGCGTGTCTGCGTGTGCGCGGCCAGCAGTCCGATCACGCAAAGAAAGTGCGATTTGTTATTTTCCGCAAAAAACACTGAGACGCCGAGTTTTTCTCCCTGCCCACCCATTCAGCCAACACTATGCAGCGCGCCGTGCCCGCACGCTGCTCAGGCGGTACACACGCAACGCTGAGGTCGGCGCAGCAAGCTCCGCGCCCGCTGCCGCGTGCGCACCACAAAACACGCCGCCTCCCTCACCTACCCTCCGCCACCGGCGTCCAAATCCCCAACTACCTCAACACCTTCCCCCTGGAACCCGAGAAGCGGCGCTTCTTCTATGGCGACACGGCAGCCGCCGTGACGGCCGCCCTGGAGGCGGGGGAGACGCGGCTGCGCACGAATGTTTTCATTCCTGAAACCAACCCAGAGCAGGACACGTTCAGGATCGGGACAGTGCTGGAAGCCACACGAGCGTGTGCGATTGTGTGTGGCCGCCGCTGCGCCATCACTGTGCAACCTCCGCTGGGGGAGGGTTTTTTTGTGGGCATGCCGCTCTCGCTGTCTGGCGTGGACCGTCTGCTGACCATCATGGACTTTGGGGAGCACGCAGCCCGCATCTCGGTGGGCACGCTGGGACCAGCCGCCGCGGCGGACGTGGGCGAGGGCGGCGTCGTGTTTGTCGTGGCGCCCCAAAACATCGTGGGGGGGGGCGTGATGCCCACCCTGATGGCCACGGCGGCCGCCGCCGCCGGGGCGGGCGCCTCGGTCGTCCTCATCAACCCGCGCCTCACAGACGTGCCCTCGTCTGCGGGCGTGATGGGCGTGCGCGGCCGCGCGGAGCGGCTGGCGGACGCTGCTTCCTTCACTCAAGCCTACCTTTTGCGACTGCTCTACACCAACCCCACCATCCCCTACCCCATCCGGGGCGCGTTGAGGCACGTGTATGGTGGCCCCTGGGAACTGTACGCCAGGGAGGATGTCAAGGGCCCACCCCGGTCGGAGGTGTATGTGCTGGCTGCTGAGTTTACGGATGCCGAACCCACCGGCACCGCCATCACGGCCGCCATGAAGGCCAGGCGGGAGGCGGTGGCGGCGGCGGAGAGGGCGGCCGCGGCGCCGCGGGGGGAGGGGGGGAAGAGGAAGGGGTGGTGGTGGTGACGCGGGGAGGAGAGCGTCTTGCAGCTTGAAACAACGTCGAGAAAAAAAAAACAGCGACCACACGAACGTCTCCCTGTGTTGCGCCTCCGCAGCGCTCCCCTGCACGCGCGGCTCGCCGTTTCATATCCACGGACAGAGCCGCACTCTCACACACTCACACCACATGCCTGTCGCTCTGCGCACCGGCTGTGCCGCGCACACCGCCAGCGCGCCGCGCGTCAATGCGCGGCGCCGCACCGTCGCGGGGCGGCGCGCGCTGACGGTGCACGCTTACAAGAGGCTGGAAGTAAGTTGGTGCTGTGTGGTGAGCGTGTGTGCGGCGCAAGCAGGGGCACGCGGCGCGCGGGCAGGGGGCACACCGATGGAGAGGAGGACACGCGCGCGCACCGACCTCCCCCACCCCCCCACACAGGCCGCCGGATGCCCCGTTTGGACCCCCGACTCCTCCCCCCCCACCTGCATCGTCCACCTGCTGGGCGGCGCGTTTGCGGGGGCGGCCCCCGCGGCCGCGTACGGGTTGTTGGCTGGATTAATCGCGGATGGCGCAAACGCGACAGTTGTTGCCACGCCTTACGCGGCCACCTTCAAACACGCGGAAGCCGCTTCGGCGGTAATCGTCAAGTTTGATGGAGCTCTGGCTGAGCTCAGGAGTGGGTCCAACGCCTGGGCGGCTCCCACGGGCGCCCCAACGCACGCTGTCGGCCACTCGATGGGCGCCCTGCTCCAGCTCCTGGCCGCCGCCGTGCACGCCCCCCCCCACGCCTCCGCCATTCTGATGTCCTACAACAACAAGCCTGTGGCGGACGCGGTGCCCGTGTCGTTGGACGGGGTGGCGGGCGGCGTGCGTGCAGCGTTGGACGCTCTTGGCGGTGGCGAGGGGCGGCCGCCGCCCACAGCAACCGACATTTTATCCGCCGGCCTGTCCGCGCTGCGCGGGGCGGGAGTCCAGGTGCCGGCAGCCGCGGCATCAGTGCTGGCTGACGTGGCACCGGCTGTCGACCAACTTGGCAGCGTGGCCGCCGAGGTGGGCGCCGGCGCCCAGGAGTTTGAGCCCACCCCGTCCCAAAGCCGCGCCCTCATTGAAGCCGGCTACCGCATCCCTCGGACTCTTCTTGTCAAGTTTGAGAACGACACGATTGATGAGTCGCCAGACATGGCGAGGCTGCTCACGCGCGCTGTGGGCGCGCCTGCTGTCACACTCGAAACTCTGCCCGGCACCCACGTCACCCCGTGCGGTGGCGACGTCGACTGGACGGTGGGCGCGTCACCCACCCCGCTCGACCTGTTTGCGCTGGGGGGGCGGGCGCTGGTCCAGGCTGACGCGCGGCGGCTGGCCGCGCGCGTGGTGGGGTGGATTGATGGGGTGGGGGGCGGGGTGCGTGGCGCGCTGCCGGGCTGATAGGTATGTGTTTGTAGGGAGAGGGGACCGCACTTTTGTGTTAAAAATAAGGAGAGAAAAACAGAGAAACGAGCAAAAAGGGAAGGTTGTGTTGGCGGTCTCTCTCCCCCCCAAAGCCGTTGGCGTGCTTTTTCCCCCAGTGCTCCCTCACCCCTCGCAAGCTCTCACCACACAAACATCAAAACATTTCCATCACCAAATCAAAACACATAAAACACAAGGGGTGCGTGAGCGCCTCTCTCTCCTGGCAAAGAGCCCTCATCCTTCCTCACTCGTGGTTGTGCTTATGCTTCTTGGCGGGTGCCCCCCCCGCCGCCAGGGCCGCCGCCTTGGCAGCCTCCTTGCGCGCCCGCTTCTCAGCCTTTCTGCGGCGGCGTTCATCGTCGTCCGCGTCGCCGCCGCCAGCCGCGGGCGTGGCGTGTGCGGGCAGCGCGGAGTGCGCGCCGGAGCCCTTGGGCACCGCCTTGCCTCTCGCGATGGCGTTGGAGGTGAAGGCGTCCTTCTCGGACGTGGACATGGCTTTCCACTCGTCGGCGACCTTGGCCATGAGGGCTGGGAGAAGGGAAGAGGGAAAAGAGAGGGGTGAGCGTGGGTCTGTTTTTGCCTGGCGGCGGCTCTGTTTTTCAGGGGCGGCAGGTCTGCGCTTCCCTGGCGCGCCTGGCGAGGGGACTGCAGCGCCGCGAGCCTGCAGCACTGCCCCTCTTTTCCGCCTCCGTCCCACCCTGGCGTACTCCAGTCTCCGTCGACCCCAGTTGAGGGGAGAAAAGGCGGCGGAGGGGCAGACATCAGGCGACTTTTGGGCGCGGGCACGTCCCGCCAGGCGCCTGCCCGCATGCGGCCTCCGCGCCCGCGCCTCGCGCGCCCCCCTCTCTCTTCCCCTCCCCGAGCCCACCACCATCTCCATTAAACACTCACTCGTGTGCTCCGCCTTGGGGTCGAACCCCTTCTCTTTCAGCACGGCCGCGCGCTCCTTGACAAAAATGTTGTACGGCGTCGGCGCGCGCTTGGGCGCATCCTTGTCCTTCTTGACGCGCGTCTTCTTGCCACCCTCGTCGGCAGTCGCACCACCGCCGCTCGTGAGGGACTTTGGGGGGACGCCAGTGGCCGCGTAGGAGGTCACAGCGGCCGCCAGCGCGGAGTGGAAGGACGCGGTCTGGTGCGCGGCCCACGCCACCAGGTCGGCGGCGGAGGGGTGGGGGTGGGGGGCGGCGTCGATTGTCATGATGTGCGTAGGTATGTGGGTGTGTGGCTGGAGGGAGCGGCGGCTGTGGGAGGGCGCCGAAGGGAGAGAAATGGAAGAAAAATGTGAGCAAGCCGTTTTTTTTTCCAAAGGACCTTCCTTCCTTTCTTCGCACACGCACAAGCCGTGAGGGGAAAAAGAGGGTTGGTGATACAAAATGGGGACGACAAGAAACATGCCAAACACTCGAGGGCACGAAAAGGGGGGACGGGCGTGCAAAAAGAGGGTGCGCCGCCGTGTGGTCATGGTTCGATGTTTTTTCACTCTCCCGCCTCCGCGTGATGGCTTTCTCTCTCTCTCTCTCTCCCTCTCTCTCATTGGCCGTGCGAACATGGTTGAAATAAAGGCAAGCGGCGTTCTTGTGTTTGGCGTGTGGGTTTTGAAAATCTTGTTTTCTTCTCGGTTGAAAAACGGTGGGTGGTGCACCCCGGGCACGTCCATCTTGCGGCGCCGCCGGGCTCTCGCTATCCGCGTGGGGTGGTGCGAAATGATGGTGGTGAACAAAAAAAACTGAAAGAAACCCTCTCAGTAGCCACCAGCGATGTACTCCTGCAGCCGGCCCACCTCCTCCCTGTGCTCCTCCACCAGCGTCGTCACCACGTCCCGGATGGACACCATGCCCAGGAACTGGCCCCCATCCACCACGGGCACGTGCCGAATGTTGGCCTCCGTCATGACGCCCATGACGTCGACGACGGAGGCGGTGGGGGGGACGGTGAGCAGTTTGGAGCGGGAGGTCATGATCTCGGACACGTCGAGCGCGGTGGACTGTTTGCCCTGGACAACGACCTTAGTGAGATAGTCTGGAGTGTTGTGTGTGTGAGGGGTCAGGAATGGTGTCAGGGGAGGCGTTGGGCGTGGGGGCTGAGCCGGGAAGGAAAACGCGCTGAGGTGGCCCCGCCGCTTTTTGTCCCGACGAGACCGAAAGCCCGGCGCCCAAACCACCCCTCAAGCCCCAGCCTCCACCGCCCCACAGCTGCACAGTGATGACTGGCACCTCCGCCAGCGCGGAGCCACGCCAATGCGGGAGGACGGGCGAGCACGACACCCTGCACACAGCCCCGCTCTCTCTCTCTTCTCTTCTTCAACTCACCGCGCTCCGTCACGATGCCGACGACCGCGTCCGCGGGCGCGGACGCGGGCCCAGTCGCAGACCCCGCTTTGGTGGGGTCGAACACGAGCAGGGATCCGACGTTGCCCTTGGTCATCTGAGGGGAAGGGAAGAGGAGGAGGGCATGCGTTTGTTTCGGCGCTCGGGGGTCGGGTTTGCGCCGCGTCCTCCCTCTTCTCTCTCCTCCTCTCACCTTGCGCACGGCGTCGATGACTTTGTCGTCCTTGCTGCACCACAGCCAGGCGCCCCGGTCAGCGCCCTGTGAGGAGGAGGGAGGGGAGGGCGGTGAGTGGCGCGGTCAGGATGCTCGGGCAAGCGTGTTTGTCGGGGCGCACGCACCCCGCGACTGCGCACGCACGTTCCCTCGCCAAACCCCGCCCCAGTGGCCGCGTGCAGGGCAAGCTGCACACGGCCCGACACTCGCGGCCTGGTGGCGTGGCCAAACAGCGGGCGCTGCGCCGGTGGGGCACGAGGGCGGGGAGGCACACACACAAAAACGCTCATGGCCAGGTCGCGGTGAAATTGCGGGCTGCACCTTCTCCGCCCCCGCGCGCGCACGCCTTGTCCTCCCTCGCCATACACCCCCCACTGACCTTGGCATCCAGCAGCTCGTGCACCCGGGTCTGGCCCCACCCGTTGGCCTTGGCCTTGGCGTCGGCCGCCGCGTCGACGGAGAAGGCGCGGTACGCGGCGCACCCGACGCCGCGCGCGGAGGACGTCGGCCCGCCGGCGGTGGCGCCGGTCAGGGCGCGGGCCAGGACGGGCAGGCTGCGGCGGAACATGGTTTGTGTGTTTCTTTGTTTGGGCGAGCGGTATGGAGAGGAGGGGTGAAACAAATGGCAAGGGAAGAGTGAAGCACACACCCCAGGTCGAGAGAGCGTTTATCCCGATTCGACGCATTTCTCAAATTTTGCGGCGGCGGCGCCACGCTCTCACACAGTCTCTGGCACACGGCAGCTGCCTGCTCTCCACAATGGACCCACCTGCCGCGTCAACCAGCGACGGCGCCACCGCCACCACCTCCACCCCCACCGCCGAGACTGGGTGGGACCGCCTGGCCGCCGTGTGGCGGGCGTCCACCGCTCGCCACGTGCCGGGCGAGCCGGTGAGTGTTATTGTGTGCGTTACAGAGAGTGTTGGGGGACTGGTCGACCCCTTGTCTCTCTGTCTCTCTTCTCTTTTCGTTCACCCCCCTCCCCTTTCCCTTCACACCAGCTCCCACCCGTCCCCCCCCAACTCGGTGATTGGGCCACCAACACCATCATTTGCATGGGCGCGGGCGCCCTGTTTGGCGGGGTCCGCGGCTGGCGGGCTCTCACGGCCGACCCGCCGCCCCCGCCCCCCTCCGGCGTCGCCCCCAGCGTCGCCGCCCGCGCCGTCGCCGAAGAAAAGACGCGCCGCCTCGCCCGCCTGGGCAACGAGTGCGTGCGCGGCGCCGCCCGGTTTGGCGGGTTGGCGGGCCTGTTCTGGGGACTCACGCTGGGGGCAGAGGTGTTTCGGGGAGAAGCCGCCCCCCTTGCCGACACCGCGTCCGCGGCGGCTGCCGTGGGAGCGCTGTACGGTGCTTTTCTTCCGGGCGCCCCCCACCTGCGCGCCCGGTCGGCGGCACTGGGGGCGGGGCTGGGGGCGGCGGTGGCGGTGCCGGCCGTGCTGGCGCAGGGCGCGCTGGCCGCGCTGCTGCCCGACGGAGACAGGAGGCGGTCTCGTAGGACTGTGGTGAGTGATGCAGATGATGCTGGCAGCAATGGTGAACCGCGGCGCAGGCGCACGCCGGACGACGTGCTGGCCGTCGTGGCGGCGCTAGAGCGTGATGTGGAGGAGAGCCGCCGGCAGCGGGAAAAAAAGCAGGCGCTGGATTAGAGAGAGTGTGTGAGAGACATCAATCAAATGTGTTTCCTTGTTATTCTGTGGTGCGCAAACGCAAACGCATATGATCGAGTGTAACAGAAGGTGTGTGTTTTTTTTATAAACTGAAAAAGAAAACGATCCACACTGCAACCCCTCCCTCCCTCCCCGACTCTCGCGCTGCGTGTGTGGACAACATGTACACACGCGAATGCTGATCGTGGGAGTCTTGGGTCCCCATGAATTTCGAAAATGTACAAACAAAGCAGGCAAAGAAAAACTGATGTTTCAATCATTTCGTGTCCACCGCCCACAACGGCTCCCGCAGCGCGGCCGCCTCTTCATCAGTCTGCACCGCCGTCCCGATCAACGCTTCCTCCTCCGCCATCACGCCCTCCAGGGCGGCCGCGGGGGCGGTGACCGCGCGCGCGGTCAGGATGGCCAGCGCCGCGGCAATCAACGCCACCTCGACCACCAGCACGGCCGCAATCGCGTCGCTGCACTCGCACAGCCAGCGGGACGGGCCGTCACCCACACACGAGTCGCGCATGGGGGTGGCGTCGGCGTCCACGGTGGAGGAGAGGGTGACGCCAGCGGGGGCAGACGCGGCGGCGTCGGCCGCGGCGGCACGCAGAGCAGCCTCAAGCGCAGCCACGGGGACGCGGCCGTCCATCGACTCGACGTGCACATCCACGCGGGCGTCCCGGGCAGAGGGGCCGACATCGACGGAGACGTCAAAGGCCAGCTCTCCGTCGGCCGCGCCCGGCGTCGCAGCGACGGCAGCCGCGACGCGCTCGCCGACCGCTTCCAGCACGCCTGCCGCGTCGCCCAGCGCGTCGACCAGGGTGGTGGAGGCAGAAGAGCCTTCGCCGTCAGCGAGGGACGCCACCCAGTCAGCCAGGCGCTGCATCGTGTCGCGCGCGCCGGCGGAGCCGCGGCCGTATTGAACGTCGAGCGCGGCCGCCTCCACGCCTCCCGACGGGCCGCGCGCCACAGCCGCAGTCGTCAACGTGCCGTCATTATCGGCGTCGACGTCCACGATGACGTCGCGGCGGGTGTTGGCGGCGATGGGGGCGAAGAAGGAGGCGTCGGCGCCTGCAGCGTCAAGGGCGGCCAACAGCTCAGCGGGCGAGTCGACGTCGACGATGTCGTCGTCACCATCAAAGTCAAAAAATGCATCTTCATCGTCATCATCGGCGTAGGTAGAAAAGATGGGCAGGGCGCCGCCGGAGAGCGCTTCTGCCAGGGCCGCAGCATCAACGCGCCCAATCGGTTCAAACGCAGAGGTGAGGGCAGCGCTGACAGCGTCCACAGCAGCGGTCGCCCAGTCGGACGCGCCCTGGAACAGGGCGGTGAATGGGTCGGTTTCGAAGTCACGGCTTTCGGTGACAGCGGGCTGAGCCGCGTTGATGCATTTCTCGACCAGGTCGCCAAACTGCGCGCGCGCGCCGCACGCGGAGGCCACACCAGCCCCCGCGTCACCAGACAGGGCACGCTGCACGGAGGACATGGTATCAATGTCGCACGCACAACCCAACGCAGCAAGGGCGCGGTAGGGCACGCAACAGGCGGCGATGGCGGAGACACCCGCGCCGTCGGTGTGGCAGCGTGACAGCAGGTTGATCGCCTGGCCGCAGGCGGCGGCCTTGGTGGCGGAGGCGGCGTCGGCGGACGCCACCAGCGCCGACGCGGCCAGTAGGCCGGTGAACAGGGCGTGGCGGCGGGTCATGGTTGTGGTGTGGGTGGGTCTGACGGGGTGTGGGGTGGAATGAGTGAGAGTGAGGGGGCGGCGGTTGGTGGCGTTTTAGGCGCGCTGGACGCTGCTTTTTGTGCACGGATGACATGTGTGAACTCTAAACCATGCAACCCGACCGGTGGGTGGCATGGAATGGGGGCGTGGCGGCCGCGTGGCCGCCCCTCGGCAATCCTCCGAGGACGAGCGCGGATGCGTGGCAACCTCTTGCGTCTCTCCCCATCAGCCCCGTTTGCTGCGGTTTTACCGCCGTGACCAATGCAATATGACGTAGGGCGAGCGTTTGAGAGTGGGAGGGCTCATTAAACGCGGGCGTCGAGGCCGCGGGGGGCGGCTGAAAACGTACTGCCCCCATTGCGCTCTCGCGTGTTTGTGTTTTGGGGCCGCGCGCCGCCGGCCAAGCGCCCCACGCTCCACACACACCTGGTGCGCTAAGTGCGAGTAAGACACGCCCTAGACTGGAGGTAGGTCAACCAGGTGGAGAAGACGGCGAGTGAACGCAGCGTTGAGAAAGAGGAGTGTGCAATGATGCGAAAAGACAAACCTAGCCTCACTCCGTCGAGGCCAAAACCCCTCTCCAAATGGCGCCTAAACCCCTCACCGACGACGCCCGCCACGCGGGCGCCCGCCTGGCCATCGCCGTCTTCATCGCCACGGCGATTGGATTTGGCATCGCTCTCCCCCTCCTCCCCTCGCGCGGCGTGTCGGTCGCCACCGCCGACTCGATTGCGGCCGCCTGCAAGTGGGCCGCCATGACCTGCATCGTCGTACAAACACCCCACGTCGCCAAAGTGGGGCAGACGGGCGCAGAGCGCGTGCTGGGCACGATTGTGGGGGGTGCTGCTGGCTTTGCCGCGTACAGTGTTGCTCACTCGCTCGACCGCACCCCCGGTGCAGAAGTGGAGGACGGCATGCTTCTGGCCGCCCTGGCGGCCGTCGTCGCCTACGCTACGTCCGTTGGCGGCTACGTGCTGGGCCTGACGTACAGCTCCCGCCTGTGCGCCCAGAGTTTCTTTCTGGTCGCGTTTGGCGCGTCTGCGCGCGAAGTCGCGCCGTCTGCGGCGGGCGCGCTGGCCCTGTCCCGCGTGGGCGGCATCTCGGCGGGCGTGCTGTTGATTGAGGCTGCGTCCGTGGTGTTGTGGCCGCGGGCCGCCACTACTGAAGCGCTGAAAGAGCTGAAAAAAGGGTTGGAAGCACAGATCGCGATGGCCGACGCGGCGTGGCGTGCAGCGTTGGCGTGGGTGCCGCCCATCCCGCGCGACGGGGGCGGAGCGGCGGCAGCTGCAGGAGACGTGACGACGCCGTTGTTGGATCGGGACACCGCAGACCCAGAAGCGGCGCGCTTGCCACCAGAGCAGACCGACACTTCCACCGCCGACGCTGTCTCGGCTGCTGCGGCCGCCGTCACCGCCGCCCTCGACACCGCGGTCTCACTCGCGTCGACGACGCGGTCGGAGGTGTACCTCGAGCTGCCCTGCGCCCGCCCCCGGCGCGCCTGCTTCCTGCCCGGCACGCCATGGGGGCCGGCCGGGCCGCACGGCCCCCCGCTGAATGGTGTGCTGCTGGCAGACTGTGTCGCGGCCGCGCGGTCGGTCTCTCGTGCGCTGGCCGCGCTGCACGCCTCTCGTCCACGCACAGGTGCGTACGCCGCCCTGCTGGCTGTCACCTACCCCCCGGCCCTCCTCCAAGGCGCGTCTGATGACCCCATCGCAGTCGTACGCGCCGTCGCAGACGCGTGCCCCGGCCCGCCGCCTCCCTCCGCCCGAGAAGCAGTGATGCGTGTGCGCGCGCGCGCGACGGCGTTACTAGCCATCAGCGACTACGCCAAGCGCGCCCTTCACCGCACCGCCCTGCGGGGCGTGCGGTCCGGGTCGGTGGACGGTGGCGCTGCCGCGAGTGCTGATTTACTCGAGCCAGAGGGCGGCGGCGTGTCGCCGCGCGCCGCACTCGAAGAGTTGCCGTCCGACCTGGCAGCCGCCCTAGCGGGGATGGTGGGGGAAGCCCTGCCGCCAGATGACGCCTCCGACCCTGTCACCCCGTCGACCAAGCGCACACGTGCGCGCCTGGGGGAGGCGCTGGCGCGCGCGTCGTCGATCCAGATCGTGGCGTCCGCGTTTCCGCCCACGAGCGCGGGCTTCTTGGCGCACGTGCGGTGGTTGGGGCTGCAGGTGGCGTTGGACGAGCTGGGCACCAGCTTGAGTGAGTTGGTGACGGCTGCGACCACGCTGGCGAGCAGTCTGCCTGCGGCGTTGAAGCCGGTCTGACCGGCCTATCAAGAGTTGTTGTTTTTCTTCGATCCGGTGTGGGTTTTAAAAAGCACAAAAAAGCAAGCCCGCCACAAAAAAAAAATGTACACACCCAAACACTTCTCTCTTCCAGCGTGCGCTCTCTCTCCTTGTGTTTCAGGCAGCCTGCATCGACGGCTGCGCGGGCGGCGGTTCATCCGCCCCCGCGGTGGCTTCATCCGCAGCTGCCGGCGGCAGCTGCGGCCCAACCACAACCGGGCACGCCGACCCCGACCGGGCCCGCGCAGACGACGGCAGGGCCGACCCCGCCCTCTCCCGCACGGCCGGCTCGTTTCGGCCGGCCGGCTCGTTTTACGTGGCGGTGCGCACGCGCGCGACGCGCGCGGCCGCTCGCTCGGGCACCGCCGCCGCCGCAAGCACCGGGTTGGTGGACCACACGCCATCCACCGCGCGCGCCAGGGCGGCCGACTGTGCGGAGGCCAGCTGGCGCGCCAGCTTGGTCAGGCTGGCCGGTTTGAGGAGGACGCCACCGGTCGGCAGGGCGGGCGCCGCCAGCGCGACGGGCGCCGCGCTATCGGCCAGCTCCGCCAGCGTGTCCACGCTCAGCCCTGCCACGTCAGCGACTTGGGAGAGGGCCACGTAGCGCGTGCCGTGGTCGGGCCCCGCAGACGGCGTCCACACGGGGACGCGCACCGAGGCGGGGGCCGCGCACTCGCTGGCCGGGACCGGGTGGACGGCGACAGCGCCAGGCAGCGCGGGCGCGGGAGGCGCGGTGTGATCGATGTGCGGCACGCCGGCGGGGACAGGGGCCGCGTCGGCGGTGGTGGTGGTGGGCGCAGGAGGCGCGGCGGCCGCTGCCAGCGGCTCGGGCGCCGCCTCCTCTCCATCGGACACTGGCAGCGGCCCCGCCTCGGCGTCAGTGGTGGCAGGAGGCGTATCGGTACCTTCACCATCAGCCGCCGCACCGCGCGAGTCGGGGCGCGGCATCGACGGCGGCGTCGGCGCAGTCGGCGCGGCCGGCGCGGCGGCCGCCGGCTTACGCGGCGGCTCCACAACCGCGCCGCCGGCTGCCATCAAAGACACCTTGACCGGTCCCAACATGGCCGCATCAGGCGACAGTGTCACGGTGACGGGGGCAGCCGGCCGCGGCGGGTTGGCCGCAAGCGCGTCGTCGCCCGGCGGCGCGGCCGACGCGCGGCTGGCGGGCGACACGCGACGCGAGGTGGGACTGGACACGGTGGCCGCACGCGACCGGTCGCCCCCGCGCGCCGGGAGGGGCGCGGGCGCGGGCTCGGCCGGCGCGGCGCGCGACGTGACAGGAGGCTGGGCCGGCCCCTCGGCCGCCGCGGCCGGCTGGCGCGACGCACGCGCAGCAGAGCGTGGCGCCGGCTCGGGCGCCACCTCGCCGCGCGGCTTGGGCGGGCGACGAGAGCCGCGCCTGGTGCGGGGCGCGGTCGGCACCGCCGCGCGCGGTGGCGGCCCGGGCGGCGACGGCGGCGGCGCGCTGCGCCCACCCTCAGACGGTTCGGCCGTCGCAGCGATGGCGGCGGCGGCTGCCACCGCCGCAGCACGGGAGGGCCGGCCACTGGGGGAGACGAGGGCCGCGGGGCAGGGCGAGGGGGGCAGCAGCGGGCGCAGCGCGCGGGGGGCGCTGGGGCGAGGCTGCCGCCGCGGCACCCCGCACATGGCGCTGGGGCGAGGCTGCCGCTGTGACAGCAGCCGAGCGCGTGGGGCGAGCCGGTGATGCAGGTGGCGCGTCAGCATGGCGCTTGGGCGGGCGGCCGATGTGCGGGCGCGCGGAGGAGGAGGTCGGCGCGGCGACCAAGGCGGCCGCCTTGGCCGCCGCCTCCTCCCGCGCGGTGCGCCCCCGGCGGCGGGCCGGGGACGCGGACGCGTCGCCAGCTGGCCCCGGTGCCCCACGCTTGGCCCTCGCCGTCGCCGTCTCGCGGCGGCCGCTGCTGTCGCGGCGGCGGCCGCGCTCGCGCTCCCGGTCGCGCACGCGCGCGCCGCCGCCCCCGCCCTCGGGCGCCGCCAACCGCGGCCCGTGCGCCTTCTTGGCGCGCCCCCCCAGCGCGGGCGTCAGCCCATCCACAGGCAGCGTGATGCTGGCGGCCAGCTCGCGCGCGCTCGTCAACAGGCGGAGCGGGTCGCGCCGTCCCGCGACGTGCGCCGCCTCCAGCAGCCGCATGGCGGCGGGCAGCACGGTGACGCGGGAGGTGCGGGCCAGGGCGGCGGGCGCGGCCGACACCAGCTCCAGGGCGCAGTCGAGGCAGACCACGTCGGCCGCACCGTCGGCCGCGGGCGAGGCGGCAGCCGCGCCGCCAGTCGCCACCCTCTCCGCCTCGGCCACCGGCATGCCCAGCGTGGCGGACGCCACCGCGCACTGGCGCACACACCTCGCGCACAGGATGGGGGCGGCCGCGGAGGAGGCGGCAACCACGCCGCGCGCGGCCGCGGGGGCCGCGCGCGGCACGCCGTGCGTGGTCACCAGTTTGTTGACCCGGTCCTGGATCCTGGTGACCAGGGCGCCCCACGCCAGCTGAATGGACGCCCGCGCGGCGGCGGCGGCGGGGCCGACGTCCTGGATCGCGCCGTCCAGCAGCGCGTCCGCGCGGCGCAGGACGAGGCGCTCGACGTCGATCATGCAGCGCTCGCGCCGCGCGGCGTACCGGTCGGCCGCGTCCACGCCCCAGGGCAGCCAGTCGTCGGTGGCGAAGTTGACGGCCTCCCCGATGTGGACGCCCGCGGAGAAGCCGCCGTGGTAGGCGCGGGGGAAGGTGATGACAAACGTGCCTGGTTCGTGAATCACGCGGTAGACGGGGACACCCGCCGCCAGCAGGTCCCCGGGCGACACCAGGGTCGTCTTGGCGGCCAGGGTGCGCACGGTGGCCAGGCGGTCGGCGGGGGTGATGCGGTCGGGGGTGGCGGTGGAGGGGGGGGCAGCGCCGCCGCCGCGGCCGCGCGCCGCCAGCGTCGACGGCAGGCCCGCCTTGTACACCCGCTCCGCCACCGCCGCCTCAAACTTGTCCGCCTCATGGGCTCCCGTGCCGTACCAAATCTTGGGGGAGCCGCGGTGGGCGTAGTTGATGGAGTAGAGGGCAGCGTCTTCGACGTGGAACCCAAAGGAAGCAAACATGGCCCCAATGTACAGCATGGGGCACGACACGCCCGGAATCGCGGCCTCCTCCTTCATGCCCGCCAGCAGCGATCCGGGCGCGTGGGGCAGGCGGCGCAGGTTCCAGTCGGACGCGCCGATGGGGCAGGGTGGCGTGGCCGACGCGGGCGCAAACAGAGACCCCTCCACATCGTTACCGTACTGCATAGTCCACGCGTCCCGATCGTCGTGACGGGTGCGGGAGGACCACTCCGCCCAGAACGCGGCCTCCACGGTGGGGGCGGGGGGCGGGTCGGTCGTCCCATAGCGCGCCTTGATGGCAGCCCGTGCTTCCTCCTCAAACTTGGCCAGCGACATGTCGGTGGCGCCATCCCAGAACTTGCCCACGGCACTCAGATCATCCCACACGGGGGCGGCCACCGTTTGCACGCGGGTGGAGAAGCGGAAGTCGACGATCGGCACCGGGGCGGCGTCGCCCCCGTTTCTGTCGGTCACAACGTCGGTAAGGGCGGCGGGGGCGGCGGCAATGGGGGGGACGACTTTGATGACGCCTGTTTGGTTGGTGGTGGGTGGGAAGTGGAGGGAGATGAGAGGGGTATGATTGGGTCGGCGTGTGTTGGGGCAGGCCCCCAGCCCACCTCTGCCGCCGCCCACCAACACCACACACGCCACACACACACACACACTCCGTCTCTCACACACTTACCATACTTGGCCACCTGGTCCTGCACCGACCGCACGTAGGCCAGCGGGTCGGCCCACTCCTCCAGCGTGGGCGTCAGCGTGGGGGCGGCTTGGACCTCGCCCAGCCAGGACGTGGCGGTTATGGGGTCGCCCGCGACAGCGTTGAGCTGTGGGAGAGTGGGGGGGGGGTGAGGCGTGGGTGGGAGGGGGCGCGTGGGGGCGAGAAAAGGTTGGGAGGTTAAAGCGGGAAAGCCCTCCCCCAGCCTGTCACACAAGCGCAGGCCCCGGTGCTCACGGCAGGAGGCACGCTGAGAGTATTCGCCAGGCCATGCGCACGCTGTCCAGGGTGGCGCAGCCGCTGTGGAGCCGCGGGCGAGACGCTGGTCCTGCCTGCCATTCAACATACCTGCCGCAGCTTGGTGTCTCGGCCGCGCGCCGTCTCCACGTTGCGCGGCATGGTTACCGGCGAGTGCGAGTTCCGCGTGCTCCCACACGCGGGGGGCACGCGGGGAGGGTGCGGGGTGCGCGTGAAGGCACGTCAAAAAGGGGAAGAAGAATGTCGGGCTGCGACAGCGCGGGTTCAGTTTTGTCTGCATTCCGCGTGTCGGCGCCGCCGCCAGGGGCCACTTGTGCCCCCACTGTGCCCAACTCTCCTCGCCGTGCACACCCCCACGCTTTAATTATGCGGGCGGCGCCGCGGGCCGCGCCGCCGCCGCCGCCCTCCCTCCTCCCCCACCGCCCTCCTCCCCCCCCCCCTCCACCTGCCGCCCGACCGCCTGCCCCGCCACGTCGCCATCATCATGGACGGCAACACACGCTGGGCCACAGCGCGCGGTTTACCCTCCCGAGCGGGCCACGCGGCGGGCGCCGCAGCGCTGGTCGACACGGTCTCCGCTCTCTCCGCCTGGCGCGCGTGCGACGCGCTCACCGTGTTTGCCTTCTCATCCGAAAACTGGGGGCGGGGGGCGACCGCGTCGTCCAGCGTGCTGGCCGTCGTGCGGCGGGCGGCGAGGGTGCATGCAGGTGAGCTGGCGGCACGCGGCGTACGGTTGGCTGTTGTTGGCAACAGGGCGGCGCTGCCGCCCTCGCTGAATGACGCGCTGGATGAAGCAATAGAAGCGACGGCTGGTGGCACGTCCATGACGCTGACTGTGGCCCTGGCGTATGGCGGGCGGGCGGACGCTGCGTCTGCAGCTGCGACTCTGGCACGAGCAGCTGCTGCGGGCACACTAGACCCAGCGACGATCGATGAAACCACATTTGCAGACGCGCTGGCTCTGTCGGCCGTGCTGCCCTCCTCACTGAGAGACCCGGACATCGTCATCCGCACGTCGGGGGAACGCAGGTTGTCCAACTTTGTGCTGTTTGGGGCAGCCTACTCAGAGCTCGTCTTCATCGATGAGTTGTGGCCCGACGTCACTCCCGCCGTGCTGGCGCGCGCCCTGCACGAGTACGCGGGGCGGGACCGCAGGTTTGGCGGGGTGGGGCAGAGTCAAGGGAGGTAGTTTTGTTTTTTTCGTTTTCCCTAGTCCCACACACTGTGGACACTGAACGACGCTCAACACTCGATACGGTTTTAAGAGACACAATGAAAACAAGGCGCATGCTTTTGCACATAAAAAAGGAAAAGAGAATAAAGAAGAAGTCGAACAGTTCTGCCTCTCTCCCACCACACCACCCTCTCTCTTTTCAAATCGGCCCACTCACTGGCGTCGCCTCCAGATCAAACAGGCTGGCCGACGTCACCACGCACCGCACCATGGTGCCGGGTTGGGCGGGGGGTACACCCGAGGCAGGGTCGGGCGCGCTGATGAAAACAACGGGGTCAACGTCGGGCGCGTCCCACTGCGTCCGCCCAATCAGGGAGCCGTCCTCATCGTAGCCGTCCACCAGCACGTCCAGCGTGGTGCCGACCTGGCGTTCCGCAAAGGAGGCGCCCACTTCTTGTTGGAGGGCGATCAACTCGTCGCGCCGCGCGGCGCACGTGCCTTCCTCCACTTGGTCGGGCAGGGAGGCGGCAGGCGTGCCATCCTCGGACGAGTACGCAAATGCGCCCGCCCTCTCGAAACGGAAGGAGGCGCAGTAGTCGACGAGCTCACGGTGGGCGGCGTCTGTTTCGCCCGGGAAGCCGCAGATGAAGGTTGTCCTCAGCGCGAGGCCTGGGATGCGGTCGCGTAGCTTGGTCAGCAGCGTGTCCGCGTGTGCACGGGGCGGCCGCGCCATCGACAGCAGCGTCAGGTTGTGCACGTGCTGCAGCGGGATGTCGATGTATTTGCAGACTTTGTCATTCTTGGCAATCTCATCGATCAGAGCCTCCGAAAAGTACGAAGGGTAACAGTACAGCAGCCGGATCCATTTGAGGCCGTCTAATTTCGCCAATTCGGCGAGTAACTCGGCCAGGCCGCGCCCGTCGGACGGCGTGTCCATGCCGTACTGGTTGGTGTCTTCAGCGACGAGGCACAGCTCCAGGGCGCCGTCGGCGACGAGGGAGGCGGCTTCGTCGACGACAGCGTCCCAGGGTTTGGACCGGAACTTGCCCCTGTGGATGGCGTGGAGGCGGGTGGAGTGTGGGTTGAGAGAAGGAAAACTACGGCCACACCACTCTCGCGCGACCGTTTCGTTTGGCGCGCATTGGGGTGTTGCGCCCTCTCCGCGCGCTCCCTCTCTCCACCCACCACACGCGAGCGCACGCGTGTGTGCACGCAGAGCCTCGCGTTCCCCACACCTCGCGCCCTCTTTCTTGTGTCTTTCCGCCCTTCGTGTGCAAATGGGTGCCGCCCAGTCCAGCGCAAACGACGTCCTGCCCCCGCCCGCCGCGGCGACGGCAGCGACGCCCGTGGTGACCAGCGGCGAGGTGAGTGTGGTGGTGTCGGTGTGGGTGGCAGGCGGAGTGGGAGGAGGCGGGAGGGGAGCCGCGCCCCCCTCCACACACTCTCTCACACCACGTTCCGCCCGCCTTCCCTCCACCCTTCACCAGCGCTTCACGCCCTCCACCGCGCCCCCCGCCAAGCTCTACCGCTTCATGCCCGCCCCCGGAAGTAGCGGCGGCGGCGCCTGGACCCTGGTGTCGGGCGCGGCTCGGCCCGCCTTTTTCGACGCGGCGCGCGAGGGGGGCGCCGACAGCGACGACGACGACCACGGCGCCAACCCACGCTGGCACCTGGACGTGGCGGGTCTCACGACACCCCTGACGGATGAGTACGCCGCCGACGCGGCCGAGCGCCGTGTCACGCTGGCCGCACCGAGCGGGCGCGGCGTGTGGGCGCTGCGCTTTGGCGACGCCGCCTCTTTTCGGTCGTTTGTAGATGAGTACGATGCCCGCCTGTTTAAAAACATGTACGGCGTGGCAGACACGGATGCCGGGCGCGCCAAGATCTATGGCACAGACAACCCGCTGGGGGCGACGCGGGGGACGGGCAGACACGAGACGGCCGCGTCTGCTGCCGCGTGGGCTGCACCCGACCCAGTTGGCGATGACGACGAAGACGAAGAGACTACCGTCACTGCCACCCCGCCCCGCGACGCGCGTGTGGGGGATGGCGGCACCGACGGCGGCGTGCCGCGCGCGCTGCGGCTGGGCGCGGGCGACGTCTCATACCTCGCCCGCGGCGGCCGCGTCGACGTCCTGCGCAATGTGGCCGGCGGGGTGCGCCCCACCGGCACCTCGTTCACGCTGACCCCGCCCTCGGCCGCCCGCCGGGGCGGCGGCGGCGGTGCCGTGCGCGCGGCGGGCGGCGGTGTCAGCGATGACGTGCTCACGCCCGGCCGCCTGCTCCTCATGCGCGGCGAGTCGCGCCTGGCCGCCCTCACGCCGGATGCCAGGGACCGCCTGTACGATGCCGACGTGGAGACGGGGCGCGTGGTGTCGGAGTGGACGTTCAAGAAGGATGGCGTGGAAATACCAGTGGACGACATTGCCAACGAAACCCGCGCCGCCCAGCTCGACGACCGGTCGACCTTTCTCGGGCTTGGCGCCAACCGCCTCGTCCGCTGGGACATGCGCACCCGGGGTGGTGTGGTGGGCGAATCTTCCCCCGTCGTCGAGTGGGCGGGCGGCAAAGATTATGCGCGGGGGGCCAAGTTTTCGTGCCTCGCGACGTCGGGCGCCGGGTGCGTCGTCGTCGGGTCGGCCGACGGCGCGCTGCGACTCTTCTCCGACCGCTCCCTCACCCGCGCGTCGACCGCGCTGCCGGGGCTGGGTGCGCCGGTCACCGCGGTGGACGTCACGTACGACGGCAGGTGGGTGCTCGCCACGACGGATCGCTACCTGATGCTCGTCAAAGCGTCGTGGGCCGATGCCGGTGGCGTCCAGCGCTCCGCCTTTGCCTCCCGTCTGGGCGCGTCCGCGCCCGCGCCCAGGCTGCTGCGCCTCAAAGCGGAGGACGTGGCGTCCCTGGGCGGGGCAGGCCTGGCCAAGGGGCGGTTCACGTGGGTGACAGAGGAGGGGGTGAAGGAGCGCTGGATTTCGGCCACCTGCGGCACCGCCACCGTCCTCTGGTCCCTGGACGCCGTCAAGCGCGCGTCCCCGGGGCTTGTGTCGGCGGGCGGCCTCACCACCGTCACCGACTACCACGTCATCCGCAAGGGGGAGAGCGTGGTGGACGCCGCGTTTGTGCACGGGCGGCACGGCGGCACGCCGACGGGGACGCCGTCGTCTGCGCGCCGCCGCGGTGGCGCGCCTCGGACCGCTACCGCCGCGGATGCGGGCATGGTCATCGTCACCGAGAACGCAATTTTCTCGGCGGCGGCGGAGGAGGACGACATTTGATTTTGGGGGAGGGTTTTTTTCTTTGCCAGCGTTTCTTCTTCTTCCAGCCCGCACACACACGCACGCCCACGGGGAACAAGGTTTCGGAACATGTAAAAGAACACAAGAGCACACCAGTCGTGCCCTTTTTATTTTCGATCCAGAGCGCCAGCAGAGAGTCCAGCAAAGAAAGACACAAGAAGAGGCGCGTGCTCGTTCCCACCCCCCACCCTCTCCCCCTCACACACACGCACTCAAACTCACCTAAACCCCGGAATCGCACAAAACGTACACGCGTGCGAGCACCCCTCCGCCACGCGCAGGTAGGCGGTGTGCTTGGGAGTCAACCGCGCGCGCCGCGCTTCCGGGCGAAACGGCACGGTCGCGTCGCCGACGCGAACGCGCTGGTCTTTGGGGGGCGGCCGCCCCGCCAGCACGTCCCCCAGGGACGCCGCCAGGCCGCCATAGTGTTGAAAGCCGACGACTAAGTCGGCTTCCGGCAGGGAGGCAGCCAAGTCGGCGCCGTAGCGTTGGGCGAGGCACCCGGTGACCACGACTTTTTTCTTCTTGCCGTTGGCGCCGCGCAGCGACGACGCCTCGAGAATGGCCTCCAGAGACTCCGACTTGGCGTCCTCCACAAAGGCGCACGTGTTGACGACGATGGCGTCCGCGTCGGCCGGGTCGTCGATGAGGTCGAAGCCGGCGGAGGAGAGGTCGCCAAGCAGGACTTCGCCTGGGGAAAGGAAGGAACGGAGCCACGCGTGTGAAGGGAGCGTGAACGAAAACCGGCGGTTGGCCAGCGTGCAGCCTGCCGCCTCCCACCCCGCAATCAGTGCTAGTCGGGGCTGGCACACAGCAATGCACCACCGTGGCCTGGTTGCGGTGTCGTGCGGTGCGTGAAGGCTAGCGGGCTGGGGGCTGCCAGCACGCGTTGTTTTTTGACAAGCTGCAGTCGGACGCTGGGCACATGCACGCCGCCTCTCACAACCCACGCACAACAACGCATACCACTCACCATCCACCGTGTTTTTGGGGCAGCCCAGCGACACCATGGCCACCTTCTTGGGCGGGGCAGCGCCGCTGCTCGCGGCGGCACGCGCGGCCGCGCGCACGCTGGGGCGCGCCGGCGCCCCCGGCGGCCGTGCAGCAGAGCGCAGCATGAGTTCACGCTCACGTGAGTGCTAAAGGCGACGTGTCGAGAGGGTGGGAGAGAGAGGGAGAGTTGAGTTGTGACTGGCGACGGCTCGACACGCAAAACACATGCGCGTTTTTTTCCTCACTCTCTCTTTCTCTCCTCTGGCGGCTCCAGTCACGTGCCGCATTTGGGTCGCTGCGCACGTCTCGCGTGCCCTCGCGCACTGCCCAGCAGCCATGCGCCCCTCCCTGGCGCTGGCAGCGGCACTGCGCGCTGCGGCCGCCCGCGGCCGACCCGCCGGCAGCCGGGCTGCTGCTTCTTTGTCTGCTCCTGTTGCAGACACGGACCCCCTCCAACCCTCGGATGATCCAAACACGCGCACACTGTCCCTGGGCGGGGCTGGGCCACGGGTGGCACTGTCACTCTCACGCCTGGGCGCGTCCCCTGGGGCCGCTGTCACCGCGGCCACCCCCGGCGTTTCCGTCGTCACCAGCGCCGTGTTGACCAACCTGGCCCGCATCAGCGATGACCGAGCCCGTGCTGGAGACGCTGGCAAGCCGACCGCCGAGTTTCGAGACCGCAGCGCGGGCGCGCGCGGCGCTGGCAGACGTGGCGGCGACGGGGCGCCCCCACCCGAAGCCTCGGCCCGGGCCATGATGACGGCTGCGTTGACGGCAGGTGGGCCTGCAGCGCCGACGCATGTTGCTGCGGCGTTGCGCGGGGGAGTGCCCGCTGATGCTCTGCCTCCAGTAATTGCGGCAGCTGCAGTCGCTGCAGCAGCCGCGGGCGCCCCCCTGACGCACGCCCTGGGCGTGGCCCGCGTGTCTACCGATGCGAATACTGTTACCACTGCCTGGCCAGACGCGGCCGCCCGCGTGGAGGCCTCGGTGGATGCTTTGGTTGTGACGGCTGATGGCGCAGACGCTGCAGTTGACGTGACCGCGCGCGAAGCCAGCGTCGAAGCCGTTCTGGTCACGCTCGCCGTCGCACGCGCCCGCGCCATTGAAACAGAGGCGGGCGTGGCCAAGGAGGCAAGGTTTGCGGCGGCGGGGCTGCCGCCACAGCCTCCGCGCGCTGCTTTTCCAGACCCGGCCGCTGCCGCTGCGTACGAGGCAGCCCTCACCCCCCACCTCGACACCGTGCTGGCAGCGGCTGCGACACCGCTCACCGGCCCCAGCTTGGGCGCGTCCCTGGCCTCTGCCCGGGCGGCCGCAGTGCGCGACCTGCGCGCGCGCGGCGCGTGGCGCGCCCCCTACGCCCGCGTCCCCGGCTCCGGCTGCGTCTCCCAAGCCGATGAAGAAGGGGCCGCCCCCACCATCATTGCGGCTGCGCTGGCGCGGAGAGCGGGGGCGGGAGAGCCCCGCGCCGGCGCGCGCGGCGCGCACGACGTGCGCCCCCTTGCCCTCACCCCAGCCCAAGTCGGCGACGCGCACGGCGCCTCCGAAGCCGCCATCGGCGCCACCCGCGTGTCCGCCATCGCCACCATCCACGTGGACAAGGGCGCCGACCCAGTCGCCCCTACCGGGGCGGGGCGGCTGCGCGCGTCGCTCGCGCGCGCAGCCCACGCGCCGTCCCCCACCATCCCCCACCCCGCCGTCGGGGCGCGCGCCTCCTCCTGGCCCGCCGACCATGATGCCATGGCCGCCCTGGACCGCGCCCTGGCGGGCGTGCTGCCGGCTGGTGGGGATGGCGCGCCCCCCGCGCTGCCGTGGCCGTTTGCGGTGCGTGCTGCTGTCGACGTGCACGCGTGCGACGGCGGCGTGGCGGGACCCGCCCTGGCGGCGGTCAGCCTGGCACTGGCCACGGCGGGGGCGCCGTTGCCGCGGTGCGTGGGCGGGCGGGATGTGGCGCTGCTGGTGGAGAGGGTGGGGAAGGAGGGCGCGGCAGAGAGGTGGCACTTGGCTGTCGACCCCACCGCCGTTGAGCTGGCTGCCGCCGCTGTCACTGTGACAGTCACAGCCACCTCAACCGGCATCACCTCTGCCCGCGTGGAGGCGCGGTCAGCCGGCGGCGCCCCCGCCGACGCGGTGGACGCGGCGCTGCATGCCGCGGCCGGCGCGGCGGCGGCCGACGCGGCGGCAGCCGACGCCGCGGTCGCCACCCTGCAGACTGGAGCATCCTTTGGCGCCATCACCATCGCCAAAGACCTCACCGGGCGCGTGCTGGGCGTGGGCGGCAGCCAGCTGCGCGCGCTGGAGGGGGCGACCGGCACACTGATCGCGCTCGGCCCAGAGGACCCTCCCTCCGCGCCGTCTGGCGACGACGCCCCCCTGCCGCCCCCCTCCATGGATGCGCATCAAGTGGCGCGCTATTATGCGCCATCTGTAGCTGCAGCTGCCGCCCTGGAGGCACGTGTGGCGGGCATCACTGGTGCCGACATCGTGGCGGGCGCCACGTTTGACGCCACCGTCACCGACGTCGCCGACTTTGGCGTTTTTGTCCTCCTCCCGGGAGGCGCCCGCGAGCTCGTCCACATCTCGGAGCTGGCCCACCACCGTGTCGCCTCGGTGGAGGATGTGGTGAGCGTGGGTGACTCGATCAAGATTGTGTGCCTGGGCCGCGACGCGCGCGGCCTGCTGCGCCTGTCTCGCAAGGCGGCCCTGCCGTCCCCCGGTGGTGGCGAGGGGGCCGGATGGCGGAGCATGGGGGAGGGGCGGCCCCAGCGTGGCGACCGGAGGACGGGCGGGGGCGACCGTGGCGGCCGCGGCGGCGATCGTGGTGGCCGCCCGCCGCCGCGCAGACGGTGAAGTTAAAAGGCACAACGTTTTTTTTGTTTTTTGTTTGGGCTTGCACAATGGGTGTCCCTCTGTTGAAACGTTTCTGAAAAAGCAGATGAAAAAACGAAAAGCCGCAACGCACACACACACACAGAGACACTGGCAGACAGAAACACAATGAAACAACACTCTTTTTTCCATCATTCACGCCTTGCCAGTGCGCCCGCCAGCAAGTCTGCCGCCGCGGGCGGCGGCGGCAGCGGCGCGCGCACGGTCGCGGCCCCCGCGACAACGTCGGCGTGCGCTGCCGCAGCAGCTGCTTCCGGCGTCATTGGCGGCGGGGATAAATGTGCAACACCATCATCCTGCTTCTGCCCCAGCCCAATCGTCGGCTTGAGCCCGCGCTCCGCGCGCTCGGCCTCGCGCCGCTGCGCGCGCGCGACGAGTGCCGCGCGGTCCGCAACCCCCCACTCTGCATGCGCGAACCGGCAGTCGCCCCCCAGGGCGCACGCCCCCGTCAACAGCAGGCGGGCGCAGGGTTCCTGGGCGGTGGCGTCGTGCGAGAATTCGCACAGCGCCCCCTTCATGCACTCGCCACGAGCCGCGTAGCGGCACGGCACCAGCCGGGTGGATGGGTCAACTCCTGCATGCGTGAACTCGCAGGCCGCGCCCCGCAGGCAGCGGCCCTGCATGTAGAATGTGCAGATGGAGCGGGTGGGGGTGGGCATCGCGGGGGGTGGCAGGCAGCCAGCGCCAGGCCGGGGGTGTGTGGAGGGGGCGGGGCCACCTCCTCCTCCAGCTCTACCTCCTTTCTTCGCCTTCTTCTGCACAGGCAACGCGGGCGGTGCCGCCAGCCGGGCCAGCGCCAGAGGCGGCGGCGGCGCGTGCGGCAGCACAGTCGCACGTGGCGACGCGCTCGCGCCGCGCGTGGACCCCCGATCGGCGTCGTCGGCCCGCGTGCCAAACACCAAGCACCCCGACTGAGCAGCGTGCAGCACGGCAGGCGCCACAAACTCGTCGAGGGCCAGGACGTGGGTGGCGTCGGCGGGCGTCCATGCGGGAGGGGGGCCGGCGGACGGCGTGTCGCGCCCCGCGGACGGCCGGGCGGCACCATCAGACCCAGACGCCACGCGGGCAACGGTGGCCGAGTCGGAAGGGGAGGGCGAGGGGGATGAATGGGTGGCGGTGCAGGGCGGCAGCGGCGGGGGTGGGCGGCGCGGCATTGTTGTTGTGGTGTGCGACCACCACGCTGGCCTCAGGGCGTGTGTGTGACCACCAGAAAGGTGGAGAGGAGCACACGCGCGTGCGAGGGAGGGACCTAAGGTCGCATCGGGACGGAGGGAGGGAAGCGACGTTTTCTTTTGTCCGGCTGCCCACAAATTGACTCCCTCTCGCGTGTGTTTTTGTTGGTCCCTCTCCTTCGCCCGCCCCCCTCCATCGCCAACACCAAAGGTGCGCACCCCTCCCGGCACCCCTCAATCGCTGCGCCTGATTGTCATAGCACGCGCGCGCATTGAGTGGAGTCAATCGCACGCGTATTCGGCGTCCCACTGCCCACCCGTCGATGGACGAGTTGTCAACGCCGAAAACGACCACCCCCAACCTTCCCTCCTTCCCTCCAGGTTCCCGCGCCAACAACACCCGCCCCGCCACCCCCACACCATGGCCCCCGCTCACGGCGCCCCCCTGGCCGTGGCAGCCGCCGGCTGGGCGCTGGCCCTGGCCACCACCGCCGCGCGCGCGGCAAAAGGCACCCTGCTCGAGTCCCGCGCGTCAGCGGGGTGGTGGGCCCTCGCCCTCCAGGCCGGCGCCCTGGCCTACGCCGCTTGGTCGGTGGCCAAGCCCGGGCGGCCGCGCGCCCCTGCCGTGGGCGCTCTGGCGTTTGCGTCCTACCCTCTGTCGTGGCGTGCGCAGGACTGCCTCCTCGGCACCGCCGCCTCGTCCCCCCTGGCCGTCGCCGCCGGCGCCGGCTGGCTCATCGCCGCCATTGGCGACTACCTTTCCATCATCGCGCTCGGCACCAAGCGACCCAGGGTCGCGGCGGCAGCCCACACGGGCGCGCACCGCGCGGCAGCGATCGTGGGTGTCGCTCTGGGCCTCGTCGGCCTCATCGTCCTGGCGGGCGGCGCCCTGCGCCTCGCCCTGATGGCCCACACCATCTCCTTCACCCTGTACGACATCATTCTGCAGGGAGGCGCCGTCTTTTTCTCGGCGGCTGCCCTCATTCCTCCCTCCGCTGTCGGCGGGTGGCGCGCCCACCTGGCCGCCGTCGGCCTCGCCGCCGCCGCCACCGTCAACGTGCTGCGCACCGCCCTGCCCCCCTACCTGGACGGTCCCACGGGGGCCATCCGGGCGGGGGCAAGTCTGGCGGCGGCGGGCAACGTTCTGACGATGGCGACGCTGGGCGTCACGCCGACCGGCCACACCAAAGCCGTGGCTGGCGCCCCCTACGGCGGCGCCCCCGTCCCCGCTCTCGCGGTCGGCACCGCCGGCCAAGCCATCTCCCTGGCCGGCCTCATCACCGCCATCGTGGGCGCCGCCAAGCTGGCGACCGGGGGCGGCGTCGCGGCGGTATTGCACACACCCTCCTCCACGGCAGGCTCCTTCCTCAAGCTCGCCATCCACGCCGCTGCGATTGGTTACGCGGCCACCGCCAACCCCCTGCTGCGCGGGAAATCGGGTGGCGCCTTCCTGGGGCGGGCCAGGGCGGCTGTCGTGGGTTTGTTGGCCACGGCTGCCGCATTTGGGTCGTACGACTTGGAGTCGCTCTACGGCCCCGGCCCCACCGCCCCCTTCCGCCGCCCCACCAACTCGGTGCTGGTGTATGGGGGGCTGTTTGCCATCATCATCGGTGAGTTGATCACCATGCTGGGGCTGGGGTCGGCCCGGCCGCCCGCGGGCGGCGCGGGCGGCGTGCTGCCCGAGGCGGTGGCTGCCGGGCCTAAGGCGTGAATGGCGTGTCACGGCGACTGGCGTCTGTTTTTGTATTAACTGGCATAAAACGAGAGAGTTGTGCGTGTGAAAACCAAACAACATGAGAGCAACGTGATCAAAAAACCAGGGGCGGGTTGATGTTGTTTTTTGCACCCGGCCCTTTCTCTCTCCCTCACATCCTTCACCCCGGCGGCCACTTCATCTGCCTCCCCCCCAGCACGTGCAGATGGAGGTGGTAGACCGACTGCGACCCGTCGACGCCATCGTTGACGACGACGCGAAACCCGCTGTTCAGTCCCTCCTGCTTCGCGACCTGGCCCGCCACATATAACAGGTGCCCCAGCACAGCCTCGTGCCTGGGCTGCGCCTTGGACAGCTGGGACAAGCCGTCCCTGTGTTTTGGGATGACCAGAAAGTGGGTGGGCGCTTGGGGTGAGATGTCGCGGAACGCGAGCGCGGTGTCGTCTTCGTAGATGATGGTGGCGGGAATCTGCTTGGCCACGATCTTGTCGAAGAGGGTGGGCTCGCCAGCGTCGGCAGAGGCGGCCAGGTTGGCGGCAGCCGCGCGGCGGGCGGCTTCTTCTTCGGAGGTGGACATTGTGGCGCGGGGGTTGAGCAGGCGGGGCCTGATGGTTTGGGAATGACAGGGGAGGCGGAGAGTGCGCGGTAAGAGGGCGCGCGAGGCACGGAGCATGCCTGAGTTCGACGACGAAGGTGTTTTTTGGTCAAACTCGCTGAAATTCTTTCGACACTCTTTTCAGCCCTGGGGCGATTTTCTGCGTGCACCGCGGCCCCGATAACGCGCACCAGCGGGCGTCAACGGCGCGAGCCAGCGCGCTTCAGGGACGGCGACGACAATGCGGACACCACCACCCCCGTGACGTCAGCGGAAGTGGGAGTCGGGTGCGTGAGGTGCGGTCGACGTGCATGGGACCTTTTCGCACAGGACTTTCGCCCCTGCTCGCTTTTCGCTCACCCTCCCTCGACTCTCGCCTTCCCTCTCTTCCCCCAGGGCCAACGTCGCCATGCAGGGCCTGCATACCACCGACCCCGCCGCCTATGCCGGAATGGACGCGTTCGAAGATCCGAAACACAAACTGGTGCACTGTCTGTTGACCAAAACCAAGGGCCACCCTGGTGCCAGCAACCCGCTGCCAGGCCAACAAGCGTGCCAACAAGCGCCACACCGTTCTCTGCGCCCCCCGTCCCACACTCCCTTTTTCTCTGATGATCATTTGTTGTATATGGGGGGGGCTGTGTGGTGAGAGAGTGTGTGTGCCTGTCCCGGTGTCCTCCTTTTAGTTTTTTCAGCACCGCCGCCTGTTTGTGTTTCATGTTTTCTGTTTGCAAGTATTTTCACATAGAATCAGCCACATCCACCTACTTCAAACCGGGGCCACCACGCGGGGGGGGCACGCCCCGCCCATTTGGCCACGATGGTGGCGGCGGCGGGCGTTGATTTTCGTGTGTGTTTTTTTTGTCAAACAACGCGATTTCGAACGAACAGAACAACATTGATTTCGCGCCCGGCGGGTGCGCCTCCGCCACCACCTTCGTTGCTGGCCCCCACGGAGGAGGGGACGGGAAAGCCATCCCCCCACTTACATGCACCCGTCTGCCTCGCCCGCCAGCCGCCCTCGGTCGGCGGGGGTCGTCGCGCGGCGCAGCCCTCAATTCCACTCCCCTAAACCGCCCCCCGTCGCCACCTGCTGCCGCCCCCCGCTGCCACGCTCTCCCCTAGCAATCATCCTACTCCACACCTGCGTCACTGCGGTGGCGGGCGCCCACCTGGCCTTGGCCCTGATTCGCGGCGCGGCCCTGCACGCGCCACCCCCATCCCACGCGCACCTGGCCCCCGCCGCCGCCGCCGTCGTGGCTGCTGCCGCGGCGGCGGGCGGTACACTGGGTGAAGCCACCGCTGCCGCGCTGGCCACCATTGCTGCCACGCTGGAGGAGCGTGATGAGAGTGGGCGCTTGGCGTCAGCTGTCGCCGCGGTGCAAGCGCACCACGCTGGTGTGCGGGAAGCGCGGGCCCAGAAGGCGGCGGCTGTGGATGAAGAGGGTGATGTTGAGCAAGACGCTGAGGCTGTGTCGGCGGCACCTCAACCGGAGGCCACCACCACCACCGCCGAGGCCGACGCACCCGCCGACCTGCCCCCCTCCAAACGGCCGCGCCCGTCGCCCGTCATCAACCTGACGGTGCGGTCAGGTGCAGTGAGCCCGGGGCTGACAGCGCTGGAGCTGGACGCGCTGGCGGGGCTGGCGGGGATGGAGGAGGGAGGGGGTGACGCAACGCCCTTGGTCGAACACCAAGTGCCAGCATGAATGGCACGATGATCCTGTTTTTTTTTTCCTCTTAGGCGCTTTTCCTACTATGCCGGGTAGACAAACAACGGTCAAGGCGGCTGCCCGACTTGACCCGTTCTTTGGCCAAGGCGTTTTTTTCCTTGACTCTTGTTTCCAAAAATCGATTTAACTTTTTTCTAAACCAAACGACTGTTTTTTTTCTTTGCACCACTGCCCGACTGAAACATCCAATAAAAAAACCGGCGCCTCTCAGTGCCACGTGTGCAGCCAGTAGACCACGATCAAAAAGGTGCACGCTCCCGCGACGCCGGCGACCACCATGGCGTCACGGTCGCGCCGGCGCCGGATGGCGGCCAGCAGGCCCCCAATCACCGGGAACCTGTCCCCCACCGACGCCAGCCGGCCCGCTGTCCCGCCCAGGCGCCCGCGCTGGTCCAACAGAGACGTTCCCGTGGCGGACGCAAAGCCCAGCACATCGTCCAGGGCGGCGTGTGCGGAGGCCAGCACGCCTCGCTCGCGCAGCAGGGCGCCCCGCGTGCCGCCACCGCCGGTGTCTGCAGAGGGCGACACGCCACCAAACAACGCCGCCCTCTCCTGGGCGGCGGCCACGGTGGCCGCCAGCCGGGTGAAGCGGGTGCGCAGCTCGATGGCCACACTGGCCGCGCGCGCGGCAGTGTGGGACCTGGCCGCCGTCTCGCCGCCGCCGTCACTGGTGACCGCCCTCTGCAGCTCGCCCACCGCGCCCTCCAGCTCGGTCAACAGCCTGTCCACGGCGGCCGCCTTGGAGGCGGCCAGCTGCTGCGCCGACAGACCGCGCTCGCCGCCCGCGAACGCATCGTCCGCGGCTGCCGCCAGCTTGGCGTACGCGTTGATCTCGGCATCGGCGGCCGTCTCCAGCCGGCGAGCGTTGCGGCGAGCACCATCCCACGGCATTGAGAGGAAGGGAGGAGGGTGGGGGTGGGGGGGGGGGGGGTGGGTGGGCGATGCGCCTGGACGAGGTGTCTTTTTTCGAGTGCGCGTGGAAGGCGCGCCCTGCTGGTGCACCGCCGCCCGATCGGAGGAGACCAAGAACGCTGCCTGGTTGGGCGTGAGCGAGTGCGCACGTGGGCGTGGCGCGCGCGCAGCACGGGCGTCAAAAGAAAACAAAAACCGCAAAACTGATGGCACACACACGTTCGTGGTGCAAAAGAGAGCGTCCTCCCGCTCGCCTTTCTTGCTGCGCGCGCCCCTCCCCCTCCTCTGCCGCCGCCATGGCCGACATGGACGTGGACGCGCCGCCCCCACCACCCCCCGCCACCGGGGCCGCCCCCCCCCCTGCCGCGCTGTACGTGACGTCGGCCCACAAGCCGACCACCGTCACGCACGCGGTGGTGGGCGCGTTCACGGGGGCGGATGAACGCAACTTGATCATTGCGTGAGTGTGAAGGAAGGGGGAGAGCGGCAGGGAGGCGTGCGGGAGGGGAGGCCCCACTGTCGCTCCCCGCCCGACGTGGAGGCGCCTCCACCAAAACACTCACCCTCGGACGCCTCTTCCCCCCCCTCGGACCCTAAGCCGCGGCACCCGCATCGAGGTGCACCGCATCACGGCCGAAGGCCTGCAGGTGAGGGGTGGACTGGAGACGGAGAGAGGAGAGGGAAAGAGTTTTTTGTTTCCGACGCATCGACATTCGACCCTCCACGGCACTCAACCGCCACACACCAGGGCATGCTCGACGTCCCCATCTACGGCCGCGTCGCCACGCTGCGCCTGCTGCGCCTGCCGGTGAGTGATGTGTGTGTTTGTGTTTGAAACATGGACGGGCAGACGCTCCTCAGCCACACTCACTCCCCTTCCTCCACCCAGGACCGCACCACGGACTCCCTCTTCCTGTGCACCGAGCGCTACGAGTTCTGCGTGCTGGACTGGGACGCGGCCGCGGGCGAGCTGGTCACCCGCGCCCGCGGCAACGCGGCCGACCGCGTCGGCCGTGCCGCCGACGCGGGGCAACTGGGCGCGGTCGACCCCGCCGCCCGCATGGTGGCCCTCCACCTGTATGACGGCATGCTCAAGATCATTCCCATTGACGACAAGGGCGCGTTGAGCGAGGTGAGAGAGAATGAGAGGGTGGCTGTAGGGAGGGAAGGGCGAGGTCGGTGGTTTTTCGGTCGTCCAAACTCAGACCCTGCCCTCCACACACACACACACACACACACACACACACACACACTCCCACCCACAGGCCTACAACATCCGCATCGAGGAACAAAACGTGCTGGCCCTCACCTTCCTGGACGCTCCCTCCGTCCGCCGCCCCCTCATCGCCCTTCTCTCAGAAGACGCGCGCGGCGCTCGCTCCGTGCGCACCTACGAGATCGACAGCCGCGATAAAGAGCTCGTCGAGGGGGCCTGGAGCCTGCCCGCCGCCGATGCGGGTGCCTGCGCCCTGGCGGCCGTCCCGTCCGCCGTCGACGGTGGCGGCGGGTGCCTGGTTGTGGGTGCGGCCAGCGTCGCGTACGCCGCCCCCGGCGACGCGCGGGCCACGGTGCCCATGAAGCGGTCCGACGTGCGATCCATCGCCCCCGTGGACGACGACAAGTGGCTGCTGGGCGACGCGGACGGCCGCCTGTCCCTACTGGCCGCCGTGCGCGGCGCGCCGGGTGGCGTCACCAGCTTGCGCCTCGAACCCCTGGGCACCACATCCGCCCCCTCCGCCCTGGCCTACCTGGACAACCGAGTCGTGTTTGTGGGGTCGGCGGGCGGCGACTCCCAGCTGGTGCGCCTGTCCACGGAGCCGGTGGGTGGCGAAGCAGACAATTACGTCGAGCTGCTGGAAACCTTCCGCAACCTCGGCCCCATCGTCGACATGGTGGCCGTCGACGCCGACAAGTCGGGCGCCTGTATGCTGGTGACGGCGTCCGGGGTGGGCAAAGACGGGTCGCTGCGCATCGTGCGCAACGGGGTGGGCGTCGCGGAGCAGGCCGCGGCCGACCTGCCGGGCGTCACGCGCGTGTGGGGCCTGCGCACCGCCTCCTCTGGCGATGCAGACGGTGCCCTGCTGCTTTCCTTTGTGGGGGCCACCCGCCTGCTGGAGTTTGACGCGGACGACGCGCTGGGCGACGCTGCCAGCGTGGGGGCCCTGGACACGGGCGCGCCCACGCTCGCGGCCGCGGCCGCGCGCGGGGGGCGCCTGCTGGTGGCCACGCCCGCCAGCGTGCGCCTGCTGGCCCCCAGCACCCGGGCCCTGGTGGTCGAGTGGGCGCCTCCGGCCGGGGAGCGCCTGCTGGCGGCGGCAGCCACGCCGTCGTGCGCGCTGGTCGCGACGAGCGGGCGTGGGCTCGTGTTGTTGTCGGTCGACGCCACCGGCGCCGCCCTCACTGTCACCTCGTCCACATCCACCCCGGCCGACGTGTCGTGCCTGGACATCACCCCCCTGGCAGATGGCACCGACGCGCCCCCCGCCCTGGCGCTCGTGGGGGCGTGGGACGTGCGCGCGCGCGTGCTCGCGCTGCCGTCGCTGCAAGAAACCGCGCACGACGTGCTGCCCGGCGACGCCGTCCCCCGCTCGGCCGCCCTGGCCCTGCTGGATGGCGCTCCGTATGCTCTCCTAGCCATGGGCGATGGCCGCCTGCTGACGTGGCGCGTGGACGCCCCCACCGGCGCGTTGTCCGACCGGCGCGCCGTCGCGCTCGGCTCGCACGCCGCGTCCCTCGCCCCCTTTGGCGCGGGCGCCAAGGCCGCCGTCCTGGCCGCCTGCGACCGACCCGCCGTCGTGCACGCCGCCAACGGGCGGCTGCTGGTGTCCAATGTGAATGAGGGGGACGTGACCGCCATGGCGCGCCTCAACGCGGCCGCCTTCCCCGGCGCCCTGGCCCTCGCCCGCCCAGCGGGTCTGTCCATCGGCACGGTGGACGCCATCCAGCGCCTGCACGTGCGCGCCGTCCCTCTGGGCGAGCAACCCCGCCGCCTGGCGCACTCGCCCGCCACGCGCACACTGGCCGCCACGATCGACGGCGGCGGTGGCGACGCGGTCGCGGCGGCAGCCCCCGACGCGGTCCGCCTGTTTGATGATGCGACATATGAAACCCTGGACCGCGTGTCCCTGGATGTGGGCGAAGTCGCCTGCTCCATCACGTGCGTGCCCTCGTTTGACAGTGGACCCGACGGGAGGGAGGGCCCCTTTTATGCAGTCGGCACCGCCTACTCCCACCCGGGGGAAGCCGAACCCTCCCGCGGCCGCCTCCTCGTCTACCGCGTCACGGAGGGCCGCACTTTGGAACTCGTCACCGAGCGCGAGCTGAGTGGGTCAGCCTACTTTGTGACCCCCTTCCGCGGCGGCGTGCTGGCGGGCGTCAACTCGCGCGTCGCCCTCTACAAGTTGGCGTCCGCCGACGACGGCTCCCCCGTGCTAGATCTGGTGGCCTCCCACGGCGGCCACGTGCTGGCGCTGTACGTGGCGGTGCGGGGTGATTATGTGGCGGTGGGTGACCTCATGCGCTCCATCTCGCTGCTCGCGTGGCGCCCCGAATCCTCCACCCTGGAGTCTGTCGCCCGCGACTACCACACCAACTGGATGACCGCGGTGGACGCCCTGGATGACGACACGTACATTGGGGCCGAAAACTCGTACAACCTGTTCGTCGCGCGCCGCAACGTGGGCGCGGCCGCGGACGAGGATCGCTCCCGCCTCGACATCGTGGGCGAATGGCACGCCGGCGAGTTTGTCAACCGTTTTGTGCATGGGTCCCTGGTCATGCGGCCGCCCGAGACGGGGGGCGGTGGTGGTGCTGCTGCCGACACCTCTGCCCCGTCGTCCGCCCCACCCGCCGGCCGCCCGCGCACGCTCCTCTTTGGCGCCATCTCGGGCGTCGTCGGCGTCGCCGCCTCCCTCACCCCCCCCCAGTTTGCCTTCTTCGACCGCCTGCAGACCGTGCTCCGCCGCCACGTGCGCGGCGTGGGCGGGTTCGACCACGCGGCGTGGCGCGCGTTCGCGAACGAGCGCGCGGCGGCCGTCCCCGCGCGCGGCTTTGTGGATGGCGACCTGGTGGAGCAGTTCCTGGACCTGCCCCCCGACGTGGCGGCGGCCGTGGCGGCCGACTTTGGGCAGGGCGTCACCGCGGAGGCGCTGGCCAAGGCGGTGGATGAACTGTCTCGCGCGTGCCACTGAGTTGGGTGTGTGTGTGTGTTTTTGTGTCAGTGTTTTCCCTTTTCCTTTCTCTCTTTGTTTCCGTGTGTGTGCGTTTGCAGTGTGCGTGTGGTGTGCGTGTGCAGGTCACACACAAAACAAACATCAAAAATTGCCTGGCAGCGGCCCCCCCTCGACACCGCGCCCAGGCACCTCAGGCTCCGGCGGCTCCCACCCGGGCGCCGGCGCCCCTCCAAACACAACCCTCACCAGCGATGGCGTGTTCTCCCGCGCCAGCGTGCCCAGCGCGTTGGCCAGGGCGTCCAGGGCCAGTTCGTCTGCAGTCCCCATGTTGACGTGGACACGTGCCCACCTCCCTTTCGCCTCCAACTCCCCAAACTCGTGCATGACGGACGTGGAGGCGGAGGGGAGCAGGGTGGTGTCATAGGCGCGGGTGGCGAGGCCGGCGCCCTGGGAGAGCTGCAGGTTGGCCGTGTTGAACGCGCCGAGGCGGCCGAGCAGGAACCAGGCGGTGAGCACGCCGTCCAAGAGGTCTGTGTCGGCTGGGGTGGCGGTGCCCGTGAACTCAAACCAGAGCTGGTGGTGTGGGGAAGGGAGGCGGTGTGTGTTGGTGAGGGGGGGAGGGTCGGCCGTTCGTCACCCTCTCCTCTCACCCTCACCACCAACACTCACCCACAGATCAAACGGGTCGATGCGTTTGGCCAGTTCGATGGCCACGCCCGGCCCAAAGCGTGACTCGATCGACTCGCGCTTGGCGTCCTGGCGTTTGCGGACCTGGCGTGGTGGAGGGGAAAGGGACTGGCGCGTGAGTTGGCGTCAGTGTTGTGTCCAAAAGCGGTGGCGCTGCGGCACCACACGCACTACTAAAACACTTTTCACTCACCTCCCTTGACAGCGCGTCCGCCGACGCGTCGTCCAGGCGCGTGCCCAGCAGGTCGAGCAGCTGGTCGTCCTCCATGCCGCTCAGTTCGGCCGCGCTGTAGGACGGCGGGGCCGCGGCAAGGGGAGTGACACGTCGTGTTGGGGTGAGTAGGCGAGCGCGTCGTGTCGGGGGGGGGGGCGCGTGGCGTGGGACGGCGGAGGGCGGGCGGCATGGTGTCGAGCGCAAGAGCGCCAGAGCGAAGAGTGTTCGACAACGACGGCTCGCGTCTCACTCTTTCAGCGCCGAATTGAAGGGCGCGACGCGCGTCTCACCCTCCCTCTTCCCTCCCAACCACCATGCTGGCCGCCACTCTGTCCACCCTGCTCCGATCGGCCACCTCCCGCGCCGCCTCCACGTCGGCCGCTCCTCCCACAGCGCGCGCGCTCGCCGCGCTGTGCGCGTCCAACTCGTCCCTCCCCTCCCTGGAGGGCGCCACCCTGCTGGCCCGCGTGCTGCGTGCTGAGCGTGGGTTTGTGGTGGTGGACGCCGGCCTGAAACGCCCTGTGCGGGTGGCTCGCTCAGAACTGCGCAGTGACCAACTCGTGTCGTCCCCCGCGGGCGCCTCCCCCCTGCGCGAGGGCCCCGGCGACGTGCGTGTGGGGGACGTGCTGCGCATGCATGTGGATGCAGTCACCACACCGTATGGGGACCCCGCCCTGTCGTCGGGGCCCCGGGTTGTGCCGCGAGTCGCAGCAGCGGAAGCCTGGGCCGCCCTCACCGCCGCCCACGCGTCTGGCGGCACCGTGCAAGGCCGCGTCCTCAACGGCATCGGGGCGGGCGGCTTCGCGGTCGGCGTCGCCGGCATGGTGGGCTTCCTGCCGCACTCGCTGACGGCGCCAGCCACTGTGGCCCGCGTCGGCACCCTCCAACCCTTCCGCGTCGTGTCGGTGGACGCAACCGCCCGCACCTTCATCCTGGAGGATGTGGGGGCGGCGACGAGGCGGGCTGCTGCTGACAAGGCGAGGAAGGAGGCGGCAGCGGCGGGGGAGTCGATTGACAGGGTGACCGGGGTGCGTCGCCCTTGGGGGTCGACGCCGTGGGCGGCCAGGACAGCGCGACGCGCGAAGGATGGGGAGGGCGATGGTGCGCGGGCCAAGGCGCCCCGGTCGCCGCGCAAGCAGGAGGGTGGTGGCGATCAACAGGCGCAGAGGTGGACGCCTCGGCACGACGCGGCGGGCGGTGGCGACCGGCCGCGCCGGCCGCGGGAGGCTACCGCTGCTGCCGGTGAGGCGAGGGCGCCCCGCCAGCGCGGGCCGCCGCAGCAGGCGCGGGGTGAGTGAGTGTGGGTGAGAGAGTCTGATTTTTTGTGAGAAAAAAACACTTTCGTTGCTGCTGTCGCCAAACGAACCCCTCCCACACTTTTTCGGTTTTTTCTTTTGATTTTTGCAGGAAAAAAGGACACAGGGAAAAGGGGGGGGGGTAACCAAAGTTGAATAAAAAGGGAGGGAGGGGAGCAGCGGGCGCTCCCCCAAGGGGCAGCCCCACCGCCCAACCATCCCAACACACCCTCCTCCTCCTCAAGCCTTGGACTTTTTGCGCTGCATCTTCTTGACGTAGAACTCCAGCTCCTTGCCCTCCAGGATGTAGCCGTCGCACCGGCCCGACTGGCCGGGGCGGGACGCAATCGACGCGTACAGCCGGCCGACCGCAAACTGGTCATCGAGCGCAGCATCCAGCTTGCGCCCGGCGGACCGCGTCTTGATCTTGCGGGCCACGTGGTTGGAGCGCTTGGCGGCGTCGCCATCAGCGGGGGCGGCGACGCCGGCGGCGGCGGCCTTCTTTTTGAGGCCGACGTCGGCGCCGTAGTGGGCTGAGTACCACGCTTTGAAAGGAGCAGCATCCACCTGCACAATCGCACCCTTCACCAGCGTCTGGGTGCGCACCAGCTCGTTGTTGGACGCGTTGTAGACGACGTCCAGGATGCGCACCTTGCGGGTGACGGCTTGGGAGGGCCACGAAAAGTTGCCGTGGTCGAGGCGCAGCGCGCGGAACTTGAAGTTGCCGCCGCGCACGCGGACGCGGCGCACGGTGACGTTGGAGGAGAGCTTGGTCATGGCGGGCTGGCGGCCGAGCTCGTACCTGGAGGGGAGGAGGGGGGGGGAAAGAGGGTGTGAGTCGGTTTTTGTTTCGACGAGCGCAGGCGGACGGCTCGGCGCGACGCCGCTCCTCTCCACGGCCGGCTACCAGCAGACCACACGTCCACCCACCCCAGAGCAGGCTGGGCGGGAGCGTGTGCGAGCGTGGGTGGCGCCAATGCGGCCGCAGTGGTCGCTCCGGCCTGTGATCGGCGGCCCGACGCGCGCTCTCCGAGGGGCGGCTGGTCGGCGAGCGGGGCAGCCGTCCTCCCGCCCTCCCACACACACGCACTCCCACACGCCCAACACTCACTTGCGCTTCTTGCGGTACTTCTTCTGCTTGCCGCCGGTCTCGCGGCGCTTGTGCAGCGAGTCGCGGGAAATGCCTGGGGGAAGGAGAGGGAAGGAATCGTCAGGCACAGGCAAAGCGCGCGTCATTGGCCGCTCTGCACACGCCTCCCCGCCCGATCGAAGCCGCCAAACACGCGCGCAGGCAGAGAAGCATGCAGGGCTGTAGCGGGGGGGCGGTGGGAGGCCGAGTGGAGCGTGTGTGACCGCGCTTGCGACGCCCGAGTCGGGGCCGCCGTGTGTCGGGGGCCGCCGGCGCGGACTGCCCCGCGCCCTCTATCCCACGCTGCACAACGCGGCTGCGCCTGGCCAGAGGCCGCAGCAAGCTGCGAACTCCAGGCGAGGCGGGGCGCGAGGCGGGAGGCGGGAGGAGGGGATGGCGGTCGGCGCGAGTTGCTCGGGCCGCCGGCCGCGATCGGGGGGACGGCGCGCCCCGCTCTCCGCGCGCCCGCGCCGGCGCAAAGGGGCCGCAGTCCCCGACCACTGATGCGCGGAGACGCGCGCTTGATGCACGAGCAACGTACCCATGGTGACTTGAAGCCGCTGGGCAGGGGGAGGGGGAGGAGCACGAGAAAAACGGGGGGAGTGAGAGCGGGGAGTCGACGTAGACTTGCTCGAGCGCTCCTCTCACTCTTCCCCCACATTCGCTGTTTCCTAGCCGCCGCGGGGGCGCGTGTGCGTCGCCCCCGTCACACACGATGCCCCGCCTCCTGGCGTGTCGCCTGCCCAGCCTCCCCACCACACGCCCCTCCACACGTCGACCCTGCTTCCCCCCACCCTGCGCCCACCCGCCCACCGTGGCCACCGTCCTCGCCACCGTGGAAGCCCTGCACCCGGCCTGGGCGGCGCGCGGGTGCCGGTTGGAGGGGGACGGGCCGTCTCCCACCCCTGACACTGCTGCCGCTGCGCTGCGTGCAGTCGCGACCGTCGCGCCGCGCGGCGGCCGTGGCAGCCGGACTGGGGGCGATCGCTCCTCCTCCCTGCTGCGTGACCGGCGGGTGGCGGGCCTGGTGGAAGCGTTGCGGCTGGGTGGGAAGGAGGAGGGGCTGCTGTGCCTCTCCCCCGCGCGCGCTCTGGACGCGGCCATCGCGGTAGGCAGCCTGGCCACCAGCGACGCCCACGATGGCGTGCTGGATGGCTGCCTGGCCTTTTTGACCGCGTGTGGGTGGGAGGGAGTGTCCCCCAGGGGCGCGGCTGAGGTGATGGGGGCCTTGGCAGCTGCCACCTACGCGCCACCCTCCCCCCTGACCACCGCCGACGCCCTGGTGGCCACAGGCGCTGCCACTGGTCCCCGGTCCCACGCGCGCCCTCTCACGACCACGCTGTGGGCGTGCGCCGTGTTGCGGCATGAGCCTTCTGCTTGCCTCGACGCCGACAACGAACGAGCAGCCGCCAAGACGCTTGCCGCCGCCGCATCGAAAGGAGGTGTGCGCGGCGCACGGGCCACCTCTCGCGCCCTGTGGTCGCTGGCCGCGCTGCAGCGCGAGACTGGGCCCGCGTTTTCAACGACACTGGCCGCGTTGGCAGCGTCTCTCCCACCCCCCGACACTCTGGACGCCCCCACCCTGACCCAGCTCCACCTGGCGTGCACCGCTGCCACGGTGGCCGGCGTCATTCTGCCCCTTCGCGCTGGCGACGTGGTGGCTGCCGCGGCTGCCGCCACGGCCGCGCGCGCGCGCAACCTCCACTCAGTCGTCCGCGCTGCAAGACTCTGTGGTCGCCACCCTAGAACGGCTGCTGGGCAGAGCCGCCATCACACGAGAGGGTGTGGTGTCAGAGGTGGGCCTGCCCGTGGACGCACTGTTGCCGGGTATGCGGGTGGCGATCGAGGTCGATGGTGTGTCGCACTCAGTCCGTGTGCCGACTGCCTCCGGCCCCATCCTCATACCAGACGGACGCACCGCCCTCAAGACGCGGCTGCTGGAGGCGGGCGGGTGGCGCGTGCTGCGCGTGACGGCGGGCGAGTGGGAGGGTGCGGGCGGCAGTGCGGCGCGCGAGGCGTGGTTGTTGGCGCAGTTGGTCGAGGTGGGGGCGGTGGCAGGGTAGATGTAGATTGAGCGTAATGTAGGCGTTTGGATCGAGTAGAACAAGACTGCGGTTAGGGAGGGTCGGCCGGGAGGGAGAACGAAAGGAGGAAACAGGGCCTCGCGATACAACACAAAAAAGAAAACGTCTGGCCCGGTGCACTCGCCAGCCACAGACGCCCCCCTCCCTCTCCTCTCCACCATGGGCGACACCACAGAGGAGCAGAAGAAGGCGGTGGTCCCGTTTCTGCAGGTGCGAGGGAGGGGTGGCCGCCCCCGCGCATCGCGAGGCCAGCATGGCACAACACGAAGGGGCACCCGACAACGCTCCGCCCCTCCTCCCCACACTGCGTTCACACCACTGACACACACCACCTCTCGCCCACCCACAGCGCGCCCAAGAGATCGAGCGTGTGGAACCCAAAGTCGCGTACTACTGCCGCATGTACGCGGTGGAGCAAGGCCTCTCCCTCCCCTCCCGCTCCCCCCAAATCGAGGGCCTCCTGGGCGCCCTCCTGTCCAAGCTGGAGAAGGACAAACCCGTGGTGGACCCGGGGTCCAATGACGCGGCGTACTGCGAAAAGTTTGCGTTGAGTGTGTTTGCACGTGCAGACAAGGTGGACCGCGCGGGGCGGGCAGACAAAGCGACCGCGACCGCGTTCTATGCGGCCAGCATATTTTTTGAGGTGATGGGTGTGAGAAGCAGTGTGGGATCAGTGAAAGTGATTGGTTGTTGTTTTTTGCGTCGGCCGTTGATGACCACCCACCCTCTCCCCTCCCAATCAACAGATCCTCAACCAGTTTGGCCCGCTCGCGTCCGACCTGGCCGAAATGCAGCGCTACGCCGCCTGGAAGGCGGCCGACATTCGCAAAGCGGTGCGCGAGGGGCGCGCGCCGACGCCCGGGCCGCCCGGTGGTGAGGGTGTGGACACTGCCTCGGCCGACCTGCCGTCCCCTCCCGGGGCCAACGACCTGCCGACCCCACCCAGTGGCGGCAAGCCCGCCGTCCTGCCGCGGTCCGAGTCGGACGCGGGCGGCCCGTCCGCGGCGCCGCCCCCCCCGCGCCACGCGCCCGGGGGCGCCGTGGTGTATTGTCACGACGGCCACGCGCCCGCCGTCGCGGGCACCATCGCCAAAGTCAACCCACCAGAAGGCCTGGGTGTCACCTACGTCGTGGCCCTGGCGGATCAAGTGGTGTCCGCGTTTGAGGCGCAGCTGGCGCCCGCGCTGGAGGCGGGGGCTGCCGTGGTTGTCGCGGCCGACGCGACCGCCGACGCGGACGCCGACTCTCCCGCCTCTGGCGACTACATCGTCACCGGTGTCGACACGACGATCTGGCGCCCTCGCTACACGCTGGCCCCGGCGGCGGGAGGGGCGGCAGTCACTGTGGACGACAGTGTGTTGAAATCGTGGCCGCCGCCGCGCGGGCGCGCGCCGAAAGCACCGAAAGACGCGCCCTTTGCGGCGGCGCACGCGCCTGCGGCGAGCGAGCCGTCGGCGCCCCCGCCACCGCCACCGCCTGTGGTGGCGGCGCCGGCTGCGTCGGCGCCCGTGGCCGCGGCACCCGTCGCGGGGCAGCCGTCCCTCAAAGACATGCAGGACGCGATCAAGGCCGCCAAATCCGCCATCTCCTCCCTCCAGTTTGAGGATGTGAAGACGGCGGTCAAGTATTTGACGGCGGCGCTGGAGTTGTGCACCAACAAATAGTAGAATAAGCGAGGATAGGTGTGCGGGGTGATGATTTGTTTTTGGACGTTCACAACCTCCCCACGTTTTATTTACACGACTCGTTCACCACGCGCTCCTCAAACACATCACACACGCAAACCCCATCTCTCTCCACCCCCCCCCCTCTTTCTCTCACCATTCACCACACCTCGTCCTCCGGACACGCGCCGTCCACCCCCACGCGTGCCGCCACGACCCGCCCCCCGGACGCGCCCGACCGGGCGGACGCGCGCCCCACCCCGGTGGATGCGGTGGAGGCGGCCGTGGAGGCGGGGGGCTGGGGTGGGTGGGTGGAGGGAGAGTAGCCGCACGCGCCGCTGCTGCTGCCACCACCACCACCACCACACCCATCGTCGCTCGCCCTCAGAAGCTCCACCAGCTGGGCGTGGGTCAACGAGTTGAGGATGACGATGTCGCTGCCCCCCCTGCGCCGGCGGGTGAGCGGCTTGGGCGGTGGGGGGGGCGGGGGGCGGCGCAGCAGCCGCGCGACCAGGCCGCGCCGCGGCGGGGGCGCCACGTTTTCCGGGTCGGAGGCTCCACCATCGTCAGACTGAGAGGTCAGCGTGGTCCCATCATCCGCCAGCAGGTCGGGAGGCAGTGTGCAGACGGGCTCCGCCTCCGCCGCCGCCAGGCGGGCCCCCAGCTCAAGGATGCGGGCGGTGAGGGCGGTTTCGGCAGCGGCGGGGAGTGGGGGAGCCGCGTCGAAAGACGTCGTGTCGACCGCCACCACCCCCGCCTCCTTTCCCCCGTCACTCTGCAGTTCAGCCAGCGCCGCCCGCAGCCCCTCCAACTCCGCCGCATCCGCGTCGGGGGCGCCCGCCAGCAGGCGGGCGCGCAGGGCAGCCAGGTCGGCAGCATCGTCCGTCGCGGCTGCCGCGGCCGCGGCTGCCGCCGCCTCCAGCTCCGTCAGCCGGGACCGCAGGGCGGCCACGTCGGCGGCGTCGCCATCGCCGTCGCCAGAGCCGCGGCGGGCGGCGGCCTCCAGGTCGCGCACGCGGGCGCGCAGACGAGAGAGTTCGGCTGTCGCGGCGGGCGGGGGCGCGCCGCCACCCCCACCACCCCCACCCTCCAGCGCGGCGCGCGCCCGCTCCCGCGCCACGGCGGCCGCCGTCATGCGCTCCACGTAGGCACGCAGGGCGGGGTCCAGGCGGACGAGGGAGCCGTGCAGGTGGGCGCCCCCCACGCCCGTTGAAGCGAGGCCGCCGCGCGCCGCGCGCACGGAGACACACGCCATGGCCGACGCAAAGCGCGCGGTGGACACCGTCTCGCCCGCGTTGCCGGCATCCGGCCAGGCGCAGGCCAGGAGCAGGGTGCGGGAGCGGCCGCCGACGGCGTCGCCGAGGAGGCGGGTGAGCTTGGAGTCGCGCGTTCCCGCAACGGCGCCGACGCGCGGCTGGGGTGGCTGTGCGCCCTGCCTGCCGGGTGCGGTGGCGCCAGCAGCAGCAGCAGCAGCGCCGCTGCCACCACCACGCTCACCCCCCCGCCCCAGGTTGAGCACCAGCTGCTGCAGAAAGGTCAGCGACTGGTTGATGGCGGCCGCCTCGGCGGCCGCCGCGCCCGTCGCGCGCGTTTTGGCGAGCCGCTCCGACCCCGCCAGATCCACCAGGTGCAGCTTGGCTGCGGCGCCTCAGGGCGGGGCGCCCGCCACACTTTCAGGAATGGCCACGCGCAGCGTCAGCACGGCGTGGGAGCGGGAGGAGCGGTCGTTGAGGACGTGGCCTCGCACCGCGCGCGCGGCGCCGCCCCGCCGCAGCACGCCTGCCGCGTCGGACGCGCAGACCAGGGGCACCTCCGTCACGCCGTGCAGGGTGACGGCGCCAGTGCGGTCGGACGTGATGGAGGGGGGGCGGCGGGGGGTGGGGGCGCCGGCGCCACCGCGTGACGGCGGGCGGGGGGGGGCACCGCCGCCGCCAGGGGTCAGCAGGTCGCGCAGGGTCTCGTTGTAGATTTCGACATAGGTGGCGGTGACAGACCAGCCGCCGGTGGGGTCGCCGAGTGCGTCGAAGAGCTGAGGGTGGTGTGGGGAGGGAGGGCGTGGGCAGGCAGACGAGCGAGAAACAAAAACCATCATGCCTCCGTCTCTCTCCCCAACTCACCTGCTCCATCACGCGCGGAATGACGCCCCTGTCTGTGTCGATGGCCAAGCACGCGCCTTCGGGGCCTGAGTGTGTGGAGGGAAGGAGTGAGGATTGGTGATGAGTGATGGTGTCGGTGCTATTTCAACTCGCAAGCGTGATTTTTTTCCTTTGTCCCCACCCCCCAACAATCCCCACCACCCACCCGTCATCGTGTGCGTCTTGCCCGCCCCCGTCTGCCCGTAGGCAAGCACGGTGCCATTGTAGCCAGCCAGCGTGCCGGAGACGACGTCGCGCATGCCGGCCTGGGGTTTTGGGGAGGGTGGGTGGAGGGTTGGTGGGCAGGCGGGCTGGCGCGGGGGGGCGTGTGCGCGCGGCAGCGTGCGCCCGCGATCCTTGTTCCCCGGACTCACCTCGTACACGTCATCCTGGGTGGCGTCACAATCTAGGACAGCGTCGAACGTGAACTGAAAGAAAGGGGGAGTTGGGGAAGGCAGAGGTTGGTGGCAAAAGGCGACGGTGAGATCATGGCTGTCCCCCGCCCCACTCCACACGCACCTGGTTGACGGCGGCACCATCACCACGGTCCACGATGAGGGTGTCGGGCTGGAAGGGGAGGGGTGGGGGGGGTGGTTGGACACATACCTCACACGCGGGTTTTCTGCCTGCCCACCCAAAAAACTGACACACCACACAACGCTCACCGGCGTCCCCGTCACGGTGACGCAGTCGGCGCCCGGGAAAGATTCCGGCTTGAGGCGCAGAACGACGCGGCAGCGGGAGGGGCTGGTCATGATGCCGCGAGGAGGGTTTGGGCAGCGAGAGTGAGCAGTCGAGAGTGTTTTTCTTTTCGCTTCACTCTCGCTTTCACTTTTCAACCAAAGCCCCGCCCTCTCCACCCCGCCTTCCACGAAATACATGCCTCCGAAGCGCAAGGTGCGGGTGTGCGTGATGGGCAGCAGGCGGTGTGGTCGCGCCGGCCGAGGCTGTGCGCGCCGCCCGTGTCGCACCTCCCAGTGCAGCGCGCGAAGCGCGCCGGTGCCGCATTTCGCGCCCCCGCCTTCCTCCCCCTCGCACGCCCTCCCATCCCCGCCCCGTCAAAGACACGCGCACGCATGGTCGCCACGCACTGGGGGCAGGCCCGCCCGCCCCCGCTGCCGCACCACACACGCACGCAACGCTCCTCTTGTCCCTCCGCATTTCGGTCCCCCCGGCTTTCCCCCCAACTCACTCTTGTTTCCCCCCCCTCCCACTCCTGCCGCCTCCTCAGGGTGAGTGTGACCCATCAACTCCGTGGTTACAGGGGAAAGGCAGCGCCCGAGGCCGGGTTGGCGGACGCAGGAGGCTTAGGGTTGGGCGTAGGGTTGCGCGCGCCATCGCGGCGCGAGCGGCGCGGGCCGAGGCGACGCCGTTTTTTTTTCCCTCGTTGCTCACCCCCGCCGACCCACACACAGCCACCGCCCCCCCCGCCGGCCGCGGCCGTGGCCGTGGCCGCGGCGCCCCGCCCCCTCCCCCCGCCCGCGGCACGCGCGGCCGCCCCGCGGGCCCCCGCGCGACGGCCCCCGCCGCCGCGCCCAAACCCGCGCCGCGCGGCGCCCCCGCCGCCGCCCGCGTCTACGTCGACGTCGACCTGTCCCCCCTGGGCGGCGCGTGCGCTGGCCTGGCCGCCCAGGAGGTGGCCGTCCCCGCGGCCTCCACCGCGGGCGACGTGCTGGCCGCCGCGGCGGCCGCGGCGGGCGTCGGCGCGCGCGCGCTGCCGACTGGCGCGCTGATCGCGCTGCGCACCTCCGACCCGCGCACCGGGCGCGAGGGCGCCGCCCGCGGCATGGACACCGACGAACTGCTGGCCGCCAACGGCATCGTGCCGCGGGTGGGGGCGATCTACATGATGCGTGCGGTGGCCCCCGCGCCGGCCGCGCGCGACCCCGTGCCCCTCGTCCGCGCCGCGCCGCCGCCGCCTCCGCGCGCGCGCGCCTCCGCCACCCCCGCCTCCCCCGCCCGGGTGGCTGCCGCCCCCCTGGGCGCCGGTCCCCGCCGCGACCTGACGGCGGGCGAGGTGGCGGAGGGGAGGGAGTACCTGGCGACCGGGTCGCGCAAGCGCGTGCGCTGGAGCGCAGAAGAAACCACCGCCCTCATCCAGGGGTGCGCCCGCCACGGGGTCGGCTTCTGGAAAAGCGTCAAAGATGGCGCCGCCCCCGTGCTGGACGCGCGGTCCCAGGTGGACTGCAAGGACAGGTGGCGCACGCTGCAGAAGCTCGACGCGCGGTCCGAGGGGGGGCCCGACATTCAGGGCGTGCCGAGAGGCATGGTGGCCGTGCTGCGCAGGGCGCTGCGGGGCGACGTGGCCCGGCGCTGAATGGGGAGGGAGAGGGAGAGAAAGCGGGTTGATTGGGGGGGGGGGAGGTCTGGACGTGGGTTTTGGTGAAAAACGGGGGGCGCCCCTTTTTTTTTCCTTTCCCCACCCCCCGTCCCTTGGTGCGTGCGTGCGTGTGCATCAACTCCACAAAAAAGAGGAGAGTGCGTTTTACTTCTCTAAACCGAACCAAAGAACCAGCCCTTCTCTCTCCCTTCACTGCGACGCGTCCCCACTCGCGGTCGGCGTGTCCCCGCCGCCCCCCCCCCTCGACCGCAGCTTGGTCGCCCCAAACTGCGCCTTCAACCGCGCGTCCGCCACGTGGGCCGCCTCCTTGAGCTCGGACGCCGCCCCCTTGAGCCGGGCGTCCACCACCGCGGCCGCACTTTTCAAACGCGCGTCCGCCACCGCGGCTGCCTCCTTGATCGCCGCATCCGCCGCCGCCGCCGCGCCTCGAGCCCGGTCGGCCGCCTTGCGCAGGGCGGCGGCGGCGGAGGGGCGGGCGCGGGGGGCGGCGGCGGCGTCCGACACCCCGTGGCTGAGGGGAGGGTCGGCCAGTGTTGGTGGCGACAGCGGTTGCGGCGACGGGTCAGCCTGCTGTGCCGGTGGTGGCGGCATCTTCACCGCCGTCGCGATGGGCGGCGACGGTGGCGGCAGGGGCGCGACGGCGGGAGGTGGGGGCGCGGGCGGAGCCAGCATGGCATCAAAGGAGGGTTCAGCGTCCCCCACGCCCGGGCTCACCCCCTGTGCCTCCAGCTTGGCCTGCAGCAGCGAGTCCCCGGGAGGCAGCGGTGGCGGTGGCGGTGGCGGCGCCCGGGGTGAGGCAGGGGTGGATTCGTCCGCGACGGGGAGCGTCGGCGGGCGCGGCGACGGGAAGTCGGTGTCAGTGTCGACGACTGAGCCCCCGCTCATCTCCTCCGCCGCCTCCTCCACTGCAGCCCGCAGGGGTGAAAAGGTGGCCGAGTACGAGCGTGCCGGCGACATCGCGCGCGCGGGGGACGCGCCTCTCGTCGACGTCGTTGGCGACGCGCCTGCGCGAGACGACGACGCGGCCGCCGCGCTCGCGGCCCGCGAGGGCGACCCCCCGCGCGACGGCACGGGCGACGGTGACGCAGACAGCGTGCGCCCGCGGCGGGGGGAGGTGTCGCGCAGGTAGGCAGCGGCGGCCGCGGCGACAGCGGGCGGCGTGGTGGCGGTGCCGACCGCGGCCGCAGTTCCACTCGCGCTCGCCGGCGTGCCCGCCACCCCCGCCGGCGGCGTGGCAGTGGCAGATACAGCCGCAGTGGTCGCGCTCACACTCGCCACCGCTGGCTCCCCATCCCGCACGCGAGCCCGCAACCACCGCCGCCGCCGCACAAAGTCGAGCAGAGGGCGGGGGCGGCCGGTGCCGGGGGCAGGCGGCCACTCTGCCCACCCGCTGTCAAAGGAAAAACCGTAGGACCACCCCTCCTCATCCACCGCGCCTGTAGCCAACCCATCCAAATCCACCCGCCAGTCGGGCTCCAGCCATGTCCACCCTTTGGCCTTGGGCAGGGCGCGCGCCACGCGGTCAAACTCGGAGGAAGTGATGACGCCCGTGCGGTCAGACCAGTGGCCCACCCTGTCCGTGGGAATGAAGTGTCCGGGCCACGAACTGCCCCACCCCCTGAAGGGCTGAAGGCGCTCGTTCTCAAAGACTTCGTCCTCGGCGATGGCGCCGGGGGGGGCGTCCCCATCGTCGGAGAAGGGCCCGCCACCGACGGGGGGGGGGAGGGGGCCCGCGGCCGACGCCGAGCGCGCGGCGCGCGCGGGCGCCGTGCCGTCGCCCCCCCCCCGCCACGGCGGACAGCGCGCGCAGCTGCTGGCGCAGGGCGCGGGCAGCGGAGGCGGCAGCCGACCGCACCGCGTCCCACGGGTCGACGGGCGGAGCGTCTGCCCCGGGCGCAGCAGCAGCAGGGGGCGGCGCCCGCGCGCGCGCCGCGGCCGCTGCCGCTGCACGTCCCCGCGTCGCGCCCGCCTCGCGCACGCTGGCCGCGGCCGACCCCGCCGCCAGCAGCAGGCCGCGCGCCAGGGCGCAGGCGGCGGCGCCGCCCACCGCGGCAGCGAGTGAGGTGGGTGGGGCTGCCGCGTCCACGAGGGCGCAGAGCGCGGCGGCTGGCCACGGCCGGTCGCCAGGGGCGCCACACGCGCGCAGGACGGCGCGCGGGGCCGCCACCACGGCCGCCAACGCCGCCGCCAGCGCGGTGGCCGCCAGGGCGGCCGCCAGCGGGGACACAGGGACGACCGCGGCGCCCGTGCGTGGGGGTGGCGGTGGGGGCAGGCCCAGCTTGTGGCGCGCGACGAGCGCTGCCGGCTCAAACGCGGCGGCAAGGCGCGCCCCCACACACGCCACCAGCACGGCGGCCAAGGTGGACGTCAGATCGGCGGCCGCGCTGGCGGCGCCACCGGTGGTGGACACGCCCGGCACACCACCGGCACGCGCTCGGTCGGTGACGGTGTAGCGAGAGGCAAGTGCCGCACGCACAGCAGCCGCAGCGTCGGCCAGCCCCGCGCGCGCCGACCGTTCAACCGTGCGTTTGGTGAGTCCCGATAGACCCCCATTGATCGGCACAATCAGGGCGTCCACCGCCAGGTGGGTGGAGCCGCGGGAGGCGGCCGCCAGGCGCCACGCGGTGAGCGTGCGGAAGCGGTCGCCCGAGGGGGCACTGACGGCAGCGCAACACTCCACCTCCCACCCTCGTTTGGGGGTGGCCGCCGTGCAGCGCTGCACTTCGACCGCATCAAACTTGAGCATGGCAGTGGACACGGTGCAGCGTGTGCGTCGGGCGCGGCCGCGGTAGTCAGCGAGGCGGGTCGGGTGTGGCGGTGGAGGTGGCAGAGGACCCGCGTCGCTTCCCGCCGCCGCTTCAGCCGCGGCGTGGGCGTCCGCTTCGGAGGGGTGCCAACCAGTGGTGTCAAAGTCGCGATAGTTGCGTTGGGTGTTGACGTCGGCCTGTTTTTGGGGGTGGGAAGGTTGGGCGACGCGAGGGGGCACACTCGAGCTAGTCGAGCCATGGGGCGTGTTTGTCCCCCACGCGCCGCTCATCCACCTTACCCTGGCCTCCTCCACTCCAAGCGTACGGCCCTCATTCACGCACATACACACACCAACTCTCACCATGACTTCACTGTCGTCGCCAAACAGCGCGGAGAAGAGCGTGTCGACGTCGGCCGACACGACGACGTCCAGCAGCCTGTCACCCCGCCCTCCGCGCGGCCAGCGTGGCCAGTCGGTCATGTGTGGAGGCTGGTGTGTGTGTGTGTTTGGGGGCGGGTGGGAGGGGGGCTGGTGGGGCCCGCGCCCTTGGGAAGAGAAAAAGGAAGAGAGATGTGCGTGGGTGCTGTTTTTTGCGAAGGAAAAGCGAGGGTAGACTCTTAAGTTGTTACAAACGCGCCATGCACGGCGCGACAGGGACAAGTCTTCAAATGCAACTGAACCATAGAACGAAAGAAAGGTGGGGGGGCGGGCGCAGCAGAAACGGAAAAAAAAAACAGCTACCTCTCTAAACGCCAAACGCGCCGCCGCCGCCTCCACCCCGCCGCCCGCCGGGCGAGGGGCGGGGGTGCTTGCCCGCTGCCACGTCGACGACGGGGACGGCATCCATGCCATCGTCAGGTGGCTGCTGCTGCTGCTGTTGTTGCACGTGTTGCGGGTGCAGCGGCTGTGCCGGCGGCACGCTGAAGCCGAGCGGCGCGGCGTCGGTTTCGTCAGCCGCCTCCGCCGTCGTGGCCAGCTCGGCGCGCAAGTAGTCCAGCAGGACGGGCACGGGCACGGCGCCGGCGGGGCCGTAGGCGCGCAGCAGCCAGTCGGCTTGGCGTTCCTGTGGGGGTGGAGTGGGAGTGGGAAGGTGAGCCTCGCGTGGGAGCCGCACCGCGCCATGGGCAGGGTGCACACGCTGTGCCCCAACACCTCGCCCCCTCTGCAGCCACCGGCCCCTGCGTCGGCCGGGCGCACATCCTGGGGCCGCACGCTGGGTGCGCGCGAGAGGGGCGCGTGGCGCGGGCGCGTGCCAAACCCCGAACAAACAAAAACGCGCCCCCAGCGCCACGCGCGCACGCCCCCTGCCTGCGCACGCGGCGCGCCAACACCGCCCCTCCCGCGTGTGTCGCGGGCCACAAGGCTCGCACGCGTTGCCGAGCGTGGGGAAGGGGGCGGGGGCGCGTGCAGCGCGCGCCACGAGCCGCCACACGGACGCGCCACCCTTGGGTTTGCAGGAACGCGCCCCGCCCCCCGCCGCGCCGCGCCCCCACACCCACACATTCGACCCTCCATCGCGCCACACGCGCCACACTCACCACAACGCCGCGGGCGCCCGCGGCAGCCGCCGCCTTGCACGCGCCCCCTGCAGACGAATAGAGTGCAGCAACCGCGTTGGCGGCCGCGGCAAACGAGCCGTGCAGCGACCGCCCCGCCTCCGCGGCTGCCGCGTCGGCCGTGTGGCGGCGGCGTTTGCCGCCCGCCATGTGGGGGGATGGGTGTGGGGAAGGGTCAGGAGAGAGGGAGCGAGTGCTGAACGAAAAACGCCCGCGTTTTGTGGCGCGAGCGTTTTTTTCACCCTCACTTTCTCTTCAACGCCCCCCGCTCTCCTGTCCGCTCGCGCACTGCTCAAGGGCTCATCGTTGGGGACTACACCACGAATCAAACTACTACACCGTTTCTCTTTATTCACACGCTTTCCTCTTCCTTTTTCACGTCGCCCCCCTTTCCCTTCCTGTCCGCCTTGACCAGGCCACACACTTCACACGCGCCGTCATCGTGCCCGCGCGCGGGGCAGTGTTCCCGCCCATAGTAGATCATGCGCAGGTGCAGCTTGCCCCAGTCGTGGCGTGGGGAGGAGAACGCTGCCATCAGGTCGGCCTCTGTTTGTTCCACGCTGGCGCCGGTGGACAGCCCCCACCGCGCCGCCAGCCGGTGGATGTGGGTGTCCACGGGGAACGCGAGCTGGCCAGGGCCAGCCATGGCCAGCATGACGCTGGCCGTCTTCCTGCCGACTCCCGGGAGGGCTTGCAGGGCTGCGAAGTCGAGGGGCACGCGGCCGCCGTGTGTGGACACGAGCAGCTGCGCGGTCGCCGCCACGTTGCGCGATTTGGTGGGCGCCAGCCCCAGCGCGCGAATGTGGGGTTCGACACCGGCCGCTCCCAGCGACACCAGGGCGGGCGCGTCCGGGGCGGCAGCAAACAGGGACACCGTCGCTTCATTCACTTTGATGTCGGTTGTTTGGGCAGACAGCAGCACCGCGATCAACAGTTGAACGGGATTGTCGTGGCGCAGGGGGCATTCAGGGTGCGGGTACAGGCGTTCGAGCACATCGGCTATACGCTCTGCTCGGGCCAGAGTGGCGGCGCTGTGTGTGCGGGGGGGGCGGGCGGGTGCGACGGCACGCGGCGACAAGGGGGCGAGTGTGGTTTTGCCTTTTTTGGCAGGCGGCGCGGCGTCGGTTGGCGCGCCGCGCTTGCCGTCAGTCGTGAATGCACCAGCGCGTGACACTGACGCAGCAGCGCGTGTGGGCGGGCGGCGCGTCATGGCGAGGCGAGCAGCGATGCGCATTGAGACCAAAACGTTGACGTTTTGTGCGCCTTTTTTTCTTCTTTTCTACCTCTTACAACCCCTCCGCCACAAACCACAGGTACGCCACCCCTCCCCCCAGCCCCACCAGGTTGAGCAGGCTGGACACACCGTGGAACGCGCCAAACTTTTTGCGGGCGGCAGCCTTGGTTGCTGCGTCGGCCGACGGATCAGCGTCGGAGGCGCGCCGTGCATACATGGCCGCCGTCGTCAGTGGCTCTATCACGCACCAGTTCGTCAGCGACGTGGCCAGCGCGATGGATGATGTGGCGACGCGCGGTTTGGTGGGGCCGCCGCCCGCACTGCCGGCTGCCGTAACGCCGAGCGCGATCGCGGCGCACACTGACTGCGTCGCAAAGTAGGTTGGGAACAACACGGCCTGCACGTCCCCAAACGTGGGCGTGCCGCCAAACTTTTTGAACAGCACGATGCCAACGATGAACGTGGTATATAGCGTGGCGCCAACGTACGTGCTGGCCGCGACGAGTGCGGCCGTGCGGGGCGCGGTGCCGACCGCCCCCGAGCCGACACCGCGGTGCGACGCTGCCACCAGGCCAGCGACCACGGCCAGCAGAACGGCTGCGCGGCGGGCGGGAGTCGAGAGGAGGCTCATTGTTTAGGAGGCGACGACGACCGTTTCTTCGCTGGAATGGGCCCTTTCGATGGTGGTGGAAAGTGATGAAAAAAAATTCCTCCACATCGCGCCCCACGCCCACGTCTAACAAGTTGCCGCCCTCCCCCGCCCTCCAGGGCGCGCGCCCGCCCTCTGCAACCCTGTACCAGCGTCAACCTGCATCAATGCGCGTGTCTGCCCCGCCAACCGCCGCGCCTGCGCCTCGTCCCCCGCGCGCACACCCCACGCGCCGCCACACGCTGCTGCGCGCCGCCGCGACCGACACCCCCCGCCGCCCACCCACAACACGCACGCCCGGCCAGCTCATTTCCCTGTTGCAGGACGCTACGACTGCGGCGGCGTCGGTGGGCCCGCGCGGCGCGTTTCGGGGGCTACAAGCCGCCAACGCGGCCGCATCGGTCGCGCGCGACGCTGTGAGAGCTGCAGCGGCCGGCACCCCCTGGACCGCGCCTCGCGCTCTCAAAGCTCTCTTCGAGAGGCTGGGGGCGACGTACATCAAGCTAGGCCAGTTTGTCGCGTCCTCACCCTCCCTCTTCCCCGCCGAATACGTGTCCGAGTTTGAAGCCCTGCTGGACGCCACCGAGCCCTTGCCGTGGCCCGTCATTCAACGCATCATTGAGCGCGAGCTGGGGGGGCCGCTGTCCCGCCATTTCTCAGACATTGATGAAACGCCACTCGCGTCTGCGTCCATCGCGCATGTGCACGCCGCGACGCTCGCCTCCTCGGGCGCCCGCGTCGTCATCAAGGTGCAGAAACCCGGCGTGGCGGACACACTTCGCGCCGACCTGGCGTTTCTGTATGTGGCTGCCAGGGCGGCCGAGTTCATCAACCCCGCGCTGGCGCGCGGGTCGGTCGCGGCCATCGCTGAAGACATCCGGTCCGCCATGCTCAACGAGCTCGACTTCATCAAGGAAGCGGCCCACGTGGCCGACTTTGCGGCCTACCTGGAGGCGACCGGGATGAATGCGTCGGCAGCCTGCCCCTTCGTGTACAAGGCGCTGTCGACCAAAACTGTTTTGACCATGGAGCGCCTCGACGGCGTCCCTCTCACCAACATGGACGCCGTCGCCGCCTTCACGGGGGCCGACCCCGCCACCGTGCTAGCCAACGGCCTGAACGCGTGGCTGGGGTCCCTGCTGGCGGCCAGGACCTTCCACGCGGACGTCCACTCTGGCAACTTGCTCGCTCTCTCAGACGGCCGCGTCGGCTTCATCGACTTTGGCATCGCGGCCACCGTCTCCCCCTCCACCTGGGCCGCCGTGCAAGCCCTGGTGGCCGCCACCGCGTCGCGCGACTATGAGACCATGGCCCGCGCCCTGGCCACCATGGGGGCGGCGGACGCGGAGGGCGTGGACTTTGCCTCGTTTGGGCGCGACTTGCGGGAAGTGTTTGAAGCGGCCGCCTCGGTCGAGCCCAGCGTCACAGTGGTGGTGGATGCTAAGGGCACCCCCACCCCCGCGTCCGTCACCTTTGACGAAGCCTCTGTCAACAGGCTGCTGCTGACGGTGGTGCGCGTGGGCGACAATTATGGGGTGCGCTTCCCGCGCGAGTTTGGTGTCCTCCTCAAACAACTGCTCTACTTTGATCGCTACGTGACTGCCCTCGCACCAGGGCTGGCTGTGGGCGCCGATCCGCGTGTCCGGCTGGCCGACCTGGAGGCCAGGCTGGGCGGCGTGCAGGTGGAGCGATGACTTGTTTTTTTTTTAGTTTTAGTGCAACAACAAAACCATTTTTTTCTCTCCCCAACGCGCGCCAAAAATAATGAATCATTACTAAACCAAAGAAGAAAATGATTAGCGCACCATCCATTTCACCGGCCCTGCACGTTCGTGTCGCCACCATCATCCGCCGCGGGCGCCGGCGCCTTTTTGTGAGGCAAAAAAATGCCCGCCACCGCAAACGTTGCACATTTCGCCGGCATGGCCGTGATGATGTCTTCTGCCACCTTGCGCCCGTCGGGTGGCACGTCCGCCACCGCCGCTTTGTCCTTTTTCCAGGACTGCAGCGTTTTGACGAGCGTGCGGTCGCACGCGCACTCGGCTTTGACACGCTCCTTGGACTTGGGGGCGGTGTGGGCGTAGGCGTCGCCGTAACACTGGATGGTTTGTGTGTGTGGGGGGGTGGGGTGGGGAGGAAGAGGGCGTGAGTGTGTGTGTGTGTCTGGTGACCGCGCCGCGTTTCCCCCTTCCCCCACCCTCCTCTTCCAATCGCCCACATTATCGTGGCCGTGGCACGCTTCATCCACGGCATCAATGCCCGGCCTGTCGGCGCGGTCGGTCCAGCCGGGGCCGCAGTAGCTGTGTGTGGGGTGGGGGTGGGTGGGTCGTCCAGGGTTGCGCGCGGCGCGCGAAAAAGGCGCATGCGGGCCCCTCCCTCCCCGCCCGCACAGCCGCCACCCAGCTGCTGGCGTCGACGCAGGCGACAAGCAGGCCCTCGACACGCTATAGTGGGGCGCCAGAGTGGCGCGCGTGAGGCCAAACCGCCGCCCGACAGCCACCAAAACCGCGCGATGGCGCAGGCGCATGCCTCCATCCCCCACACTCACCGCCCATACACCGCAAACGATCCCTTCTTGTCCGACAGACTGCTGGGGTCGACGCGTGGGTCGGACAGCACCTGACGGGTGCGTGCGTCCAGTTTCCTGGGCTTGGCTTGTTCTTCGCCCCCGTCAGCTGTCTCCGTCGCACTCGGCGGTTGGTCGTCTTCATCATCCCCAGTGCCGCCCCACAGGGTGCTGCCGTCGTCGGCGGGGGAGGGGGCGGGCGAGTCCAGTTCGCCGGCCGCCAGGGAGGCCAGCGTCTGGCTGGCCGCCAGGCCGGCGGCGGTGGCCAGCAGGAGGAGGAAAAGGCGCATAGCGGCAAAGGTTGTGATTGTTTGCCACTCTCTCGCACGACAAAAACGTCCCCGCCTCTTTGTTGTCGCACACAACCACACACACAGCACATAGCTCACTATGACCCCCCTCACCACCCGCCGCGCCTCGCTGGCGCCGCGCGGCGCGCTGTGTGGCGCACCGCGCCCGGTCCGGGTGCCGACGCCGCGGCCGCACCGCACGGCGGCCCTTTCTTCCGACAACAAGGCCCCGGGAAAGGAAGTGGATGGTAAGCATGCGTCGAATGGTGTGATGGTCCCTAATGCGGCGAGGTTGGGGCGCGGCGGGGCCGAAAGCAGTCAATGCCCCATTCTCTTTCCGCTGCCGGCGCGCGCCAAAACGCGCGCCGGCCTGCCTGTCCACCCTGGCCCAGCGGTGTCGAGCGACCTTGAGACGTGGTCTGAGGGGCAGGAAAACTGACGGCGCGTGTGGGTGCTGCGAGCGCGGAGGTGCTGAGTGGACTCGAGCGACGAGACGCGTTCACCCTTTTTCTCGAGCACCGTGGCGCGCAATAACACTCTCCCTCTTTAACCCACTCAGCCACCTCCACCATCGACATCGGCCCCAACTACGCCAACCTGGACCGCAACCTGGCCCTGGAGCTGGTGCGTGTCACCGAGGCGGCCGCCCTCGCCGCGGCTCGCCACCTCGGCCGCGGCGACAAAAATCTCGCAGACGGCGCTGCCGTAGATGCCATGAGGTCGGTCTTGAACTGCGTCTCCATGCGTGGCGTGGTCATTCTCGGCGAAGGCGAGAAAGATGCGGCGCCCATGCTGTTCAACGGCGAGTGCGTCGGAGACGGCACCGGCCCCCGCTGCGACGTGTCGGTCGACCCCATCGACGGCACCACCCTCGTCTCCACCGGGCGCGACGGCGCCATTGCCGTCATCGCCGTCGCAAGCCAAGGCAGCATGCTCGCGTGCGGCCCCGGCTCCGCCTCCCCTTTCTATATGTCCAAACTGATCACAGGGCCAGCGATCAACCCGCACCACGTGTCCCTGCGCTGGCCGGTGGCTCGAAATCTCCGCCAGATCGCGACCGCGCTGGACAAACCGGTGGACGACGTCACCGTGTGCATTCTCGACAGGCCGCGCCACGCTGACTTGATTGCCGAAGTGCGGTCCGCGGGCGCCCGCATCAAGCTCATCTCCGACGGCGACATCGCGGCCGCCATTGAAGCCGCCGACCCCACATCCCCCGTGGACGTGGTCATGGGGACGGGCGGGTCGCCAGAGGGCGTGATTGCGGTACGAGTGGGGTTGTGAAGGGGAGGGTTTGGCACGTCGAGAACACACACACACAAACACCCACACACAAATACCTTCCCCCCACACACAGGCCGCCGCCCTGGCCTGTATGGGGGGCGCCATCCAGGCCCAGTTCGCGCCGCGCGACGACGCCGAGCGCGCGGCCGCGGTGGCCGCAGGGTGGAACGTGGATGGCTTGCTGTTCACAGAGGACCTGTGCCACCCTGAGTCCGTGTTTGTGGCGCTGACCGCCATCAGCGATGGCCTGCTGCCTGGTGTGCGGCCGACGCCGGGGGGGGCGGTCACGTCATCGCTCGTCATGCGCAGCGCCAGCGGCACCGTGCGCAGGCTGACGACGCAGCATCGGTGGGGCAAGCCCGGGGTGACCAACCCGCCGCCGCTGGCGTGAGAAGGTGGATGGTGTGCCGCTGCACCACGTGGTGTTGGTGGGTGGGGAGGGAGGGAGGCGAGTGTCTTTGGTGTGTAAAAAGCTTGCGCGCGGCTGGAGAGAGCTGGCCGCACAACCCCCTTCCATTTGCGAGCGTTTTCCCCCCCCTCCGCGCAGCACACACTCCCCCCTTTCACACACCACCATGGACACGCTCGCCCCCCCCGCTGACGACGTCAAGACGAAGGCCGCCCCCCCCGCCCCCGCTGCGCCTGCGCCGCCGCCGCCCGCGCCGGCCGCGGCCGCTCCGCCGCCCCCCGTGCCCGCCGCGCCGGCTGCCCCGCCCGTGGAGACCAAACCCGAGCCGGTGGCCGCCCCTGTGGCTCCCCCCGCGCCACCGGCCAAGATGGAGATTCAGCCGCCCACCGACGACGACGTCAAAGCCGCGCTCGCCACGCTGCTGCATTCCGTGGACATGCAGACGACGACGGGTGAGTGGGTAGAGGTTGTGTGTGGGTGTGTGCGTGCGTGGGTGTGGGGCGGGAGAGAGGCAGGGGGGCGGCGCTGGCTGCGGGGCAGCGCCCACATGGGCAGGCGCGCCATGCTGGCCGCTTTGACCAACTCGTCGAGGCCTTCAGTCGCCCCCACTTTGCTGCCACGGGACGGATAGGACGGGCACGCTCCATGGAGGAGGGTTTGGTCGCGAGAGGGGGGCGTGGTCGCGCGGGGGGGCGGACAACCAGCGAGAGCCGTCCTGTTGGCCGACGCGCCTCTCACCCCCTGTCCCCCTCCCCCCCACCCCCCCACACAGAGCGCCAGCTGCGCGAGCAGCTGGAGGCCAAGTTCGGCTGCGAGCTGAGCGACCGCAAGGCCCTGATCCGCGCCGAGGTGAGGGAGGGAGAGAGGGAGGGAGAGACGAGAGGGGTGGACGCCAAACAAGCCACCCCGCGCACCACGCCCCCCTTCTCCCCCACACCACAGGTCGCCGACCACCTGGCCGCCACCGCGCCCGCCCCCGCGGACGACGACGATGCTGACGCCGCGGACAACGCCGCCCCCGCTCCCTCCTCCAAGGCCAAGAAAGCCAAAAAGGCGTCCGGCGGCGGCGGCGGCGGGTTTGCCGCCATGAAGCGCCTGTCCCCCGAGATGGCGGCCTTCATGGGCGCGGAGACCGGGTCCCGCACCGGTATCGTGAAGGCGGTGTGGGCCTACATCAAGGCGCACGACCTGCAGGAGCCGTCCGACAAGCGCAAGATTCGGGTGGAGGGGGACCTGGCGTCCATCTTCACGCCCCCCATCACCATGTTCTCCATGAACAAGCAGATTGGGAAGCACCTGGTGGACGAGTGATTGAGAGAGGGTGTGCGGGGTGGTGGGGGTGGGGGTGATGGTGGAGGGGGAGAGAGGGTGAAGACACACAACGCCAAATGCTGGGGGCCGTGTTTTTTTCTCAACACGGGCCTCTAGAGAGTTTTTCTATTCCCACGCACACACACAAGGAGCGCACTCGCACGCACGCCAGGTGGGTGGGTGGGAGGTGGTACCGAAAAGGCGAGGGCCTGCCGCCGCCCCGCCGCTTTTGGTGTCCACCCCACACACTTTGGTCAACACGCTTTCCGCCGTGTTTGCAACAACAAATAATATGCAAGCTTTTGTTTTTCCTTTCTCAAATGTTCTAGGATGGGCGGTGGACAGGCGGACGAAAACAAAAACCGACTCACTTGTTTGTTTCTTTCCTCTCTCCGCGGCCACGCCGTCCGCACGACACACACCCTATCCCTCCCCACCACGGCCACCACCTCCATCGATACTCTGACCACACACACCCGCGCTCACAATGCGGCCGCCCAGCGCGCCGTCTCACCGCGGCGCCCCGCCGTCGTTGGCGGCCGCGTCGACCGCTCCCCGCCCACGCTCCCGCCCCCCGCCTCCCGCCGCCACCTACAGTCCCGACCGGCTTGTGACGAGGGATGGGTATGGGCCGCCCCCGGGCGCGTCGTCGAGGCAGCCGCGTCGCGCCGGTCCCGCGCAGCCGACGCGTGAGCCCGCGCCGCGCCGCGCGCGCTCGCCTGCGCCGACGGGGGCCTGGCTGGCGCGCAGCGACGTGGTGGACAAACAGGTGAGATGTGGAGGGTGGCGTGGGGAGGGGAGAGAGGGAGTTGCGAGGGAAAAACGGGGCGGGGCTTCGCACATGGCCAGACAGCACAACGCGGCTGGCAAACAAACAACACGCCGACCCCTCCACCCCCTTCCCACCCTCTCTCCAGGTCATCGCCCGCACCTCTGGCCGCTGCCTGGGCGTCGTGGACCACATGTACATCGACCCCTCCACCCTGCGCGTCACCTCCCTCGACCTGCGGGCCAAAGGACTGGCCGCTGCCGCCGGCCTCTCGTCAGACCCGTCCTCCGACGCGCGCCCGCGTAACATCCCCCTCGCCACCCTCTGCCAAGTCGGGGACGTCGTCCTGGTGCACGATGAACGTGCGCTCGGGTTTGCGCCGCTGGATGAGAGGGCGGGTTGTGTGCGGTTGACCGGGCTGGACGTCGTGGCTGCGGACGGCGCCCCGCTCGGCCGGGTGCGCGGTTACGCGTTCGACCCCGAGACCGGCCACCTGCTCGCCCTGCGCTACGACGCCCTGGGCGCCCCGCGCGTCCCCGAGGGCGCCATGACGGTGTGGGAGGTGGCGGCGGGGGATGTTTTGACCATCACGCGCGCTGCCATCACACTGCGCCCGGGCGCCGAGTACGACGCCCTCAAAATCAGTGACGGCCTCCTCGGCCTGGCCCTGGCCGGCCTGCAAGCCCTGGTGGACGGCGGCGGCGGGGGAGGCGTCGACAGCGGGGACGCTCTGGCGGACGCCGAGTTCGTCGCGTGGCGAGAAGTGCATGGCGCCGTCTTCGCCCGCTACTATGGCCTCCCCTCCGTGCCGCGGTCTCGGTCTGAGCTGGATGCCGCCATGGCGGGCGTGGCGGCTGCCACGGAGGAGCCGGTGGCGCGGCGGGCCGCCCCCGCGCCGCGCGCGCGCAGGCGCGCCGCGCTGCCGCCTCCCACGCCCTCCCGCGCGTACGCGGACGCCCTGGTGGAGGACGAGCGGTTCGAATATGATCGCGCGTATGCCGAGGCGCCGCGGCGGCAGGAGGCGGCGAGGCGGCAGGAGGCGGCGTTTGGCATCGGCGGCAACGACCCGCGCTCCCGGGCCCGCCGCCCCGCGGGCACCTGGCCGCCGCCACCCCCGGTGTCGGACGATGGGTATGGGTATGATGGTGAAGGTGGCGCAAACGACGCCTCCTGGCTCGACCCTCCGCGGGAAGCGGGGTGGGGCGCCGGCCCCGACGCGCGGCGGTCGCCGTCGCCGTCACCCCGGCCAGCCGCCCCGACCGCGGCAGCACCCCCCCCCAAACAAGGCATCCCCATCATCGACCGCCGGCCGCCCCCCCCCGACAAAGTGAGGGACGCGGACGGCGGGTTTGGGGGGAGGCGGGGGGAGGATGACCCGTTGGCGCGGTGGAGTGAGGCGGTGGCTCCTGCCGCCCCCACACCTGCTGCTGCTCTTGTGCCTGTGGATACGGTGAATGGCGGTGGTGGTGGTGGTGCTGGGGATGGTCCACCCACAGAGCTCAAGTTTGGGCCGTGAGAGAGGAAAAACGGGGGGGTTGTTGTTCGTCTGTAAATTAAAACGTTTCTTCGTCTTTTTGGGTCGGTGGCGCCGCGCCGCTCCACTTTCCACATGGCGCCGCCTTGAGCACACCCTCCAGGAGTATCGGCGTGTCTCCATCCCTTTGACATCCCGCCGAGCAAACGCAGACACACGCAAAACACACACACATGCCGCTGCTCGCGCTGGGAGACACAGTCTCTCACTGGCGAGTCGACGCACTCGTCGGCAGAGGGGGCGGCGCTGAAGTGTACTCAGTGACCGACACACGTGACGGCAGCAAGGTGAGGAGAGGATGAGGCGGGGGGAGGCGCACACCCTTTTGTGTCCCTTTTCGCTCACCCCCCCTCTCCCTTCCCACACAGCACGCCCTCAAACTGGAAAAGAGACCCGGCGCCGGCGTCGCCGCCGAAGCCCGCTGCCTGGCCGACCTGGAGGCCGTGGACAGAGTGCTGCGCCTGACGGGCGGCGCGGGCGTCGATGACGCGGCAGGGCGCGCGTTTTTTGTGGCCGAGCTTCTCGCCCCCGCCAACCTGGCCCAAGCCGCGCGCGCGGGGGGCGCCACCCCGGTGCGCCCCGTGGCGGGGAACGTCGTGCTGCCGGACGCGGGGGAGGGCAGCGACCCGGAGCAAAGGTGGACGGCTGCAGACGCGCGAGCTGCAGCCAGCGACACGCTCGCCGCCCTCCAAGCCCTCCACGCCGCCGGCTGGCTGCACCGCGACGTCAAGCCCTCCAACTATGGATGGCGGGACGACGGCACCGGTTGGTGTCTGTTTGACATGGGGCTGGCAGCGCGCGCGCCGTTGGCCGCCTCCCCCCACGCGCCCACGGGAAAACTGACAGGCTCCGCGACGTATGCGTCCCCGGGCGCGCACGAAGGGCGCGCCACCGGCCGCCGCGATGACGCCTGGTCCTGGCTGTTCATGGTGGTGGAGCAGTGGGCGGGCACGCTGCCGTGGCGCGCGACGCCTGATCGGTCTGCCGCAGCCGCTGCCAAGCGCGCTGTGCTGGCTGATCCTGCCGCCCTGGCGCCGGAAGGGGCGCCCCCACTCCCAGAGGGACTGGCGCAGGCGGCCGCCCACCTGGCGTCGCTGGGGGCGCGGGATGCGCCTGACTATGAGCTGTTGAGAGCGTGCGTGGCTGAGTTGCCTGCACCCGTGCGCTGCGCTGCTGCGACGGCGGCTGAGGAAAAAGCGGCGGCAGCTGCCAAGGCAGAGGCTGCCGCTGCTGATACAGCAGAAGCTGCTGCATCAGCAGAAGCTGCTGCATCAGCAGAAGCTGCTGCATCAGCAGAAGCACCAGCGTCGCCGCCGGCAGAGGCGCCGGGCTCGCCCCCCAAACCCACCAACAAAAAACGGAGGCGCCGCACCAAGTCGGCCCCCCGTCCCCCGCCCCCGCCCCCACTGGCGGCGGGCGCCAGGCCTGGCCAGGCCTGGCGCCCGCCGCCCGCGCCCGCAGGCTTTGTGCCTGCTGCGGGCGCGGGCGGGTTGCGGCCGGCGTGGCAGCCAGCGCCGCCGCCGCCGCCGCCGCCCGGGGGGTGGCAGCAGAGGAGGTGGTGATGTTGCTTTTTGTGTTGAGACCCTCTGACTGTTTGTGACCGGACTGTCTTGAATTGTTTGTTTACCACCGTTTGAAAGTGGCCGATGTGTGTGGCGGCTCATGTCCGGTCTCGCAGGGGCGGGGCGAGAGCAGGAGGGTCGCAGCAACTCGACGGCGCCCTCACTCTTCGTTTCGAATTGTTTGTTTTCGCCGCTCACCTCTCGCGCCCTCCCCCATCCTTCGCCATGAAGATCGTGGACAAAATCAAGGCCGCCACCGCGGAGGGGCGCACCTTCTTCTCGTTTGAGTACTTCCCGCCGCGCACGGAGGAGGTGCGAGAATGTGGGTGGGACAATTGGAACGCGGGGGGCACGCGTTTTGCCCCCGCCGCGCCCGCCGCGGTCGCGCCGCTCGTGCCCGCATACGCAGCAGCATGCCACTGCACGCCTCTGTCAGCAGCAGCGGTGTCCAACCGCCTGTGAACGTGCTCCAAAACGGCCGCCGCGCGCGCGCGCGACTCAATTTTCGATCGCTGTCCCCCTGCTTTCCGCCCCGCCGCGCCCCTCTCACCCCACTCCACCCCCCCTCCCACACACCACGCCCCACACAGGGCGTCGAAAACCTGATCGACCGCCAGAAGCGCATGGTCGCCCTCGGCCCCGAGTTTTGCGACATCACGTGGGGCGCGGGCGGCTCCACCGCCGACCTGACCCTCGACATCGCGGCCCGCATGCAGGGCGAGGTGGGTGTCGAGACCATGATGCACCTGACGTGCACCAACATGCCGGCAGCGTCCCTGGATGACGCGCTGGCCAAGGTGAAAGCGGCGGGGATTACAAACATCCTGGCCCTGCGCGGCGACCCGCCCAAAGGCCAGGACGAGTTCACCACTGTCGAGGGCGGCTTTTCCTGCGCGCTGGACCTGGTGAAACACATTCGGGCGACGCACGGCGACCACTTTGGCATTGCAGTCGCGGGGTACCCAGAGGCGCACCCCGATGCCATTGTTGAGGACGCGTCCGCCATGGCGGAAGCCTACAAATCCGACCTCGCCTACCTCAAGCAAAAGGTGGACGCGGGGGCCGACTTTGTGGTGACGCAACTGTTTTACGATGTCGACATCTTTCTCCAGTTTGAGAAGGACTGCCGCGCGGCGGGGATCGAGTGCCCCATCCTGCCCGGCATCATGCCCATCCAATCCTACGGCGGATTCAAGCGCATGACCGCCTTCTGCAAGACCAAGGTGCCGGCCGACATTGCGGCCGCACTGGAGGCCATCAAAGACGATGAAGACGCGGTGAAAAAGTATGGAGTTGAACTCGGCACGTCCATGTGCCGCCGCCTGCTGGACGCCGGCGTCCCGGGGATCCACCTGTACACACTCAACCTGGAGTCGACCGCGGTGGCCATCCTGGAGAACCTGGGGCTGGTGGGGGCGGAGAAGGCGGTGCCAGAGGCGGCGGTGGCTTGAGAAGAGGAAGGAGACGGCCGAATTATTTTCCACCCCACGCTTAGACACCCTCCCTTTTCCCCTCTTTTCTATGCGTTCGCGCCTGCTTTCATCATGGACTGCGTTTTTTTCATCTTCATCTTTCGGTTGTGACACACACAAAAGCCAAAGGAATGCTTTCACACCCCCCAAACATGATCACCCTGCTTTCACCCGCTTCTCCAACGCAGCCTGCACCTCCCGCCCCGCCGCCCGCACCTCGGGCGGGCCTGCGCCCGCCAGGGCGGCGCCCGCTCTCTCGATGCACGCGCGCGCATCAGCGTCGCCGACCGGCCCGCCGCTTACACAAGCCGCCAGGGCTCGGCCCGCAGCTGCCGCTGCTGCCGGGGCCCGCGTGTCGGTGCAGGCGGCCAGCACGCCCGCCAGGCGGGGGCCGGGGGCGGCGGCCACCAGGGCGGCGAGGACGGCGTCCGCTGCGGTTGCCAGGGCAGGTGGGCCAGCCGCCACGCGCGCGATCAGGGGGGCGGCCGCCGCGAGCGCGACTTTTGAGGCATCAGCGCCACTGCCCGGGACGGCGGCCAGGACAGTGACCGCGGCGCGGGCGACGGCGGAGCGGAGGGAGGGCAGCGCGCGCGCTGCCGCGGTCACCAGCTCAGTTGCTGCTGCAGGGGGGGCGGCGTGTGCCGCCAGCAAACGTGCCGCCGTTTTCAGGGCATCTCTTTGAGCCTTCCAATCGAGGCTGGTTAAGGGGGCGGCTTCGGCGGCAGCCAGGGTGGCGAGCGCGGCAGCAGCAGCGTCCGCACCGTCCGGGGGTGGCGCGTCCGCCACAGCTGCTGCCGCCATCGCCCCCACGCTCGCTGTGCGGCGCAGCGAGCGCATGGTTTTGAGGAAGGACAGAGCCGCCAACGCGCGCGGCGAGCGTGGGGCTGGTGTGTTCATGGTTTGTGGCGGTGGTGTGAGGAGCGCCCCGTGGTTTTTTCGTTGCATTCTTTTTTTGTCGCACCAGTGCGATCGATCGTCTGTTTTTGCGTTTTGCTACACTTTTTTTCACCTCCCGACACATACACTTCATATCTAACCTCTTTCTCTCTCTCTCTCTCTACACCCTGCCCGCCGCGGCGGCCGCGTTCAAGTGGGTCAATGCTTTGGGCATTGACAAGCCGACTGACACAACGACCTCAATTCCTGCGCTCACGCTCATTTCGGTGCGCACGACGTCTTCAGCGCGCACCAGAACAAAGTCTCCGACATAGAGATGGTTAGTGGGGACAAAAATGCCCACTAATTCGGACGTAACACCATCGGGGGAATGCAGGCGGGTGCCACCCGTCACAAACCCAATCATCAACTCGTCGCGGCGGGGGTGGCGCACGAGCACACACTCCCGGAAGGAGCCCGCGCCGGTCGCGTCGGATGGTTTGAGGGCGGTGGAGACTTGTTTGGCTGCCGAGTAGACGTGGCGGGCGAGGGGGAGGCGCTTGATGACCCACTCACCCACGGAGAGGACGGCGGACCCCGCCCAGGAGGAGCCGAGAAGGCCGACGACGAAGATAAATGCGAGAGACGTGAGGAAGCCGAGGCCGAAGAAGGGCAGGCCTGGTTGGGGAGGGAGAAAGGGGCGTTGTTTTTTTGATTTCTTTGCGTTTTCTGGCCAAAACCAACAATCCAGCCCACCACCACCAAAGCCACGACACACTCACCGATCGCCCGATACAGTGGCGAAAAAAAGTCTTCGAAGAAGCGGAAGACCCACATCATGACAAACATGGTGACCGCGATCGGGAACAGAATGGCCGCCCCATACAGAAACTGCCTACTGATCCATGAGTGCAGCACCACGGTGATGGCTTCCCGGGGGCGCAGGCTGGCCGATCGGCGGGGGGTGAGGGGCGGCGCGGACGAGGTCGGCAGCATCAGGTCGGCGGAGTCGCCGCGGTTGGCCATCGCGGCGGCGGTTGGGGTGCCGCTGCCGGCGCTGTTGAGGCGGCGAACTGAGGGGGTGGTGCGAGGGGACGCCAGGGTGCTTGGAGGCTGGCCGGCCTGGGGCGCGGGGCGGGCGGGCGGCACGCGCGATTGCGATGCGGTGGAGCGAAGAAAAACGGCCGGCAGGTTGTGTTTTTGTTTTGAACTTCGACCAGCGCCAAAACTACAGCAGCACGCCGTGTTCACGAGCGTCCAGTGTTGGCCGATCGAACGCGACACCGTATTTAAATAAAAAAACTCAAAACAAAGCAAACTAATTCTCTCTCATTTTAGCGGCACGACCTCCACCCTGCGAACATTCCCCGCGTCCAGCACAGCCCCCACGGATGCTGAATCCACGAGCGCCACCGCCAGCGGGGGCGACCCTGCACCCCCCAGCCGCGCCCGGGGCGCGGTCAAGCAGGCGTCGGCGTCCGCGTCGGCGCCGTCGACTGTGCCGAGGATCCGCCCCCCGCCATCCACCCAGGCCAGGGCCAGGGTGGATGCTGGGGTGGCGTGGGGCGATGCATCCACCTTAGGGCACACGCGCACGCGGTACAGGCCCGCCGCGGCGGCGGGGGCCAGCGTCCAGACGGCGGGGGAGGCGGGAGGGAACGAGGTGACGTTGGCGGGGGCGGCAAGCGTCGCGCCGCCCCCCGCTTTGGGCACGTCCAGCGGGTCGGACGACAGCAGCACGCGCGACTCGGTGGGTGGGGAGGTGGATCCAGCCAGCGAGACGACGACGTCGGCGCGTGTGAGTCCGCGGAGTGTGTTGCCTCCGCCCGCCGGCGTGACCACCACGGTGGCAGCGGCGGTCGCGTTAGCCGCCGTCCACGTCAGCGTGGTTGGTGAAACATTGATCACGCGACCCCCTGTCAGCGGCACAACCCTCACTGTCGCAGTCGCGGGGGCTGCATCCGCCAGCCACACCGCGAGCGTGGCGTTGGGGCGGCCGTCGTCGAGGCGCAGCAGCGCGGGCGCCGACGTCAGCGCGGCCCCCGCACTGCCCGCCCGCCCTGCGATGCCGGCCGCGCCCCACTTGTCAGGCACGGGGGGCGGCACGCGTGGTCCCCGTCGCCCATCATCCGCGGGAGGCGCGACAGCCGGCCACATGGCCAGCGTTTTGATCGACGAGGCTGGTAGAACGACATCCAAAAATGATGCGTCCGACACCACTATGTCCACCAGAGACGCAGGCGTGGCCACCAACCCCCACAGAGCCACGCAACCGGGGACATCGCTGCCGGTGGGGGGTCGGTAGGGGGGGGCGCCGCCCGTCAGGGTGACCAGGGCGCCATCCACATAAACAGCGACAGCCGCGTCAGGCAGCGCCGACGGCGACAAACACACGAGCACGTCCCAACGGGCGCCAGGCGTCGGCGACGCCGGCACCGCGTACCGGAACGCGGCTTTACCGGTGGGTGTCGCCACATGGGGCGACCGCACGAGGAGGGGGGGCAGGATGCCGGCGGTGGGTGGCGGGAGGGCGGGCGCGAGGCCGGCGCGCGGGGAGCGCGTGACGACGACTTTCAGTTTTGCTTCGTCCGGGGGCGGGGTGGCACTGCCGCCGCGTTGAACCACGGTGGCCACAATGTAAAACCTGGCCACGCCGTCGGGCAGGGTGCGGTTGGGCAGGCGGTCGACGAGGGTGACCGAGGCGGAGGGGTGGTGGCGCGTGAGCGCGACGCGCGGCGGGTCGACCACCGCCCCCGCCCGCGGGTCGGCCGCAGCTGGCGTGCCCGCCACCGGCACCACGTCAAACACGACGTCCAGAGCGTCCGCGTCGGATGGCAGGGGCACCGTCAGGAACACCCCAAACGGGGCGGAGGCGGCGGAGGCATCAACGAGAAGGGCAGCGGGGGAGAAGCCGAGTGGCGGCCCTCGCGCGGCGCGGCCTCCCGGGGACCCCGCCGCGTCGGGCCCCAGAAAGTTGGACAGACCCGCCCGCCACGCGGCGGCCAGGTTGCCCACATAGTCGGGGGCGGACGCGTTGGCGCAGGAGGCGAACCCACCGGACAGCAAGCCGACGACGCGGCCGGTGGCGGCATCCACCGCAGGCCCTCCCGAGCTGCCGCCGTCGGTGGCGCCCGCGCCGTCATATACAACGCGCCAATGCGTGGCATTGGTGGGTGGCGGCACGTCGGTCCCGGCCGCACGGTCGTGCCAGTAGGCAGGAGGCGGAAACGACGCTGACACGCCGTCGAAGCCGGCCGCGAGCGCGGCGCGCGCGGGGGTGCCGCCCGGGAAGCCCACCACCGCCAGAGCAGATGGAGGCGTGTCCGGGGCTGCGTACCCTGCATCCACCGCGCCAAAAGAGGCGGGCACACCACCTGGCAGGGAGAGCAGAGCCACGTCCGCCGCTGCATCGAAAAAACGCAGCGCTGTGCCCTGCACCACTCGCCTCGGCGTGGGCCGCCTGTCCGAGCCACAGGGCACAGTGTGGTCAAACGCCACCGCCCACGCGTCAAACGGGACGGACGCGATAGCGTGCGTGAGGTTGGTCGGGGGGTGGTGTGCTGCCGCCGACGCGGTTTGAGGGCCGGTGCGCCGTCCCTTGGCAGCATCACCTGGCTCCACGCCCGGCATCAAACAGTGGTGCGCCGTTAGTAACGCGGGCGCGCCCCCCGCGTCCGCCACCAGGACACCGGAACAGGTGGTGACTGATGAACCGTCGCGCGTGGGCGCAAAGATGGCCACCGCAGACCGGCCGACCGCGGACGCCAGGGCCGGAAAGCAGGACACGGATGGTGTGCAGGACGCTACGCCACCATCGGAGCGGGGCAGGAGGCGGCTCAGGTCGAAGGAGAGGTGGGCGGGGAGCGGGGCGGGGGGGGGAGCTTCTGTTGGGGAGAGGAAAGGGGTCAGAAGACTGGTGTTTGCCTCAACATCATGTACACATGTGTCGTGCGTTGACTGGCTCCAGCGGGTGTTAGTGCGAGCGGTGGGAGCGTGGGCGGGGCGCGAGTTTTTGAGTCCGCATTTACAACTTACCTGGCGCTGCGGCGACCACCGCCACCGCCAGTGCCAGCGGCAGCCACGCCGCCACACAGCGTCGCCTGGTGCACTCTAGATGCAGCCGCATCGTGGCCGCACTTTTTGTGCGTGCGCGCGTGACCGGCAAAACACACGCGCGGGAGAATGTGACAAACAAAGAAGCAAATCGTCGAGCTCAATCCACACTCTCCCGAAAAAAAGGGCACACAAACACTCCGCTCCCAATGCGTCGCGCCCCGCGCGGCCTGGTCGCCGTCTGGCTGCCACGCACGGTGGACGCGTGCAACACATCGGCGCCAGCCGTGCTGCCCGCGCTCGCAGCCGCGGCGCCGCACCAGCGCGCGTGGACGCCGCCCTCCACTCGCCGCGCGTCGACCGGCGTGTCCCCCGAGTTTGGCAGGGCGTACACTGAGCGCAAGCTGTTGGGGTGAGTATGGGGTGTTGATTGTTAATCGGCAGGTCGTTTTCACCTCTCTCGCCCGCTGTTTGCTCACCACCCGTCACACACTCCTTCCCTTCTGACGTCCTCTCTCCAGCTACACACCAGAACGACTGTTCGACGTCGTGGCCGATGTGGGCTCCTACTCCCAGTTTGTGCCGTGGTGTGTGTCGTCCGCCGTGCTGCCGCCGCCGAGTGCGGACGCTGCGCCGCCGTCCCTCACTCCACCCCCACCGCCCGACCACACCACCCTGGACGCCGAGCTGCGCATCGGGTTTAACAGCTTCTCCGAAGCCTATACGTCGACCGTGGTGCTGGCGCGGCCACACACGATTACATCCACGGTGCGTGGCTCTGCTGTCTTCCACCACCTGGACTGCGCCTGGTCGTTCACCCCCGGCCCTCTGCCCTCCACCGTGTGGCTCTCTTTTGGCATCGACTTTGCGTTCAAGTCGGCGGTGTATCGGCATGCAGCGTCGCTGTTTTTTGATCAAGTGGCGGCGCGCATGGTGTCCGCGTTTGAGGGGCGGTGTGGCGAGCTGTACGGGCCGCCCAGCGTGGCACGTCGGCCGAGGCGGGGGAGGGGGGGTGTTGGCGTGACTCTGGTGTAGTGTGTCGGGGGGTGAACGCTGTATTTTTCGTTGTCTGTGTGGGTCAAGAGCAGAAAAAAACAAACGACGTCGTCACATTTCTTCTTCTCCTCGTGCCCCCTCAAAAAACCATGCGCCCCGACGAAGACGCGCCTCCTGCGTGGTGGGCGCCTGTGCCCACCGCCTTCGGTCTGCGCGACGGGCGACCGCTGGTGGGTGGGCGCACACCGCGCGCCGCTGTCTCGGCTGCGCCCTCAATGCGGACGCGCACCGCGCCGCTGGCCTCCCTGACCGCGGCTGTTGACGCGGCGGTCGCTTGCTTGAAGCTCACACTGAGCTCTGGCGGCACGGCGGCGGCGGGCACGCCACCCTCCGCCACCCCACTCCCCCTCCGCGCGCCATCGCGCTTTGCACGCCTCTCCGGCGGCACGTCCGACACCAGCCGCCCCTGGTGGCTCCCCGGGGGCGGCCGCCGCAAGCCGACCTCCCCCTCCGCCACCGACTCGGAGAGGGTGCTGGTGTCGGACGTCGTGTTGACGGGGGTGGACGACGAAAAGCTGCTAGCCGCCGCGCGGTCGGCGCTCACGTTGAAACCCAACTACTCGTATACACTGGGCGAGGTAAGCGGGATGGAGGAGGTGGGTGATGGCAGCCACACATCAAGGGAGAGAGGGTTCGGATGGAGGATATGAAAACAAAGCGGGAAAACACGACGACGTTCACCTTTCGACACACCCACACCTCCCCCCCTCAGGTCCAAGAAGACGTGCAGCGCGTCTTCGACACCGGCTACTTCACCGCCGCCACCCCCACCGCGGAAGACACGCGGGACGGCGTCGTCATCAACATCACGCTGGCCGCCTACCCCCGCCTGCGCGGCCTGGTTGTGACCGGCGCTGACGCTCTCCCCGTGTCCGTCATCGAGGGCGCATTCCGCGACCAGGCGGGCGCCATCATCAACTATGCCGACTTTCAGGCATCCCTGGACGCGGTGTCTGGGTGGTACGGCGCGCGCGGCGTCCCCGCGCGAGTCACTGTGCGCGGCGGCGACGACGGCCGCGGCGACGGCGTCATCCAGCTGCACGCGGCAGAAGCAATCGTGAGGTCGGTGGGACTGAGGTTCACCGACCGTGAAATTGGGGAACCCAAGGAGGGGGGTGGTTACACGCAGCCGAGCGTGGTGACACGCCACGTGCGCACGCGGCGCGGCGCGCCCTACTCCGCCGCCCTCGCCCGCGAAGACATCGACGCCGTGTACGCGACCGGCCTGTTTGACGATGTGAATATTGTGCCGGCTGCCGCGCCTGGGTCCACGGACGATGCACCGTTGGTGGACGTGACCCTTTCCCTCGCCGAACGCAAAACGGGCGGTTTGTCGGCCGGCGGCGGCATCTCTGCCTCTGGCGCCGCCGACGGCGCCCTGCCCGGCTTCATCGGGTCGGCCTCCTTCTCCCAGCGCAACATCTTTGGCACGGGCCAGAAGCTGGCGGCCACGCTGGAGGCGGGGCAGGTGGACAAGCTGTTCCGCGTGCACTGGGCTGATCCGTGGCTCGCGCGCGACGCGCACCGCACCGCGCGCACAATCTCCCTGCAAAACACGAGGTCGTCGGGCCTGCCCATTCATGGAGCGCCCGTGGATGATGCGCCGCCTCCGGGTGGGTCGTCGGCATCGTTGGCGGGGGGGGACGCGCCGGCTGGGATGGCGACGACCGCGGCCGACGCGACCGGCGACGCCGACGACGGCGGCATTGTGGTCGCCCGCTTGACGGGGGGCGTCGAGTACTCGCGCCCCCTGTCCCCCGGGTGGACGGGGACGGCCGGGCTCGCATGGCAGCGCTCGAAGGCGGTGGATGGGCGGGGGAAAACACTGGCGACGGATCCGCTGGGGGCCCCCCTCACGTTCCGTGGCGGCGGCGAACCCGACACCCTGGCCACCGCCCTGCTGCGGGCTGCGTACGCGGATGCAGGAGGCGAAGTCGCCCTGTCCCTCGAACAAGCGCTGCCCCTCAAACCTGAATGGCTCAACTTCAACCGCGTGCGCGCGCGCGCGGCGCGCACGCTCACCCTGGCCCCCCTCGGCGCCCCGTCCTGGCGCGCCACCCTGTCCGGGCGCGCCGGCACCGTCGTGGGCGACCTCCCCCCCTGCGAAGCGTTCGCGTTGGGGGGCACCAACTCGGTGCGCGGGTACGGCGAGGGCGCGCTCGGCACGGGGCGCTCGTTTGTGGAGGGCACCGCCGAGCTCGCCCTCCCCCTCGCGGGCGCCCTGGAGGGCGCCCTGTTTGCCGACTTTGGCACCGACCTGGAGTCGGGGGCCAGCGTGCCGGGCGACCCGGCGGGCGCGCGCGGAAAGCCGGGCGCGGGCGCGGCGGTCGGGGTGGGCGTGCGCGTCGACTCGCCCGTGGGGCCGCTGCGCTTCGAGTGTGCCGTGAACGACAGGCACGCGAGGCGGTTCCACGTGGGCATAGGGGCGCACGGGTGATGGGTGTGTGTGGCGGGCGGGTGTGTCTGTGTTTGCAACAACGTCGGTCGACGCGCGAGAGAGCGTTGAAACACACACACACATTCGTGTGTTTTCTTGTGTTTCCCCTCTCTCTCTCTCACCCTCGCCAGAATGGCCTCGCCCGGCCCACGCCGGCGAGACGTCGACCCAGAGGACGGCAGACGCGAGGCCGCGCCGGCGCCAGCGCCGCGTGGCGCGCGGCGCGGGTCGGCGTCCCCCGGGCGCAGGCGCGCGGCAGCCAGTGCGCCGCCTGCAAGGTTTCGTGCGTGGTACGTGGGCCTTCTGGTTATGACGGTGGCGTGTGGCACTGCGGGTGAGTAGAGGAGAGAGGGAGAGAGAGGCGGGGAGGGGGCAGCGTCGCACAGACCCCATGCCTTTCCCTCGACCAACCCTTCCTCCTCTTCAGCTGCTCTCCACCATGCCCGCGTCATCGATGTGCCCAGGTGAGGCAGAGGGAAGGCTTCACATAATTTAAGGCACGAAAACAACACGTTTGCTGACCCATTTTCTCATCGTCCACAAACACAGCCACGCCCGCCGCGCCGCCGCCGCCCTGGCCGCCGCCACCACGCCGCCCTCCCCCTCCGACGCACCCTGGCACGCTCCCCTGGTGCGCGTCACCCGGTGCGACGACACTTGCGCGTCTGCTGGTGACGGCACGTGCGACGACGGGCGCGCCGCGCTTGGCCGAGTGCGCTGCGACGTGGGCACCGACTGCACCGACTGCGGCCCCTGGACCGACGACGTGCCTTCCTCCATGGCGGCGCACTTCCCCACCCCGATCGCTGATTTAGCGGCGGATGGAGTGACCGACGTGCTCGTGACTCGCACGGCAACCGACCCCCCCTTCCTAGCGCTCTTCACTGATCCTGGCGCCGACGTCGACGTGTCGGGCCAGCTGGACGCGTGGCGCGTGGTGGAGCGTGGGTTGACTCAGATTTGGAGGGCCCGCCTGGCAGGGGTGTGTGGTGGCGGCGGGTCGCGCCCACCCGCTCCCACGACGCGGCGCTGGCTGCCTGGAGCGTCCTTTTCCCCTCCACCTCCCCCGCTCGTCCTCGACGTGGGCGCCAACTTTGGGTGGTACTCACTCTACGCCGCCGCCCTGGGGTGCCGCGCGGTCGCGTGGGAGCCTGTCCCCCGCTTTCGCGCGTTCCTCACTGCCGCCCTGCTCCTCAACCCGGGCGCCCCGTCCTCCATCGACGTCCGCCCCGCCGCCGCCTGCGCGGCCGCCGGCACCAACGTCACCCTGGCCGTCCCCTCGCGCGGCGTGTGGGGCACGGCGAGTGTGGAGGGGGCGAACATTGACCCTGGCGTCGACAATGGGCGCCCGCTCGAGGCGGTGACCGCGCCGTGTGAAACAGTGGACGTCGTCATGGGTGTGCGCAGGGTGGCGGATGTTGCTGGTGGCCCCCTCCCCGCCATCGCCATGCTCAAGGCGGACGTGGAGGGGTTTGAACCCGACGTGTTGACGGGTGCTGCCTCCACCCTTGCCGGCACCCCCACCCACCCCCCTCCCGCCAACGTGGCGCTTGAATACTCGCCCGGCGTGTACGAGTCGCGCCGTCGCTGGAGCGAGGTGGGCGCGTGGCCGTCTATGCTGCAGGCGTTGAGGCGGGCCGGGTTTGATCTGTTTGCGGTGCCCGACTCGACGGCACGCGGCGATGCAGTCTCCGTCCCCTCCGACTGGACCTCCCCACTGGCCCCGCTCCCCGTCATCACGGATGCCGTGCTGGCGGCGGACGCGGCGGACGCGGCCCGGCTGGCGGACCGGTCGCTGGCGTGTGTGGGGGAGGTTCCCGCTGCGCTCACCGCTGCCGCAGCCTCCGGCACACCCTGGGGTGTGTGCGGCGCCATCCCGGAAGGCCTGCACCCTCGCTCATTTCGGGCTACGTTTGGCCACAACACCAACGTGTGGGCGGCGCGGCCACCGGCCACGGAGATCGCGCGTGGGGAGGTGGTGGGAGTGTTGGGGCCGGCCGACCGACCGCGCTCATGGTTTGCGGCCGGCGACCGGGCCGCCACGGGCATGGGGGGGCGGCCGTGCGCCACACTGAAGCCGAGTGTGCAGGTCATTCACAGGTGTCGCTGCACGGACAGAACGGTGTGTGGGGAGGAGGAGGAGGCGGCGGTCGCGGCCGCGCACGCGGGGGAGTTGGTCCCTGAGGTGTACGCAGGGTGATCTTGTTTTTTGGTCTAGACACACAGCTTGTAATTTTTTTGTTTTGTTTGTTCAAAGCACTGAAAAGATTGGGTTTTGTCGGCGGGGTGTGCGCTCTACAAAAACAAAACAAAACAAAACAAAAAAAAAAACAGTCAAAACAACCCTTTCTCTCACAGGCCACCGTACCGGTCACGCCCGGGCGGCGTCAGCTGCACGTAGCGCACGTCCATCAGGCGTTCCTGCGTCACCGACCCGTCCCGCCATTTCTTGACGAGGGTCAACAACTGCCCCCCACCATCCGGGCCGACGGGCACGATCAGCCGACCGCCCGGCTTGAGCGCGTCCACCAGGACGGTCGGCAGCGTTTCGGCGGCGGCGCCCACGTGGATGGCGTCAAAGAGGCCGTCGTGGGCGAGCGCACCCGGGGCCAGCACGTTGGCCGCGCGCAGTTCGATGCAACCATCCTCGAGCGCGCCCGGGGCGGCAGCCCGGACAGCCTCGGTGGACCGGGCAACGAGCGCTTCGTGTTTGTCGACGCCCAGCACGCGGCCGCCCGGGCGGACGAGGGCGTGGAAGATTGGGAGCAGTATACCACTGCCAGAGCCCACGTCCAGCACGCTCGCCCCGGGCTGCAGGACGGGCTCCAGTATGTCCAGCACGGCGGCGTGCATGTGGGGGGCGGAGATGGTCTGGCCGTGGCCGATGGAGAGAGGGGAGTCCTATGGGGAAGGAAAAAAGGAGAAAGGGGTTGGAAACGCCTCCCCAACCACACTTATCCGCCCAGCACGCCACTCTCAACACTCGTGCTCGTCGTTGGGGTGGCAGACACAGGGACACCAGGGCAGGTTTGTGTCCGGTGGGTGGCAGGACCCATTCACTTTTCTTCCACTCACCAAATACGCGTGCTCCTTGCCGTCCCCATCAAACGCGGCCACAAACGCGCCCCGGTCCACCGCCCGCAGCGCTGCCGCCACGCGGGGCGACTCGACGCGGCCGGTGCGCAGGAGGTGGGACACGAGGGTGTCCTGGTTGGAGCCGCCCCCCATCCAGGTCCACATGGCGGTGGCGGGCAGCGTGCGGGCGCGGGCGAGGCGGGGTGTGGTGCGCAGACTGTGGTGAGACAGCAGTCTAGCGTGCGGGAGGCGGGTGACGAGCGCACCCATGCAAAAGGCAACACGAACGACGAGAGTGGTCGGGCTAGAAATCGACTCCGTTTTTTTCGTTGCGCTCTGCCCCGCGCGCCCTCTGCTGCAGGCTCTGCCCCGCCCCTGCAGACCGTTGGCGATCACACGGCTTTCCCTCACAACGCCGTGAAGCCAGCAGGGGGCAGGCGCTGACCAAACCACCTCCCCGACCGCCAAAGCCGCCAAAAAAATGCCTGGCCCCCTTGACCCGCCCGTCACCACCAACGAAGCCGCGTTCTGCCGTGGCGCGCTCGAGGCGGGCGTGCGCGCCGACGGCCGGGGACCGGGCGACGTGCGCCCCCCCTCGTTTGAGTTTTCCCCGGACGGCGCGACCGCGACCGTCGTGCTGGGGGACACGCGGGCGTGCGCCACCGTGAGCGCGGTGCTGGAGCCGCCGTACGCGGATCGGTGCGAGTTGGTGCATGGGGGAGGTACGGAGTGTGTCCCTCTCCTTGTGGTCGTCTCTCTCACCCGCTTTCCTCCCCCCTCCCTTCCGCCCCCACAGCCAAGCCGAAGGCTCCATCCGGTTCACCGCGTCCTACGCCCCCACCTCCTGCCCGGGCGTGTGCCCCCCCCCGGGAGACAGGGCCGGCCCCGCAGCCAGCGCCGCGGGAGATGCACTCGCCCGCCTGCTAGACCGCGCCTTCATCCGCTCCCGCGCCGTCGACCTGGAGTCGCTGTGCGTGGCCCCGGGTGTCGCTGCCTGGGCAGTCAGGTGTGACGTGGTCGTACTGGCTGCCTGTGGCTCTGCGGCAGCAGCGGGTGTGCTGGCCGCGGCCGCCGCGCTGCGCGCGTTCCGGCGCCCGGACGCCGCCGTCGACCACGCCACCGGAGGTCGCGTGATCGTCCACCCTGTGTCCGCTGTCGAGCCTGTCCCCCTCACCCTGCACGTGACGCCACTGGCGACTGGGTTTGCCTGGATTGGCGCGCCGCGCGGCGGCGCGGCCGACGGCGACGGCGACGCGGCCGCCGCCCCCGGCCTCGTGCTGGACCCCACCACCACCGAGGAAGCGGTCGCCTGTGGCGCCGGCATCGCCCTGGCGTCGGCGGGGGGGCACGTGGTGCACCTGAGTGCGGGTGGTGGGGCCGCGCCACCTGCGGCAGAGGTGGTGCTGGCTGCCCGACTGGCCACGGAGGCCGCCCGCGCGGCGGGGAGCGCCCTGGATGCTGCGCTGACAGCGCACACGGCGGCCGTCGCCGCCGCTCGGGTGAGGCGCGGGGTGGTTGGGGTGGAGGAGGAGAGCGGGAGCGACCGCGCGGTCGCGGCGGCGGGGCCTCAAGACGCGACCGCGCTGCCGGCGCGGGCGCGGCCGGTGTCGGTCGCTGCCCCCGTGGCAGCGCAGCCGACTGCTGTCGCAGCCGTAGACACGGCAACACCAACGTCAATGGAGGAGGAAGAGACCGCTGCCGCGCCACAACCAGACGCCCCGTCCCCCGCCCCCGCCAAGCCCGACGGCTGGCGCACCGCCGCCCTGCGCGCCAAGCTGGCTCGCGCGGGGGGGGGCGACGCCGGCGCGGGCGGCGTCATTGACTCCGTGACCGCGCTGATCGCGGGGGCGGCCGCCAGAGCGGGGGGGGGGGGGGGCGCCAACGTTGGCGGGCGCGGTGAAGAAGAAGACGCGCACCAAGTGAATCATGTGTGAGCGCGCGTGGGCGTGTGCCCCCTGTTGCGTGTGGTGGCACTCTCTCCCTGCTGTGCACACCTCGATGATGATGTGGTGTTGGAGTTTTGAAGGGGGTGGTGTTTTACAAAAGAAAAGGTGGTGTTTTGAAGGAGGGTGGTGTGCAACGCAGCCCCCGCGCCAGGCAACCTCCCCCACGCCTCCTGCCCGCTCAATCGGCGCCACTGTCACCAGCGACGACACGCAGGGGGGGCGAGGGGGAGCCTCACGCCCCTCTGGTGATCGATGGAAAAACCAAGTGGGCTTGTGTGCAGAGTTTTGGGGGGTTGTGTGGGCGGGGGAAAAAAAAGGGGGAGGGGGGGGTGGAGTTTTATTCGAAACGTTTGGGGAAGAGTGTTCTTTTTTTGTGACAAAGAATTCGAAGGGGGGGTGTTGTATTGATGCGCCAAAATGATCGGAAAATCAACACACGCAAAATGCAAACCAAAAAGGACGACGGGGGGGGGGGAGGACAAACGGGGGGGCGGCCGTGTGCAAACGGAGACGTCGCCCCCCCAACGAAAAAGACGGAAAAAAACAAAAGTCAAAGGAGGGGTTCATGGCGCGGGGGGCGCAGAGCCCCGTTCATACGAGCCGCTGCACGTGCACACGGAGGGTCAAGGCAAATACAGCAAACTACGCGAAACGACACGCACAGAGGAGGGGGAGGGTGTACAGGGGAGGGGGAAGTGGGGTCCGGTGGGGCGCGCGCCAAGGGGGGTGGTGTGGTGGTGGTGTTTGGGGGGACATTCCCAAACCCGCGCAAGCCGGTGGTGTGTCGGCGCGGGTGAGGTGGGGGTAGGGAGGGGGGGGGGGGGGGGAAGGCGGGTAAGGGTGGGCGCGCCGCCCCGGGGTGTTCTCTCCAAGGCTCCTCTACACGGTTCCGCCGGCTCCAAGGGAAGTTGAATTCTCCTCTTCACCGGCAAAAAAGCCGCGTCTGAGTCTTGCCAGCCTCAGCAATGGGGGGGGGGGGGGGGGGGAACGCTGGCCGAATCGAACAAGGGGGAAGGGAAATAGAGGGGGGGGCGGCGGTGTGTGGTGGGGTGTCCGCCGCCCCAGAGGGGGGCGGGATAAAGGTGTGTGTGTGTGTGTCGTGTGCGTGTGTGTGTTGTGTGTGCCCAGCCCCACGTCGTGTGTGTGTGTGTGGCGTTTGCGCGCGCGATGTGGTAAACCCAGACCAACCGAAGAAAACCGCGCGGCGGCGGGTGGTTTAAAAAGTTTTTTTTTTGGGGGGGGGGAGGGGGTTGGTTGTTGTTGTTGTGGAATCGATCAGCCGTTGGGTGGTGGTGGTGTTATCATGGTGGGGGTGGTCTGGGTGTGGTATTGTGGTGTTTTAGCCAGGGAGAGGCGGGGGGGGGGGGGGTAGCGTTTTCTGAAAACAAAAAGAATAAAATGCGATGTGGTCTTCGGAGGGGGGACGACACGGGTCAAGGGGACGGAGGCACGCGTCGACCAGTGGTCGGCACGCACGCCGCTCCCGACGGTCCCAAGGGGGGTGGTGTGTTGGGGGGGGAGGGGGATCTAGCATCGAAAGAATTTTAGTGTGTTTTTTGAAAAAAGGAACAAGGTACATAAGTTTGTTTAATCGACTATCGTCTCGAATCAGCATCGAACACAAAAGGCAAAAGGAAGAGTGGGAGGGGTGGCTTTTTTCAAAGGGGGGGGGGGGGATTCATAACCGGTGTTCGGGTTTTTTAACGAAGTTGTGTGAAGAGGGGGGGGGGTGTTTTGTGTCTGAGCGCGCATGCACAGTGGGGGCGCCGCGGCAGCACGTATCCACGGTGTGGTTGGGGGGGGGAAGGCACGTGTTTTTTGTTCCTTGTCTCAACGGTCGCACAGTGAGTGTGCGTCCGACGGAGGCTAGAAAAAAAAACATCTGTTCTTCTCGCGTTCACGCGCACAGCGCGCGCGCCGGCGCAAACGCAGACCCCGCCCTCAGCGCGGGCGTGGGTGCCGGCACGGCGGGCGGCGGCGGCGACGGCGCCAGCGTCTCGGCCAGCTTGTCCAGGGCCACGTCAGACGCGGGGCGCGGGACGGGGCGCGCGATGGGGGAGGGCGACGCGCGCAGCGACGCGGGGGACGCCGCCCGCGACGCGGCGAGCGCCGCCTCCAGCCCTGCCTCTACGCTGGCAGCGGCCAGCAGGGCGCCGAGGCCGGTGGCGCCACCCGGGCCGCCGCGGCCGATGACGGTGAGCGAGGGGTCGGCCAGTTCGCCGCGCACGGCAGCCGCGGCCTCGATCGCGGAGAACCGCGACCGCCGGCGGGCGGGCACGCCGCCCCGGGCCAGGCGGATGAAGTGCTTCTGCGCGTGGGACGCGACTTGGGTGGGGGAGCGGGAGGGGACAAACTTTTTGGCGATCTCGCGCCACTTGCCCTTGCTGTGAAGTGATGAAAGAGGAAGGGGGGGAATGAAGCGTTGGTGATTTTTGAAGTGGTGTGATCGCAGCACGTGCAGAGGGTGGCGGGGAGGCGCGGCGTCTCGCCCAGAGGGGGTGGGACACAGCCGGGTTCCCACTCCCAAGAGGTGACCGTTGGTCTCCCCAAAAACCGGCGGGAGAAAAAGTGCGCGTCCCGGGAAGGCAGAGCGTCCGTGTCGACGCCGCGCGCCCCGCTGGCAGGGCCGCTGGACACACCCTTGCCCGCCACCCCACGCCCCTGGCCCCGCCCCCAGAGCAGCCGGATGAGCACTGTTCGTCGACCCACGGGGCGTGGCCGGGCGGAGGCGGGGAGCGCAGGGTGCGCGGCGGCACCTGACCCCGAGAGCAGACACTCGAACGATGGGGGCGCGCCCACGCGGCGGGGCCCCCGCCCACACCCCTCCTCCCTCCCTCTCTCCCTCCCTCACACTCACCCAAGCTCAGCCAAACCGTCCAGGAAGGCCAGGTGCTCGGCGTCCGTCCAGGGGGCGCCCTTGGAGGGGGCGGCCGCGGGCGGCGACCCGGCGCGCGCGGGCGCGGCCGCCGGCAGCAGGGGCGCTGCGGAGATGAAAACCTCGGGATGCATGGCGGGGTCACGCGGTGTGGGGGGTGCTGCCGCGCGTGTGGGCGGGGGGGGGGCGGGGGAAGGGCGCACGCGGCGGCCCCAGGGGAGGCGGGGAAAAACCGAGAGAGGTGTGACGCGTGTGCGGTCGTCGCAGCCGCCGTGGCTGCTGCTGTGGCCTCTTCCTCTCCACGTCTCCCTCCCTCTTCTTCCTTGCTGTGCCTGCCGTGTCTCGAACAAACATCACAAACACACACGCACTCTTTGATCACATTGTTTCTTCACTCACTCAGCCCCGCCGCCTCTCCCCCCTCCCCTCCTCCCGCGCCACCGCCACCGCTTTGCGCCGCGCTTTGAAAAACTCGAGCGCGACCGAGCGAGGCACCCGGTGCAGCTTCATCAGGTCAGCCAGCACTGCGTCCCCTGGCCAGGCACCCACTTCATCAGCCACGCGTTCGAGTGTGGCGCGCGCCGACGCGGATAGTCGGTCAAACGAAGGTGGTGGCCGCCAGTCGACGGGCGGCCCCGCCGCCACCGCTTCCGCCGCAGCCACCCGCTCCCGCTTGGCGGCTACCGCGGTCTCCATCACGGTGGCGGCATCCCCTGCCGCCACCAGGGCGGCCAGCGCGGATGATCGCGACGCTTGTGGGAGTGCGTCCACGCGCTTAAACCAGGCCAGAGCCGCGGCTCGAGGCATGCCCGCCGCGGCCGACACCGCGCTCACGCTGACCTTGCGTTTGCCGGCCAGGTAGCCGGCCGCCAGGGTGGCCAGGGCGGCGTCGGAGAGGCCCAGGGCGGGCGCGTCAAACGGCGACACGTGTGGCGACGTGAGGGACGACGCCAGCTCCGGGCCCGGCGCGGGCGGCGTCCACTCATTATGGGAGGTGGTGGCGCGTGGTGTGTGGAGTGGCGGCCGCATGGTTGGCGCCAGTGGCGGGCGCGGCGGGCGGGCGAGGCGCGGGGCGGAGGCTCGCATGGGGGGTGTTTCGGCAGGTGGTGTCTCGGCCGCGCGCTGCACTGGCAAAGGCGTGCTAAGAGGGCACAGTGTCGTGTGGGTGTGTGTCGACGTGTGGACGCCGGCGAGAGAGTGCGTGTGGCGGGCGAGACGCGGTGGCACAGGCGAGAGCTTGCCGCGAGTTGTGCGCCGACACTGGCCGTCTTTCCAACTCTCTCTTTCTACACCGTTTTCGCCCCTCTTCCCACCCCAAACGCCTCCGCAAACACGCTGTCGTACGCCACGTGGAAGGAAGGCGTCAACCCCTCCCTCATGTCGGCCGCCAACTCATCCCAGTCCCGCTTGTTGGCGGCCGGAAGGGCCACCTGCACCACACCCGCGCGCTTGGCCGCAATCACTTTCTCCTTGATGCCGCCCACGGGGAGCAGGCGTCCAGTGAGTGTGACCTCGCCCGTCATGGCCAGGTCGGCGGCGGCGGGCACGCCCATCGCCAGCGACAGGAGAGCGGTGGTGAGCGTCACCCCCGCAGACGGTCCGTCCTTGGGGGTCGCGCCCGCGGGCACGTGCACGTGGACGGCGGCGTCCGTGAAGAAAACCGGGTCGGCGGCCGCGGCAGACGTGAGGGTGGAAGCTGTGGAAGCGTCCAGCCCGACTGTCGCAGTCGCGTCCCCTTTCGCGAGCGCCGCGTGGCGCGCGCGCGCCACCGTGTGCGCGATCGTGGCCGACTCCTTCATGACGTCCCCCAGGGCGCCGGTGGCGGTCAGGCCGCCCTTGCCGGGGGCACGCTCCGCCAGGGCGGCTTCCACGAAGAGAGCAGCGCCACCCAGCGGCGTCCATGCGAGTCCTGCAACAACTCCCGGAGGCCTGGGGCCGCCGTCGTCGTAGAGCTTGTCCGAGGCAAAGGGGGGCGCCCCCACATAGTCGGTGAGGTCGGACGCGGTGACAGTGATGGGGGGGCCGGAATAGGAGGCGGCAGCGTCGGTGGCCTCGGCGTCACTCTCCCCCTCCTTCTCCCCCTTGCGCTTCACCCCCACCGGGGGCAGCGTCACATCCCCACTCTCCACCAGCTTGCGTGCGGCTTTGCGGTACACCTTGTCGATCGTGTTCTTCAGGTTGCGCACGCCTGCTTCCCGGCAGTAGTCTTCGACTAAGGACGCGACCGCGCCGTCATCCAGCGTGACCGCCCCCGCCGGCACGCCCGCGTCCTTCCTCGCGGTCGGCTCCAGGTAGCCACGCGCGATGGCCACTTTTTCAGACGCGATGTAGCCAGGGATGCGGATGACCTCCATGCGGTCGAGCAGGGGGCCTGGAATGGTGTCCAGCGTGTTTGCGGTGCACACAAACAGCACGCGCGACAGGTCCAGCGGGACGTCCAGGTAGTGGTCCACAAAGCCGGCGTTTTGCTCCGGGTCCAGCAACTCGAGCAACGCGGACGCGGAGTCACCAGCGTGGCCGCGGCCGAGTTTGTCTATTTCGTCAATTAAAAGCAGCGGGTCCTCCACCCCCACAGACTTCAGGCACTGCACCACCTTGCCCGGCATGGCACCCACATACGTCCTGCGGTGGCCCTTGATCTCGGCGACGTCGCCCAGGCCGCCGACGGAGAAGCGGTAGTAGGCGCGACCCAGCGCGCGCGCAATGGACCTCCCAACACTCGTCTTGCCGACGCCGGGCGGCCCCACCAGGCACAGAATCTTGCCGGCGGTGCCGCCACGCAGGGCGCCCACCGCGATGAACTCCAGGACGCGGTCTTTGACGTCGGCGAGGCCGTAGTGGTCGGCGTCGAGAATGCTGCGTGCCGCTTCAACATCCAGCTTCTCCACGCTGGCCTCACCCCACGGCAGGGCCGTCAACCAGTCCAGGTAGGTGCGTGTCACGTTGAACTCGGAGGAGGCGGGTTCAAGGGTGGCCAGCTTGGCCAGCTCGTCTTCAATGACGGCCGCGACCGCGGGCGGCACGCGGTCGCCGCGCGGCGCGAGGCGGTCCCGAAACTTGGATGCCAGCGCGGCTTTGTCGTCATTTTCCAGGCCCAGCTCTTTCTTGATGGACTTGAGCTGCTCCATCAGAAAGTAGCGGCGTTGGTCCTTGGAGATTTTTTCTTCGACGCGGCGCCCAATGTCAGCTTGCAGCCGGCACAAGTCCACCTCTTTCTTCAGCAACAACAACGCCGCCGCCGCCCGAGCCGGCACGTCCGCCTCTTCCAGCACGACCTGCAAGTCGGCCCCGGGGGCCGACGTCAGGGAGGCGCCGACGTCGGCCAGGCGTCCCGCGTCGTGAAAGTCGCCCCCGAGACTCGCGAACGATTTGAGTTGCTCGTTGTACAGGGGGTGCAGCGTCAACAACTCCTTCAACGTGGCCACCGTCTCCATGGCGGTCGCCCTCAGCTCGTCGGCGTCGGGGTCGTGGTCGGTGTCGCGCAGGTGGGTGATGGACAGGGAGAGGGGGTCGGCGTCGGCGACGCGCGTCGCGCGCACACGCCGGTGCCCCAGCAGCAGCAGCTGGGCGCCGCCATCGCCGGCGGCCAGGGTGTGGACGGAGGCGAGGGTGCCGACGGTGTGCAGGTCGTCGGGGGAGAGTGGGGTGCCTGGGGAGGGGGTGTCGGCCGCAGCGGCCGACGCAACGGCGTCGCCGTCGCGTCTTAAAAACGCACCGACATACGCTTGCCCCCCATCCCGCTTCAGATCCATCAACTTCTCGATCAGGCGCGGGTTGTCCACGGTGACTGGGGTCAGGACGCCGGGGAACAGGGGGCGCCGCGGCAGGGGGACAGCGAGCACCTGGCGTACGCGAGCCTCTGGGGAGGCGGGCACCAGGGCGTCCCGCAGAGAGGCAAAGGAGGTTGGTGTGCGGCGACGGGACGTGGTGTGGCCGGTGGTGCCGCGGATGCTGTGGGGCGTGGGTGGGGTGGTGTAGAGTGGAAGCGAGCGTCGGAAACGGAAACAAGCAAATTTGGGTCGAGTTTGGCGGCCGTGGCCCCCCGCATTCCGTGGCCTCCTCGCCACAAGTGCACTGCTGCATGCCATACACACGCTCTCACGTTCTCCTCCCCCACCCCCTGCCCTGCAATGCAACTCACTTGGCCCACAACCGCGCCAGCGCGTCGTCGCTGGCGCCACCTCCACCGTCCCTGAACGCTCGCCGCGCGTCGGCAGCCAGGGCACAAGCAGTCTGGCGCATGCTGTGGTGCTGCGCCACGCGGGCGAAAGGGGCTAGAACGACGAGCATTGGAGGTTGTGTGTGCGGAGATGACGCAGACCAAAACACGGCCACCTCTCACGCGCCCCTGCCACCGCCCAGGCACGCGGAGAGGCTTCTAGAGAGCAGCCGGGCGCCGCGACGACAGCGGGCCCCGCGGGAGGCAGCAACAAAGGAAAAAAAGGGGAAAGTTGGTTGCATACACAGAGAGAGAACCGCCGAAAATGAAAACGTTTGTGTTTCCTCGCCCTCTCTCTTTTCCTTACTCACACCCTCAATCACCGCAGCGCCAGGTCGCGCGTCGCGTTCATGTCGTCCCCATCATACAGCACCACGTCCAGGCGGTGCGTGCCGTCCGCCCGCCCCGTGACGCCGACGTCCAGCCCGAGACGCGGCACGCTCGGCGGCGGCGCGCGCTTGGCGGGGGCACCCATGGCTTTCAGCCGGAAGCGGGGGCCGCTGGACGCGGTCGGCTTGTCGGCCTCCGCTTTGAGGCGGGGGGACGAGGGCGGCGAGTCGGACTCGAGAGTGGGAGGCTTGGGCGGCGACGCAGGGCGGCGCAGCTTGGTCGCGCCCTCCAGCGCGGCCGACGACTTGGCGGCGGCGGCCGCAACAGCCGCCGCCAGCAGTGCCTTGGGCGGCGTCTTGACGGGGCGCAGGGGCAGGGAGACGCGGGCGGTATCGATGGCGCCGGAGCGGCCGCCCGTGACGGCGGTGCCAGCCGCGAGCGCGCGCGCGATGCGGTCGGGGTCGTCCGTCACCAGCGTCAGCTTGCGCGCAAAGGAAGCAGAGTCCACCGAAAGCTCCACGCGCGCGGATGACGCCGGCGCCGCCGCCAGCGCAGCAAAGTCTTCGGGGGTGGCATCCACAGCCACCCCCGACTTGGCCAACGCTTTCAGCAGCCCCTGGGCCCCCTTCTTGCCAAAGCCACCCTTCGCATACTTGGCCAGCGCTTTGGCGACGTCGGCTTTCAGGGCTTCCAGGGCGGCGGTCAGCTGGGCACGTGCCGCGTCCGTCTCCTGCTGCAGAGTCTCTGCCTTGCGGGCCAGCGCGTCGCGCGCCTGGGTCAACTGCGTCGCCTTCGCCTCGGCCGATTTCAGCCTAGCCCCCAGCTCCGCCTGCGCCTTTTTCAGGTCGGCGGTGGCCTTGGCCAGGTCGGACGCACGCGAGTCAGCGGCCGCGCGGCCGGTCTTTTCTTTTTGGAGGTCGGCCTCGAGTTTCTGGGTGGGTGGGGGTGGGTGGGGTGGGGTGGTGAGTGAAGGGCGAGACAGTGGGCGGGTAGAGGGGTGGAGGAGGCGGGCGCGCGCGGCGGGAAACTGGGGTTGCGCGCGCGCATGCCGCGCGCGCCACGCGAGATTTCGCGGCCGCCCCGCCACCGTCAGCCCCCCCAAAAAAACGGAACTGACGCCTGCAGCAATTCTTCACGCTCTCTCACGCCCGCCCCTGCCGAGTCCGGGGTCCCCCGCCTTTCCACACGCACCGCAACGAGCTTCGTGAGGCGGGTCTGCGTCCCCTTCAATTCGTCCATCAGCTTTGCGTCCGGAGGGCGGGTGGACAGGCGGCGCAACTCCATGGCTACGGCGGTGCCGACGCCCACGAGGACTGGGGCGAACATGGTGGTGTGTGGAACGCGGGACGGGGACGGAAAAGAGAGAACGATGTGTGTTTTCTCAAAAATAACCGCTCCCAAAACAGGTCGCTGCGTTTTGCTGGTGTTGTGTTGCAAGCCCTCCCCAAAACGTGGTTTGTTGCTGCTGTGTGGCAGCAGCAGCACACCGGCTTCAAGAAAAATGGTGGTGGTGGTGTGTGTGTGTGTGGGGGGGGGGGGGGGGGGACGCACACATAAAAGCGCGACGGCTTCTGGTTGTGATCAACCCTCTCTTCTTCCCTCACTCCCCTCTTCTTCGTTCACGGCCCCGGCTCCGGCCAGTTGAGCGCCGCGATGCGGGCCCGCGTACTAGCCAGCACGGTGCCCACATCAGGCAGCGCCTCCACATCCACCGCGGCCGCGGTCGCCAGCGTGCTCTTGCCACCCCGCAGCAGCCACGGCGCGACGCTCGCCTCAAACTCCCCCGGCGACCGCGCCAGGATGGCATCCCAGTCGATCTGCACGCCGGGCGGCGGCTCCGAGGCGGCTGGGGAGCCGGTGGCGAGTAATGCACCCAGCAGAGATGCAAACCCGACAGCCGCCGACCCGCGCGCGAGCGGCATGAAGTTGAACCAATAGTACGCGAGCGCCAGGGCTGCCGCCCCGCCCCTGACCGCGTCACGGGACGCGACGGAGTCGATCAGGTCATCGAAATGCGGCGCCAACTCGGCGGCGTAGGCCGCCCAGCGGGCGGGGGTGACGGGGGTGCGGATGGACAGGTCGACGCCGTCGGGGACCTTGTCCGCCCCCCGCGCGACCGTCAACCGCGTCCCGTCCAGCACGCGCCCCGTCTTGACGGCGGCCACGGGCACGGTGATGAAGGCGTCCCGGCCGAGGGCGGCCAGCAGGTCGGCGGGGGAGGAGGCGGCCCGCGGTCCGAGCGCGGTCCGAGCGGTCCCTGGGTCAAGTGGCACGCGCGCACCCGCAGCGTCCACGACAGCATCCGCAGACGTCGCACAGTCACGAAACAGGGCCACCGCACGCGCCGTCAACGCACCATAGCGGGCGGTAGACGTTTGGCCGGTGAAGATGGGGGTGTGCGACCCAAACCCCGCCTCAAACTCGGCCCGTGTCAGTGTGTCCACCCACACCACCTGGTCCCCCGGCTCCCCCAGCTGGCGCCACTTGACGACGATGTCGGCACCGTCCCGCCAGGCAAAGGCGTGGGGAGCGGGGGGGGAAGAGGCGCCGGCGGAGACGACGACGTCGCAGTGGGCGAGGCGGGCGGACGCGAGGGAGAGGAGTGCTTGTGCATACTGAAGCGCTGCCAGCCCCGCGGCACGCCTGGCACGCGCGTTGGGCAGGAAGCCTTGGCACCGGTACTGCAGCAGGCCGCCGACGGCGTCGCCCGCGCGGACGAGGGCGGCCAAGTCGTCGGCACTCGGCGGAGGCGGCAGCGGGCGCGGCGGCGGCGGCGGCGGCGGCGCGCTGCGCGCATCGGGCGCGGCGGCGGCCACTGCTGCGGTCGGGGGCGCCTTCTTGCACCACGCCTCCTTGAACTCGGCTTCCACGTCAGCATCGTAGGAGAACGTGGCGACGGGGACGTCGAGGCGGGCAGACAGCCAGGCCGCGTGCGAGCGCAGGTAAAAGGCGCCCGCCGACGCGGCTCTCGCGTCTTCACTCGGAGCGTCGCCCAGGGGGGTGGCCACACACTCTGTGAGCGTGGTGGCGGCATCCTGGAAGCGGCCCAGGGTCAGGAGGCAGAGGCCACGCGTGTAGAGAGTTTCCGCGCGGAGGGCTCCCGGCGGGGGCGCGGGAGGCCCCGTCAGCAAGGCGTCGCACGCACGCACGCAGGCAGCCTGGCGGCCTAAACCCAGCAATAACAGGGTCAGCAGGCGGCGGGCGGTGGCGGGGACGGGGGTGAGGGCTTTGGCGGCGGCGGCAGAGAGCTTGTCGAAAACAGAGAGAGCAGCGTCAGACGATGCAGCCTCCTTGTGCGCGTGTAGAAGACCCACCCACGCGTCCAGACTGGTGGCATTCAGGTCCAGGGCACGCTCGTAGGCGATGACGGCGCCAGGCAGGGCGCCGAGGCCTGTGCGCGCTTGGCCGAGTTCGCACCACGCGCGCAGCGCGGTCGGGTCAGCCGCCACCGCCCTCTCCAGGTCGGCCGCCGCGCGCGCCAGGTCGAGGGAGGCGCGTTGAGCGCCCGCCCGCTCGGCCAGGGCGTCCGCCTTGTCGGAGGGAGACGGGGCGAGGCGCGCGGCTTGGGCGAGGTCGTCGATCGCAGCAGCATAGTCCCCGACCGCCGCCCGCGCCTGCCCCCTCCGCTTCCACGAGTCGCAGTACCCCGGGGCGGCGGATATGGCAGCCGTGAAGTCGTCGATGGCGGCGGCCAGGTCGCGGCGCAGGGCGCGCGCGGTGCCGCGGGCGACCAGAGCGGGGGCAGCGGCGGGCGGAGGCGGCGCGCCGGGGGGGACGCTGGCGATCAACGTGGCGATGATGCGGTCCAGCACGGGGCACGCTTGGTCGAACGCGCCCGCGTTGATGGCCTCGATGGCGGCCGCGAGGGCGGACGTGTCGGCTTCGGCCAGGGACAGCGGCTCAGGGTCGTCCGACATCGACAGGGCGGCCATGTGCGGGGGGGGGCGGCGCGCTGGTGGCGGCGGTGGAGGCCGCCACGTCCACGCCACCGTGGCCAGCGTCGCCGAAGGGGGGGGGGAGGCGGCCGGCCGGCCAGCGCGTCGGCGGCCGCGAGGGCGGCGGCGACGTCCCTGTCGCCACGCGCGGCCGCCAGCACCGCCCTCCAGGCGGACGCAGCATCGACCGTCCGCCCCAGAGCCGCCAGCACGCGGGCCCGGGTGGCCAGGGCGGCCGGGTGGGCGGCGTCGGCGGCGAGGGCGGCGTCGCACTCCTGTCGTGTGTGGGGACTCCAGGCAGAGAGGGTGAGTGAGACGCGGCAGTTGCCGCCGTTGCGCACCCTCCTCCGCCCCGCACACAAGCGGTCATTGTGTGTTGGTAGTCGCCGCGTATCCTCACCTTCAGCGCTTTGCGGTGCAGGCCCAGCCGCTCGCACAGAGCGGCGCGGTTGGCGGCGCGGTCGGCACCGCCGCCCTGCCCCACAGCGCGCAAGGCGGCCGCCAGGTCGCCTGCCTCCAGGGCAGACACCAGAGAGACGTCCGCGGGGGGCGGCGGGGAGCCGTTGGGGGCCATGGCGGGGGGCGCAGCACGGAGGAAAGAAGGGAGAGAGACTGATGCCGAGTGGGGCACAAACCACTCTTTTTCCGTCGTTGCCTACCTTCTCAGAGCCACCGCCGGGCGGCGTGCGTGTGCTGCGGACGCCACGCCTCTATCCCCACAACGCGAACTTGGTCCTGCCGGCTGCTGACAGAGGGCAGACGCTGTTGGGCCGCGACACCTCCCACACACACCAATGCTTTCTCGACGCACGCCCGCCTCCTGCCCGCGCCGCGGCCCCCACCCTCCCCGTGCCCACGGGGGGGGCGTGTATGAGCGCGTGCTGCGCTATCCTGACGGCAAGGTGAGAGGAGGCGGGAAGTGGTGGGCAGAAAGGACAAGGACAAAAACGGGCGGCATGCGTCGTGTTTTTTGTTTTTTGGTTCGAGGGCAAACTGCCGCCCACGCCGCCTCACCCGCCCGCACGGCCTGCCTGCCCCGTCACCAGAGTGGTGGAGTTGCACAGGCTGTGCCCGAGTGCGGGTTGGGAGCAAAGACGCGCGGTTGGCGAGCGGCGTGAACGCCAACCCGCATCGGTGCGGCTACGCGCGCGCGCGCCGTCAGCGCGCGAGTGAGGTGGGCCTTTCCGCCGCGAGACAGCCTCCACCCACACCCCTCCTCCCACACACACCACACCACAGGAACGGCGCATACGCTACCCCGTGGACGATGGCGACGACGACGCCCTGGCCCGCGCGTCGGGGTGGGCGACCTCCGACACAGCGTGGGCCGTGCCCGCGCGCTGGCCGCGCGGCGCGGCGACCGTGCGGGGTGCCGCCGTGGCGCCCGGCACGCGGCGGGCGCCCGGCGATGCGCCACCACCCCTCGCGCCCGACGTGCCGGTCTCACCGGCAGCGTTGGTGCGCGCCGCGTCCGCGCGCGCGGCCGACGTCGAGTCAGCCGACGCGGCGCTCGCCGCCTGCTACGCCGTCCTGGACGGCTGCCCGTGGCCTCTGCCGCGCACGTTGTACTTGTTGGCGGTGCCGCCAGCTGTGGATGCCGCGAATGATGGTGAGGAGGAGGCGCCAGGCACCGCCGCCACGTTTCGTGTGCGCCGCCCGCGCGCTGCGGTCGCGTCAGAGCTCTCCACCCTCCTCGGCCGCGCCACCCCCTTCCTGGATGTCGCCCACATGGTGGACGGCATCCTGACCTTTGACTGCGAAGCCACAGCCGCCGAGTTTGCTGATGCACTGGCTGCCCGGCCGGCTGTTGGTGGCGCCGCGCCCCGTCCACCCGCCTCCCTGGCCGCCCTGCCCTCGCACGACCTGTTCCGGGCGGCGTCAGATGCTGCCTCCGTGGTCGTGCTGGTGCGGGCGGGGCCGGACGGCGTGCCCGACCCGGGCGCCTTGGCCGCCGCGCTGCGCAGCGGGGGGGTGGGCGCGGCCGAGGTGTAGACGAGAGAGAGAGAGAGTTGTTTTGTTTTGCCCCCCCCTGATATGCATGGTCGCGCGCGGTCGCCGTGTGGCGCGCCAGAAAAAAACAGGGGAGCCAGTAGAAAGACACCCCCACCCCCCCTTTGTTGTATTCAACCCCCCCTCCAACTTTGCCCTGTACGACGAAAACCCAACACCCTCCCCACCAAACGTCATCCCCCCCCCCCCTTTCTCCAACATCCCCTTTTCTGTAGCTGTCCATGTGCCAACACACACAACAACATTAAATAATACAATGTTTGCTGAACCGATTTTGTGCACACTCTCAGTTTTCTCTCTCTTCACACCACCTCGCCCCTGTCGTACCGCTTCCTCTTCTCAGGGTCCCGCAGCACACTGTACGCCGCCACGATCCTCTGAAACTTGGCGCTCGCCGCCGTTTTTTGCGCGTCCGTCGCGTCGGCGGGCAGGCGGTCGGGGTGGTGCGCCAGGGCGGCGCCTCGAAACGCGGCGGACACGTCGGCCGCAGACGCGCCGGGCGGCACACCTAAAACTCCATAATAGCCCGCCCTGTCCCCCACCGGCCCACTCCAGCTGGCGTCCGCGTCGGCCGCCCCCGACCTCGACCCCCGTGTGCGTGCCCTCGCCCTCGCCCTCGCGTCCGCGTCGGCGGCGGCGCGCACGTAGGCGTCCCAGTCAGCGTTGGCGGCTTGTGCAGCAGCTTTCTCGGCGGCCGCCGTCTCAGCTCGCCCCAGCCAGGCCAGCACCTGGGGCGCCCACAACGCTCCCACCGCCGCCGCGGCGGCAGGCAGGGCCAGGCCCAGCCCCCAGGCGATCGCGCCCACGCCCAGCCAGGTGGGGGGGCCGCCGGCGATGACCATGGCCAGCACCGACGCGCCGCCGGCGACAGCGGCAACGCGCGCTTCATCCAGCGGACGCGGCCCCGCCGCGATGGGAGGGTGGCAGGCGGCTCCCACCATGGTCGTGATGACGGCTCCATAGTGTCGGTACGTGATGATGAAGGCGGGCGCAAACACGGGGGCCGCGGCCACGTCGTGCGGCCGCGCCTCCAGCTCCAGCCCTGCCACGTGGTCGCACCGAAACTCGTGCTTCAACGCGGCCGCGATGCGGTCTGCCAGCACGGCTTTGGCGCGGGCCATGGCCAGGTTGACGGCGTCGGCGGGGGGCAGTTGAAACGCGTCCACGGGCACCGCGCTGCCGTCCGCGCGGCCGGCGACGTCGCCGACCGCGGTGGCGGACGCCAGCGCAGGGCCGGGGCGGGCTGCATCTGCGTCTCGGCGGGAGTGCCTGAACGAGGCATACACCTGGGCCGCGGGGTCGGTGGGGGCCACATCAAACGGCAGCACGCGCGGCGGCGCAAAGTCGACGCTGCGCCACACCGTCACCTGTTGCGACCTCCACTTGCGCGTCGCAGCATCCCACACGCGTTCATAGCGGTCAAAGCCGAGGGAGGCGGCGTGCAGGGCGACTTCGCCGCCCGCGGACACCGCCCAAAAAGGGAGCAAGACATCTGACACAGTGTCGGCGCGCGGCGGCGACCGGGGCAGCAGCACGCCGTGTGTGTGGTGCGCGTTGAAGGCGGTGAGGGCGGCTTCGCGCGACACGGCGAAGGGGACGGCGGAGAGTGCGTGGTCGCGGGGGCCGCGGGGTGGGGTGGTCGAGTATGGACGAAGGTCGAGGGCGGAGGCAGCGCGGAACGGCAGCACGACGTGGTCTACGCGGTGCGTGGCCCGTGCTGCTGTCGTCACGGCACGGGCTGCGGCTCGCATGGCTGGCTGGCTGGCTCGCCTGGCTGGCGCTGCGGCGGGCGCCAACCGCCGCAATGCAGGGTGAAACGGGAAAATGTACGAAAAGCTTTGACAAACACATTGAAGACGAAACTCAACCACAACCTCCGCACACTGTGTGCCTCCACAAACCCGGGGTGCGGCCTCTCGTCACTGCACGTCACTGACTGAAGCTTCAGCCTTCCGTCCCTTGACGCACACATGGGCGCAGCTGCGTCTTTGGCGTCGCACCCGCGCAACGCCCTGGAAGACGACGCCAGCGACGACGGCCACCTGGGAATCAGCAGGAGTGCGCTGTTTGCGATTTTGTGAGTTTGTGTTGCGGGGTGTTTGTGTGTGGCGTACAAAAGAAAGAGGTCATAAAAAAACGACACCTTTCCCCCTCCACCAACCCCACACAAAATAAGCTTCTCTAGCTTCCTCTTGGGCGCTTCCAACATCACCGCCCGCGTCATGGCCGTGTTCCAGGTGCGCACCTGGTTCCACCACTCGTCTGAGGCGGTGGTCGGCCCTCTGACAGGGGTGCTGCTGTCCTCGTTTTCGGCCGCCCGCATCGCTGCCCCCCCCCTGTGGCGCGCCGCGGCGGACGCCACTCGCTCCCCAAAATGGCTCATCGTCGTCACCACGCTGGCGGGGTCGATCTCGTCCGCCTGGTTCATGGTGGAAACCAGTTTTTGGAGGGCGCTGGCTGCGCGCGCGCTCGCGGGCGCGCTGACTGTGCACTGCCTCCTCGTCCGCTGCGTCGTCCGCTCCTGCGCCCCCTCCGCCCGGGACGAGGCAGCTGGCATGGCGGCCCGCACCCTGGGCCTGGGGTCGGCCATTGTGTTTGTCCCCCCGATTCTGGGCGCGCTGTCGGCACCGTGTGAGCGCATGACCGTGTTTGCACACACGCCCGCCTGCGCCCACCCGACCGGCTGGCTCGTCCACCGCCAGTTCACGCTGATCGCGGTGTTTGTGCTGGCTCTGGGCGTGGGGGCGACCCTCGCGTCCGCCCTGCTGCTGCCCAACCCGCGCGTGTCGTCCGCGTCGGGCGACGGCGAGCGGCGCGGCCCCCCCGTCGACCTCATGTTCCGCCTCAATCTGCGCCGGGCGGCGGGGCCCGCCAAGCTGGCGACATTCGCAGCGGCGGCAGTGGCTGCTGACGCCGAGCGTGGGAGCGGGCTGCCCCGCTCAGACTCGTCGCCCCAGCCCGGCGCCGCGGTTGGCCGCCCACTGTCCAGCGTGTTTGAGTCGGGGGCAGGAGGGAGCGAATCACCCTTCACCAGCAAACTGGATCGCACGCTGTCCATCTCGTTCGCGTAGCACGCCACGGCCCTGCGCCGCGGCACGTCGGCCGCCCTCCAGCGCGCGGGGTCCGGCATGCGCCTCCGGGCCGCCGCCCTGGAGACGCGGCTGGCGGATGCCGTCATGTATGTCGGCACCCGCGGCTTTGGCGCGGCGGACGCGGCGGTGGCGAATCTGGATGCCGCTGCTGGCGCGGCCATCGCGCAAGCGCGCGCCGACGGCGACAGCAGTGAACGCGCACAAGCAGCTGAACGAGTCCCCACCTCGTCCACCACCATGAAACCCTGGTGGACGTCCAGGCATGCTGTCGCAGCTGTCGCCATGTACGTCGCCCACACCGCCCTGCACGACGGCACGTTTGATCTCGTCTCCCTCACCGCCACCGCGCGCGCCCCGCGGGACGATGTCCCAGGCATCAAGTTTGCTGCCCTGGCCTGGATCATTTCGATCGGGGGCATTGCGTCGGTCACGGCGAGCGTGTGCCTGTATCCGATGATCGCGCGGCGCAAGGGCCCCGCCGCCGCAGTCCACGCCGGCCTCACCGTCGGCCTCCTGGGTTCCTCCCTACTGGCTGGCGCGGCCGCCCTGTCGGGCCCAGTGGTCGCGGTGCGCGTTCTCCAGGGCGCGGCCCAGGGCTCGTACGGTGTTTCAGGAGGCCTCGCATCGTCAGGGGCCCAAATCGTCGTCAACCTGGCCGCCCCCTCCCGCGCCATTGGCGCCGTCAACCGGGCGGGCAATATGGCTAGTAATGTGGCCCGCGTGGTGGCACCGATCATGGCGGGCTGGTTGTGGGCGATCGTCGCAGCGCCGGCGGGGTGGGCGGGCTGGCTGCCGGCGACGCTGTTGGCGGGCATGTACGCGGCGACCCTGGTGGCCAGCTTGTTTTCAGACACACGCGATAAGCGGGCAAAGGTGGTGTATTGATGTATGATTAATGGAGAGAAGTGTGAGCATCTGGGCGACAGACGCAACCCTAGAAAAAAAGAACACAATCGGCACATTTTGCCGTCAAACTAGTAGGGAGGCTGCGCGGGCGGGCGCGTCTCCTCTTTCCTCCTCCCCAAGCCCTCAGGCCGCCACCCTGCCCGCATCGACCACCCTATGTCGTCCAATGGCGCGCCAAACGCCACCCGGGGCAAGGGCGCGGCGACGGCTGCAGCACCGGCGGCTGCAGCTCCGCCCCTGTTTGAACGCGCCGACAAACTGTCGGTCGCGTTCGCATTCAGCATTGCCATCAACCAGGTGTGTGTCGAGGCGGGCAGATGGGGGCGTGGAATGCGTGACGCGTTCGCGGAGGAGCGCGTTGCACAGACGTGCGCGCGTGTTCACCCTAGGTTTCCTTCCACACCAACTCACCTTCCCTCGCCTGCCACCACCCAGTTCTTCATGGCCGTCACCGCGTTTGCGCCGCGCACGCTGGCCGTGTACCAAGTCCGCCTCTTCTTCCCGGGCGCCCCCGAAAACAAAATAGGGCCCGCCGTCGGTTCGCTCGGTTCCGCCTTCAACTTTGCCCAGCTGTCCACCAGTTTCATGTATGGCTGGATCTCAGACGTCACAGGCCGCCCCAAGCTGTTGATCCTGGTGGCGAATGTCGCTTGCGGGCTGGGGGCCACTTTTTTTGCGTTGGCCACCAACTTTACTCAGGCCATGGTGTCCCGCGTCGTCGCGGGCGCGTTCATGACGTCAGGCGTTGTGATGAAAGGTGTGTGTGTGTGTGTGTGTGTGTGTGTGTGTGTGTGTGTGTGTGTGTGTGTGTGTGTGTGTGTGTGTGTGTGTGTGTGTGTGTGTGTGTGTGTGTGTGTGTGTGTGTGTGTGTGTGTGTGTGTGTGTGTTGGTGTTTTCATTTTGGCGGCTTGGGGTGGGAAAGCATGTTTTGCACCGGGGCCTGCCTGCTCCACGCCACGCTCTTCCCACCAATCCCACCCTTTCCCCACCCCTAACCCCCCAGCCCTCATCGGCATGACCCTCACCAAGCAGGCACAAGCCTACGCCATGGCGTGCAGGACGCTGGGCGCGGGGGCCGCCCAAATTGTGACGCCTTTGATTGTCGGCGCGCTCGCCACTCCATGCCAACAGTGGGGCTGGTTCACCGGCTGCGGCCCGGGCGGCTTCTTCCAGCAATGTCCCTTCGCGCTGACCGCCATCTTTGTGGCGGGGGTGGGAGTCGTGTCGACGCTGGCCAATTTTTTGATGATCCCCAACGTGCGCACAAACCATGGTGCCCCCGTCGCTGCGGGGGGCGGCTGGTGTGGCTGGCTGGCAGGACTGTGCACGCGTCGGAAGCAAGGGAGCCGGGACACGCCTGCCGCCTCCGACACCATCAGCGACACACGCGCCGCGTCGCTGACGCTGCCCTCCGTCACGCCGCTGCCGCCGTCTGTGTTTGCGGTGGCGCCGCCGGACGCGCCGTCCACCGTGGAGGCGGCCCTCACACGCACGACGACACCGCCCACCGCGTCCGTCGCGCTGCCGTCTGCCGCCCCCCCTGTGCGCCGGTTTGCGTCGATGCCCGCGACCGCGCTCCGCCGCACCGCGTCCACCGTCGCCGCCACGCGCGCCGGCCTCGCCCGCAACCGCACGTTTGCGCGGGCGCAGTCCATGGTGGCGGCGGCGCCGGCGACGCTGACGGCGTGGGGCAGGGACGGGTTTGCGGGGACGGGGCTGAAGGGCGACATGGACTTGGATGCTGCCGTCGCGGCGGCCAGCGTGCTGCGCGAACGGCGCCGCCTCGACCGCCTGGCCAGCGGCATCGTGATGCCGCCGTTGTCTGCGGAAGACACTGAATCTGGAGGTGGCCCTGCCAAGCCCAAACCCTGGTACCGGCACTGCCCCGCACTTCTGTCAATAATGGCTTACGCAGCTTTCACCTTCCTGTTTGACGCCTATCTCGACCTCGTCTACCTCTACGGCTCCGCCCCGCACGATGCGACCGCCCCGGGGCTCGCCCTCCCCCTGGCCAGGCTCACCTGGATCATGTCGTTGGGAGGGGCCTGTGCCGTTGCGTTTTCACTTTTAGCCTACCCCCACATCCAGCGTGCAGTGGGTGTCGCGCGCTGCGCTCGCTACGGCCTCGCCGCCGGCATCCCCACCGCCCTCATCCCGGCGGCCGCCTACTACGTCTACGCCAACCAGAGAGCCGCGCTGGGCATCCTGGCGGCGGGGCAGGTGTTGTACGGGTTTGCGATGGCATTGACCTCCACATCCTCCCAAATCTTAACGAATTTATGCTCCCCCGACGGCCAGATCGGGGCTGTGAATGGTGCAGGTAACATGCTGTCCGCCCTGGCCCGCGTCGCAGAACCCTCCGTCATTGGGGGCCTGTGGGCGCTGGCCGCGTCGGACAACTTCCCCGACCAGTGGCTGCCGTGGGGCGTGCTGGCGGGCCTGTTTGCGTTTACGATGCTGATGTACGTGCTCTCCGGGCTGAAAGACGAGGACATGGACGCGGCTGATGTGGGGCGTGAGGCCAAGGCCAAGGACAAGAAGGGCGGCACGCCCGCAGCCAAGTGAGCGAGGCGTGCTCCTCTGTGCCTGCGCCTCTGCAGTCATTGCTTGTGTGTGTGCGTAGATGCAGAGAGGGCAGCTTGGTTTTATTGGTGTTGTGTGCAGACAAAAAAACGGAAGAGAGACTCGCCAAGAGAGAGAGAAAGGGGGAGGCAGTGAGGGGACGCGCCTGCGCGTGGGCGCGCAGGCGCGTCTGCGCTTCCGTGTTGGGCTGGGGTTTTGTAACCTCTCGACTTCACTCGCTCACCCCCGAAAACAATTGAACCTTGGGGAGGCGTGCGTGTGCGCGTCTCCCTCCCCTTTCCCTCCTCCTCCAAGCCTTGGCCTCATCAACCTGCACACACCGACCACCCCATGCCGGCCCACGGCGAGCCAACCACCGCCCCCGACGACGGCGTGCCACCAGCGGAGCGCACACTGTCCGGGGTTCACCGCGCCGACAAACTGTCGGCCGCGTTTGCTGTCAGCATCGCCGTCAACCAGGTGAGCTGATGGGGCGCGCGCTGAGGGGACGTGGGGTGCGGTGTGTGGCAGGGGCGTCGGGGGACCGCGCTATTGGCCGTACCTTCGCAGCCGGCCGAACCCACCGCTTTCTCTCCGCACACCACCGCCCACCTGCACCCGTACCTCTGTCTCCACACTCCCCCACAGTTCTTCATGGCCGTCACCGCGTACGCCCCCAAAACGCTGGCCGTGTTCCAAGTCCGCTTCTTCTTCCCTGGCATGCCGGAAGAAAAGGTCGGCCCCGCAGTCGGCGGCCTCGGCTCCGCCTTCAACTTTGCTCAACTGGCCACCAGCTTTCTGTATGGCTGGCTGTCGGACGCGACGGGGCGCCCCAAGGCGTTGATCCTGGTGGCCAACATTGCGTGTGGGGAGGGGGCGACAGCGTTCGCGCTGGCCAACTCCTACTCGGGCGCGATGGCATCGCGCGTGGTGGCGGGCGCGTTCATGACGTCGGACGTCGTCATGAAAGGTGAGGGAGGTGTGGAAACATCGCGCCGGGCATGGTCGAGCAAGGGAACTGCACCCTCTGTCGATCCAACCACGCCCTTTCAACCACCCCCCAGCCCTCATCGGCATGACCCTCACCAAGCAGGCCCAAGCCTACGCCATGGCCTACCGCACCCTGGGCGCGGGCACCGCCCAGATCATCACCCCTCTCATCGTGGCCGCGATCGCTAACCCGTGCGACCAGTGGGGCTGGTCGCGCGGCTGTGGGCAGGGCGGCTTCTTCCAGGAGCGCCCGTTTGCACTGACCGCCTTTTTTGTGGCGGGGGTGGCGGTGGTGGCCACAATGGTCAACTTCTTCATGATCCCCGACGTGCGGACGAAGCACGGCGCCCCCATCGCGGCGGGGGGCGGCTGCTGCGCGTGGCTGGGCGGCCTGCGCGGAGGCAAGCCTGCCGCTGCTGACGGCACGCCCACGTCTGCTGGCGCCGACAGCGCCACCACGCCTCTGCCCTCTGTCAAGCCGCCGCCGTCGCCACTGTCTGTGTTTGGGTCGGTAGCGCCCCCCACCGCCCCTGCCGCGCCCGCTCCTCCGCTCGCCGCCGTCCGCAACTTTGCCTCCATGCTGGCGTCCGCCTTCACCCGCACCGCGTCGTCCACGCTGTCCGACGCGCGTGCCAGCCTGGCCCGCGCCCGCACCTTTGTGCGGGCGTCGTCCTGGGTGGCGGCCGCGCCCGCCACGCTGACTGCGTGGGGGAGGGACGGGTTTGCGGCAGCAGGCCTCGAGGGCGACATCGACCTGGACGGCGCCCGCGCGGCGGCCAGCAAGGTGCGGGAGCGGAGGCGCGAGCAGAGAGAGGCGAGCGGTGTGGTGGACCCCGCGCCGCCGCCGCCCGCCGCCGCCGATGCAGAGGCTGCGACACCCCCCAAACCCAAACCCTGGTACCGCCACCGGCCAGCATTGCTGTCGATTCTAGCGTACGCGGCCGTCACCTTCCTATTTGACGCGTACATGGACCTCATCCAGCTGTACGGCTCCGCGCCGCACAACGCGGCGGTCCCAGGGCTCGACCTCACCGCGGAGCAGCTGCCCTTCATCCTGTCCCTGGGGGGGGCGTGCGTCGTCGCTTTTTCCGTGCTGGCCTACCCCCACATCCAGCGCGCCATTGGTGTCGGGCGGTGCGCGCGGTACGGCCTGGCGGCGGGCGTGCCGACCGCGTTGATTCCACCTGCAGCATTCTACGCGCTCCCCTCCCAACGCGGCGCGATGGGCGTCCTGGCGGTGGGCCAGGTGTTGTACGGGTTTGCAATGGCGTTGACCTCCACCTCGTCCCAAATCCTGTCCAACCTGTGCGCCCCCGACGGCCAGATCGGGGCGGTCAACGGCGCGGGCAACATGCTGTCCGCGCTCGCGCGCGTCATCGAGCCCCTGGCCATGGGAGGCCTGTGGGCGCTGGCTGCATCCGACAACTCTCCCGACCAGTGGCTACCGTGGGGCGTGCTGGCGAGCATGTTTGTGGTCACGCTGGGGTTGTACGTGTTTTCGGGGTTGAATGATGACGACGTCGACGCAGGCGACGTGGGGCGCGAGGTGAAGAAAGAAAAGGGTGACCAGTCCAGTGCGCAGGCCAAGTGAGAGCACTTCATTCTGTGTGTGTTTTTGTGTGTTGCTTGTAGACGGAGAGGAGGCAGCGCTCTGAGTTTGGGCAGGAGGGAGACCCTCCTGCCCAGGTGGAGGACGGCAGCGTTTTTGTTCGTCCGTCGACGGCACTCTCAATTCGGCGCAGCGCCCTCCTTCCCGTCGCCGCCTCCCCTCTCCAAACAAAATGGCCACAGCCCTCGCCACCCGGCGTGCTCTGGTCACCCTGTCCAGCCGCGCCATGGTCGCGCTGGACGCGGCGGCCGCGCCCCACCCGCGCGCCGTCGCGGCCGTCGTGCGTCACGCCGCCGTCGCACTGACCCCTTCCCGCCACGGCTTTGCGGCGGACGCGTACGACATCAACAGCCGCACCAAGGCCCACCTCAACATTGGGACAATTGGGCACGTCGACCACGGCAAGACGACGCTGACGGCCGCGATCACCAAGGTGCGTGTGGAGAGGGGGGCGCAGGTGTGCAAATTTGACGCGCTGTCCCGCCGCGCCTGGTCGCGCCGCCCGCCGTGTGCTGGCCAGTGTACCATGGCTTCAGTGATGAGTGTTTGGTGGCGCGCAGCAAGACAGTCGCGCCTTGTTGGTTCGCTCAGCACACTCACTTTTTCTTCCCTCCCCGCAAACACACACCCAGGTCCTCGCCGAAACCGGCAAATCCAAGGCCGTCGCCTTTGACCAGATTGACAAGGTGAGAGAGAGAGTGACCTGGGGGCGAAAGGAGAGGAGCACAGGTTTTGGAAGCACACACTTTTGACCGTCCGCGCTCGCCCCTCCATGATTCCATCCCACCACACACACAGGCCCCCGAAGAGAAGGCGCGCGGCATCACCATCGCCACCGCGCACGGTGAGTAGTGTGTGAGAGAGTCTGAGCAGAGGGGGGCTGTGTGAGTGGAGGTCGGCCGGCCGATTTTCGAAACCCTTGTTAACCAACCCCCCACCTTCGCTCCTCAGTCGAATACGAAACCGAGACCCGCCACTACGCCCACGTCGACTGCCCGGGCCACGCCGACTACGTCAAGAACATGATCACGGGGGCGGCTCAGATGGATGGCGCCATCCTGGTGGTGTCGGCGACCGACGGCCCGATGCCCCAAACACGCGAACACATCCTGCTCGCCCGCCAGGTCGGCGTCCCCTCCATCGTCTGCTTCCTCAACAAGATTGATGCTGTGGAGGATGAGGAACTGGTCGAGCTGGTCGAGATGGAGCTGCGTGAACTGTTGACGTTTTACAAGTTTCCTGGCGACGACGTCCCCATCGTGCGCGGCTCTGCGCTCGCCGCCCTCAAGGGCGACAACCCCGCCATCGGGCGCGACGCCATTCTAAAGCTCATGGATGCGGTCGACTCGTACGTTCCGATTCCCGACCGCGCCCTGGACAAACCGTTTGCGATGCCAGTGGAGGACGTCTTCTCCATCCAAGGGCGCGGCACCGTCGTCACGGGGCGCGTGGAGCAGGGCATCGTCAAGCCCGGTGAAACCGTGGAGATTCTGGGGCTGAAAGAGCCGCTCACTACCACCGTCACCGGCGTGGAGATGTTCAAAAAGTCGCTGGCCGAGGGGCGCGCGGGCGAAAACGTCGGCCTCCTCCTCCGCGGCGTCAAGCGCGACGACGTGCTGCGCGGCCAGGTCGTCGCCAAGCCCGGCTCCGTCACCCCGCACGCCAAGTTCGCGGGCGAACTCTACGCCCTGTCCAAGGAGGAGGGCGGCCGCCACACCCCCTTCTTCTCCAACTACAAGCCCCAGTTCTTTTTCCGCACGGCCGACGTGACGGGGTCGGTGGCCCTGCCCGCCGGCACAGAGATGGTGATGCCGGGAGACAACGTGTCCTGCGAGTTTGAGCTGGCGTCCCCCGTGGCCATGGAGCCGGGGCTGCGGTTTGCGATTCGGGAGGGGGGGCGGACGGTGGGGGCGGGCGTCGTGTCCAAGCTGCTGGACTAGGGGAGAGGAGGAAAAAACGTGTTTTTTTTTTCTTGTTCTCTCTCTTGTTACACCCCCCAAACCAACAAAACCAGAAACATAAACAGACACAGCGCATCAGTGTGCCTCCTTATCCCCGGCCAGTTTCACCCCCATGCTGATGTCCAGCGCGGGTGCCGAGTGCGTGAGCGCGCCGCACGACACGTGTGTGACACCTGTCGCAGCGATCGCGCCCACACTCGCCAGCGTGATCCCCCCCGAGGCTTCCGTCTCGATGGCCAGTCCTGATGCGCGCACTTTGTCCATGGCGGCAACCAACGGGGCGACGTCCACGCCTCCACGGCCGTCGGAGAGGGCCATGTTGTCGAGCATGAGGCGCGTCACGCCGCTGGCACCATCACACGCCAGTCCCGCCCCTCCCGCCCCCGCCACATACGACAGCGCTTCCTCCAATTCAGCTAAAGTGGCAGCCTCCAGCTCGATCGGGGTGGCCCCCAAACCAAGGGCCAGCAGGTGCGCGCGCGCCGCGCGCGCGGCGGCCGCGACGCCGCCCGCGGCCGCGACGTGGTTGTCCTTGATCATCGCCATGTCCCACAGCCCCACCCTGTGGTTGACGCCCCCCCCGATGGCGACGCCCCACTTGTCGGGCAGGCGCAGGCCGGGCGCGGTTTTGCGTGTGTCGAGCGCGCGCGCGGGGGCGGCCGCGCGTGCGAGCGCGCGCGCCGCGGTCGCGATGCCCCCCATCCTCTGCATGTAGTTGAGGGCGACGCGTTCCGCGGTCAACAGGGAGCGCGCAGAGCCGGTGCAGGCGCCCATGAGGGTGCCTGGGGTGACGTCGTCGCCGTCTTTGACACGCCACTCGATCTTCAGTGACGGGTCCACCGCCGCAAACACTGCGTCCGCCACCGCCAGGCCGGCAGCGACACCGGCCGCTTTGGCGGTGAAGGTGGCGACGGCTTGTGTGTGGGGCGGGATGCTGTTGTGTGTGTGGGGAGGAGGGGTGAGTGTGGGGGGAGGGCACACACTCTGCTCCCTCGCGATCATCTTTCTCCCTCCCACCCAAACACGCACGTCGCCTCCGTCGTCACGTCTCCCACTCCGCCCGCGTCCTCAGCCAGGGCGGCGTCGATGGCAGCGGCCAGGTCATAGGTTGGGTGGGGCGGCGGAGGCACGGGGGCGTTGGGGGGTGGAGTGCCGGCGTCCCTGTTGTGTGTTGTTATGTGTGTGTGGAGTGTGAACAAGAGTCGTCAGCAAGCACGCGTTGAGAGGTGACGTGCGTGTGTGCGAGCGTGTAAAGGAAGCTAGCCGTCGATTGGTCGGGCGGACGCGTCAATGCGGGGCGCCTCTGCAACCACACAAGACGCACCAGGCGGCACGCCAGGCCAGCGGGTCGGCTGGACGGCTGGAGCGGGCCCCCATGTCGGCAGCGACAGAGAGGAGCAGAGAAGAAAAAACAGAAGAAAAAAAAACTGGTGACTCTTCGTCCGTTTTTCGTCACTTGCTTTCTGTTTCGGTCCTAGCACGAAAAGAGACGTTTGCCGTTGTTGCACAGATCAAACAAAATGAAAAAGATGTGTGTCTGGATTGAAAAAAAACACTCCTCACCGCGCCGCCACCAGCGCCGCCACGCGCTGCCGCCGCCTGGGCGCGGGCGCCAGCACACTCTTGACACCCGCCGCCACCTCCTCCTTGATGGCCATCAACAGGGCGGCCGCCAGGATGGACTGCGCGATCTTGGTGCGCAGTCCCGCGTAGAAGGCGGGGAGGCCGCCCTCTGCCCAGATGCGGGACAGAGCGTCGAGAGTGCCCTCGTACCGACGCGACGCAGCAGTGTGCGCGCCCGCCGCTTGCAGCCTGTTTTTGACCAGCAGAATGGGGTAGGTCAACATGGTGGCCCCGAGTTTGGCGGCCGCGGAGGCGGCAAACACGTCGGCCGCAGCGAGGCGCACTGCTTTCGCGCCCACACTTTTGGCCGCTCTGCGCGCCGTCAGTTTGGCAACCAGCCACTCGTACAGCATGTAGTTGACGGTGGGGTTGGCCACCATGACGAAGGAGGGGGCGACGCCGCGCCAGAGGGCGGGGGCGCCGCCCTCCCGGAGGATGTCGCGAGCCACTCCCACCGCACTCACGCGCCGCGTCGGCAGCGGGACGCCATCATCCACGGGGGCCGCCTTCACGGCCGCCTGCATGCGGGTGGCCACCACCCAGATGGGGTTGGTCAGCAGCACGTTGCCACAGCCGGCGAAGAAGGCGACTGCCAGGGACGCGCCGACCGAGAGCGGGGGGGGGGTGCCGCTCGCGGTGAGCGCGCGCGGCGGGCGCACGCCGCGCGCGCGGGCGGACGCTGCCGCTGACGCCGCAGCCCGCGCCACCGCAGCATCTCGCAGCAGGGAGTAGAGGTAAAAGTAGACGCCCTGCGAGACGGCGGTCCCGAGAAGGGATGGACGCAGCCCTGCAAACAGCGACCTCCACCCGTGCGACGCCACCAGCTCGGCCGCGTCCGCCAGGGCGCCGCCGCGGCGGCGGTCGGAGGAGAGGGCGATGGTGGTGGGGGGGGGGCGGGTGGGGCGGGTGGCTTGGAGGGTGTTTATCTGGGAGGGGGAGGCGAGAGCGGGGCATGAGCGAGAGGCGGCGGCCTGTGGCGGCGTCCGCTGCAGCCACCACCAGTCTTGCTACCAGCAACGCAGCCACACACACAGTCACCCGACACCAGAGCAGGGGGAGGGAGGACGTGGCGAGGCCGCGACAGGCGGCGGAGGCCGGTGTGCTGACGAAGCGCGCATCGCATGCAAGAAAAAGCCGCCGCTGCCGGCGGTGAGGGGCTCGCCACCGCCCCCGCCACTCAAGCAGGGGCCACAAAACTCCCCACACACACAACGCTTCCTGCCTCTCCCTCTCACCGTCATCAACGGGTACGTCGCGACAAGGGCGCACATGCCGGCCACCGCGCCGGACACGCCCTCCACGACGGCGGACGACGCCATGGTTGTGGGTGGGTGGGTGGGTGAGCTGTCGAAGTGTGTGTGTGCTCGTGGTGTGGCCGTCGCAGGGGCGGCGGCCAATGCACCCTGACCAAACTCGCAGCTGTGTTGTTCAAAAACGCGCTCTCACCACTCTTTGCTCAAAAGCGCGTTTTTTTGTTTCTTTGCCTGCCTCTCGCGCCGTTCATTTGCTCCACTCAACCATGACCGGCAACATCTTCGTGACGGGCGGGCTGGGCTACATTGGTGAGCGGGTGTGGAGGGGGTGGGACACGGGCGCGCGCCTTGGGGTGTCATTTCTGAGCAGAAAACAACGGCATCTGTGGTCCCGCGTGTGCATGGTGGCGCACTCTGTCGCCGTGTGGCAAACCTGGCACGTGCACAGCGTGCCCCTGGAAGGGCAGTCCCGAGAAAAAGGGGGACGACGCCGCACGAGGGGGAACGCGAGAGAGGGACTGTCGCACGATCCCAAAAAAAAACGACCCTCTCCACCCTCTCAGGCTCCCACACCGTCCTCGCCCTCCTCGACTCCGGCTACACCGCCACCATCTTCGACAACCTGGACAACTCGTTCGAAGCAGTGTTCGACCGCATGAAGGAGCTGGCGGGGGACAAGGCGGACAAGATGAAGTTTGTCAAGGTGCGGAGGAGAAGAGGGAGGAAAGGAAAACGGACACGAACGAAAAAAAAAAACATGCGCTCCCTCACTCCTCGACTGACTCACCAACCCACACACACACACACTCCCAGGGCGACCTCCGCTTCCCTGCCGACATCGACGCCGCCCTGGGGGCCGAAAAGTTTGACGCGGTCATCCACTTTGCGGGGCGCAAAGCGGTGGGTGAGTCTGTCTCGGAACCGATGCTCTACTACACCCACAACGTGGCGGGCACCGTCAGCCTGATTGAAGCCATGCGCAAGTTCGGCGTGAAGAAGGTGGGAGAGAGGGGGAGGAATGGCGGGGAGGGTGTGCCTCTCTTGCTTCGTTTCCCCCCCCACACACACACACACGCACACACACTCCCCACCGCACAACACTCAGATGGTATTCTCCTCCTCCTGCACCGTCTACGGCGACGTCCAGCCCGACGCTGTCCCCATCGTCGAGTCCCACCCCCTGTCCGCCGCGTCCCCGTACGGCCGCACCAAGCTGATGATCGAGGACATCTTCCGCGACCTCGCCCTCTCCGACTCGTCCTGGCACATCATCCTGCTGCGCTACTTCAACCCGGTGGGCGCTCACGCGTCGGGGCGCATCGGGGAGCACCCGGTGGGCATTCCCAACAACTTGATGCCGTACGTGCAACAAGTTGCTTTGGGCATCCGCCCCCACTTGAACGTGTTTGGTTCCGACTACCCCACCCGTGACGGCACCTGCATCCGGGACTACATCCACGTCGTCGACCTGGCGGAGGGGCACGTGGCGGCGCTGGACAAACTGGATGGCGTGGGGCCTGAGGCGGTGGCCATCAACCTGGGTACTGGGACGGGGACGACCGTCCTGGAGATGGTGGCCGCCTTCGAGAAAGCTTCCGGAAAGCCCGTCCCCCTGGAGATGGCGCCCCGGCGGGCGGGGGACACGGTGGCGGTGTGGGCGGCGACGGAGACGGCGGAAAAAGCGTTGGGGTGGAAGGCGAAGAAAGGGGTCGATGAAATGTGTGTCGACCAGTGGCGGTGGGCGTCGATGAACCCGAAAGGTTACGAGTGAGTGTGTGGAAGGGGAGTGAAAAAGCTGTGTTGAGATGGCGTGAAAGAAAAAAACACAAAAGCAAATAGGCGGGGTTAACAAAGAAAAAAACGACCAAAACCTGAACCACTCTCTCTTCACCGCCGGCCCCCCTTCTTCCCGCCCTTGGCCCCCTTCTTGCCGCCCGCCTTGGCGGCGTGCTTGCCCTTCATCTTGTTCGCGCCGCGCGCATCCGCACGCTGCCGCCTGTCCAGGGGCTTGGCTTTCTTGTCGGACGAAATCTTGGCCGAGCGAGACTGCTTCACCTTTTTGGCGCCGCGCCCCTTGCGCGCGGCGGCCATGATTTTCTCCACCTCCCGCGCCTTGCCCCTCGCCCCCAGCTCATCATTGCCCGCCACCGCTTCCGCCTTCTTGCGGGCGGCCTCCAGCCTGGCGGCCAGGCGCTTGGCTTTGCGGGCTTTGGCTTGGGCGACTTTCTTGATGGGGCGCGCGTCGGCGTGCGCGCCCGCCGCGCGCTCGGCGGCCACCTCCTCTGCCGTCACCAGCCTCGGCGGCCGGGAGTGGCGCCTCTCATCATCCGCGAACCAGCGGGGCAGGGACCCAGGGGGATCGTTGTGGGCGTGGCGGGTGTAGCCAGCGTCGATGATGTCGGCGCGGCGGCGGCCGCGCAGCGCGGCGCGCGCTAGCGCGAGCGTCTCGGCGCGGTCGTACGGGTGCATGCTTTCCAGCCCCGCGTCGTCGCGGGCGTCAGGGTCGCCGCCCTCGTCATCCGTGGTGTCCAGATCGATGTCGGAGTCGTCCTGGGGAACGACTTCAAAGCCGGCGGGGCCGTCGTCGACCGCGGGAGCGTTTGCGGTGGGGGGCGTGGTCGGCGCGGCCGCGCCGGCGACCTTGCGCCGCACCGCGGCGCGCCGCTCGCGCTCGTCATCGTCGCTCGCGTCATCCCGCGCAAACAGGCCCCCCGCGCCACCGTCGCCGTACCAGTGGCGGGCGGCGGCGGTGGCGGGGGCGGCGCCCACCAGCAGGCCGCCGCCCGCGGGTGCGTCCGAGTCGGAGGGCGACGCGGCGCGCGCGGCGTCGACGTCGCCATCGTCATCACTCCCAAACTCGGGGCCCGCCGCATCCGCCAGCCGCGCCCGCTTTAGCCCGCGCCGCTCGTTGGCGATGGCTTCCTCCTTGGCGGCTTTGCGGCCGCGGGCGCGGACGAGGTAAGAGGAGTAGAGGTCGTCGAGGGCGGCTTCGCGGTCGGCGGCGTAGGCCTCCGAATCGGACGACGCGGCAGAGACGTCATCATCTGTCTCCTCCTCCTCTGCTGCATCGCTGTCCGGCGCGTCCACATCCGTCAGCCCAGCTGCCGCCCTGGCGCCCTTGACGGCCGAGAGGGAGAACAAGCCCTCCCCGTCGGGGGCCGCGTCGTCCACAATCCCCTCACCGAGAGCGGCCGCCGCGGCGCGGCGCCTCGCTTTGGCCTTGGCCTCCCGCGCGCGCCGCTTGGCGCGCTTGGCGGCGGCATCGGCCCTGTCCTTGGCGGCGGCCATGGCGTCGAGTTCGGCGTCGGACGAGTCGGAGCCGTCGGCGTCGTCGGCAGCAGCGTCGCCGACCGCCACGGCCGCGGCCTCCTTGGCAGCGGCCTTAGCCGCCGCCTCCAGCGTCTTGCGCACATCGGTGCGCCACTTGAGCAACGCCTTGAACTCGGACCGCCCCAGCACGCCCAGGTCGGCGCACAGCTCGCGCACGGTGGCCGTCGTGGCGGGGTGGGTGGCGACCGCAGCAGCAGCAGCAGCATCAACCGGCGCCACCGCCCCTGGCTGCCCCTCATCCGAGGGCGCGCCCACGGTGACAGTCCCATCAACCACCAGCGCCGTGTACCGCCCCAACACTTCCACCGGGTTGACGGCGGCAATGAAGGCGGCCGCGGGTGCGATGCGGCGCAGGACGCGCGCGCCGTCGTCGTACCCGCCGCGCGCGCGCGACGCTTTCATCTTGGCCCCCAACAACGCAGCGGGCCCCACCAGCACGGTGCCTTCCTTTCCCGCCCCCCCGGACGTGTCTTTGAACAGGTGGCGCGCGTCCAGGAGGCGGGGGTCGAGTTTGGCGGGTGCTTTAAACCCGCGGCAGACAACAAAGATTTCGGCAGATGCCGACCGCGAGGCGGCGGGTTTGGTGGCGTCCACCCTGTCAAACAGGGTGCGGAAGGCGTAGAGCAGGGCGGTGTAGTCTTTGGAGCGGAAGACTTTGGTGACAAACGTGCCCCCCGGCGCCAGCATGGCAGCCGCCAGCTTGGCGGCATCTAGCACGAGGGCGGACTGGCCGTACGCTTCCGCGGACCAGGCGCCGCCCACGTTGGGGGCGCCGTCGTGCAGGACGACGTCGAACGGGTCTCCGTGCGACGCGCGTTTGAGCGCGGCCGCGGTGGCAGGCGTTGTGATGTCCCCCACCAGCGTCGTCACGCCACGAATTGGCTTGATCTTGTCCAGATCGACGCCCACGATGAGGGAGGAGACGGGCAGCGCTTTCTGGGCGACTTGGAGCCAGCCGCCTGGGTGAAGGAAAAAGGGGGGGTGGGGGGGGTGGAGGTGAGAAAGACTGGTTGCCCCGCCTTGCGCCCACTATTTGTGATGCGGGTCGCTTCTCTTCAACGCTGGGCACGCGCGTGCGAGCTGTGGCGTGAGAGTGGCCGGCACATGTCTCCGACCCTACCCCAAACAACGCACCAGGCGCGGCACATAAGTCGAGCACGGACCGGCATTTGTCCAGGAAGCCAAACTGGCGGTTGAGCTGGATCAGTTTGAAGGCGGCACGCGAGCGGAAGCTGTGTGGGGATGGGGAGGGGAGGGGAAGTGAGGACGCAGTTTTCAGAGAAGAGCCGCCGGGCGTCAATGCGTCGGGCGCGGCCTGGCGGCTGCCCCCGCCCACCCGCGCCGCTGCGCCTCGCGGCCCCCCAGTCCCCACTAATGAACGTGCCCCGTTGACACAGTTTGTGTGACGCCAAACACGCGCACACACACGCAGCCAGCACACAGCCACAACGCACCCTTGCTCCTTGGCCAGGTGGTAGTATTTGTCCAAGCGGTGCTTGCCCTTGGCCTTCTTCACCATGGTGGTGAGAGGGTGGAGAGGGTGGTGGTGCTCGAAAGGGGCGGGGCCTGCAGCTGTGGAGAGAGGAGAGGGGAGGCGCCTCGCTTTTTTTCAGTGTGTTTCGGGCGTCGGCCGGCGCTCACTCTTCGCTGAACGAAAAAAAAAAGTCATCGCGGTCGCCGTCCGTCTCCCTCATGGCCCTCCGCCTGGCCCTGTCGCTGGACAGAGGGGCCGGCCTGCGCCCGGGTGACTCGTTTGGGGGCACGGTGGAGGTGAGAGGAGAGAGGGGGAGGAAGGAAAAGAAACACGACCGCGCGATGGGAAGAGCGCTCAACCCTCCCCTCCCCTCCCACACAGTGCCTCAACACCGCCACCACGCCCCTGCGCATCGCGTCCGCTCTCCTGGAGTTGACGGGCGCAGAGACAGTGGACCCCGCGCGGCTTGTTGCATCCTACTCCACCGGCCGCCCGCCCCCCTCCAAACCCGCCACCGGCGGCCGGGGCGACGCCCGCCCCCTGCTGTCCATCCCGGCTGTGCCGCTCATCGATGCGGCGGATGTGTTGGAACCCGGGGAGAAGCGGGTGTGGCGGGTGAGTGGGGCCCTGCCGCCGCGCGCGCCGCCGACTGTGGGCGGCGTGGCAGTGAAAGTCGGCTACCGGCTGGCCGCGTCCGCGCGCCACGCTGTTTCAAGTGGGGACCCCGGTGCCCCTGCGACGGGCCCATGGACTGACGCGCGCGCCGCAGTACCAGTGGTGGTGTGGCCGCACCCGCCTCGGTCGCGGCCGCCCCCGGGCGCGCTGGCGGTGGGGACTGCCGCCGCCGCCACGGGCGTCGTGCAGTACGAGCCTGGGTGCGCTGTGGCGGGCGGCAGCCTGGCCGTGGTGGAGGTGGCGCCCAGCGCGGCGGGTGCTGCCGCGGCCGCGCGCGCCGCGGCGGCCGACGCGCCGGCGCTTGCCCTGTCCCCCGTGCAACGCCGTGCGAGCGCATCGCATGATGGTGCGGATGGTAGCGGAGACGGAGGCGGCGGTGGCACCGCAGAGGCCGCCCCCCAGCGCCCCACCTTTGTGTTGCGGGGGGCAGGAGGGGCAGAACTCGCGCGCCTCACCCTCACCGCCCCCCCCGACGGCTGGCTGGTCCCCGGGGCCACCCTGCGCGGCGCCCTGGACTTGAGCGCGGCTGCTGCAGCTGGTGATGGCGCTGGACCGGTGGCGGTGCGGTACACGGCTTCCCTGGAAACCATCGAAACTCTCGCCCCCGCCTTTGCGCCGCCCCCGCCCCGGGGCGCGCCTTCCGCCTCTCGCGGCGTGGTGCGGCGAGCCGTGGTGGATGAAGTGCGGGACGAGGTGGCCCATTTACTTGCCACGGACTTTGCGTTGAGTGTGCCCCCGCTGGCGACACCCACGCTGGCAACGCCTCTCGCCTCCACAGCGTGGATGCTGCGCCTGGAGGTGGCGGCGTCCGGGGGGGGGGGAGGGGCGCCACCTCCTCCCCTGCTGGAGTGGGAGTTGCCTGTGGCGGTGTACGCAGAGTGAAAAGGAAACGTTGGTGCAGTTGTGTTTTGATTTTAAAAATGTGACCGTTTGATTAGTTTTAACCTAAACCCGCCCCCTCACCGCCCGCTCCACCCCCACCGTCATGGACGCCGGCACCGGAGGCAGCCACACGCTGCCGGGCGCCACCGCCGGCTAGGGCGGTGGGGTGGCGCGCCCCTCGGCCACCGCGACCGCGTGCCGCGCGCTCGCGTCGGCAAGAGCAGCCAGCGCACGTGCGTATGCGCCCTCCCTCGCCGCATCCACGCCACCCCTGCACGCCCGAAAGGCGGCCTCCACCGCGTGCCGCAGGGCGGGCGGGGCCACGCCGCAGCGCAGGGCGGCGACCGCGTGGCCGTACAGTTGGGTCGGCATGTCGGCGTCCGCCAGCCCGGTCACCGTCAGCAGCTGCTTGGTGGCCAACGGCAGCCCAGGGGAGGAGTAGATGTCGCCGTACAGGTGGGCCGCAATCCAGGCCGCGAGCACGGGGTCGGCGGCGTGCACGCGGGTGGCGACGGCGGGGGCGGCGCGGCCATAGACACACGCAAACGCGTGGCCGGGGGGGCCGCCCACTTTGCCGGGGGGAGGGGGGGCCGGGCCAAAGGCGCCGGCATCCACCAGGATGTTGGTGGCGCCGAGGCAGGGGGCGTAGCCGGAGGTGCTGTGTGGGGGGGGGGGGGAGGAGGGCGTGAGTTTGAGCAAACAACGTTTGGAAAGCCCCCCACCCGCACACCACCACCACACCACCACGCACACAATCAGGTGGCGCACGCAGGCACGCAGCTCGGTGGGGGTGCAGCCCGCTTCTGTGGCGGCGGCGGCCAGGGCTGGGAGGGGAAGGGAGAAAGAGTCGTCGTCGGCTCGAGCGGGCGCGCGACGTCGAGCCTCGGGCATCGGGCGCCTCCTCACGAATTCGCGTGCACCGCCCCCCTTTCCCCCTCCAAACTTGACTCAAACCCCCATGTCGATACCCCTCCTCCACCCTCTCACCCGGCAGCCTGTCCCAGCGGCGGTGGCTGGCTGCAGCAAACAGGCGCACGAGCGCGCGGTCGCGCGCGCCGCGCCCGGTCGGCGACTCGGGGCCACTCTCAGCCGCGGCAGCAGCAGCAGCAGCAGCAGCAGTAGCAGCTGCAGCGCGGGCGGTGGGCGAGGTGGGCGGGTTGGTGCGCAAGGCGGGCGCGACGGGGGACGGCATGGTTTAGTGATGATGGGTTAAGAGTGTGTGTGAAGGAACGAGAGGTTTCACACACAAAACGCGCGCGTCCCTCCCCTCCTCTCTCTCTCTCTCTCTCTCTCTCTCTCTGTGCAGAAACATCGTCCACGCCACTGAAAACGCGCGCGCGCGCGCACACACACACACACAGACTGGGGGCACAGGCGGGGGTCGGACCTCGGAGCAAAAAAGGCAGACGTCCGACAACAGAACGAAAGAAAAAACACACGCCTCACACACATCAAAACTGCATGCGCGGCACGACACACATCGCCATCAACTCCTGGAACAGCAGCTTGCACGCGTACGGCATGAGCACCTGGCAGATGCCGGTCGTCGCCTTGCACGCGGGGCAGAAGAAGGTGCCCTTCTTCAGGTTCGCGACGGCAAACACGCCGCACGCTTCGCACACGTGCACCCGGTACGCGTCCGACTGGTCAAACAGGCGCTCTTTCAGGAAGGAGGCGGCGCCGTGGGAGATGATGCAGTCGCGCTCCATCTCGCCAAAGCGGAGGCCGCCGTCGCGCGCGCGGCCTTCGACGGGCTGGCGCGTCAGAATCTGGACGGGGCCGCGGCCGCGGGCGTGGATCTTGTCGTCCACCATGTGCTTGAGGCGCTGGTAGTAGGTGGGGTTGAGGAAGATCTGTGGAGGTGGGGGTGGGGGGGGGGGGGGGGCGTGGTGGGAGGCAAACACACGGAGAAACAAAAAAGGCGCCGCCCCCGCTTCCCCCGTCTCTCCACCCAACCCCCCACACTCGCCTGCGCCTCCAGCTGCCGCCCCGTGTGCCCGTTGTACATGACCTCCCACCCGCGCGCCTGGTAGCCGCACGCGTGGAGCATTGAGGACACGTCCTCGACAGCGACGCTCGTGAAGGGCGTCGCGTCGCCCTCGCGCCCGACGAGGGACGACACTTTTGACATCAGCGCTTCGACCAGGTGCCCGATCGTCATGCGGGAGGGGATGGCGTGCGGGTTGATGATGAGGTCGGGCACGATGCCGTCCGCGGTCCAGGGCATGTCTTCCTGGGTGTAGGTGATGCCGATCGTGCCCTTTTGGCCGTGGCGCGACGCAAACTTGTCGCCGACTTGTGGCACGCGAACCGACCGCACCCGCATCTTCACAAACCGCTGCCCATCGGCCCCCGTCGTCACCAGGACGGCGTCCACGACGCCCGCCTCCGCGTGGCGGATGCAGACGGAGGCGTCCTTGCGGGTGAAGCGTTGCGCAACGCCGGGCGCTTCGTCGGGCAACGGGGCCGTCTTGCCGATGACCACGTCGTCCCCGCTCACCCGCGTCCCAGGGGGCGCGATGCCGTCCGCGTCCAGCTTGTCGTACGCGCCGTGCCGCATGGCCACCGTGACGTCGCGGTCGGGGACTTCGATGACTTCTTGCACCAGCGCGCCCGTCCGCTTCTCCTCCGCCTTGTACGACCGGTAGAACGCAGACCGGAAGAACCCGCGGTCGATGCTCGACTGGTTCATCATGACGGAGTCTTCCTGGTTGTAGCCCGAGTAGCAGGCGATGGCGACGATGGCGTTGATGCCAGCGGGCAGGTCGCGGAAGTGGAGGTGCTCCATCGCCCGCGTCGTGACGAGCGGCTTTTGGGGGTAGTAGAGGGCGTAGGCCTGGGTGTCCATGCGGACCTGTAGGGGTGGGGGTGGGGGTGAGTGGGCGGGGGTGAGGGTGGGAGACACACACACACACACACACAAAAAAAAAAAAAACTCTCTCTCTCTCTTCCCTCTCTGTCTCACCTGGTAGTTGGTCGCAGGCAGACCCATGGCCTGCTTGCCCATGGCCGACTGGTACGTGTTGCGGGGGGACTGATTGTGGTCGGGGAAGGGGATGATGGAGGCGCACACACCCAGGATCATCGACGGGTGAATCTCGCAGTGTGTGTAGGCGCGCGCGTAGGACGCGGCCGCGTCGGCGCGCGCGTCTGCCAGCGCCCTCACCGTCATCGCAATCATGGCCGTCTCCTCCTCCGCGGTGTCCACATACTCGACGAAGCCGCCGTACACGAGCTCAGTCCAGCCAAAGGGGTCGCCCGCGCCGTCGACGCGGCGCGCGAGCGCGGCGATGTGCGCCTTGCGCGCGCGCGCGGCGCCGTCCTCGACGATGAAGAGAGGGCGGCAGCACCGCCCAGCATCGGTGGACAGGCGCACCTCCCCCAACGCGACGTCGTGCACGATGCCGACCTCGGTGTTGATGTCCACCTGGCGCCGCATCGCGCGCAGCGTGGCGACGAGGGACGGCGCGTCGCGGTGGACACCCACCCACGCGCCATTGACGAACACTTTTGTCGCCCCGGGGAGTGCCGCTGGCGCCACCTCCTCCAGCCGCTCGGTGGCCCACTCGTCCAGGAAGTCGAGGACGGGGGCTTGGGGGCAGCCGACGGAGATGTAGGCCATGAGCGCCAGGTTTTTGACCAGGCCGCACGCCTGCCCCTCTGGCGTTTCAGCGGGGCACACCATCCCCCACTGCGTGTTGTGCAGCTGGCGCGGCTTGGCCAGCTTGCCCTCCCGCCCGATGGGGGAGTTGATGCGGCGCAGGTGGGACAGGGTGGACGCAAAGGTGAGGCGGTTGAGGACTTGGGAGACGCCGGCGCGATTGTCCGCAGCCCCCTGCGCGCCCCAGTTCCCCGTCGCCACCGTGTACCGCAGCCCCCGCGTGATGGTGTCCTTGGAGATGGCGGCCGACAGGTTGACGTCGCGGCCGCGGTCGAGGGAGCGTTGGACGTGGGAGCGCGCGTCGCGGGTCAGTTTGCGAAACAGCTGGCGAAACAGGCCGGCGAGCAGCGGCCCCCCCAGGTCCAGCCGCTTGTGGCCGTAGTGGTCGCGGTCGTCGGGTTGGGAGCGGCCCAGGGAGGCGAGGAGGAGGCGGTGGGTCATGTAGCCTAGGGGTGTGGGGGGGGTGGGGGGGGGGGGGGAAGGGTGGGTGAGCGTTTGGTTTGTCGACACCGCCGCGCGCGCTCTCTCCTCTCGCCCCCCAACCACCCCTCACTCACCCAAATAGTACGCCTTGCGCGTGTCCGCCGCCGGCCCCGTGCCCACGTGCGGCAGCAGCTCCCGGTGCAGCACGTCCCGCGCGAAGGCGATGCGTTCGGCGCGGGCGGAACCAGAGGCCCCCGCGCGCTTGCCGATGTAGTCGAGCGCCGTCTCCTGCGACTGGATGGGAAACGCTTCCTCGATCGAGGGGCGCAACGCTTCCAGCATCTCCGCGTCGCTGCCATCAAACACGATGTGTTCAATGACGTCGCGGTCGGAGGTGAGGCCGAGGGCGCGGAAGGCGACGACGAGGGGGACGTCGGACTTTACGTAGGGCAGCGCGACACGCAGCGGCGCGCCGCCGCCACCCCCGCCGCGCGACGGCAGCCTCACCGCCACAGACGACAGCGCCCGCACCGCGCCCTCCGGCGCGGACCGCGTCTCCGCCGCCCACGCATACTTGGCGGACGGCTTCCTGAAGACGTAGCACGCGTTGTTGGCGAGGCGCTCCTGCGCGATGAGGACCTTCTCGGAGCCGTTCACCACAAAGTACCCCCCCTGGTCAAAGGGGCACTCCCCCAGGGCGGCCAGGTCGGCGTCCGACCCCGCCGCATCCGCCAGGGAGCAGTAGGCGGAGCGCAGCATGATGGGGACCTCGCCGACGAAGACTTTGGGGTATTCGACCGCGTCGTCGACGACGGTGGCGTCCCCGCCCTCCCCCTCCTCCCCACCCACGCCCAGCACGCGGGTGCGCATGGTGACGTCCACGTACAAGGGGGCCGCATACGTCATCCCCCGCAGGCGGGCGTCCTTGGGGAAGAGGAGGGCGGTCTCGCCGTCGGCCTCGGTCACAGTCGGTTTGGACAGGTAGATCTGGCCAAACCGCACCGTCACCTCCTTTTCACCGACAGGGGCTTCCGCGCCAGGCACGTGCTGCGAGTTGGGGCGTACGGTGAACTCGCCCAGTTCGTCCACGACTTCCTGTGGTGTGGTTGGAGGAGGGGTGGGGGTGTGCGGGGTGAGTGTCGAGAAACGCGGCTCGGGTTTCCTTCTTTCCTCTCTCTCTCTCTCTCTCTCTCTCTCTCTCTTGCCTGCATGTTGGAGTTGACAAACTCGTTGAACGAATCAAGCTGCTGGCGGACGAGGCCTTTGTCATCGAAGAAGGAGGAGATGACGGTCCAGGCGTCCTCCTGGTGTGGGGGTGGGTGGGTAGGGAGGGAGGGCCGTCGGTCGAGGCTCGAGAGAGAGAAAACGGATCGCTCGCCCCGCCCCCGCTCGCCAGAGGCCGCACTGACGGTTCCGCCACGCCTGCACGCTGCCGCACACGCCCGCCGACCCGCTGGCGCCACGCATGGCGCCCAGGGCGGCGCGTGGGCGGCCGGCCGCGGCGCGCCAGCCATGTGCCGGTGCTTCGCTTCCCTCTCTCCTCACCTGGCTGATCTCGGCGTTGGGGTCGTACGCCCCTTCGGGCACGCCAGGCACGTCGTTAAACATGGCGGCGGCGGCGAGTGGGGGGCGCGAGAGAGACACCAGTTGGGGCGGCCCGCGTCAAATGCAGGCTGCCGTCGCGGGTTTCCACAGCGCGGCGCGGCGCGGCGCACTGCCCCGTCTGCCGCGGCGCCCAGGGGAGACGATGTGCAGGTGTGGGTGCTGTGCGGCGTGTGCTGTGTGTGTGTGTGTGTGCAGGGCACCGCCGCCGTCCGCGCCAAATTCTGGGAGAAAAAGGCGGAGCGAGAGTGAGAGAGAGGGAGGTTTTTGCTGGGAAAGACAAAACCATCTGAATTCACAATGGCCGCCGCGCCGCCGACCGGCCCCACCGACTCGCTGCTGCGGTTCTTCGACTCGGAGTGGTTTGACGCGTGGATGGCCATGATGTGAGTTGTGGGGGGGGGGGAGGTGGCCCTGTGTGTGGGAGGGAGAGAGGGACGACACCACTCGAACGAAACATCGCCCCACCCACCCCACCCTTACCAGCTACCTGCACCGCACCGACAACGAGGGCACCCATGATTACCTGTGCAACCGCTTGTTCGACCTGCCCCCGGGAGACGTGGAGGCGGTGCTGCCTCAGTTGGTCACGCTGGCGCTCGCCCGCCCAGGCTCGCGCCTGGGTCCCTCCCTTGCCCGCCTCGCCGCCCGCTCCGCCGCGCTGGGTGCAAAATGCTACTGGCTGGCCCTTGCCGCCGCCCAGGAGGGGGGGGAGGGAGACGCCGCCGCCGCCGCCCTGTGCGACGCGTGCGAGCGGGCCGCGCTCTCTGCAGACGCGGGCGACACCGACGGCGCCCACACCACGGCCGCCCCCGCCCCCCCCCCCCCGCACCGTCCGCCGCCGCGACGGCGCCCTGTCCCCCGTGTTTCGGTCTCGCCTGACCAGCCCCACCGCTGGCACGGGTGGCGGCGGGCTGTCGCCACTGCTGTCTCCCGTGGATGGAGGGCGGTCGCGCGCACCCTCGCCCCTCCCGGGCGACATGTTTTCGGACGACGAGTCGCGGGACGCGCGCGCCGCCGCGTCCACGCTGGCCACCGCCCGGCGCACGCGGTCCCCCACCAGCGACAGCGGGGAGGGGGGCACGCCGGTGGCGGCCGCGGGGCACACGCGCGTGCGCGCGCTGTCGCCGGGCGCGCTCTCCCCCGGTGGCGACGGCGTCGCCTTCTCACCCGACGGGCGGCCCCTGTCCCCGGGCGCGGTGGACCGTGGATTCTTTGCGGTGACGGCGGGGCTGGAGGGGCTCATCTGCTCGTCGCCCCCGCCCGCGGAGAGCGCGCGCGGTGGGGCCGCGCGCCGCGGCCACGCCGCCGCGGCGCCGCGCGCGCCGCCGCCCACCACCACCACCACCCGCTCCGGCCGGCCCGCCCCCATCGCGCCACCCTGCGACAATTTGGCGCCTCCCTCGCCCCTGGGCCCCGCACCGCCGCCTCCCGGGAAGGCGTCGGTGGGGGCAACACTCGATTTGGTCGAAGCTCTAACGTGCGCCGCCGCTGCTCTCACAGGCTTCTCCCCCGACGACCGGGCCTGGGCCCTGCGCCGCGGCCTGGCCGATATCAACCGCGAGCTGGATGCGGCTGCCGCGGTGGGAGTGGGCGCCCCCGCGTGGCCGCTGGCGGCGCGCGGCGGCGGGTTTGGGGGTGAGCGTGTCGTTCGCCTTGCCCCGGACCGAGCCACCGTGCTCGCGTCCCGCGACAAGGCGCCCTTCCTGCTGGTCGCTGAAGTCGTGGTGGATGGTGGTGGTGGCGAGGCCGCCGGCCCCCGCGGCGACAGCGAGAGCGGCGCGCGCGCGGCGACGCTGGGGCCGCCGCCCGGGCTGTGCGCGCCGCCCGGCCTCCCCCCCCGCGCCCCCACGCTGGCTTCGATGGGGGCGCCGCCCGCGCCCTCCACCAGCACCCTCGACGCTCAACTGGCGGCTGCCCTGGACGGCTTGCGGGGACGGGGCCCCATTGTGCGGGTGGTGCTGCAACCCGCGTCGCGCCCGCCGAGCGCGCGCGGGGGAGGTGACAGCACACACACACCGCCCGCGGGCGACGCACCACCACCACCCCCTCTGCGCGTCAAACTGGTACCCGTCGCCCCCGTCGACCTGACCCAGCCCCTATCCCCGACTGCCGCGCCCCCGGCGGCAGACGCGCCCCCGCCGCCGCGCCGCGCGCGCCACCGGCGCGTCCCGTCGGACGAAGCCCTGTCCGCGGTCGCGTCGGCAGCCGCCGCCGCTGCCGCCGGGCGGGTGGGCGGCGCGGGCGCCCTGGCGGCCGCCCTGCAGGCGGCGGGCAGCGTGTGGCCGGAGGAGGGGGAGGAGGGTGGTGGTGGTGGTGGCGCGACCGCCGCCGCTGCTGCGCCCGCCCCCCCACCCACCACCCCATCCACTCCACCCCCCACCCCCGCCGCCACGGCAGCCGCCCTCGCCCTCTATGGCGAACCCTGGCGCGACGTGGAGGCGGCCGTGCGGTCGGCCTCCCCCCACGGCCGCATCCCCGGGTGGGCGCTGCGCCGCGCGATTGTCAAGTCGGGGGACGACTGCCGGCTGGAGCTCCTGGCCGCCCAGTTGATTGGCGGTCTGGATGCCGCGTTTAGCGCGGCGGGGTTGCCGCTGCGCCTGCGCCCGTATGGCGTGCTGCCGGCGGGAGGAAGGACGGCTCTCATAGAGGCGGTGCCCGACGCCGTGTCCATTCACGCGCTCAAAGCCTCCCTCCCCCCCAACACGTCCCTCGCGTCCCACTTCTTCACCGCCCACCCGCGCGGGACACAGGCGGGCGCCGCGGCGCAGAGGCGGTTTGTGGAGTCGATGGCAGCCTACAGTCTCGCAACTTACTTTTTCTCCGTGCGAGACCGCCACAACGGCAACATCCTCCTCACAGCAGACGGCGCCATCGTCCACATCGACTACGGGTTCATTCTGGGCGCGTCCCCGGGGGGCGTGTCCTTCGAGACTGCCCCCTTCAAACTGACGCGCGAGTTGTTGGAGGTCATGGACTCGGACGCGTCGGGGTCCCCCTCCCCCGCGTTTGACGCGTACAAGCTGCTCCTCGTGTCCGGCTTCCTGGCTGCGCGGCGGGCGGCAGACAGGTTGGTGGGGCTGGTGGAGGTCGCAGCCGGCCCCGGGGGCCCGCTCGCGCCGCGCGGCGCGGCCGCCCCCCGCGCTGCCAAAGCGCTGTCCTCCCGCTTTCTGCTGGGTGTGCCCGACCACGCCGCCGTCGCCGCCGCCCTGGGCCTCGTGGCCGACTCGCTGGACGCGTGGCGGACGCGGCAGTACGACTTTTACCAGAGGACGCTGAATGGGATTCTGTAGAGGGTGAGAGAAAGAGAGGAGAGGAGAGAGAGAGCGTGGAGCGTTGCAAACAAAAACTCGTTTTTGGTTTTTGCCTGAGACAAACAAGGGGGCGCCTTTCATTCTTCTTCACACACATGGCACGCACAGAGGGTGCGCGCGGCTCGTCAGGCTTTCTTTGTGTCTCGTCGTGTGGGGGGGGGGGGCAAAAAAAGGGGGGGGGGGGGCGTTGCTTTTGTTTTTAGATCAACATAAAAAGAGAGGGGGGGGGAACAGTCGATCTTCCCGCCGCCAAGCAACATTGCATTCAAAGCCGCGTGCTCACGACAGCTGCCCGCAGTCGGCGATGACGATGCGCTGTGTGGGGAAAGGGGTGAGGGGGAAGGTGAGGACAAACAAAACAAAACAAAACAACGCCCCCTTTCCACTCCACACCCTCCTCTCCCTCCACTCCTCTTCACCTTGGACGTCGCGCCCGACCCGGACCCGTAGCCCTCCACCTTCTTCACCACGTCCATGCCGTTGGTCACCGACCCAAAGACCACGTGCTTGCCGTCCAGCCAGGGCGTCTTCACCGTGCACAGGAAGAACTGGGACCCGTTGGTGCCGGGGCCCGCGTTGGCCATGGACAGGATACCGGGCCCAGTGTGCTTCAGCGTGAAGTTTTCGTCAGCGAATTTCTCGCCATAGATCGACTCGCCGCCCGTGCCGTTGCCGCGCGTGAAGTCGCCGCCCTGGCACATGAAGTCGTTGATGACGCGGTGGAAGGTGGATCCCTTGAAGTGGAGGGGCTTGCCCGACTTGCCCATGCCTTTCTCGCCTGGTGGGTGGGTGGTGGGGTGGGTGGGGGTGGGGGCGGTGAGACAACCGGAGCGGAATGGGGGTGGGATCTGCGTGCGGCCGGACTCTCAAGTGGCTCCCTCACCCAGCGCACGCGCGCGCCCGCGCCTCTCCACCCCCACAGCAGGCATGTTTGAGACGCAATCGTCCAGCTGGGGGGTCGACCCCACGCGAAACCCGCACGGCCGGCCCCCACACACGCGCGCGCCGGCCGCGATCGGCACCCACCGGAGCGACGCGGGTGCCCGCCGCCCCTCCCCCCCCCTCCCACACACACGCTCCCTGCCTCCCACCACCCACCCACTCACCCGTGCACAGGGCGCGGAAGTTCTCGGCGGTCTTGGGCACGACGTCGGCGCGCAGCTGGAGGAGGAGGGGAGGAGGGAGAGGGATGAGTGGACGCCCGCACAACACGCATGGAAGACGGCGCCCGTCAGATCTGGCGCCCACTCGGCACCAACGCGGGAGTGACTGCGCGGCGGCCGATACGAGGATGCCTTCTTCGCGATCTAAGAAAACAACAAGCTCCTCCAACGCGGTCAGGCGGCGCGGCTGAACCAAAAACGCACCGTCATCTCGACGCGGCCCAGCGGGGCGCCGTCGGCCTCAATGTCAAAGAAGACCACAGGGTTGGACATAGCGTTTGAAAGCTGGTTTTCGGTGTGTGGCGGCGGGGAGGAGAGGAAGGGTGTGTGGCGGCGGGGAGGGGAGGAAGGAAGCGAAAAGAAAGAGGAGCGAAAGTGATTGAACAAAAAACACTCTCTCGCTTCCTTTTTAACTGCCACAGCACCATGACCGCAGACCGCGGCCGCGGCATCGTGCTGACGCCGGCAGGGCGCGCGATGGTGGATGCGCCGTCCACCAGGTGTGGCTTTGTGGTTGTGTGGCGTTTTTTTTTCTTTTGATCTCGCCCCTCCTCAACCCACCCCCACCCACACACACACAGCCTCGCCCCGGCCCCTCCCTCCCGCCTGTCACCCCACGCCGTGTCCTACTTGTACGGGCCGCCCGTCCCGACTGCTGCCTCCCCAGCGCCCTCCACCGGGGGCGTCGCCGCGCACGCGCGCACCCCACTCCGCTTCCCGCGCTGCCCGTTTGCGTCCCGCCTCGTGCCACGGTGCACGCTGGCAGCCCTGGCGGCTGAAGGCGGTGACATTCCCGCCACATTAACCGTGGGCCCCCCCCACGGCGACCCCACCCTGCTGCCGTGGCGGGGCGGGGCGAACGAGGCGGGCGCGCCTTACCGGGTGCGGGCGCCCCCGACGCGTGTGTCCGAGCCCACGCTGTGCGCAGCCGCGGCCAAGGCAGCCGCCTGGACACGGGTGGCAAGCGTGGTGCGGTGCGCGTTGGTCAGGGGGGGGAGGGGGCACGAGGAGAAGAGCCCCCTTGACGCCACCACCTCCCTCGACTGGCCCTGGCTGGCCTCCTTCACCGACGCCGCCCGCCTGCCCCCCGCCCTGGGTGTCGACCTCATCGCGGGCGGCGCCCGGGGCGCCGTCCTGCGGGCGGCCGTGGGGGAGGGCGACACACTCGTTGTCGCCACAGCAGGCACCCACCGCCTTCTCCTCACCCCGCCCGCCGCCTTCCTGGCGGCCGCCTACCCCTTTCCCACCGCCCACGCAGCGGACGGTGCGTACATGGTGGACTGGGGGGCGCCTGATGAAAAAGCGTGGCCGGAGTTTCGCCAGCTGAGGTGTTGGCACGCCACCCTCACCCCTGGCGACGCTCTCTACGTCCCTGCTCTGTGGGCATCCCACTGGGAGCTGCCACCTGATGGTCCCGTGCCCGCGGTCGCCCTCGCCATCACGTTTGGGAGGCGGGACGTGGCTGACGAGGGCGCGCGCTCACTCGCAGCTGCGCGAGCTGCAGAAACCACCCTCTCCTCCACCCTGCCTCCCGCCGGCGTGCGGGCTGTCTTGACTTCCATCGGCCACGGGGGCGAAGTGCGCGCCTGGCTGGCCGCGGTGGGGGCGGGAGGCGGGTGGGAGTGTGTGAAAACGATCGCCACAGCTGACGCTCTTGACTCGGCGGCCGCCGCCCTGTCCGCCTGCGGCCGAGAAGCGATCCACGACCTCACCACCGCCCTCACCTCCCGCCGCCTGCGCCCCACGCCCTGGCTGGAGACGGCGGGCGTGGATGATTTCGCGGCGGCCGACACACCGACTCTGTGCGTCGATGACCGCACAGAGGAGGAGAGGCGGTACCCTGCCCTCTTTCGACGCAGTGTGGAGGCCAAGCTGGCGGCGCGGCGGCCGTGGTGTGGAGGGAGGGCGGTGGTCGGCGGAGGGGAGGGACGGTTGCTGCAGCAGTGAGGTTTTTCGGCCGTTGTTTTCGTTTTGTCAAAGAACCTCTTTTCTCACACCGCGTTTTTTTCGTCCCCCGCCCGCTGCGCGCTCCCCTCTCCACCGCTCGCCCACCAAACAAGCCCCCATGCAGGCCCTGCGCCCCACCGTGCGCACCGCGCGCCCCGCGGTCGCCACCCGCGCCCTGCCGCGCCCCGCGCCGTTGGCTGCGCGCCGGACCAAGGTCAGTTCAATCGCGCGGCCCCGGTCGCTCGCCTGTGCACCGCCACACACACCCTCCGCACCCTTTCCGCGTTACGGCATCGTGCGCGCGCCATGAGGGGAGGTGGTCGCCTGGAGGAGCGTGCCACACGCCTGCCCGCGCGCCGCGGCGGCCCGCGATGGATGGTCCTCTCACGCATGTTTTGCCCTCCCCTCCCTCTCCCACAGCTGGCGCCGGCCCGCCCTCTGCCGGCCCGCCTGCCGGCCGCGCCCCTGCTGCCCGCCCGCCCGTCCCCCCCGTCCGCGGCGGCGGGGTCGGCCCCGGGTGGCGAGGACAAAAAGTTCCTCGGCGCGTCGGTCGACACGCTCAAGAAAGTGGCCCTCCTGGGCTTCATGTTCTTCTGCATCCTGTTCAACTACACCATCCTTCGTGACACCAAGGTGAGAGAGAGGGGAAGAGAGGGTTTGGGGACGCGGATCTCGGGGCAACGGGGCTTCACGTAGGGCGTTGCGTTTTCGCGCATTCATGCGGGGGCCGGTTTGGGGGGGCGTCTGCCGCCGCTTTCCCCCGCATCTTGGCTGGAAACAGGCACCACAATCTGGCTGCACCTGTCTGCGGCGGCGGCGTGCGCCCTCACCCCCCAAAACGCCCCCGGTCGGGTGGTGTCCCTCCCTGCGCCGCCAATGCTTTTGGCGCGGGGGCTGCGCCCAATGGGGCTGCTCGCCCGGCGGTTGGCGCCTTTCGCGCGCCGCCCCGCCTCCTGTTTACCGGCCTGAGCTCACCCGTGTGCCTGCGGGCGCGGGCGCGGTCGATCTGGGGGTGGGGAGAGAGAGAGGGACAGCGAGGCGGGAGGAGAGGAGAGCGCGCGAGCCGTCGCGTTAGGAGAGAGCAAACCCTCTCGCGCGCGTCGCCGGCCGTTTTTCACCCCCCTCAACCACCCACCACCTACCCAACCCACAGGACGTCCTCGTCGTCACCGCCCCGGGGTCCGGCGCCGAGGTCATCCCCTTCCTCAAGACGTGGGTCAACCTGCCGATGGCCATTGGCTTCACCATTCTGTACGCCAAGCTCGCCAACGTCCTCTCCTCCGAAGCCCTCTTCTACGCGTGCATCATCCCCTTCATCGCCTTCTTCGGCGCATTTGCGTTCATCCTGTACCCCGCTCGCGACGCCATCCACCCCGCCGCCCTGTGCGACAAGTGGGCGGCCCAGCTGCCGCGCCTCGCGGCCCCCATCGCCATCCTGCGCAACTGGTCCTACTGCCTCTTCTACGTCATGGCCGAGCTGTGGGGGTCCGTCGTTGTCTCCGTCCTGTTCTGGGGGTTTGCCAACCAGATCACCACGGTGGATGAAGCCAAAGCCTTCTACCCGCTCTTTGGCCTGGGCGCCAACGTCGCCCTCATTTTCTCCGGCCGCGCCGTCAAGTACTTCTCCCAGGTGCGCGCCCGCCTGCCCCCGGGAGTCGACGGGTGGGGCATGTCCCTGCGCGGCATGATGACGATGGTGGTGATCGGCGGCGGGTTGGTGTCGCTGACCTACTGGTGGCTCAACCGCACCGTGGTGCCCAAAATGGCGGCCGCGTCCGCGGGCATCCCCCAAAAGAAGTCCAAGATGAAAGCCAACATGAGCGTGGGTGAATCATTCAAATTCCTGGCGGCGTCGCCCTACATTCGCGACCTGGCCACGCTGGTCGTCGCGTACGGCATTTCGATCAACCTGGTTGAAGTCACCTGGAAGTCCAAGATCAAAGCCCAGTTCCCCAACCCCAACGACTACTCCGCCTTCATGGGCGACTTCTCCACGGCGACGGGCGCCGTCACCTTCATCATGATGCTGGTGTCGCGCTACATCTTCAAGCGGTTTGGGTGGGGCGGGGCCGCCATCATCACGCCGACCGTGCTGCTGATCACCGGCATCGCCTTCTTCGCCCTCGTCCTGTCGGGCGACACCTTTGCCCCCGGCCTGGCCAAGCTGGGGCTGACCCCGCTCATGGCGGCGGTGCTGGTGGGCGCGGCCCAGAACGTGTTCTCCAAGTCCGCGAAGTACTCGCTCTTCGACCCCTGCAAAGAGATGGCCTACATCCCGCTCGACCGCGAGGTCCAGGTCAAGGGCAAGGCCGCCATCGACGTCGTGTGCAACCCGCTCGGCAAGTCGGGCGGGTCGGCGGTGCAGCAAGTGTTGATCCTGGGCTTTGGGTCGCTGGCCGCGTCGACCCCTTACCTCGGGGCCGTCCTGCTGGCCATCGTCCTGCTGTGGCTCAAGGCGGCCGCGTCGCTGGACAAGCAGTTCTCGGCGCTGCAGGCGGAGACGGGGTTGGTGGAGTGAGTGAGTGTGGAGGGGAGGGGGGGTGCGACGCGAGTTGTGGAGAGGTGGTGAGAGCCCTCCGCCCCCCCCCCCCCCCCCCCCCCCCAAAAAAAAGAGACACGTTTCCATTCTTTACCCCCCTTTTCGACGGATCAGCGTCGCCCCTGCCCCGGCGGGGACACGCTGCCCACACACAGAGTGGGTTGGCGACCCTTTTTTTAAGCGCCCCTCGCGCGAATGCTCCCTCCTTTTTCTTTTTTCCCCATTTTACTCCCCCCCCCCTCCTCTTTCCCTTTTTGGGGCGTGACACCAATCATGCACCACACACCCTCGGTGCGGCGAGTGGGCTGGGGGGTAATACACACGACGGCAGGGGGACACTCATTTTCCACTGCATGAGAGGGAGAGGCCTTCGACCCACAAGCCACCCAACACACAAAACGACGTCCTCTCTCTCGCTCTTCGCTCTCTCGCTCTCTCTATCTCTCTCCCTCTCGCTCTCGCTCTCTCTCTCGCTCTCCCTCTCTCGCTCTCTCTCTCCCTCTCTCTCTCCCTCTCTCTCTCCCCTCTCTCTCTCGCTCTCTCTCCTCTCTCGCTCTCTCTCTCCCTCTCTCTCTCGCTCTCTCTCTTTTTAAAAGGACGG